>CM028135.1:1033074000-1034290000 GCA_016271365.2 Neoceratodus forsteri | reverse complement strand
GTGTATGTAAGTGTATTGGTTTCTGATACTTACATTTATATGCAGTTATTGCTATAATGCCTTTATGAATATGTATTTATGCTACTAATATGCTCATGAAAATAATATGCTCATGATAACAAGCATTTATACACGGAGGCCCAGATATTCAAAATGGTTGTGTTATGCACAACAGGGATGAGCCAGCACAAGTCAGAAAATGCGCCATTGTGTGATATTCAGCGGGAGGGAGGTGAGCCCCCTAAATCACAATGTGTAAGAGAGCAATGGTAATGAATGCATGCACAACTGAAGGGGGGAGGAACCATAAATAAATGGTGCAGTGCAATATTCAACAGCATGCGCCATGGGCAATAGGGGAGCAAGTGTAAGTTGCACATAGTGGAAATGATCCAAAATAAAAAGGAACAAGAGAGAGGCACAAGAATACTACAGGGAAGCCACACGTTGGTGAACTGCAAGCAGGCACACAACAACTGTGAGCAGGACAGGGCAGAAGCAGGACAGAGCACCTGGAACCACCAGGAACAGGGAAGGTGTGGGGAGCCTGTGCCACTGTGCAGGACAAAATTGGGAAGTGCCACACAGCACTGAGGGCACAGACAGTGGGCAGTAAGGCCACTACTGGGAGGTTTTCCTGGTGCAGGGGGAGTAGCAGTAAGGACAGCGGGGGGAATGGTAAAACAGCTGCCATGGGGGTAACACAAGCCAGGGACATGGCCAGTGCCACCATCTAGATGGAGGCTGTAATGAGGGGGGTGAAAAGGTAGGCAGGGGGGTGCGGCCATGGAAGGACCCGTCAGAGGTATGCCCCCAACAGGCAGTACCGAGCCTGCATCAGCTTTGAGCTGTACACTGATACTGAGATCGTGGGCCAGTACCGCCTGAACCGGGTGATCCTGAGGCAGCTCTGTGAGCTGTGCAATGATGTGATGCAGGCATCCACACGACGGAGGCATGCTTTGTCAGTGGAGACCAAAGTGACAGCTGTCATGTGCCTGCTCGCCACAGGTACCTTCCAGAGACCAACAGGGGACACAACAGGCATAACCTAGTTGGCCACATCATGCCTTCTCACCCAATTCCTCAGTGCACTGCTGCCACATGCTGCAGAGTACATCCGTTTCCCCAGCACACCGGTGGAGTGCACAGCAAACATACAGGAGTTCCACAGGGTAGCACGTATGCCTGGCATGCTCAGGACAATAGACTGCACCCATGTGGCCATCCGCACACCACCAGGCCCTGAAGGGGCCACATACATAAATTGGAAGGGGTATGCAAGCATCAACTGCCAGGTGGTGTGCGCTGACAGGGGGTACATAATCAATGTCTGTGCCACGCACCCTGGGGGAGCACATGATGCCTTCATCTGGCACCAGTCTGCACTGTGCCACAGGTTTGAGAGTGGGGACCTCCCCACTGGCCACCTAGTGGATGAGTATGCAAATCACGCAGAAAGACATAGAGTTTGGGAGGGGCATAGTCAGAGGTGACATGGTTACTGGCCTAGATGGCCCATGGTAGGGTGATGCTGATCACCAAACTAATGACACCCTCTACACACAGGTGACAGTGGATACCCACTCAGTCCCTGGCTGCTCACAACATACCGGTGGCCCTTGACCCCATCGCAGCAATGCTACAATGAGGCACATGCCACCACATGCAGTGTCATCGAGCGGGTGTTCGGGATGGTGAAGGCACGTTTCCGTTGCCTGGACACGTCTGGCGGTGCCGTATAGTACAGCTCCTCAAAGGTCTGTGGGCTATTCCTGGCCTGTTGCATCCTGCACAACATGGCCAATGACTGTAGGATAGCCGTACATGTCGAAGAGGGGGACAGTGATGGGGACAATGAGGAAGCTGGTGAAGATGGTGATGGGCAGCCCCCCTTTGGTCGAAGGGACCCCCGACTGATCCGGATGGCACAGCTGCACCAGGACACCATCACAGAGGAGCACTTCAACCAACCCAGGTAAGTTATGGGGCCATGTGCAACCACCAGTGACAAGGGCACAACCCACAAACACGCATGGACAAACCCCAGGGGTGCATGTCGTAAAGGGAATTGGCCGAGCATGGAACCGCACACTCTGTCAGGGATGGGCAAGGTCTAACACGGCATGCGGTCACATACACACACACACTCACACACACACACACACACACACACACACACACACACACACACCACAAGACATGCACAAAGGGTAGGAGGCACGACAACCCCAACCGCCACCCTTAGCCACACACACATCCACAGACCACCACGCCCAGTGCCTGTCATTGAGCGTGTGTCAGACGCTCAGTGCCATTGCACAGTGATGGACAGCACAACGCAGGTATCATCATGCACACGCCACAGCAGACAGCAACTGGGAGGGTATGCAGATGGAATGTGTGTGTGTGTGTGTGGGCAGGGCCAGGTACCCCACCCGTGCATTGCACGTTGAACAACACACTGCACACAGGGCAGCGTCAGACAGTAGCCTTGGTGGGAGACAGGTCAGTCATGCACCACAGTACCACGGCCGACACAGATGCGTGGGCGGCCCTGCTGAGATCCGCCAGCAGTGACAGGCTGACCAATGGCCTCATAGGGTGGCACCGACAGTCCCCCAGGGGTTCCGCTATGTGAACGCGACCGTGCTTGCACAGGGGTCTGCAGCACACTGAACATGCCTGCACCAGGTGTGCTCAGGATGCCCACAGCTGAACCTGGTGTCGATAAGGAGTGTGTGACCATGCCGGATCGGGCGGTGGACATTGCATCGAAACCAGTTCGCGACGCATGGGCAAATTACTGTGTGCCCACTGTGGCCATGGCAGCTGTGATTGTCTGTGTCAGCCTGTCAATGGCAGCGGTCACATCCTCCCGCATCCGGTCCATCCCTGCCAGGAGCAGACTGGTGCCCCTGCTGCTCCGCTCCTCTGCCTGGTGCAGGGCCGCACTGAGTGCATCCACCACCGTCACAAGCCGCAACTGCTGATCGACTGAATCTTGAAGTATGCAGGTGTGCTTTTCTAAGAGGTCATCTGCCTGATCGGCATGCAGTCCATCACGGTGTTCATGGCCCTGATGGGCAGCACCCCTTGAGGGTGGGCACTGCACACCAGGGCCATGCCTGGGCACGTTTACAGGTGGTACAATGACACCGCCCCCAACACTGTACCCCCATGGCCATTGGCCGACAGGTGACACTGCCCTTCTGGCTGCCGCTCTCCAGGGCTCAACAGTGCCACCACAGCGGCCTCAACAGCCCCACTGTCCTGGACACACACCAGTGCTGCCCCACTGGTGCAGACAGGCACAGGCTAGGCTTGTGATGTCACGCAGGCCTCCACGGTGGCACCACCCATGGCCAAACCCATGCTGTTACCTGCTGTGTGGCCATCCTGCGGCTCACACGTATCACTGTCCATGAAGTGAGCTCCATCATCATCAGTGACGGATCCAGCACCAGTCCGAGTCTCAGCATGATGGCATCCATTGATGCTGGCATGCTGGAACATGGGCAGGGCCTCTTTCACATCTGCTCCACCAACATCAGTCTGGACAGCCAGGTGGGCCCACTGTCGCTCTGACCCTCGGACACCTGTGGAGGTGGATGGGCCCTCCTCTATGTCCATGGTATTGCCCTCAGTGGACAAGCCCACCACTGCTGACCCATGTAGATGCTCAGGAGCTGTAAGGGAACACAGTAGCATGTAATGTATCTGCCCTACCCTGCCCCCCCAGTGACAGATCAGGACCTACCATGCAGTGACAGGCTACCACCCATCTGGAATCCACCACTTGGAACAGCCTCGATGGCACAACGCCACATGCTTCCAGCAACCTGCTCTTCTTGTGGGGTCAGGCGATGCACAGCCAGCTGTCTCCCACCGGTCACAGCCCGTGCTGCCCTGATGGCAGCCACCTTGTCCTTAATCCTCCGCTTGTCCATGCCCACCTTCTTTTTGCACTCTTGCATGGACCACCGGTGGCTGCCATGCAGGTTGATGGCACGTGCCACCTACCCCCATGCAGCAGCACAGGCCTGTGGTGTTCCCCGCTGTCCATTGAGCAGCGGCTCCTGGTCGAGGTAGCCCTCAAACAGGGCATCTGTTTCTGCCTTGGTGAAGTTATGCCTCCTCTTCCTCCCACATCTCTGTTCCTCTTCCTCCACCTCACGATTGCTCATTCTTGATCCTGTGGGAATGACAGGTGTTACCTGTGACTGTGCAGTCCCATGCATGTCCCACACACCACAGTCCACACTCCCAAACAGCATGCAACTCACCACAATAGACTGCAATAACAGACTATGGCCTCTGCAGCCCAATGTCACATTTATATAGCGCAATGCATGCAAATGAGGTGAGGCGCAATTTTAAGTGGATGCTAATGCAGTATCTGCCCCATTGAATAGATGATTAGCTGATTTGCATATGCCGGCTGAATATCGCGCTCTTGTGCTTTGCACAATTGTGTTGAACGTGCTCAGGCAAGGGCGCATTTCTGTGACATGCGCAGTGGACACCGAACGGTGCATGCCCGGGGTGCTGACACCGACACCTGCTGCGCTGCTGACATGCTGTGCACGGGAAGCAATGCAGGGCATGGCCACCACTATGCCAGTGGCACCACTGCACTGTTCACATGTATGGTGCTCTGGCACTGGGGCACAGTAGGCACACTGGGGCCACAGCGAGGTAGGCCACTACAGGAAGTGGCACACAGGTTCCCTACCACGCTACATGCGGTGAGTACCAATCACACTGTGGCGGTCCATGCGCGAGAGACCCCTGACCCTGTGCTGTCCTTTGCCCCTAGGTACCATGCACCCGCATGGGTGCACCTCTATCATGCTGTTTGGTAACAGTGCGATGGGGAATGGCAGTGCAGTACCGCACAGCATCCACATGTGGTGAACGTGTGCTACAGATTGCCATTTTGACACTGAAACATTGCAGGATGACACGGAGACAGGCACTCATCTGGAGCCAAATGGAACTGGCCAGTCTGGTGCAGTTAGTGGAGCCCCATGCTGCTGCCCTATTTGAGGAGGCACCCCTGGACAGGGCCAGGAGTGTGGTGTGGGAGGAGGTGGTGGTGGCCCTGGAGGAGGTCACTGGCATGGAGCGGACAGCGGAGCAGTGCAGGCACCGCTATGGTGACCTGCAGCGCTGGGACCCAGAAAGGCTTGCCCACCTGCGAGCACACGCCAGGAGGGGCGCGGTGCCGCAGCCAGGTAGGTGCACCATCCATATACTGAAAACATCCTTATGGGTATCAGGGTGGCATGTGTCCAGCACATGGGGGGGCCATCCAGTGTGGGCTGTGGTGGTGGTATCAGGGTGGGGGAGGATGGGTCTGGCTGTGTGGGATTGCACACACACGGGTTGGGGGGACTTTGCTACTGGATTGTACTGATGTTCCTCTCTCCATGTTTGCACCCTAGGCCCAGAGGAGCGCTGGCATGCCAGGGATTGGAGGCTGCACCATGAGCCACAGCATGCCAAGAGGGCAGCCGAACCAGACCAGCGCAGGGACCAGCCTGATGATGGTGAGTGCCTTACAACCATGATTACTTTTGCATGCTGAGTAACAGGGCGGGCAGCGGGGCATGGCCACCATCCATTGACACCACTGCCATGTGCGCAACTTGGTACAGTCAGCACTGTCCAGTGGCACTGCATATCTGGGAATGCGTCAATGGTGGTCCATGCGTGCAGTGGGTACATGGCTGTGCCACTGCCTTCGCACCGCATAGCCATGTCACTGAACAGACATGGTGGTGCTGTGCAGAACTTGGCCGGTGGGTGTGTGCAATGGTCCACATGGCTGAGTGCACCTGGGTGGGCTGGACATGATCACTGTGGGTGGTCACACACCATCACAGAGGCATGTCCCATGGCTGTATGCCATGCACAGTGGGTGTGCTGCATGGGGCTGTGCATTCACACCTATTGACTCTGCTCCCTTGTCCTACTTGTACGGCAGCTGCAGGCAATCAGAGAGGTACTGTGGGAGATCCTGCAAGTTGCCAGGGCCTCCCTGGAGATCCTTGAAAGGATAGACCGGCTGGGAGTACGACGGCGGCATGGCAGGAGGAGCAGCCAGAGTGGGGAGTGGGGCTCCCACTGAGCATACTAATGCCCCTGATTTCCCCTACCCCCTGGTACCACTCTCACATCCCTTCTTCCCTCTACCATTTGTTCACCCCTGCCCCTTACCTACCCCCACCTTGTTTGTGGCCATCCCCCCAACCTTTTGTAAATATATGTATATAGTTTTGTTTGATGTTTTACAATACATTTGCTTTGATATGCCTACTGTGGTGGTCTCTGATTTGCAGTGGGCTATAGGTGCTTAGCTGCAGTGGTGTGCATGGCATCAGGGGTGGTGCAGTCATGTGCATGTGTGTGTGTCCATGGGGAAGTGACTATGGTGTGGGAGTAGCTATCAATCACTATCTGTGGTGTGTGTGTGTTGTTCTCTGTGCACTGGATGACTGTGTGCAGTTGTCCACGGAGCATGCTCTGTGTCCATGGTGCACCTGTCAGATCATCCATGGCCTGTGCAGCTGACATCCTTGCATGTCTGTGACCTGCACGGTCTGCTGACATGTCAGTGGTGCCTGTCCATGCTGGACAGCCACTGTACCCGGCACAATGCCAGGTTGCCTCCTGTCACTGGTGTGGTGCATGTCTGCCTTGGGTGACACTGTGGCCTCCACTGTTGTCCCACCTACATGCTGTCGCTTGTGTGTGTCACAGGGGATGTGCACCACTGCCTGTCACTTGTGCTCTGGGTGCATGCTGGTGCTGTACATCTCCATGGTGCCTGCGCATGGTGGCTGGCACTCCTGTGCCATGGAGGGGTGCTGGCCATGTGTACATGGTTTCCGTGGCCACATGCTGGGGGCTTGGTTGCCCCACTACTGTGTCCCTGTGTTGGTGTGCCCTTGGGTATGGGTGGGTGTTTGTCCATGCACTGTGTTGCATCCTGTGTGGCGCATGCTTCCATGCACCACTGTGGGTGTCTGCACTGGCTGTTGTGGCCAGTGCTGGGTCGGGGTGTGTCCTTGGGAGGGTGTGCAGGGTGATGTACCACTGGTAGTGGGGTCCGGGGCATGCCCTGTCACTTGTGGGATACCTCATGTGCCGACGCATGGTCATTCTCTCAGCTGTACCTCGGGGGGGACATGCGTGGTGGCACTGTGTATGCAGTCATTGCATCTCTGTGTGCTGCCACCTGCTGACAGGTGCTCGTGGTGGGGCTGCTTTGCATGGTTCTGTGGTGTGCAGGGTTGCATTGTCACAGTGGGGGTGGTGGCATGCATGGGGTGTCCTGCACTGGTGGGCGCTGCTCCTGGGCAGGGTGTCTAAGGATCACGGTGCAGGGTGTGCTCTGCATTGGTGGGATGTGTGGCACGGGGTGGTTGGCCCTCCTTGTGTGCCGGTCACAGCTTGCCAGGGGGTGTGCTGGGGCACCATGCCCCAGCTGTGGGTTTGTTGCTGGTATCCATGGGTCAGTAGTTATTCCAGCTCTCCACCGGTTGTGCAGTGCATGGGGTGTGGGGGCCAATATCTGTTCTGCTATGTGCTCCTCTGCCCATCTGTGGCATGGGTGGTGGGCCCCTGCATCCTGTCCCTGCGCATCCCTGTTTGTGCTGTTGCACTGCTGCCCTGCTGCCCTGCTCCACTGAGCATCCCTGGTTGCTCTATGGTGCATCTGGACTGCACCACTGCACATCCCTGGTGGTGCAAAATTCAGTCATGTGCCGCAGGTGCATCTTGACCTGTGCAGTTTTTGAATATCGCGCTTCTTGAGCATGGGCGCAGTGGACTTGCGCTGGCTCCTGCTGTTGCGCACTTTTTGGGTGCAGTTTGAATATCTGGGCCAGAATGTTTAAATGTGAATCCTAAGTAAACAGTGTTTATGAATACTCTGTGCTTATGGATCTAACTAATAATATGCACACTAATAATATGCTCACAAACACTAACAGCACATGAATCTTCAGTCTGGGTTTAATGTCCCAAATGAAGAACACTTGATATTTTCAAGCACAGAACTAGAATACTCTTAGTTCTGTGTTTTCAAGAATCCAAATGCTAGTAGATCATGTGATCTGTAACTAATATGATGCCTGAAGGCTCTGAACAGTCTGGGCCCAATTTTAAAAATTAATGCGGTCACCACATCAGACTTGCAGCCAAGAGTTAGTTGCAAGTGATGACGTGCGGCAAACTGTGGCATGAGCAGGATTTTAAAAGAGGAATGCCGCCGCAAGTCCATTGTGGCACCACAGCTCAGTTCTGCCAGCTCCTCCTGACATACCTTTGCGTCCATGGGGGAGTCAGTTTATGGAACTTTAACACAAGCTGCCATAAAATGAGGGTATTGTCACAACTTGTGTCCTGGGTTATAAAATCAGGTTCAAGTTGTGGCAAACCCTTGGCCGCAGGAGTGGCATACTTTGTGGGGATGGAGGGCTTCGCCACAAGCCCTGCATCCCCATTTGAAAATTGAGCCCTCTGTTTGTAGCTGAGTATTTTTTTTCACCAAACTGGAAAATAGCATCACATCAAATGATCAGGTTCCACGTGAAATGGAAGTGCTTCATGAGAGCTATGGCTTCAGTCCTGTGCTCACAAGGTCTTAGGGAAACACGATTCTTTAAACTCAATGTCATTTCTTTTCATGTCATTTAATTTCATTTATTTTTTTATACTTGGTAGCAGATGAGCAGAAACTGCTAATTTCTGCCCAGCTGCTGTCATTTACTGAGCATGTGCTATTTATAGTACGCACTCATAGAAGAGATCAGTCAGTGGCTGACCATGGTGATAAGAGGTGGGCTGTGCCAGCCGCCAGCTGGGTATGGATTGAGGGGGTTCAGGGTGGTCTCTCACTGCCAGGTGGGGGGCCACTAGATCACCAGGGCTACAGTGGATCTGTTTTTTTTACTTTTGGAAACAATGCCCACATGATAATAATTTGGGGTTCAGGGATTGGGGATCAGGGATCGGGGCTGTGGGCGGGGTCTGCTAGCCCTTAAGGGCTTCATATATTAACTACTTAGGGATCAGGCTGTGGGAGGGTCTGCTACCTCATGAGGGCTTCATTCATTAAATACTTAGAGATCAGGGCTGTGGAGGGTCTGCTAGCCCATAACGGCTTCATTTATTATGTACTCAGGGATCGGGGCTGTGGGGGGGGGGCACTTATGTCCTTTATCTGGGTGATGCCGCAGCTTGCAGCAACCTGTTCAGGTGGGCCCTCAGTTTGAAGCATGGCTGGGGTTGCCGCAAGTCATGGGACTTAGCTGTCAGGACCCCGGTGCATTGGCATTTGGCACAAGTCATCTTTGGCATGACTTGCACCATTCCTTTAGGAATCTGGCCCAATGTGTACCCATACATTGATTTTTGACCAGTGTGTTGCAGGGATTGAGACTTAACATTTGGTGAAATTGCAAAAGTGTGAGCATGTAAAATCCTTTTTTCAGTATTTTCATTTTTGTCTGTAGCCCTCCATTTTCATGCCCTTTGACCCATAGAGAGTTGTGCCCAATAAGCACGATAACATGCATGCCTCACCATAACAGAGTCCCTGCAAGTCGATTGCAGTGAGCTGCAGATTGAACTGTTGCTTTCTGGTGCTGTTGAACAAGCTAAAGCTACTTAGTGAATTGATTTTTGGGTGCTTGGCAGAGTTGTATTTGCTGGGATTCTGTACAGCAGATAACCTGTAAGTTTATTTACTTTTGTAAAGCGGAATTGTTTCAGGTAGTGAAACTGTCTGCCCTCCCCAGTCAGCCTCGTGTGTGGGTGAAGTGTGCATTATTCCCCTGAGCGAGCTCATCTTCATCATTCACTGCTGCTGTCCTACACAGAGAATTCACAGTCATGATTATTTTTCTATTAAATTCCAGTGTTTTCAGTCATTATTTCTGACCTAAGTATGCTGTTAGAAAATTGCCATGAATCAGCTGCTTCTTTAACCATAAACAAATCGGCAGTGTGGTGCAGTGTGGTGGACTGTATAATTCATTAAACTAGTGGAAGCATAACAGTCTGATATGCACTGTATTGTAATATATGGAGGCCCCCCATTCTTACAGAATTGAAGTTTGGGACTGTTTTGGTTGCAGGGATTGTGTACATTAGCAGTCATGTCATGTTATTTCCGTTGGTCAAAGTTAACATTTTCTGGCAGTGAAAATGTTGCCGCCCCTCCTCAGTCAGCCTCGTGAGTGGGAAGTATGGGTTATTCACCTGGCAATGCTGGCTCATTTGTATAATCCACTGCTGCTGCTGCCCTGCACTGAGAAATTCCAGGTTAAATTAGTTCTGTATTAAATTCAAGAGTTTTTTTGTCATTAGTTCTGACCTGAGTATCCTGTTAAACAATTGCCATGAAACAGGTGCTTATTTCAATGTAAAAGAACCTGCAGTGTGGTACAGCAGTATGGACTGTATAAGGCATTGAATCATTACAAGCATGACAGTGTGTCATGCAGTATACCCTCCAAGTCACACACACACACACACACACATATACACACACACACATACACACACACAGACAGACACAGAGACAGATATACACAAGGTGGGTATGTTTCTATATTATATGTACATGACATGTGCATCTAAACATTATTTGAAGCCCCCCCACCCCACCACTTAACAATGGCTTGTTATTCATGTTATTTGTTTTACCCTGGATGGAACTGTATGAATACATTTAGCTAATTTCTCATGTCCACTCAAGTGTGTACAGCAGCCAGTTTTAATGTTCCTCACCAATCACACAGAATGACATACTGATGGCAGTAGTTTATGGCACAATGGTTCTGCATCCTCGGATCCACTTTACTGCAGAACCACAGTGTCATGCCTGTTGCAGGGCTTCATACTGGTTCTGATGCAGGTTGACTGATATCACTGCAGTGTTCTTGGATCAGAAATGTATGACACCACCACCCCCACCTCAGTCCTCAAAGCACCCCCCACCCCCCGGGTAAAGGTTTTGTTCTGGGAGCAATGTTGAAGTGACCACTGCACCACCAATTCTACTCTGTAAGGTTCTGTAATGGCAAGGGGAATTTCTGGAAGCACTAATTTCCCATGGAGCACTGCACCTACAAAGAAGGTTTGTAAGTGACAGCATCTTCCACAGTTTCAAAAGTTCACACCCAGCAGGACATGCTTTGGATGTGCATCACTCTTTTCAGTATTTCACCACCCAGCAAAAAATTGTTTAACAGTGCCTCTGGTCTATTCTGTATACCACACCAACCCCTCCAACCCCATTACTGGTTACTGATTAAAAAATGTGACATATGAGATGCAACCCACTCAGCATTTTAGTCTGCATAATGTATTGTGCATCTATCAGTATGTACATCCTATGCTGAGGCTTCCATAATGGCATACAGTACTCCAATTGTTTTCTGCTTAGTCTGTCTACAAAGACCATAAGCTTTGTCCCCAATGGTTACTTTTCCTTCCTTATGTAGTAATAAATTCCTTTTTGCCTCCACTAGTGATCCTGCCTGTCTGACCCTGGTGTCCACCACTCTTTCAGTGAAGTAGTACTTACTTTGTATACCTCAGAAGCCCCCCCCCACCTCATCACGTGTAGAGATGGGCAAAGTGGCCCCAATTCGCTACACAAAGTGGAACACAGAGTGAAAGCAAATTCGTGGAGTGCTGCACAACGCGAAGCTGAGTACTTTGCGTTATTAATGGCTAACGCAAAGTCCATTGAAAACAATGACTTCATGCTACTCTGCCTTCCCAGACCACTACTCCACTAATCCTTAAGGTGAAGTACATTGAAAACAATGTACTTCGCCTTGTTTTTAAGCTTCAAAAGCAAATTTTACAGTGATTCATGGGATTTCAGGTCACATGGGCTCTAAATTGTTCTGTACAGCCTTAGTTTGGTGTAGTGTGTGTAGGAAGCTGTAGGAGACAATCTGCTGTGAGAGCTCTCTGTGATTCAAACCTTCTAAAAGCTGTGAAAAACCCCTTTTTGAGTCATTTTTTTGCTGAAACTTTAGTTCATCGATTATAGGAAACCCTCCTGTGCTCATACCATCAAGCATTTATTGTTTGTGTGTGTATTTTGAATGTTAATGTACAACATTCAGTCTGTGTACTGAGAGACAGTGGAAGTGTGCTTTGGGGAGGGGCGTATCTGTGGTGTAGGTAGATTAACTTGGAGAAAAAGACAGTGCTTTCTATTTTGGTGATATTTTTCTTGTATAACTGTGTTAATGTACACACAGTTATATTTTGAATAATTCTTGCCATTTTTTTGCTGATTGTTGTGGTGCAGCAGTGCATAATTTTAGTTAGTTTAAAATTTGTGATTATATTACTGAAGTTTTCAATTTGCTACTCATTACTTAGTGTGTGTGTGAGTATGTGTGTGATGCGTGTCATCAAATCAGACACCTTTTATTGTGCCACATAATTTCAGCAATATGAACCTGCTATCCACTGCAGCTTTGTAATTTTTTGTACTTCTTTATGGTATCTTTACTGGTACTCATACTAGTGACTCTTACTGCAGCAGTGCAATACACTTTCCTTCCCCCCACAGCCCACCCCAGCCAGCAAAGATATTCTTTTCCAGTTTTAAATTTCTGATGGTGAGCACTGGTTAGGTGTTATGCTTTTGCATCTGCATCTCTTAAGTGTGCAGCGCAATCTTAATCTGTCTGTACATTTGCATCTCTTTAGGGCCCAATTTCCATCTCTAACTTAAGTCATAGTTGTTTCTTTGGCTTCCCTCCAGAGTACTGCACAGGTGTGGTGCATAATTCAGCATGAACATCGTACTCATTAATATGCGTTTTTAAGTCAGGACTATCATCAGGAGTCACTTGTGATACAAATCACGTTCTTCATCATCACAGTCACAAATGCAGTCACAAATCATGATTTACGATTACGTCACAAATCACAACATTAATATTTTTACTAGTTACTTGGATATATTGTAAGCCTGTTTTGTAGTATCTCTCCAGGCTTCACCACTCCACCATTGTACTCATTAAAAAGTGTTTTTAAGTCAGTGAGTTGGACAGTGTCTGCAGTGCATACACAGTCTGGAAAGAAAACTACACCCATGAGGTTTAGCACAGTATACTTCCATTGCTCAGAATACATACGGAAGACAACAAAAAAAAGGGCATTATTACATACAAGGGTCACGGATGCTGGAAGAATACATTTTATAACACAGCAAAGAAGGTGTGGGGGGCACATGGTGTGAGGAAAAGTCAGGAAGTTGGACAGTGTCTGCAGTACATACACAGACTGGAAAGAAGACTGACTGCACACATGCAGTTTAATACAGTATACTTGCACTGCTCAGAATACAAAGTGTCATGCATACGGAAGATAACAAAAAAGGGCATAATTACATACTAGGGTCGGGAATGGTGGAGGAATACATTTTATAACACAGCAAGGAAGGTGTGGGGGGACACACGGTGTGAGGAAAAAAAAACTACTGTGGGATCCCATGGTGATCCAGCAGCAGTTCCAGCATGGACATAATTTGCAACTGATGTCCCTCTATGTAAGAAAAATAAAATTTACAGAAAGAACAAATTAAGTAAAAAAGAGTACAGACAGAAAGACAAAAAAATGTAGCTTTTAAAAAAGCTGTTGGGTCTAAATCAAAGTTTAAATCTCCTCCTCGTTCTGATCTCAAAGTAAAACACACTCCTCTCTCTCTCCGTCTGCACAGGAGAAAATAAAAGTGTCTGCTTGTATGATTCATTTTCTTCCTGCATAGCTAAAGAGCATGTGACTTACAGTACTGTAAGCCATGCGATGAGTGGAGGGAGGTCCAAAACTGAAACACCAAGTGGATCACTTAGAATCATAATGAGGAACACGAAGTCTATTAAAAACAATGACTTCACCTTACTTCGCATCGCCATTCCACCTTAATGCAAAGTGGTAATGACAAGGAGGAGTGAGCACTTTGCATTGCCCACTCCACGTAGTGGAGTGGCAATGCGAAGTGCCCACTTTGCATTCACTTTGCCAGCGAAATTTAAATTTGTTGCATCTCTAATCACGTGACTTTTACTCCTGGTGGATTTGTGTCAAGATTTTTCTCTCCTATTCAAACAACAGCAAAGTTTCCTGAAAGATTTAATTTCATGGCTGTGTCAGACACAGAACTTGACACTGTCAGTCATAAACCTACAAGTGGGGGGGTGGGGCTGTCTCAGTCCGGCAGGCTAACCCCCCCCCCCAACTAGCAGGTTTCAGTGTGGAGTCTTCAGTTTCACTAGTCTTGGAATACAAATGGTAGGGAGCAAGACACAGTCCTGAAGATTTCAGTATAACAAAACAGAGAAGGGGACAAGTGTGGACACTGCTTGTAAGAAAACGCTGTAGCTGTTAAACAGACTTGATCATGCACATACATGCAGGAAAAAAAGATGTATTCTATAAAATAGATGGCATTTCTGCAGTGCGTATTCATGACAGAAACAGACAATATTAATTGATATACAAGATGAATTGCTTCCATGACAAGTACAGTATCAAGAAAATTGTACCTGAATGTGGTATATACAGTGCAAAAGATATTCAATGGGGATGCACCAGCTCAACCCAGGGGGTGTGCCTATGCATATGTGGCACAACCACATATTCAGCCCGAGATATGTGGCGCATATGGTGGCACAACCCTGAGATGCCCCACATACCGATGCGCAAAGTTGAGCATGAATAAAAAGGCTTAAATGATGGCCACCCACAGGTGAGCTGCTGTACTGTAAGGTGCAATACAGCAGCCACCAGCTGTGGGTGGCTATCCGCCCCCCTGCACACTGTGCAAAAGCACCCATAACATCCCAGGTGATCAAGTGGTTCCCCCTCCCTCCCCGTAGCCCTGATCACCGTAAATAAAATGTTTATGTATCCCTGGTAGTCTAGTGGACCCCTACCCCTCCCAGCACTCTGATCCCCGTAAAAATGTTATATTTTAAATTCTCTGGTTGTTGTTGGTTGATTGTTTCTGCTCTTACCTCCTTGTTTCTTTCATCTGTGGTTCTTTTTCGGCAGAGGAAGGGCCCAGCCGCCCACCGCCATCCCCAACCACCCTATGCTACATTTCTTTTTTCGGGTATTACAGTCATGACATTTCCTGTAGCAAAGCAGGAAGGTGAGGATCAGAGGGGTAGCCACACAGTGACCTCATTTACAGGGGCACAAGTTATTTAACTTGTTATAACAAGTTATACAAAAACAAACAAAACACAAAATCAAACTTTTGCTTTCATTTTCCTCCTTCTAATTACTCTGACCAGGTTATAAACCCAGCAACTCATCTGGAATGGATATTATTAAGTTCAGGTACTGTGGGACCCTTTGCAAAAGGACAGTTATGCAGGATTTAGGACACTGTCCTACATGTTGTACCACTGAAGATCTAAGGGCTAAACTCCAGGCAGCATGGGCAGAGATTGCGTGCCTCAATTCGCATATTCAGGAGGAAATATATTATAAGTACCACCCGCCATTTCCCCAACATCCAACAGAAGCACCTCGACCGCAGAGGGTATTTGGTCCAGGAGGTTGGCAGGTGGTTAGGATCGGCAAATCAGGTGCCCCATCACTTAGTGATCACCAACATATCACCCCAACAAACCATATAAAAACTACAAACAGGTATCTGCCTCTATCTCTGAAATCAAACAAAGGGGTAGAGGACACTGCAGAGCAGAACACTGCAGCACAGCTGCTAATACAACAAAACTCACCCAAAACAGGGACCAAAACAAAAAAAGCAAAAAGGAAATACAAAACACTTATGATCATAGAAGAGTCCAGAATTTGGGGAGTTGATACCTACCTCCAGCCAGGGGTAATGGTCAGTTGTTTCCCTGGTACATCAGCATAGAGAGACACTGACCACATTGCTAAAATCATGCAGGTAGCTAGAGAAAACATCTACATTCTGGTACACATAGGGACTAACGATCTCACCAGATGGTCAGTTGTGGAGACCAAGTGACACCTGACCAGGCTGGGTGACAATCTGTCATCCATTTCATACAGCATCTTCTTTTCTGAGATCCTGGTAGTCTGAGAGAAGGGGGAAGATGGATGGAAGGTCAGAAAAAGGGAGATAGAGGAGCTCAACATGTGGCTCAAGGGCTGGTGCCAGGAAAAGGGACACAAATTTGTAGGTAACTGGCAACAGTTTTGGGATTGAAAGTTCTTTAAATTTGATGGACTGCATCTGACTAAGGAGGGAGTCAGTGCATTGGGGCAGAAGTTTGACATATTTGCAGAATATTTAAACTAGCAAATGGGGAGAGGGGTGCAGCACCCGATACGTCAAATGGGAGGAACACACCTCCCCCTCAGCTAGTGATCAAACAGAAGTTCAGCATACTGTGTTTGTAGTTCATTTGCATCACCAGGTAAGGAAAAAGGTCAGGCTTCCCATAAGCTGCACAGAGGAAACACTGGACCTTGCCCAACAACTAACACACTGAAATCTGGCCAGAGGAAAACCATGTACACAAATGCTCGCAGTCTGGGAAACAAGATCCCAGACCTGCAGGCAACAATGGCAGAGGCTAAACTGGACATAGTAGCCATTAGCGAGACATGGTTCACCAGTAACCACACTTGGGAGACTTCAGTACCTGGCTATGTACTGTTCAGAAGAAATTGAAGTGCAAAAAGGGGTGGGGTGGACTGGCCTTTTATATCAATGAAAATATCAAAGCAACAGAAATTCAGAATACACCTAAGGAGCCAGAAGAACTGTGTGTCATACTGGAAATAGGAAATGGGACAGCCATACAAACTGGGGTTACCTACAGGCCTCCAGACCAGGGGGAGGACATAGACACATTACTGTTAGAAGATATACAAAAAGTAATGGCTAAAGGGAAGGTTCTGATAATGGGAGACTTCAACATTCCAGATACAGATTGGTCAATACCAGAAGGAACATCTGCCATAACTAGACACATAAAGGATTCCCTGCAGGAGGAGGGCCTCAAACAACTGGTACAACAACCCACAAGAGACAGTGCTATCCTAGATCTAGTACTGACTAATGGGGAAAGGAGAACAACTCTCCAAGTAGAAGGTCATCTTGGGGCCAGTGACCATCACATGGTATGGTTCAATTTGGCCACTAGAACTAAATCATCCCATTCCAAGGCAAAAATATGGGACTTTGAGGAGCTGACTTTGATAAGATGGCCCGCAAAGTTATACTAGCCCTGGCAAGAAGAAATACAGGTGTGGGGGTACAGGCAAAGAGGGCAAGCATTAAGGATGCAATACTTGAAGCAATATTATATTGTGTTAGAGAGAAAAGCAAGAGCAAAAGAAGGAAACCACTTCAGTTCTCAAAAACAGTAGCAGAAAAGGTCAGAGCCAAAAGGCTGACCTTCAGGAAATATAAGGGAATGCAGTGGGACGAAGATAGGGGGGCATACCAAACTTCCCTAAGGGAAGCAAGGAAGGCAATAAGGCAGGTTAAGGCCCAAACTGAGGAAACACTAGAACGAACAGTAAAAAGAAGGTGACACGACTTTCTATAGATATATTAGTGAAAGGAGAAAGTCCAGAAGGGGTATTGCTGAGATCAAAGGGGATAAGGGGAAGTATGAGGAGGAGGAGGACCAAGGAAAAGCATCTATCCTAAATAGATACTTCTGCTCAGTATTTACTGAGGAGAAGGTAGGGCAGGGTCCACAGCTCAGCACCATGGACATAGGGGGGAGGGAGGTATGTACTATTCCCTTCACAAAAGAAAGGATCCTACAAGAGCTTGCTAAGCTTAAGGTGGACAAGACAGTGGGACCTGATGGCATACATCCCAGGGTACTTAAGGGAGCTAAGGGTGGAACTATCCAAGCCATTATCAGAACTGTTTAGTGAGTCTCTGAGCATAGAAGAGGTCCCAGAAGACTGGAGAAGGGCTCATGTGATCCCGCTCTACAACAGTGGTAGCAGGGAGGAGGCAGGGAACTAGAGACCAATCAGTCTTACCTCAGTAGTGGGCAAGATTATGAAGGCACTCCTTAAGGAAAGGATAGTGCAACACCTGGAATCCATAGGAGCACAGGATCAATGACAGCATGGATTTATAACAGGAAGGTTCTGTCAAACTAATCTCATGGATTTCCTTAAGTCATTGTCTCCTAGCAGATGCCTGTAGTCATCAGTAAAATACACTGGTGTGTCCTGAGGACATCTGCAGAAGTCAGGTACTGACTTCCAGTGTGCCCTTGCAATGTCTGGAGAAGTCACATATATTTTAATATACAATGTAACAGAATATAATATATATTTGACTGCATAGCACCATTGGAAAGGTAATTTTATGCTGAACAACTTTGTCACTGATATTTTGTGTATATCATGTATACGTTAGGAGTTATTTGCATTTGTTTATGATATGGTGTGTATGGCTTATGTTGCCTATTTTGGTGAAAACATATTTTTTTTTGCTGTTTCAACCAGCATAGAAAAAAAGCAAAATTACATATCATTATTTGCATACCACCATTGGAAAGGTCATTTTGTGCTGAATAACTTTGCCACTCATACTTTATGCCTAGCACTTATGGTTCTTGAGCTATTAGGATTTGTTTGTGGCATGCTGACTATAGCTTGATTTTGCTTAGAAAGGCCCAGGATTTACTGTTAACAGTATACAGGAGACAAGTGGTGCAACTTCAGAGAGCTCCTGTGGAGGCAATGAGTTAACTGGGTAAGCAGAGTGGTGGACTAAGAGGGAGCAGCTGATGTCGCCTACCTTGACTTAAGCAAAGCTTTCTATACTGTTCCAAGTAGAAGATTGATTAATAAGCTGGGAAGGCTTGGGGTGGGTCAGAAGTTGGTCAACTGGGTGGCAAACTGGTTGGCAGGCAGAAAACAGAGAGTGGTGGTAAACGGTATACAGTCAGAAGAGATGCAAGTCAAAAGTGGGGTACCTCAGGGATCAGTCCTGTGCCTGTCCTATTCAATATCTTCATCAGTGACATTGCAGATGGACTAGAGGGTAAGGTTTGTCTGTTTGCAGATGACACCAAGATTTGCAACAAAGTAGATAATCCAGATGAGGTGGACAGAATGAGAAGAGATCTCGATAAACTGACAAAATGGTGAGAAGGTTGGAAAATGAGGTTTAAAGAAAAGAAGTGCAAGATCACGCACATAGGGAAGAGAAATCCTGAAGCCACCTATAGGTTGGGAGGGCAGTTGCTGGTAATCACAAGAGAAGATAAAGACTTGGGTATCATCATCACAGATGACCTGTAATCATCCAAGCAGAGCACTAAAGCAGTAGGTAAGGCTAGAGGGATGTTAGGGAGCATTAGTAGGGGTATCACAAGTTGCAAGAGGTAGGTAATAATCCCTCTTTACAAGACACTGGTTAGGCCCCATCTGGAGTACTGCATGCAGTATTGGAGGCTGCGCCTGCAAGAGGACATTAACAAAATGGAGGCAGTCCAGAGAAGGGCAAACAAAATGGTGCAGGGAATGCATCAGAAAACATATGAGGACAGATTAATGGAGCTCAATGTGTATACCCTAGAGCAAAGGAGGGGGAGAGGTGATATGATCGAAACATTCAAACAGCTTAAAGGTATTAACAAGGCGAAAGAGTCTAACATGTTTCAATATAAGAAAAAGAGCAGGACAAGAGGACTCAGCATGAGATTAGAGGGAGGCTGATTAATGAGGAATGTGAGGAAGTTCTTTTTCACAGAAAGGGTGGTGGATGCATGGAATGGCCTACCTCAGGAAGTGGTGGATATGAATACAGTGCAGGGCTTCAAACAGGCAATGGATAGGGATAAGGGAGCAATAAAGATGAGTATGAATGGATAGGCCATTGACAGAGCACAGGCCTATAGCACATTCATAAGGTAGAAAAAATGAGCAGACTGGATGGGCCTTGTGGTCCTTATCCGCCATCAACTTCTATGTTTCTATGTAACCTAGGCGCAAATGTGAGAGGTGGGCAATCTGCCTTCAATTTCTATGTTTCTGTGTTTCTATGTCTAGTGATCCCCCACACCTCCCGTAACCCCGATCGCTGATCGTAAGAGAAAGTCACACCCCTGGTGGTCCAGTGGCACCCCCACAACTCCACTAACACAAGATGCCATGCCCACCCAGCCCCCGGTCATCCGGAGGGCAGCAGCATATCACCGCTTGTACCTCCATGGCTGCCCACCAAATAACAGTGTACAAAATGGGCTGCAATCCCTTTAGTCCACAGTGTGGACTAATGGGCTTGCAGTGCATACTGTAATAGTCATTCACAAATGTGTGAATGAATGGCTCATTCACATATTTTGTGACTGAGTATTACAGTATGCACTGCAATACCATTGGTCCACAGTGTGGACCAAAGGGATTGCAGCCCATTCTGTCACGCCTGTCATTCAGCGGCAGCCATGGAGGTACTGCAAGTGGGCATGCTGCTGCCTGACGATGACTTGGGGGGAGCTGGGTGGGCAATGGGCATCTGTGGGTGGGGTGCCACTGACCACCAGAGATGTGACTTTCTCTACAATCAGTGATCGGGTTGGGGAGGGGTGGGGGGATGACTAGACTAGACTACCAAGGAATTTCAATAATGCTATTTTTATGGGGATTGGAGCATCAGGAGGGGTGGGGGGCACCACTGGACTACTAGGGCTATTTAAATATTTTATTTAAGGTGATCAGGGCTACAGGGTGGAAGGGGGTGCCACTAGACTACCAGAGTAATATGTAATGGTATTTTACAGGGATCGTGGCTATGGGGCAGGTAGGGGGTGCCAGAAGACATCTTCTGCCAGCACCACATACTGTGCAGTGCGCCATGCACATTTTGCTGGTCTGCCCTGCACAACACATGCAAATGGGGCCATAATGACATGCAAATGGCCCCATTTGTTGCTTGCATATATTATGGCCCCATTTGCAAACTGCTGGCTGAATATCAAGAATTTGCACACAGCATAACTCTGTTGCTCTGGTGCAGTTCCCATTCCTGGTATTCAGCCCTGTTTGGGTTGTGCCAGTGCATCATATTTGCGCAGTGTGCATTACCTGATATATTCAGAGAAAATGCGCCATGGCTCATACCTTTTGAATATATCCCTGAGTTGCACCAGCGCAACTCAGTTGTGCTACCCTACCACATGTGCCTTTGCCAGGCTCACTTCTGAATATCAGGGCCAGTATGTACAAAGTTTGCCAAATGAAAGAGAACTACAGATAGATTAAACAGTTTTGTCCCTAGCATAGTGCACCTGCAGCTGAAAGATATGTACGACTGTACATGGAATCAGAATTGCAGACTGAACCAACCAAGTTGTCTCCAGCATGCTATACCTGCCTGTAGCATTGAAGAGCTAGTGCTACTGTGCATGAGTCAGCACTGGTGAGGCACACATTTTAGCTCAGCTGACATGGGACCCTGCTGTGCAATGAAATGTTGGGGAAGGGTTAGGTCACAGAGATTGGGGCTATATAAACTCTTTTTTTGTTAATATTTTAAGGCCTCCATAGCTGTTGCATGCTTTGTTAATCAATGGAACAGGCAGCAGGGCAAACATTGCAACAGGGTCTGCAGCTCAAGTGCACATTCCCTTTAAGCCTATCCTCTGATGATAGACATCCCTGTTTAACTGACAATAATAGACTGTCCTAACAATATTTGTAATGAAGTGACAGATGTTGTGTAAGGTAACCTGTAATCTAGCAAGTGACTTTTTACTGGTACCCATATAGACTGGTAGCCCACAGTCCAGTAAGGAAAATAGTAGACTATGGGCTAGCAACCAATGGGATTCTGGAATTAAGAAGTCCCAAATTCTGAACAACATACCCAGTCTCTGACATTATTTAAAACAGTCTGTAGTATGTCATATTAAAATCAATTTTATTGCATCCTGCCTGTCTGGAACATGTTAAAGCTTTTTCAACTCAAAAGTGTGAGCAATTCACTCAGTTCTTTTCAGACAGAGTGTCCTCTATTAGGGCTGGGATTTCTCCGTGTGGAATACCAGTATTCAACAGTGGTGGGCCTTGGGAGGGCAGGCACATTAGGGTTCCTTGGGGGGAGTTCCAGATGGTTATGATTGTGGAGGTCTGTGGGCTGATCTTGGGACTTAAACCAACATTTTGCATCCTGGACCCAGGCCCAATGTGGTTACTTTTTGATTGCGCCAGAGTCCTGGGTCCAGTGTTCGCCGAGATTGTCAAGTGTTCTCTTTCATCTGGAGTCTGCCCTGAGCCTCTTAAAGAGGTTCTGGTGAAGCCCCTGCTGAAAAAATAATATTTGGACCCTGATGTCTTGGCAAATTACCAGCCTATCTCAAACCTTCCTTTTTAAGGGAAGATTCTGGAGATTGTGGTCATAGAACAGCTTGAGAGTCACCTCGCAGACTTTCAGATTTAGGAACCTTTCCATTCCAGGTTTAGGGCCATGCATAGTATGGAGATCCCATTAGTAAGGGTGTTGAATTACCTGCTCAAGGTGAGGGATAGAGAAGAGCAATCAGTTCTCCTTCTCCTTGATCTCTCTCTCTCTCTCTCTCTTCAGTGTTCGACACTGTGAACTATGGGGTGTTATTAGACAGGCTACGGGATTATGCCGGACTCACTGACAAGGTCATCAGCAGATTTGAGTCCTTCCTTCAGGGTGGGCCCCAGAGGATTGTATTGGGGAATTATTCCTCAGGCCCAATTGCCCTGCCCTGTGTACTGCCCCAAGGCTCTGTCCTTTCTCTCATGTTGTTTGTAGTGTACCTGCTGCCCCTGGGCAAGGTCAAAAGGTGGTATAAGCTGAGTTTTTACTACTATGCTGATGACATTCAGCTCTACCTGTCCTTCACAACTCGAAAATCTGACATGGTTGACATACTGAATAGGTGCCTGGCTGAAATCTGGACTTGAACATCATTGAACTGGCTAGGGCTCAACCCAAGGAAGACCAAAGTATTAGTGGTTGAACTGGGTCGAGGGGGAGTGGCAGCCTTTGGGGAAGGTTTAGGGCTTTTAATTCGTCTGACTGAACTAGAGGCCTCCCCTAAGATGAAGAATTTGGGCATTGTTTTGGATAATGAGATGACAATTTATCCTGGATTGGCTTCTTACCAGCCACCCAACTCATATCACAAATACCTCAGTCCTCCCTGACTCACTTAGCGACCATTCCCCTGTCATCTGTGAATGGTCAAACAAATTCCTCAAGCCCCCTCCTAATATCATCACTAGTTCAGTCCTACCACGTGGGCAGTTGTCACACCTCAAAACATGCTTCAACCTCCAAGACTGGTCCCCTGTCTACAAAGCAACAGATGTAAATACTGCGCTAGATTACTTCATCAACACTTTCAATGCAGCCTGTGACTCCAACACTGCTTTTAAAAAGTGCAGAGTCAAAGCCCTTTGCAATCTCTGGCTCTTGGCCAATCTCTTACGTCAACTAACATCTAGAGATTGCCTCTGGAATCTGGCCAGAACCACTGATAAAGAAACTGACATTTAAAACTATAAACGTGCACAGAATGACTGTACTAAATCTATCCAGCAAAAGAAATCTACCTACTTCAAGAACGCTGTAACGGATACCTGGGGTAATGGGAGGGCATTTTGGAACTATAATAAAGAGGTCACTGGGAAGCAGCCAAAAACCTCCCCTACCTTGCTCAACATAAATGGGTCTACTATGTTTGACCCTAAAATCATAGCAAATACCTTCAACACTGCATTCACCGATCTCAGCAGTGTTCTCCCTTCTGACTTTTTCAAGAACTGTGACTCTCCCTCTTCTCCCTCAATGCCTCCTTCTCTAGCCACCCACCTTTTTATTTCAAAGCAGTCAAGATGCATGATGCCCATAAATACATTACCAAAGCCACCACCAAATCCAGATCCAGCAGTGATACATTTGTTGTTTTGGTTTTTTGTTGTTTATTGTTCTAGGAATTACTACCTTTGAGCCAGAGGCTCTTTTACAAAGGTTCCACGTCAATTAGGTACAGTCAAAAGGTTACATAGATAACACAACAATTTGTGTTGTATCAAGAGCAAGAAAACATATACAAACACATATCAAATCACTTGTGCAAAAGGACATGAGATATCAATAATCGCATTATTATTACAAGAAAGAGGTCATGCCAGATTAGGGGAAACAAATAGGGAAAAAGTCCAGAACAGAGAGGGTAAGTGAATGGTGTGGGGAGCAGACAATAGCAGGAGAAAAGGTTTCCCAAACTTGTCTTTGTCAAATAACAGAACAGGGTGGGTAGTGAGAAAATAGGAGGTTTAATCAGGGCAGTCACAGGAGCTGGAGGTGGCAAGGTGAGAGAAAAGCCTTGATTTAAAAATACCTAGAGAGGGGGGGTCACATGACGCTAATGGAGGAGTAGCTGTAGCTGTTTTGGGCTCCCGCTACTAATCAGTGAATCTGCCGCAATTTTGGGGTTTCAGCCTATTTTTTTAGACCCATATTGTCCGAACAAGTACCGGAACAAGTCCCGAAACGATCTGGGAAGCCGGCCGGCGTTAAGCAATGCAAGCAGATGAACAAGAACTGGAAGCCAAAGCGGCCGTAGTTCGCCTCACCACAGATCGCTGAGGATGAAGTCACACCAAGCAAAATTTACAGCGATCTGTCGGGTCATCAAGGAAGCCCTATTCAAGCTGGTCAATGAAGCGGAGAGTTTAACCCGCCTGATCCAGTTAGTCTGCTGGGTGACGGACACAGAAGCACTAATTTCTTCGATCGAGCGTGTGCTGGAGAAAACTAGGCCTACTATTAGTGAATGCAAAAAAATGGTGGTGAAGTTGGAGGACCAGCTTGATGATCTAGAAGGTAGAAGCAGGCGAAATAATTTAGTCTTGCTGGGACTGCCAGAGGGGGAGGAAGGATTGAATACGCTTCTCTTTTTGCAAAAATTGCTAAAGAAATCAGCTGGGCCCTCGCCAAATGGGCCAGAGTATGTAATCGAGAGGGGGCACCGTGCCCTGAGAGCTAAACCTCCCCCAACAGAGCCTCCAAGACCAATAATTTTTAAGCTTTTGAATTATCTGGACAGGGAGTACAGCCTGAGAGAAATAAGGAAGCTATCCTCATTTCACTGGGAGGGTAGGAGGCTACATTTGGTATCCGACCTGACTTGGAAGATGAGGCAAGCCAGGGCCTCTTTCCGACCCATCACATCAAAGCTTTGGGCGGCGGGGATTCGCCACCGCATGCTGTACCCAGCTAAATTGGAGATCACCACTAAAGAAGGGACAAAGCGCTATGAATCAGCAGAAGATGCTTTAACCTCCTACAAGAGCTGCTGCCTGATCTGTTTCCCAAAGGTTAAATCATGTGTGGACTGTGTTGACCTTCAGGGGCTATGTGGCCCAAAGAGAGCAATTTAATCGGACACTTACGAGTTATACCTAATCCTTCCTTGAGTTTATTAGTTTGGCTACAAACTGTTGTTTTTGGGACTTGACTATCATTTGGACAACTGAATACTCGGGCATTTTGGATTTTATGCTTCGGTGCTATCAGTTAATTTTGTGTCTCAGATCAGTGGATGATCATTAATTTTCCTTATGTCCAGCAGAGGGAGCTGGTCGACTATATTTTATCCTTTGTTCGGTTCTAGCTAATAGAATTTGCATAGATCACGTTATTGTTGTTAGGAGTGGGCAACAAATTGCTGTATTAGCTCAAAGGGTGGGAGGGTGGAGGGGTTTTGTGTGGTATTTCTTCGTTGTACATAACGGTAATGGTAGTAATATGAATAGGTGATCTGTTCATGCCATATGGGTCTCGCACAGAATAGGACATTGTTCCTCTCCCCCCTCCCCCTTTTGTTTGGAATGTATCATAATATGGGCCCATTTCTTCATAGCATATTTCCCTCAGACTGGGTAGCACTTCGTGCCTAATTTTGTTTACGGGAGTTGGAGCGGCATGGGGGTGTTCATACTGGTAATCGGGGCTCTTTCTTGGCGGCTTCACCCTGCTTTTTTTGAGGGTGCCTGATGGGAACAGGTGCCGCAAATCGCGGGCTCTACATCTTATTATGTGGCAAAGTCAGCGCCCTTGATTATTTTCAGCTCCATTTTGGAGTGTAAACGATAATGGATTCTTGGCACCTGTTGGTTTTGGCACGATTTGTATTTTTGTATTGCGATTTAGGATTAGGCAGGTTCACATGCTTATTTTTGACATATTGGGTACTTTGTTGAGTCGAGAGGAGCCTCACCTCTATGGCGCACTATGAACCAGTGTAGGAGGAGTTGGCTTTGGGCCTGGGGGTGGTTCTTAGGATGTTTATTGGAGGGGATAGTTTGGGGGTGGGGGCTAGGGTTAGTTTAGTTAGGATTATTAAGGGTTTGTTTAAGAGGGGACAGCTATCCAAAAACCGTTCAAGTGGCAAGGCAGAGCAAATGGCCTCTAGTTTGAACCTTCTGTCATGGAATATTAAAGGGGAAAGACAACTGTAAAAATATGTAATTTTGAATCACTTAGCCCGATACCATCTGGCAATTGCATTTTGCAGGAAACCCATGTTCTTTCTGTCCACCTTTCTCATTTTAAGAAAAAGGTAGGCCAAGTGTTCGGGGCAGGTTACTCCTCATCTAGCCGGGGAGTGGCAATTTTGATAGCCCGGGGGGTCCCCTTTATACATTCGGATATAATTGCAGACCCGAATGATAGATATATTATTGTCTCTGGTAAACTTGGAGGGGCGTGTCTCGTGCTGGGGTCAATTTATGGACCTAATATAGAGTCCCCTTCCTTTTTTGCCCACCTGGCAGAGATTCTATCTCCCTTCAAGGAGATGCCGCTTATACTGGGAGGTGACTGGAATCTAGTCCAGTCTGATAGACTAGATAGGTCAATCTGTAGGAGATCACAACCTTCCCCGGCCCAACAGGCTCTGTCTGAGTTTGTCTAATTTCTAGGACTAGTAGACCCTTGGAGACTGTTCAATCCCACAACTCGTGAATATACTTTTTTTTCATCGGTTCATAAAACCTATTCTAGGTTAGACTATTTCCTGGTGAGCCAGCAATGTATTTCAGGGGTGACGGAAGCACTGTCCCTTCCAAGAGTAATATCCGATCACTCTCTAGTCAAAGTTGTCTGGGCTCCGCCACTCATTCCTAAGAGATCTTACTCATGGTCTCTAAATAACAATATTTTTAAGGATACCCAAACGTTAAGTAGATTCCGAGCTTTTTTTGAAAGAGTCGATTAAATTAAATTGGGGATCAATTACAGCCATAGATCAATCATGGGCAGCACTTAAAGTGGTATGGAGAGGGGAGTTAATTAGAATAGCTTCTGTAAGAAAGGCGAAATATAATCGAAAAATGTCCAATTGTTTAAGTAGGATTAAAGAGCTGGAAAAAATACAAGAGAGACTGAGATCAGAAGACCAGGAACAAGAGCTGGTCACACTGAGAGCATGGTACGCAGCGGCTCTGAGGGAGAAAGTGGTTAATTTAACAAATAGATCTAAAGCGACATATATTGGTCAGGGCAGCAAAGCTGAGAAGTTGCTGGCCTCCTGGCAATTAAAACAAAAATCTGAAGCTAAATGGGTGACGGCCTTAAAGCACCCTGTTTCAAGTGAGTTGGTTACAGACCCTAAAGGTATTCTGGAGATCTTTGTGGCTTTTTATAAAGATTTATATTCTAGCCAGCCGCTTTCCCCGCAGGTGCTTACTAAAATGCGAAAGTTTCTGGCTGATATATCACTTCCCCATCTGTCTGAGGATTCTAGGCTGAGTTTAATATCCCCCATACTAAATGAGGAGATAGTGTCGGTATTGATTCACTCAGAGTAGACAAGGCACCTGGCCCGGATGGGTTTACACCATTCTTTTATAAGTTATTCAAAGTTGAAGTAGCTCCGTTGCTGAACCAACTTTTTACTTTTTGGTTTTTGCATAAAGATAAATCACTTTTTGAAGCCAGAATAATTTTGTTACCCAAGCCGGGGAAAGCTACAGACTTAGTGGGGAACTTTAGGCCCATTTCCCTACTGAACTTGGATGTAAAAACTTTTGCTAAAATATTGGCCTCTAGACTAAAGAGCGTTTGGCGAGAATTGATTAGCCCGGAACAGGCTGGCTTCGTGGAAGGTCGCACCTCGGCTGACCATTTCAGGAAATTGTTTTATTTAATTCCTGCATCTGCTGCCCCAGGTATGGAAGCTTCTCGATTTCACTAGATGCAGAAAAGGCTTTGATCGGGTAGAGTGGATCTTTATGTTTGAAACCTTAGCTAAATTTGGTATTCCCCAACAATTTCTACAACTAATTAAGATTCTCTACTCGTGTCCAACTGCTAGAATTCAGTGTAATAACTTAATTTCTGCAGCCTTTCCGTTGCTGAGGGGAACACGCCAGGGTTGCCCTCTGTCACCCTATTTGTTCAATCTGTATATAGAACCTCTAATTAGAGCTATCAAGGACGACCAACAAATTCAGGGTATTAGGATTGGTGGACAGGAACACAAACTGTCGGCGTTCGCTGACGATTTATTACTACATATTCGGGATACAATCTTATCTCTTCCCAGAGCCCTAAGTCTTATTGCGGCCTTTAGCGACTTTTCAGGTTATAAGTTAAATTTGGCTAAAACAACACTCTATCCTTTGCCCACCCTCCGTCAGAAAGGATGGTGTTCATCCTTAGGTCTCCAGTGGCAATCCAAGACCTTAGTATATTTGGGTATCCAAATTTCCAAAAATTTGGCAGAGTTAGCTCATTTAAACTTTAAACCTATTCTCAAATCCATCAGAGAAGACCTGGAGAGATGGTGAAACTCTCTTTGACCTTCTCTGAGGATTAATAAATTAAAATGGTGGTCCCTGCAAGATCCTCTACCCTCTCCTAAATCTAAACATATACCTCCCAAAATCTTTCTTTAAGAATCTATGCAGATATTGTTCGGACTTTATATGGAAAAAAAAACCTCCTCGTAGAGCCTATTCTAAACTTTGTCGGCACGTAAATCTGGTGACAACAATTACCCGATTTTTTAAATATTACTTAGCAATCCACGGGCCAGGGCGGCTTTGTGGACGGGTAAATTGAAACTCCCTCCTTGGGTCTTAGGGTTAGACCGGCCATAGCCAAAGATTTAAAGTTAGACCTAGAATCCTTCTATATATCTCGTGGACTAAGTACCCAGGAAGATCAGGAATACCCCTAGGGTGGATATTAGGGCTATTCACCAATTGTATGCCGGTCTAAAAATATGTCCGCGCTATGATTTTTCTCAACCTCTACTGAGGAACCTGAACTTTTTAATTGGTAACCAAGCTATTTGTAGATTCTATCCAACACCCTCCTCCAAGATTCGGATCTCTGATTTTTATGCGGGCAACTCCATGCTTCCACTTTTATCATTAGCGGTAAAGTTTGGGGTTAAGCCCCAGTCCATGTTATGGTTGGCTCAAATTTGTAGTAGCATCAAATCCTTTTTGAGTAAGGGTAAAAGATCAGACCAAGTCGGGAATCTGTGGAATAAACTGTGTGATACTTGCCTATCAGGTAAAGCTGTTTCTAAAATTTACCAATTTATTATTACTAAGATGGACCTTAACTTATCTCCAGTTCCCTTCTATTGGAAAGTCAATATGTCCCTGGATTGGACTGAGAAAGTTTGGGAGAAAGTCTGGACTGATATTTATGCACTTATAAAAAGCAGGATAGATTAAGAGATATCCAGTTTAAGCTGTTACATAACTTCTATTTTTCCCAAGCCAAACTACATCGCTGGAATAGCCAATGTTCTCCGGCCTGCGGGAACTGTAACGGCTCCTTAGCTACTACATACCATAAGATGTGGTCTTGCCCCAAAATTATTGAGCTGTGGGAGGTGGTCAAACATGGGTTAAGACCCTTTTATGAACTTTCAGTATTTTTTAAACCAGAGATCTGCGTCTTCGGGGATGTATGGTCTCATTCCATACAACATTCAAAGGGTTCAGATGGCACTAGTGGCGCTGGTCACTAAACTGGTGATTTTGCGCCACTGGCACGAGGAATGGACTCCTTCCTTCAAGGAGTGGTGGGAGGAGTTCTTGAATGCCCTGAACGCAGAAAGGGCAGTGTATTCATCTGTTAATACTTTGCATAAATTTGATAGATATTGGAAAGGCCTTAGTCAATGCCTGAGGGATAGGTACGGTTATTAAAAGAGAGTGCATGCCTGACTTCCCTTTATCTCTTCTTGGATCTTTTTGTTTCTTCCTTTTCCTTTTCTTTTCTTTGCTAGTACTTTGGTATTTCTATAGGTGCCATTATGCCCGATGTATGCAGCCTCCTTCCCTATTTTTTTTAGAAACTCATATCTTCCTCTCTAGACCTAAGTCCTGATTTTGCTTATAGTTATGGCTACTATGTATTTGCCACCTAGTATTTCAGTATAATAATTTTAATGGATAGCTGGGGGGAGGGGGGGGGAGTTTTGGATGTCTGTTATGTTATCTTTTTCCTTTTTTAATTGTTTTGGTTATTTTATTTTGGTTAACTGTGCGCCAGTTTTACTGATGAAGATTGTGTAACTTCTCATAACTTGATGTGCACACTGTTTTGTAATGTTCTCTTTAATAAAATATAGTTATTGGCAAAAAAAAAAAAAAAATACCTAGAGAGGTGGAGGCAGTAATATGAGTGCTGAGGGCGTTTAGCCAGCTGGGGGCACGATAGGCAAATGATCTTTGTCCCTGAGAAGTCCGGCATCGGGGGACTTGGAGAGGCTGGTGTTCTGATCTTCTGGTAAAATGGGTGCTAGTGCTCGGGCATAATAGGTCTTGGATACAGGGTGGAGTGAGGCCCAGAGTAGATTTTTTCACCATCAGGCAGGTAAGGTACTTTATCCGGTTTGAGAGTTGCAACCAACCTGAGTCAGCATAGAGTTCACATGTGTGGGTACGTCGATGTGCACCAGTGAGCAGCCGACAGGCCTTATTTAGGGATGTTGTAATGCGACTAAGTGCTGTAGTAGTGGCAGATCCGTATATAACTAAGCCATAGTCAACGACTGAGATGATAGAAGATTGGATGGCAATCCTCAGTGCAGAATGGGTAAGAAGCTGTCGGTTCCGATACAGAATCCCAATTCGCTGATTAATAGTTTTTGCTGTACTATCAATGTGAGTTGCAAAGGTTAGGCCTTGATCAAAGTTGATTTCAAGATATTTGAAAATTGGCACTTGTTCACGGGTATTTCCAGGTATGTATTAATGGTGAGTGGACTTGTGCTTCTTGTTTTATGGGTTAGAGAAGAGCATGGATTTAGTTTTTGTGGTTTAGAACCAGCTTATGTTCAAGGAACCACATCTCAGCTTTGGAAAAAGCATGCTGAAGGTTGAGGCGTAAAGTTCGGATCTTTATGAGTGGCAAGAATCACGGCATCACTGGCGTATAGAGGATTAATTGTTCAGGGCAGGATTTGGGGAGGGAGTTTAGGAAAGGCTGAAAGGAGGGGCCCAGGATGGATCCCTGGGAACTCCTGAGCGAACCGGTTTTGAGTCTGAGAGAACTCCAGCTACTTTTACAGATTGAGAGCGCTGAGCAAGGTAATTTTTAACCCAGTCACCAGGACCCTGCGAGAGCCCTAGGGATAGAAGTTGTTTGATAAGTAGGCCATGGTGAACTGTATCAAATGCCTTGGTTAAGTCAATGTAGACTGCTCCAGTTAGGTTTCCTTTGTTCATGGCATTGTGGATTGCTCCTGAGAATTGAAGTAGGGCAGTCGATGTGCTGTGCCCCTTCCTAAATCCATGCTGCTGAGTACATAGGATGTTGTGCTTTTCCAGGTAGTCTGAAAGTTGGTTCGCCACCAAGCGTTCAAGGGCCTTAGAGAGAGGTGGTAGTATTGATATCGGGCGATAGTTACCAGGCAGTGACTTATCACCACTTTTGTGCACCAGAGTGACAACTGCAGCCTTCCATTTCCTGGGGAATTGGCTGTAGCAGAGGGAGAGATTGAAAATTTTTGTGAGGGGGAGCAGTACTTCCTCCAGAGTGAGGGACAGAAGTTTAAGGTCAATAGTGTCGCTGCTTGCTCGGGACTTAGAAATGGCCTTCTTTACATATTTATAGACTTCATCTGCCTTTACTAGTTTGAAATGGAAGGGTGGTTTGGTTGGAGAGGCAGTAGTAGAGTAGAAATTGGAGGTCAGCATCAGTGAAGAAATCAGATGAGAGAACACCACTAAGGTCCGTGAAGGTATCATTTAGGGTGTTTGCAATGATCTCTGGGTCTAATGTAGTGGTTCCATCCACATTCATTTTTGTAGGAGAGGATTTGGACTGCTGACCCATGATATTCTTTTATGTTGTCCCAGAAGGATTTCCTTCGCTCCAGGAGTTGGAGAGGGCATTCTTGAAGTAGAGCTCTTCATCAAGCAGATCTGTTTAGTACAGTGGTTGCGAGCCTGTTTATACTTTTGAATGTCCGACAGAGTGCCAGTAGCTCTTGCAGTGGCCCAGAGGTGATCCTACTTTTGAGTTGTGCCAATAGCTTTGCCGTGAGCAGGGATTTGTGAGTGCTTTGATTTTGCGCTTTTTTACTGGTGCATAGGTGTCACAGGCAGTGTTGAAAGTAGTAATAAAGTAATCAAGGGCTAGGTCAACATCTTGAGTTTTGTAAATCAAGGACCAGTCTATCTGCCTAAGACAGGTCTTGAGATGAGTAAGGTTGCCATAAGGTGGGACTCTGCTATAGATGGTTTTTGGAGGCAGCTTACGAAACTTATTTGTCCAGGTACATATTATTGGAGAGTGATCACTGAGCGAGTCAGGAGAACACTTACATTGGTTATACTGGTAGGGTGGCTGGTAAGGATCCAGTCAATGAGGGTGCTGGTCCCTGATTTGTAGTTTTTCCTGGTAGGGAGTTTACCACTTGTGTTAAATTTCTGTTAGGATGGCATCTTTGTTTGACCCTGCATCAGGAGCAAGCCAATTTATATTAAAGTCCCCAAGGAGAAGGAGTTTGATATCAGAAGGTTGTGTACTTACGAACTCGAGGACAGCCTGTAGGCTGGAATCAGGATCTTTTGGTGGGATATAGACAGCAGCAATCGTGAGGACTTTGTTTTGGGCACCAAGTAGTATCTTGATAGGGAGGAGTTGCACTGAGGTTTCTGTGGTGGGGTAAGAACCAGAAAGACAGGTGAGGTAGTCCTTTATGTAGATTGCACACCCATCACCCCTTTTTGAGGTCCTATCCAGCCTGAATATCTTGTAGCCCTGTATAGAGATGGCATGATCCAGAGTATTAGGTGTCAGCCAAGCTTCGACGATGGCAAAGATATCCGGGTTGTGTTGGCTGGCAAAGATTTGAAGGGAGGCTAGTTTTGGAAGGAGACTGCAGATGTTTAAGGTAGCAATTTTGAGCCCCCCCTCCATTTTGGCAGGCTTTGTTGTACTGTAGGAGACAGGGCCAGGATTTGAGTGGACACTTCCTGATATCAAGAGGAGGAGGAGTAGGAGTTTAAGAGACAGTTGCTGTACTTTGTAGTCAATAGAATTACACTTGAGGCTTATGCAGCTTGGACCAGTGCAGGCGTCTAGGGACCCAGAGCTAGGAGATTGTTAGTAATAGAGGATGATATGCCCATTTATCCTTGTTTTAGCTTGTCAGTTGCACCCAGTCGCTTGCAGATAGGTACCTGGTGGTTAAGTCAAAAGCCAAAAGAATGATCAACAGCTGAGGTCCAGAGTCACTGAAATGTTAAAATTCCTGAAGGTGATTAAATTTGCCTGCACATATGCAGGATGTGAAATCCCTTTGTCTGTATGCCTCTTTGTCATTCAAACAGGTTGCTGAAAAGCCCACATACAGATCATGGAGCAGGTCAGACGAAAATGTGGATTGCAGCAGGACCCAGAGTCACCAAGTTTGTCAGATGTAGTTGCTTCACTTATGTTTTGTTTGGGATAGCTTCCAAAAAGTTGATTTTAAAATGAAAATAAACATACCTGATGATGATTTTTTTGCAGAAATCCAGTCCAGGAGACTTTCACGGATGTAGTGAGCAAGAATGGTATAGTTACCACAAGCAGAAAAACATGTAAATCCACAAAAACTAAGCTACAGACATAGACAAACACAAGCAGCCACCACACAGACCCAGGGGGCGTGGCTTAAACCTTAAACCTTTGACCTTAAACTGCTGTCCCTCACCCTTGATGAGGTGTTACAGCCACTGACATATATTTTCAACCTCTCACTTACGCTCAGCCAGTTCCTGGACAAATAGAAATCTGCCACTGTTACCCTTGTCCATAAAAGTTGTGACAGGGCCACTCATGGAAACTACCATCCGATCTCTATATTGCCACCCCTCTCCAAGGCCATTGAATGTATTGCAGCAGATTAGCTCACAGATTTCCTGAACAAATACAATATCCTCTACTCGCAACAACATGGCTTCAGAAAAGGACATAACACCTCATCTGTCCTACTGGAATTCTCTAGCACTCTTCACAGCTCATTGGACATTGGTCAGTTAATTAGGTCCGTCTTTATCGATCTGACTAAGGCGTTCAACACTGCCCATCACAGCCTACTGCTTGTGCAACTTCTGAAAGCTGGGCTCACTCCTGACTCCACTGCCTGGTACAAAAGCTACTTGGAGAACTGGTCTCAAAGAGTAAAAATTGCAGGTGTCCTCTCTGAGACCAGGCCTGTTCACTCAGGTGTCTCCCAGGGATCCATTCTGGGCCCCCTACTATTCAGCTTGTTCCTGAACTCCCTTTCAAATTCTTGCTCTGAAACAATCATCCTCTATGCAGATAATGCTGCAGTTCTTGCCTCCCACAAGAATCCTAAGCCTCTACAAGACAGCCTTCAGCTTAGCTTCACATCTGTTGAAAATTGGTTCTAAAATCACAATCTGGTCCTCAATAATAAGAAAACAAAGTCTATGATGTTCAGCAGCTCTCATAACAAGCATAAGCTGCACCCCCTATCCACCATCAAAACCAGTTATGGAATCACCCTGGAACAGGTTCAAGCCTTTAAGTACCTTGGGACCAATCTAGACCCACATCTAACTTACAGTGCCCACATCAACTCTATAGCAAAAGCAGCAAATACTCACCTTGGCCTTCTCTTCCAGCATAGGCAACATCTTACCCCAAAAGCCCTGACTATCGCTGTTCAGAGCTCTGTTCTCTCCATTGTTGACTATTGGCTTATCATCTATGGCTCTGCCCCCGCTGCTATTCTTAGATGCATCTCCATCTCCCTCAATAGGGCCTACTGACTTCTCACTGGATCCCACCACCTCACACATACGTGCAACTTCCATGCACAAACTGGATGGCTGTAACTCACCAATCAGATAAAGTACCTAACCTGCACCATGGCAAAGAAAATAACTATGGGCCTTGCACCCCCTGAGTGTGTGTACTCCTGCACCCTAGCAATAACCCCCACTCAACCAGGGGGTCTCAATCACAGCTCCTGCAGGTTCCACACTGTCATACCTCACAAGGTCAAAGATCTTTTGCCTACAGGGTGCTTAGTTGGCTAAATGGTCTAAACAGTTACATCTCCTCCACTTCTATCCTTGGTGCATTTAAATCAAGACTCCACCTCTCTCACTTCAACTAGCTCCTGTGACTGCCTCCATTCGTTGACCTTATGAATATTTCCCTAACCATATGCAGTTCTTTCTACTATTAGCACTTGATTACCCCCTTAGCACGCACTTCCCCATGTTATGTCTACAATTCCTCTGGCTGCGCTCCTCCTCTATAGCTCTCCACACCCTCTACTCTTCCTCTCTCTTGTCCTCATTCCACTTGGCATCTCATTCACTATCTCCTTGTAACCTAGCCTCCAAAACTTTTCTCAGATGCTTTGTAACTCTGTTTAGCTTACACTTTTGTAACCTTGTCCTATGTACTGAATTTGTAATCTGACTTACATGTCTTATGTTTTGAATAATAAACTGACATGGAACCCTTGTAAAAGAGCCCTGGCTCAAAGGTATTGTAATCCTAGACCTAATAAATAAAGAGAAAAAAAAGACATAGAAACATAGAATTTGATGGCATAAAGTAACTACTTGGCCCATCATGCTTGCCCATTTCTCCCCTACCTACACTATTACTGCAGATTGTCCCTAATGTACAGTTCTTTCTCCCTTTCCCTTTCCTTTCCACTATGTTTCCCTTGTGCTCATCCCATGCATTCTTGATCCCCACCACTGTTTTCACCCCCACCACCTCCTTTGTAAGGCTGTTCCAGGAATCCACTCCTTTTTGTGTTCAGAAGTACTTCCTCACATCTCTCTCCTGAATCTTCACCACTCCAGCATCATATCACGTACCCTTGTTCTTGAGCATCTTTTCTTCTGAAAAATGCTTCCCTCTTGTACTGTACCTCTGTGAGATATTTAAAGATCTCTATCATATCCCCTTCCCTCCTCTGTCCCAGGGTGTACATACCGAAGTCCTTTACTCTCTCCTCATAATAATTTTGAAGGAGACGTTGCACCATTTTTTTTGCCTTCCTCTGGACTGCTTTTACTCTGTCTATATCCTTTCTGAGATGTGGTCTTCAGAAATGGACACAGTACTCTAGGTAGAGTTTTACCAGTGATCTATACAGAACCAACACCACCTCCCCATTTCTGCTGGTGATACCACTCCTTATGTACTCTAGCATCCTATTAGCCTTACTTACTGCCTTGTTGCACTGCCTGTCCATCCCTCAGCCATCTGATATATTTATTCACAGATCTCTTTCCTGCTTGGTGGTCATCATCACAACTCCATCCATTTTGAACTCCGCCGCTGTGTTTCTGTTTCCTAAAGTGCATTATTTAGCATTCCTTTTTACATGAAACCCAGGTGACATTCTGTTAATCACTCCTCTAGTTTTCTCAGGTCTTTACTTTCCTTTTCACCCCTTCCCCCAGAGTATCCACCCTTTTGTATATTTTGGTGTCATCTGCAAAGAGGTGGAACTTCCCTTCCAGCTCCTCCACAATGTCACTTATAAAGACATTAAAGTACACTGGTCCCTGCAGTGATCCCTGAGGCACATCACTGGCTACCACCCACTTCCTCGGAGTGCACCCCATTTACCACTACCCTCTGTTACCTAAACCTTAACCAATTTCTTATCCAGTTTACCACCTTTGTACCAACTCCTAAGCTACCCAGCTTGCTTACTTGTCTCTTACGTGGAAGCTTTACTGAAATCTAGTTAGGTTATGTCCACCACTCCACCCTGATCTAAATCCTTTGTCACCCTGTCAGAGAAATCTGTCAGATTTGTTTGTCATGACCTCTCTCCCCCCATGAAACCATGTTTCCTCAAGTCTTGTAACCCACTTGATGCAAGACATTCCACAGTCCTTTCCTTCAGCAGTGATTCCATTAACTTTCCCACCACCGGTGTCAGGTTGACTGGCCTTTAATTGCCAGCCTCCTCCCTGCTACCACTTCTGTGTAGTTGGACTACATCTCTCTTCCAGTCCTCTAGAACCACTCTTGTTTCCAGTGAGCTGTTAAATAGAACTGTCAGAGATGCAGCCAGCATTTCCCTGAGCTCTCTCAGTATCCTTGGATACACCCCATCTGACCCCATTGTTTTGCGCATCTCCAGATTACAAGTGCCTTCAGGATTTTCACCTCCAAAAAAGGACTAGTATCCATTCACCCCCCCACCCCCCAATGCATCTGTTACTTTTTTATGGTCCTCCTTTTCTCTTTCCTCTGTTGACACTGAACAAAATTGTTTGTTCAGGATGTCTCCCTTTTCTTCCTCCCATTTTGCACAGTCCCTTTTCATCCTTACAATTCCACCTAAAAAATATCTTGTCCTTTTCATTACCTCATGGGCTATTCGCTCTGACTTTGTGCTTTTTACTGCTTTCCCTGCTTCTCTCTCTCTTTCCTTTGATACACCTCATTATAGTCCACCTCTGCATCTCCTTATACCTTCTGAATGCTACATTTTTAGCCTTTACCTTTTCTGCCATCTCTTTTGAGTTGCATAGTGGTCTATTTTTCCTCTTGCTTTTGCTCACCTGTTTGATGCAGAGGTTTGTTGCCTTTACTATGCTCCCTTTTATCTTGGTGTAACCCCCCTACAAATGGGGGTTCCCAAAATGTCTTCCTTGAGCTTGCCAAAATGCTTACTGCCAGGTTGGTGTCCTGCATTTTAGCCATTTAAATGTGGTTACCAGAGTCTGTATAGCCTCTGTGTACTGTCTCTTTAAGAGCTGCCCAATTGCAGCTTAAGCAATCTGAGAGGGATCTCTGTTGAAAGATGTAACTATTGACTGAAAATCATTTAGAGTGATAATGATAATGTAGTTTGTCTAACCTGCTTTCTTTGTAGCAAGGACTGTTTTGTTTGTCTCCACTATCTCGGTGCTGCACTGCAAATTGGACCAAACAGTATTGGTGAGACCTAAAATGTAGCCAGACTACAGGAGCTATCTGAATTCAAAATCTTTAGGAACTTTAGTTTGGAGCTTTTTTCCGCTGTTTTTGCAATTGAAGGGGGAGCTCTTGCTTTGACTGACAGCCAAATCAGCCAACCAAATCTTTTGGATCTTGGAGAAGTCCCAGGCTGCTTGCAGTGTTTCAGTTAGTTCTGAGCTGGGAAGTGAAATGAGAGGAGCTGAAGTGATTTTGGGCAGCAATCCTGAGTGGATTTGCATGGCAAAACTGTGAATGGGCTGAGTTTTTGGTTTCCAGGTCTGCCTGCTGTTCCTGAGAGGGAGAGAGGAGAATTATTTTGGACTAAATCCAAGTTTGTGTGACTAAAGTAAGCTACTGAAGTGGGCCAGACCCAACCTGAAGAAGACCGAAGATGTTGCTGAATGAGATTGGCCTGTCAGGAGTTCCAGCTACCCCTAAGCTCCCGGTGTGTGCAGAGACTTTGCGATTGTGACCAATGAGTGCTTTGCCTAGTACAGTAGAATTCCTGTACATGTAAATGTGCTATGAGCTGCTAGTGGGTTGTGAGTTAGTCCCCCACTGTGTGAACTGTGTTCTATTTGCTGGAAGCTGTATCCAGCCCAAAATGGACTGAATCCGAATTTGTCTCCATGCGGTCTGGGCCTTGCCAGACTGACCCAGCCAGATTAACCACTGCACAGAGAAGCCATTGACGAGAGACCTGCCTGGGGATCAGCTCCCTGCTCCACGCTTGAACAGGAACGATGCCTCTGTGACTCATGTGGGCTCTGCTTCTCCTGGCATTCCAGATCAACCACCTGCAGTCTCGATTTTCGTCCAGCCTGTGTCCAGTCTTGGGTATTGTGAGTAAACACCAGGGTAGCTCCCTGCAACAACAGCTTAATCTGAGAGTGTCATCTGATTGTCAGGTTGTTTCATTTCCTTTACGAACTGAGCCCTCTGGCTCTGGATTACAAATATTGTGTACTGTGCATGTTGTGTTTTCCATCACAGGGCCCAAACCAGATGCAACCCCGAGCAACTGTCCTGGCTAGCCCATCTCTTCTCCACCTGGGTACCCAAAAGTGCAACTGTGTTGTGGGACTCAAGGCGCATGCATAGCTGCTTGATTGATATAACCTTTAAGCTAATTAACCTGATTTTGCCCTTCCCTTGTTCAAGTCCCCTGAATAAATCAGATCTAACTTTTTCTGCATGTAATCTGACTGTGGTTCCAGTTTGTGCTCAAAGTACTGTACTGTTGCTATTTGCTGTGCATAAACTTGTTTTACAGGGGGTCCCCAGGGTCAAGCCAGAGGAACCAGCCCTGGTGGTAAATACAAACAGTGTGGGTACTTGTGTGATGTACCAGGGGTATTGTGAAAGTGATTATTGTACAGAGTTCAGGCCATTAGAGGTGAAAGAGGGGGTTACAGTGTCCCTGAGGGCTGTGCCCAGGTTAGCTTGACCACTACCAACCCTGATCTGTGGGTGGAGGCACCCATTTCAGAACTTAGGCCCCTTAACCTGCTACTAGCCAAGCAGGCAGGGGTAGTAGCCCTTGGGATAGCACCACCTAGAGGTTACATCTTGGAGGCTCACCGCTGGGATTTTGTGTCTTCTAGTGGCCAAATTTGTGAATTGCTATTAAAAATAAATGGCTTTCCCAACAGAAGTGGCTGTACACCAGTTGGTGGGGTGGTGTACTGGGCAGGAGATCCGCCCCCAAAATGCTATACTTATCCTGGATATCCCCCCAGGTACCAATAAGGACACTATAAAGGGAGTACTTTCCAAGGTTGCATGTTTACAAAACCCTGTGGTGGTGGGTTGACAGGCTAATCTGCTCGTACAAAGTTTCATGGCGTTAGTAGAGTGTAAGGACCCAGTAGACAGTTCCAAAGTGCCATGGACTATCACCCCCGAAGAAGCCCTCACTGCCTGGAGAGTGATAACTAAAGACAATAAAGACCCCGGGGAGAATGAGCTCCCCCCACTATCTGAGACCTTTGAGGAGAAATTTGCTAAGTTGTTGCTGAAGAAAAGGAAAACTGTGGAGGACTTAATGAAACTATTCCTGCCACCTGGGGGTGTTCCTCCCCCAACACCCCTTCCCGCTTCAGCACCCCTTATTGTCCCTCCTTCAGTGCCCGTGCCAATGCTGGCTCCTATGTCTGTACCTGCCATTAGTCACGACTCTTACCGAAGGTTGAGAATCTTCTCCGGCACCCTCCCCACTCCCCAAGGGGAGGATGATTGGGAGACCTGGATAGATTGTGTTGCACCTTTGGTACCTGAATGGCAGTGTGCGGAGGCTGAGAAATGGAAAAGGATCATAGAAAGTTTGAGGGGTCCCGCTGTAGTGGCCATTAAATTTCTGAGGTCCACAAACCCTGATGCATCTGCCCAGAAGCACCTATTTGCACTCAAAGGCAATTTTGGGAGCATTGAGTCGGGGAGAACTTGATGTGGAAATTTCAAGGTACAAAACAATGGCCAAGGGAAAGTTTGTCTGCATATGTTACTCGTCTGAAAAGAGCACTGCAGACGGCTTGCCAAAAAGATGGGGTAGCCGCCAGTGACTTAAACCATGTGAAGTTGGGGCACATACTGCAACATGCAAAGCATTCTAAATTGCAGCTCCTTCAATTAAGGCTCCCAGATAGAAGGGGTAACCCACCGTACTATTGTGACTTGATAAAAGAACTCTGGGAGGTTGAAGATGAAGAGGGGGATTGTAATTCTAGGGTGAGCGCAGCCCAAGTGATCAAGGCATCATAAGGCCCTTCTGAAGTGGGGACCAATGAAGGTGTGCCACCATGGGATGAACTGCTGAGGGAGCTCAGGGAAACAAAAAACAGTCTTTTTATGAAGGCTGCTCCTGCAAGTACAGGCACCGACCCTTATCCAACTGCATCTGCTATGGGGTTGGGGGGTGTCCACTCAGGGATCTCCTGCTGACAGCAGCTCAAAACTTGATGTCTTGACTATTTAAGTAAGAGAATCGATAAGATGTCTCCAAATGTTCACCACACAGCAGACAGAGATGGCACCAAGGTTTTCAGTTGGTAGTACCACCACCCCAGCTCTCAGTGCGATGCCTCGGCCACCCCAAATACCAGAAAACATATTTTGCCATGATTGTGGGAGGGATGGGCAGATGAAGAGAGAATGCCGGTCCACAAAAGACCTAGATAAAGTTGTATACAGGCTTCAAGGAGAGCTTCTGAGAACGAATCAGCAGTCGAGGAGTGCCCAAAATGACCGCAGTGAGGGTTCAAGAAGTAGTAACTCAAATCCCTATGTGGCTAAATCATCTGTCAAGGCCCCTGCTGCTGTCCCTCCAGACTGGTCCAAAATAGTGGGCCATTCAATGGAGACTACCGTGGCTGTGAATGGTATTCCTACTTGGGCTGTGCTGGACAGTGGGTCTCAAGTGACCATTGTATTTAAGGACTGGTATGACAAACACTTATCTGCTGTGCCCTTACAATCCCTGGAAGGCCTACATGTGTGGGGGCTGAGCGACAAGTCTTATCCCTACCTAGGGTATGTCCACCTCTGGTTGTCATTTCCTGCAGCTGTAACTGGTGTTGAGGAGCAAGTCGTGACACTGGTCTTAATGTGTCCCCCTACTGGACTGTATGATGGGGTTCCCCTATTAATTGGGACCAGTACCCATATGTTTGGGAGACTGGCACAACTCTGCCATGAGAGACAAGTGCGATGGACTGGGAGGGCCCTAATAATTCCCACTCTGATCAAGAGGGCCTATGATTTGCAACAGAACCCCAAGGGAGCAGACCAGGATGAACTGGTAGGGGTCATGTGGAAGAAGGATTCCGATTCAATGGTACTGGCCCCAATGCCCAGTGTACCGTTCAAAGGAATGTCCGCTTCTGCAAAGATGTCATGAACAAAATACTGATGTTGGACACGCCAGGCAATGGAAAATTGCTAGAAGTGTTATTGGTTAAGCTCAGCATCTTGCCAGCTCATGCTCATGCCTATGCATGACAAGTGATGGTCCAGATTCATAATGTGTCAGATTGGGAGATCCAGGTGAATGGAGGATGCACCCTAGCTATGGTACACTGCACAGACACTGCAGTGTTGCCCATCAACATGACCCCTGGCAAGACAGATAGAGTGACTCCTGACTTGTTTGATTTTGGTGACTCCCCATTGCCAGCTGAATGGAAAACTAGAATTACCCAGAAACTTTTCCAGAGAGATCAAATGTTTTTGTTGAAGGAATGGGACGTGGGATGTGTCCAGGGTGTGGAGCATCACATACGCCTGCACGATGAATGACCATTTCAAGAGAGGTCTCGACACCTTGCCCCAGCAGACATAGATGATGTGAGAAGACACTTGCAGAAAATGCTCACGGCTGGTGTGGTACAAGAATCCAGGAGCCCATATGCTTCTCCCATTGTGGTTGTGCATAAGAAGAATGGAACAGTATGAATGTGTGTGGATTATTGGACCCTCAACAGGTGGACAATCCTTGAGCAATACACCATGCCCTGTATACAAGATGCTCTGGATTGTTTGAATGGGATCAAATGGTTCTCGGTGTTGGATCTTCACAGTGGATATTGCCAGATTCCGATGGCTCAGGAGGACCGTGAGAAGACTGCCTTCATCTGTTCTTGGGGTTCTAAAAATTCCTGAGAATGCCACAGGGGATATCGGGTGCCCCAGCCACTTTCTAGAGACTGATAGAAGAAGCGTGGTAGACTTGAATTTGCTGGAATGCCTGGTGTACATGGACAATGTCATTGCATTTGGGAGCTCCCTAGAGGAACATGAGAGTTGACTGTTCAAAGTACTAGACCGACTGGAAGATTTTGACCTCAAACTGTCCATTGACAAGTGCCAGTTTTTCCAAACCTCTGTGAAGTATGTGGAGCACATAGTGTCTACAGAGGGGATAGAGACTGATCCTAGTAAAGTTGAAGCCTTGACTACTTGGCCCCAGCCTCACAATTTGAAATAACTACAAAGTTTCCTGGGATTCTGTGGCTACTACCACCATTTCACAAAGGACTATTTCAAAGTGATTCAACCACTGTTGAATCTTATCCAGGGTTACCCTCCTACCAATCGAAGATACAAAAAGGGGCCGTCAAAGAACCAGACAAAACATATTTCCACCCAGGTGAACTTTTTGGGTCCCATTGGATGCCTGACTGTGAAGCAGGTTTCCAAGAAGTCATATACCAACTCACCCATACCCCCATCCTCGCTCATGCTGATCTCACCAAACCCTATGTGCTGCATACTGATGACAGTCTGGAGGGTCTAGAAGCTGTACTGTATCAAGACCATGAGGATGGTTTGAGACCAGTGGCATTCACCAGTAGGAGCTTGAACCCATCAGAGCAAAACTACCCTGTGCACAAGTTGGAGTTCCTTGCGTTAAAATGGGCCATTGCCAGGGCTCCTGGTGTTCTGCGGCAGAATTTTATGATTTCTGCGGCATGATTTATTCATTTCTCTGGCAGAATGCAGTCCTGTCATTGGCTAAATATGATGTGATGTCATCAATGACATCATATGCTGAGCATAGAGGACGGGCTTCAGGGTAAACAAGGTGGGAAAGAAAGCCTGACACTATGGAAAAACAATATATTTATATGAAAATTCACCAAAAACAATGAATTCTGCAGCACTATATATATTCTGTGGCATGATGCAAACTCTGCGGCAAATTCTGCAACCGCAGAACCACAGAATTCCAGGGGCCTTGGCCATTGCCCACCAGTTTCATGATTATCTCTATGGGGTAAAAATATTGGTAAGGACTGACAATAACCTGTTGACCTATGTACAGACTTCAGCTAAGTTAGACACCATGGGGCACCGGTGGCTTTCTGCATTGTCAGCATATGATTATGCTGTCGAATACAGACCAAGCCTGAATCATATTGATGCTGATGCCCTATCCCGGAGGCCCATTTCCAAGAGCAACTGGGTCAGGCTGTCTGAACCTGACATCCAAGCATTGTGCCAAAAGTTTGATAGAAATGAACAAATGTCTACGGACACAGCGGACTGCTTAGTAGATTGCTTGGGCCCCTCTGACACCTGCATACTGGCTGCGTTTTGCCACTTCTCTGCTCTAGATATTAGTGCACTACCTCAGTTTGACAATGGCAGCATTCAGTGGGCTCAGTCCTGAGATTCTATGATTCAGCCAGCAGTTGACACCCTTCGTGCAGGAAAAGATGTGTCCAAATTGCGTTCCTCTGATCTGCGAACCGATTTATTGTTTAAAGAAGGCCCCAGGTTGAAACTGCCTAATCAGTTGTTGTATAGAGAGACTGTAGATTGGGGTGGCCAAATAGACAAGCAACAATTGGTCCTGCCCACAGCCTTCAAAGATTTGGTACTGAGGTCCCTCCCCAATCATATGGGCCACCTCAGTATCGACCGGACCCTTGACCTAGTACGATCTCGATTCTTCTGGCCCAAGATGGGGGCCGATGTTGAGCACCATGTAAGGATTTGTAGTCACTGCCTGCAGAGAAAAGCCCTGCTTCAGAGGGCTGCCCCCCTTGTCAGCATTACTACCAGCACCCCAATGGAACTAGTCTGCATAGACTTCATGAGTTTAGAGCCATATCAGCGAACCATTGGCAATGTGTTAATGGTTACGGAATATTTCACGTGGTATGCACAAGCTTTTCCCACCAAAGATCAAAAAGCATCTACTGTGGCCAAGGTGCTAGTGGAAAATTTCTTCATCCACTATGGGGGCCCCACAGCAAATTCACTCTGATCAGGGCTGGGACTTTGAGAGTTGGCTAATCAAAGAAATGCTCTCTCTATGGGGGGTGCGAAAGTCAAGAACCACCCCTTATCACTCCCTGGGGGATCCTCAACCAGAACGCTTTAAACGCACCCTACTAGACATGCTAGGCACCCTCCACCCAAAAGATAAGCATAAATGGAGCCAGCAGATTAGCACCTTGGTACACGCATACAGTTGCATGAAGAATGATGCTACCGGGTTCTCTCCCTACCGCCTCATGTTTGAGAGCAAGGCCCGGCTGCCTGTTGATGTCTGTTTTGGGGTTTCTCCTGATGGGGTCCAAGCCAAAGATAACCTGCAATATGTACAAAAACAGAAAGCTCAATTGAACTATGCCTATCAACTGGCCCAGACAATGGCTGCCAAAAGAAATCTAGTCAACAAAGAGAGACATGACAGAAAAGTAAAGGCTCAAGAGCTTAATCCTGGAGACCGTGTGTTGTTGCAAAATTTAGGATTGCATGGTAAACACAAAATTGATGATCAATGGCACTATCTTCCCCATGTCATAGTTGGAAAGTTGGATGATTTGCCAGTGTACAAAGTGCGCCAAGAGAATAACTCCAAAGCTATCAAGACCATGCACCGTAACCACTTGCTACCTATTGGTCAAGTTATAATTGAGGCTGAACCAACTGAGATTGATTGCCCTGGACCAGTGACTTGTGCTGCTGCAAGAAAGAAACAGAATCAGCATGCCCCTGTGGTTGCCGATTTAAGACTTCCCCCGCAGCAGGCCCAGAATGATAATGATTGCAAGTCAGTCTAACTCGGATGACAGTGAGTGTGATAATGCCTATTACGCCTCATATGAACTGAGTCAGTTGTTTCATGGAAATCATATGTTGAAGTACGGGGATGAAGCTGGGCCTTCTGGACTGCCTAACACCCCGGCGTCATCCTTGGAGCCAATGTTCCCTAAAGTGAAGTGCAAAGTATCACATCTGAGGATGCTAAGTCTTTGTGTATTGTGGAACTGTATGATTTGCCTGAAGGAGAGGATGATAGTATGAGTCTTTCTGGTGACATGCCAGAACTTGAGAAACACTATGAGAGTGCTGACAACCCCCCTTCAGTGCCAGAGTGTCTTCAAAATGTATTTTATTTATTTTTTTGATAACTGGGTAGGTGCACTAGACATGAAAGTGACTATTTTCAGGCACAACCCGGGAGGTCAACAACTCAGAGAGATACAGGTACATAGAATACAATGTCAAGAGACATGCAATACATCACAATCAGAAGCGAAACAAAATTAAGACAATATTGGTACAAGGCACGTAAAGGTGTAAATTATAAAAATGGAAAATAAGTGCCCATGCATAGACTGTAGGATTAATTACACATATAAAGTGCGGAAAAATGCCACAGGGTATCATTACATCTGGCTGAAACTGAAAGGATGTTATCGGGAGGGGGCAGGGAGAGAGGTAATGGTGGGATAGGATTTAAGGGGGTATACCATGGGCAGCCAAGACAAAGGGAGCCAAGATCTATGGTGGGTTGAAGCAGGTACACTGAGCACATGCAGTGAGGAGGGAGTGGCGCCTCTTCTTAAAAGTGGCATGATTAGGGGCCAGGCGTACATCTAGGGGCAGCGAGTTCCAGTAAGAGGGGCCTACGTGTGAGAAACTGATTTCCCCTTGGTAGTTCTACATCTGGGAATGCTAAGCAAGGAAAGGTCAGAAGATCAGAGACCGTAGGAGATGGGCTGAGGGGTCAGCAAGGATGTGATTTAGGTAGGCATACTAGATTGCAGTATACTGTCCAGAAGGTTCCCAAGAGAGAGGAGATGGTGTGCAATGGGGGATGGCCAATTTAGGTTTGAATACAGCAGGCAGTGATGTCTTAGTCTGGAGGATGCAGAGGCGTAACGGCATATATTGTTATAAGTTGTGTCCCACCTATGAAGAGTGGCCTTAGGTGCGTTAGTATAGATTACAGATCCATAAGAGAGTGACAGAAGTAGGATTCCTCTAGCTCTGGCTGTCCTAGCTGAAGGGGTTAGAATATGACTTGTTTTGTAGGCTAAGCCCAGTTTGGCATTGACAGCCTTACATGTGGAGGTTATATGGGTGTCATAAGTGAGGGATTCATCAAGCAAGACACCCAGATATTTAAAGGAAGTTACCATCAGTTAAAATGAGTAAAGTATTGTAGAAACAGAGACTACAGAGCAAGGAACTGACAGTGCTCCCAGCTTGGACATTCCCCTTCATGCAGTGGCACCCCCACAAGCGATGAAAGCTCTAAGACCATTGCTGAAAGTACAGAGTCTGTGGTTGTTCACCCTAGAAAGACTGGCTGAGATGTCACGCCAGTGGTGCACTTCAGTTACGATTCCCCCTGGAGGCCAGAGGATTTGCTTCTCAACGTAGTCCACAAAGGTGTTTATGTCTCTCAGAGCTCACTGCCCAAATTGAGCTTGATGGCCCATTCCAGATTACTTGTTCTGCCCTCTCACCATGTTGCCCCTGCCCCATCCAGCCCCAAGTTAGCTGTTAGGAAGGGCCCCCTCTTTCATTGTATAGAGTACGAGAAGTTATTACATGATTCTGCATAGTAATGTTCAATTTACCTGTGTGAAATATGCATAACGTATTGTCAGAATGGAAATGATATAGTGGAGTACATTGAAATGTATAGTAAAGTGACAAGTTATGCCAATTGATGAATCAGATAGTACATGTATAGCATGCTAATGGTATAAATATCTTGTATATGTTGCATTTTCAATGTTATGATGGAACAGGCTTGACGCGGATGCCAAGTTTTCCCAGGCAGGGAAGGGTGTAACCCCCCTACAAATGGGGGCTTCCAAAAAAGTCTTCTTTGACCTTGCCTAAATGCTCACTGCCAGGCTGGTGTCCTGTATTTTAGCAGTTTAAATGTGATTACCAGAGCCTGTACAGCCTGTGTGTGCTGTCTCTTTAAGAGCTGCCCAATTGCAGCATAAGTGATCTGAGATGGAGCTCTGTTGAAAGATGTAACTATACTGAAAATCATTTAGACTGATAATGATAATGTAGTTTGTCTAACCTGCTTTCTTTTTAGCAGGGACTGTTTGTTTTTTGTCTCCACTATCTTGGTCCTGGACTACAAATTAGACCAAGCAGTACTGGTGGGACCTAAAATGTAGCCAGACTACAGGAACTGTCTGAATTCAAAATCTGTAGGAAGTTTAGTTTGGAGCTTTTTTTGCACCATTTTTGCAACTGAAGGGGGAGCTCTTGCTTTGCCTGACAGCCAAATCAGCCAACCAAATCTTTTGGATCTTGGGGAAGTCCCAAGTTGCTTGCAGTTTTTCAGTAAGTTCTGAGCTGGGAAGTGACATGAGAGGAGCTGAAGTGATTTGGGGCGGCAATCCTGAGTGGATTTGCATAGGAAAACTGTGAAAGGGCTAAGTTTTTGGTTTCCAGGTCTGCCTGCTGATCCTGAGAGGGAGAGAAGAGAATTATTTTGGACTAAATCCAAGTTTGTGTGACTAAAGTAAGCTACTGAAGTGGGCCAGGCCCAACCTGAAGAAGACTGAAGATTTTGCTGAATGCAATCAGCCTGTCAATTGTTCCAGCTACCCCTAAGCTCCCGGTGTGTGCAGAGACATTGCAATTGTGACCGGGGAGCACTTTGCCTGGTACAGTAGAATTCTCTTACATGTAAATGTGCTAGGAGCTGCTAGTAGGTTGTTAGTTAGTCCCCCATTGTGTGAACTGTGTTCTGCTTGCTGGAAGCTGTATCCAGCCCAAAATGGACTGCATCCGAATTTGTTTCCATGTGGTCTGGGCCTTGCCAGACTGGCCCAGTCAGATTTCCCACAGCACAGAGAAGCCGTCGATTAGAGACCTGCCTGGGGATCAGCCCCCTGCTCCATGCTTAAACAGGAATGATGCCTCTGCGACTCGTGTGGGCCCTGCTTCTCCTGGCATTCCAGATCAACCACCTGCAGTCTCAATTTTTGTCCAGCCTGTGTCCAGTCTTGGGTATCATGAGTAAATACCAGGATAGCTCCCTGCAAAAACAACTTAATCTGAGTGTGTCATCTGATTGTCTTGCTGTTTTGTTTCCTTTATGAACTGAGCCCTCTGGCTCCAGATTACAAATATTGTGTACTGTGCACATTGTGTTTTCCATCACAGGGCCTGAACCAGATGCAACCCCGGGCAACTGCCCTGGCTAGCCCATCTCTTCTCCACCTGGGTACCCAAAGGTGCGACTGTGTGGGGGAACTCAAAGTGCATTTATAACTGCTTGATTGATATAACCTTTAAGCTAATTAACCTGATTTTGCCCCTTCCTTGTTCAAGTCCCCTGAATAAATCAGATCTAACTTTTTCTGCATGTAATCTGACTGTGGTTCCAGTTTGTGCTCAAAGTACTGTACTGTTGCTATTTGCTGTGCACAACCTTGTTTTATAGGGGTTCCCCAGGGTTGAGCCAGAGGAACTAGCCCTGGTGGTAAATGCAAACAGTGTGGGTACTTGTGTGATGCACCAGAGGTATTGTGGAAGTGATTATTGTACAGTGTTCAGGCCAATAGAGGGGAAAGATTGGGGTTACAGTGTCCCGGAGGGCTGTGCCAAGGTTAGCTTGACCACTACCAACCCTGACCTCTGGGTGGAGGCACCCATTTCAGAACTCAGGCAACTTAACCTGCTACTAGCCAAGCAGGCAGGGGTAGTAGCCCTTGAGATAGCTCCACTTAGGGGTTACATTTGCCCACTATTCCTCTGCCCGACTCTGGCCATATCTACCTCCTGGTCATCCCTAAGACATTCACCCATCTTCATAAAATCTCCCCTCCAGAAGTGCAGGACATTACAAAGCTGTCCTTATACTGAACTACACTGTATGATGATCACTAGTCCCTAAGTGGCCTCCCACCTTCATGTCTGCAACATTGCCCCTGTTAGTGAGTATCCTCAGTGAACAGTTTAAATGCTACAGTGGTAAGCATTTAAACTAGATGAGGGAGGGAGGCGGATAAGGCTGGAAAGACATAGACTGTCCTCCTCCACAAGATCACAGGACAAGCGGGGGGAATCACCAGAGTGGGAAATCCCAAAAGGAACAAATTCAAATAGGAATACAGGAAGTAAGGATAGAGTAGAGAGGAAAGAAAACATAGCAGGAAATATGGGAAGGCAAAAGGACAGGAGGCGTAGGTGGCAGTACAATCTGGAAAGCCATGTGTGCAAATACTTGAAGTCTGGGCAACAAGATAGCAGACCTAGAGGCCACCATGGTAGAAGTGGATCTGGGTATTATTGCAATTACAGAGACTTGGTGCAATGAAAATCAGGAATGGGATGTATCAATAACAGGTTATGCTCTATTCAGGAGGGACAGGGTAGAAAAGAAGGGAGGAGGAGGAGAAGTGGCTCTTTATGTCAGGGAAAACATAAAAGCCATAGAAAAACACGGAATACAGGGAAAAGCAGAGGTACTGTGAGATCACCCTTGACACAGGAAAGGGAACTGCTCTTCAGACAGGGGTGATCTACAGCCCTCCAGCACAGAGGGAAGGAGAAAATAAAATGATGGAACAAATCCTTGGGATGGCTAACAAGGGGAGGTAGTGTTGGTAGGAAACTTCAATCTACCAGATGTAGATTGGTGCCACCCAGCTGCAGCAACAGCTAAAAGCAGAGAAATTCTGGACTCCCTCCAACTGCCATTCCTCAGGCAACTAGTTACATAACCCACTTGGGGGGGGATGCTGGACCTGCTACTGTCAAACAGGGACAGTGTTACTAAAGTCTCAGTGGGGAGCCACCTGGGGACCAATGATTATCATATGGTGTGGTTCAATATAAGAGCTGGGCCAGAATCAAACCACACCAAATCAAGGGTCCTGGATTTCAGGAGGGTCAATTTCAAGAAAATGGAAGAGTGCCTCAGGGAAGCTCAAGCAGCGATAGAGGAAATGAGAGGGGTACAGAAACAGTGGGCACAAATAATGAAGGCCTTAGAGAAGGCAACAAACATATGTGTCAGGCAGGTTAAAAAAGCAAGAGAGAGAAAAAAGAAACCACTGTGGTTCTCCAGCGAGGTAGTAGATTAAGTAAAGGCAAAGATGTTAGCATTCAGGAGGTACAAGTCAACACAGAAGGAAGAGGAAAGGGATAGTTATCGCGAAAAGCAAAAGGAGGCAGGGAAACAGGAGAGCAAAGTCACAGACAGAAGACAACATTGCCAGATCAGTAAAAAAAGGGATAAAACATTCTTTAGGTACTGAATATATGGGAAAAAAGGAATAGCAAGGCAAAGATAGTAAGACTAAAAGATGAAGGAGGAGAGTGAGTGAAAGAGGACCAGAAGAAAGTTGACGTATTGAACAAGTATTTTTGTTCAGTATTTATAAAAGAAGGGGTAGGTGACAGGCCACAGATAGAGGGAAGAGGCATTAAAGGAAGGGAGGTGGATACTAGCCCTTTTATTGAGTAGAGGTTCCTCAGGGAACTACCACAACTGAAAGTAGATATGGCAATGGGGCCAGTTAGGTACACACCAGGATTTTAAGGGAACTAAAAAAGGAACTGACTACACCTCTGACAGCCTCTTCAACCTATCGATGGATATGTGGGAGGTTCCAGGGGACTAGAGGAGGGCAAATGTGGTCCTAATACACAAAATTGGGAAGACAGAGGAGGCAGGAAACTAGAGACCTATAAGCCTGACTTCGGTGGTGGGCAAGGTTATGGAATCACTGCTAAAACAAGGGACAGGAGAATACCTTGAGACCAGCAGATTACAGGCTCTGAGGCAGCATGGGTTCACAGGAGGGAGATCTTGCCAAACAAACCTAATCTGGTTCTTCAACTGAGTAACCAGGGAAGTGGATCAGGGAGGAGCAGTGAATGTGGTCTACGTGGATTTTTATAAGACCTTTTACACTGTTCCTCACTGAAGGCTGGTAAACAAGCTAAGCAGCCTGTGAGAGGGTTCAAAAGTGGTAAAATGGGTACATAGTTATCTACGTAACAGGAGCCAGAGGGTGGTGGTAAATGGGGCTCACTTGGAAGAAGGCACAGTGACCAGCAGGGTACCACAGGGGTCAGTTCTGGGATCAGTTCTCTTCAATGTCTTTATTAGTGACATAACAGAGGCTCTGAAAGGGAAGGTATGCCTGTTAGTGGATGACACAAAAATCTGCAACAGAGTGGATACACCAGTAGGGCGGAAAGAATGAGGAATGATCGTGGAAAACTGGAAGATTGGTTAAGAGTACAGCAACTAGGCTTCAACACCAAAAAGTGTAACATTATGCACACTGGGCACAAAAACTCAAGGGCTATGTACAAAATTGGGGGGAGGTGGTGACAACCACAAAACAGGAAAGAGACCTAGGGGTCATCATATCTGATGACCTGAAGATAGAAAAGCAGTGTGGCAAGGCAGTGGGAAAAGCTAGTAAAATGCTGGCATGCATAGGGAGGGATATCACCAGAAGAAAGAGGGACGTACTGCTATCACTGCATAGATCGATTGTGAGACCCCACCTGGAGTGCTGTGTCCAGTATTGGAGGACCCAACTCTGGAAATACAGTATAACCTCGCTTATCCAAACCGCGAGGGAGACATGCAATTAGCTGTAAAATCGAGTGGTTCGGATAAGTGGTGTGCCTATTAAATCAATGAATGCTCAGTTGCCAATACTCTACACGTTAAAACACCACGGAAGGTGAAAATTCCTAAATATGAACTTTATTATCACCTCACTTCTGCGCCAAACGTGCACCCTGTTAAGGTAGTAAATGAATTGTCCAGTTGATGTTAACCAATACAGTTTTAATTTTCTGGTGCTGATTTGACCGAATGCTACTCTTGCCTCCCACTGCCTGCTCACTTGCCAGCTTATGCTTGATGTCCTGATATCCTGACATCCCAATAGCAGCATGGGATCCAGTTCGTCGAAGCTCTTTTCCACTTCTGATTAATTGATTGCCCCATCAATACAAGACTACATGGCTCTTCTTCCTTCTTCTCCTGCACTACCATAAATCCAAACTCTGTCATGATGATGATGAGACAGTGCAGAGAGGGATAGTAATTCGTGAAAGAAACTACAGAGAGAGACAGATTGCATGGAGGTTATACTGAGAGAGAGATCTGTTAATATACTGAGCCAGGGGATTAGGGGCAGCAGGAATCAGTAGGGATCAGCATTAGCTAACTGGAAAGAATGGGCAGAGCATGAAGCAGCAAAGAGCCATAGGGAGCATTTGGTAGGTGCAATTACAGTGAATGGGCATTGATGTGATGGTTATTTCCTGTAAAAACTCAGGGGACAAGGCCAGAGTTTTGTTAACCTGGAGGTTCTGTTAACCGGAGTCTGGATAATCAAGGTTATACTGTACATAGATTTGATTGTGGTGGTACAAAGGAGGGCAACCAAGATGGTGCATGGCCTGCATCAGAAGCCCTACAAGGAAAGATTGAGGGACTTAAATATGTACTCTGTGGAGGAAAGGAGGAAAAAGGGAGATAGGATTGAAACTTTCAAATATCTAAAGGGTATAAGCAAGGCACAGGGGGATGGCATATTCCATAGCAAAAGAAGCTAAAGGACAAGGGGGCATGATATGAGGATGTGGAGGCTCAGAGGTGATGTGAGGAAGTACTTCTTCAAGAAAGGGTGGTGGATGAATGGAATAGCCTACCAGCAGAGTTGGTGGATACAAAAACAGTAACAGGACTCAAGCGTGAATGGGATAGACATGGGGGGACTGTTGCAAAAGGACTCGGGAGGGGAAGCCTGAAAATTGAGTAGGGTCTGCAGTAGAATACTAGGTAGGGAATTTAGGGCAGACTAGGTGGGCCAAGAGGTCTTTTTCTGCCACCAACTTCTATGTTTCTCTTTCACCTATTTTACAAGAAAGTCATTTCAAAATTTCAATCATGTACTGTAGGGCATGTGTTGTGGGGACAATGACAATTCTTGAATGTGGGATGAACTTGTCTGCAAACTTGTGCCCAGCCCCTTGAGGGGTGATGTTAACCCAGCATAGCACACTCCTTGTGGTGCATTATTGCTGAATTCTGTGATGTGCTGCATTTTGGCTTACTACATTGCTGGCAGCAATCAAAGCACATTCAAGAATGCTCATACAATGGGCATACTGAAGGTTGACAGCACCTTTAGTCAGTTTCAGCAATGTGGAGAGCAGACATACAGAGTAATGAATCATTATGTTGTGATTAGTATGCCTTCCTAGACTGTGTGCTCCCGTCAAACACACTGGTTCCATATTTGTTTGAATTTTCACATACTCTCTCCCACTTAATGTACTCCATCTACATGCTCCCTTCTTCCAACCAACCTGATCCTGGAACAGTGTTTAAGACATTTGAAAGAATGACCATCCTTCCTGCACACTCCCTTTGTGCTCTCCCTCCAACCCAAACCTGGTGCTGGCTAATTAAAAATAATGACCTCCAACTCTACCTCCCTCTGTACTCTCCCTACCATGATCCCTGAACCATAACCTATCATCTCACTTCATTACTGCAGGTACAGTAGTAGGGAGTGTCCATGCAATAACAGAAAGTGGCCAGAGTGTTTCTGATCCTCACCACCACAGCAATTCCAAATGCCTGAAACAATGGATTCTTAACTACTCCAAATTCTGTCCAAACTGATCCACTGTAAGAAGGATAACACCTTTGCACTGCTCAGACTGATGCAGATTATGTAATGTAAAGAAGTCTTTTGATATTCATACAACTTCTTTTGCTTGAGAGTTGAATAAAGCACATTGGCTGGATTCTCAAAAGGTTATGCATGGTGCAAAGTGACTTGTGCCAAAACAAATGGTGCAAGTAGCACTTTGTGTCATGAGTTATGACATTTGTGTTTCTACAAAGCAGCCTGTGACATGTTGCAAGCTGCTTGCACCAAAATAGACTTACCCCAGGATTTACACCATAAACCCCCTGCAACATGGCACAAGGGGGTTTATGGCAGCAGATGTACCCTATTCTATAAGGGTGGCTGGCAGATCCTCAAATTTGCTATCCTGGAAAAGCCCCCAGATGGCATCCAACAAAATACAGTTACACCAGGTATTAGCTGGTGTAAGTACACCTTGTATCCTCTCGGGGCTGTGCCAATGTGCCTGCCAGCCCACCCCCAGGAATTTCAGACCCCCATGCCACAATCCCTGTACATTGAATGAACTGTCTAAGCAGGACTCATGGACCCCCATGCCCTGATCCCAGTATAATCAATAAAGTGCCCCTGCAGGGCTATCAAACTCCCCCCTGTCCAGATCCCCCAAAAATGTCAGAGGAAGCCCCACAGGGCTAGAGGAAACCCCAAAGCCCCAATCCCCATCCCATACCCCAAGTCTGAGTGTGAGCGGTACTACACAGATTAATAAAGGAAAAGAAGATCTCCATTATCCCTGGTGATCTAGTTGCCACCCACCTGGCAGTGCCAGTCCACCCCAACCCCCACTCATTCCCAGCCAGTGACAGGCACAGACTACCTCTCACCATCACTACCAATGCCAACTGAGCTCTTGAATGAGCATGTACTACTGTAAATAGTACACGATCAATGAATGACAGCTTCTGACATTCACAGAGCGTGTAGTATTTACAATAGTATGTGCTCAATGAAGAGCTCAAGTCAGCAGCTGGCTGCAGTGGTGAGAGGTGGACTATGCCAGTCACCAGCTGGGAATGGGTGGGGGTGGACTGGCACTGCTGGGTGGGGGACCACTAGACCACCAGGGATAATGGGGATCTTTTCTTTTATTAATCTGTGCAGTACTGCTCAGACTTGGGGTACAGGGTCAGGGATCAGGGCTTGGGGGGTTCCTCTAGCCCTGCAGGGCTTCCTCAAACATTTCTGGGGGATTGGGACATGGGGGAGCTTAATAGCCCTGCAGAGGTACTTTATTGATTATATGGGGATCTGGGCATGGGGGGTTTGATAACCCTGCATGGGCAATTTATTGATTATATAAGGATTGGGGCATTGGGGGTCCATGAGTCCTGCAGGGGCAATTTATTGATTAAACAGAGATCAGGGCATGGGGGGGGTCCATGACTCATGAAGGGACAATTTATTGATTATATGTGGATCAGGGCTTGGGGGGTCCATGAGCCCTGCAGGGGCAATTTATTGATTATATGGGGATTGGGGCATGGGGGAGTCCATGAGCCCTTTGGGGACATTTTATTAATTTTTCAGAGATCAGGGCATGGGGGGGTCAATAGCCCTGTGAGTCTTCATTCACACATGTACAGGGGATCAGGGCATGGAGGGGCACTTGCACACTACAGAGTACCATGCTGCAGGCTTGCAACAACCTGTTCAGGTATGCCCTCTGTTCAGTGTACCTGTCGGGTTGTCATAAGTCCTGGGACTTAACCATGGGGACCCTGCCTCTTACAGAATCGGGTGCAGGGTCCTTGTCCAAACTGTACCCCTCATATGTTGCATCTTGCAACATGCATAGGGGTGCTTCTAGATTTGAGGCCAGTCTTTTTCTTGCTGTGTTTCAGTAAAGATTTTTTTTATAAGACATACTTGATTAATTCTTTCATCTCGTTGATATTTGTATCCAAATCTTGTTGCTAGATATTTCCAAGTCAGTTCCCCACCCTTCAGCATCTTCTAAACAAATGAAAGTTCACTTTAGCTTCTAGGCTACCTGGCCTGTTTCTGTATAATAACTTCATTGTAAAAGTATAACTAAACCTTTGCAAAAGTAAATCATACCAGTATCATCATAGTAACCCTTATGTTAGATCTGAAGACGTAACAAAATAATCCTGAAAATACCTGTTATCTTTCAAAGATTTTATATTTACATTACTATGGGGTTCCAGAGTGGGGTGGGATTTTTGACATGTATGGTATGAAGCTCACAACCTGTTGCCTGCCATCCTTACAGTTAAACAAGAAGCCAGTTTATTGTTCAAGAAAATTAATGTATCTGCATTTCTATACATTGCCCTTCACATTCCTAGATTTCCTATGATATAAACTCTAGATACATTCGGAGTCTGGTTTTTATTCTTGGCTTTGGGCATGGCAAATTCTTGCACATCAGGGCCTTATCAGTCAAAACAGGAAACAGGTGCTTCTCTTGCAAGGTGAAAATCATGCAGAAATTGAAATGGATTTTAGTGAACAACTGTTTTTTTGTTTTCTCTCAGTATAATGCATTTTGTAAAAAAAAACCTCTAGCAGCAATTTTAAGTAATACTTTCTTGAAGAAAAAGTAGGCATCAGCAAGCTTGGCCTTACCAACTTTGTTATAATTAGATTTTTTTATCACTAGGATCAGCATAGTCTGCACATTCCATTGAGCGTGTTGGGAATATTCAACAATTTATTTGGTTCTTTGCTCACAAGAAACATTTAAAAGTATTAACTATCAGCCACTTTCTGAAACTGAATTATGATAACCTATAGTACATACTGTAAAAAGAATGTCACAAAGGTCTTCTTTATCTTCTACTATCTAAACTATGTGTCACTAGAGCATATTGTCAATTTTTAATGGAAAGTGGGTTGAGAGTAAAAATACATATCCACATCACATATTTTAATTATCATTCTCTCTTTTAGTCCTAGGCTTGATAATCTCTCAAGGACACACAGGTTATTTCATCTCTTTGGTCTCTGTGTAAGTTATTCTGATATTATTTTTTTTTCTTTCCTATCTAAAGGTTTGCATAACTTTGAAGTTTACTGGTCCCAAAACACAGTGCTGAGCAAGTCCTACTTACTGAACTGAATACTTTAAAGCTGAATCTGACACAAAAGAGACAGCTGTCCTTAAAGAACACAAACTCTCTGTTTATCCAGAAACCAGGTAGCGTGGAGATTAACATGTTGCTTCACTTGGAAACTCAGTCCTGAACTGGAAGAAACACATGTTTTCTGTGAGACCGAATGTCAAGTCAACATTCTCATTCTGTCATTTTCTTTTCGTGTATTGTTTTATAAGAATTCACAAGATGAAATTCTTTGTAAGCAATAACATGAAGAAAAATCATCAGAGCTGAAAGACACTGACTCGCATTAACAGCACTGTATGGTGCATTAAGTAGTCAGTAAGGAAGCAAGAGAAAAGTGCACACAGACACTAGTGAAATGAAACTTGGTCCTTTTCTTTATCATTCTTTAAAATGTGATGGCTTTTTCAGAACTACTCAGTAATTAATTAGGGATATCAGGCAGGCAGAAAGGCAACATAACTATGGGAACTGAAAAAATTGAAAAAGATGATTGTTTTAAAGCAAACACATGATTAATTGTGATATGGAGATTAAACAGACTATAAAGCTTATGTTAACATGTTTAATATGATTAAAAAATGCTTATGAGAAGTCTGTTTGATACAACCAGCATATTGGTTTTTGGATTAATTTTGAAACAGTCACATTTTTTCTCATAAAGTGCTCATTGTTAATGAGGCCTTTTCCTATACAATATTCCTTTTTACAGCTTTACAGAAGAGCTATGCAATGTATTGCTATTATGTAGTAGAGAGAAGGGACTCTGGAAGCACATCACTGGATACGTAGAGAGTGTCCTTCCACAGAGTAAGAAACGATGTAAGAAACCACTATGGTTCTCAAAGGAAGTGGCAGTGAAGGTTCAAGAGAAAAAGAAAGCATTCAGGAAGTACAAGGAATCACAGAAGGAGCAGGACAGGGAACTGTATCAGTTAAAGCAGAAGGAAGCTGGGAAGGAAGTCAGAACAGCAAAGGCCCAAACCGAGGAAAGATAGCCAACTCTGTTAAGAAGGGGATAAAACCTTTTATAGGTACATCAGAGAGGCAAGGAAGACCAAGGAGGGCTAGTGAGGCTTAATAAAGAGGAGGGAGGGTGGGCAGAGGGTGACTGTGAAAAGGCAGAGATACTAAACAAATATTTTTGCTCAGTATTTACAAATGAAGTGGAGAGTACCTAAAACAAACAGTAGAAGCACTCTGGATACAGAAGTTGATACCAGCCCATTTACAGAAGAAGGGTTCTGAAAGAACTCTTAAAACTGAAGGTGGACAAAGCAATGGGGCTGATGGGATTCATCCCAGAATTCTAAAGAACTAAGGGTAGAACTAGTGACACCCCTGACTACCCTCTTTAACAAATCATGGGAGGATGGGGTGGTACCCGAGGACTGCAGAAGGGCAGATGTGATCCCCCTTCACAAAAGTGGGAGCAAGGCAGAAGCAGAAAACTATAGACCTGTTAGTTTAACCTCTGTGGCAGGGAAAATGATGGAATCACTTCTGAAGGAAAGAATTGTTGAGTATCTAGAGGCCAGAGGAGCTCAGGACCCAAGGCAGCATGGATTCACAGCGGGAAGGTCATGCCAGACAAATATGATAGATTTCTTTGACTGGGTGACCAAAGTAGTAGATCAGGGAGGGGCTGTGGACATGGCCTACCTAGACTGTAGCAAGGCATTTGACACAGTCCCACACAAAAGATTAATATACAAGTTAGCCAGCCTGGGAGTGGGTCCCAAGATGACAGCCTGGGTAAAGAATTGGCTGGAGAATAGGACACAGAGAGTAATAGTAAATGGAGTCCACTCTGAAGAAAGGGGGGTTACTAGTGGGGTACCACAGGGTTCAGTATTAAGGAGGTCCTCTTCAATGTCTTTATAAGCGATATTGCAGAGGGACTGGAAGGAAAAGTATGTCTCTTTGCAGATGACACAAAGATCTGCAACAGAGTTGATGCTAAGGTGGGGTGGAAAGGATGAGAAGGACTTGGCAAGGTTAGAGGAATGGTCAAATGTATGGCAGCTTAGATTCAATGCTAAGAAGTGCAGTAATGCACCTGGAAACAAAAACCCAGGGGAAAAGTACACAATGGGGGGTGAGATACTAACAACAACAAAAATTGAAAGGGACCTGGGGGTAGTCATATCAGATGACCTAAATGTGATCAAACAATGTGAAAGGGCAGCAAGGAGGGCTGGGGGGATACTGGGATGCATAGGGAGAGGCATCACCAGCAGAAAACAGGAAGTTATTATCCCTCTGTACAGACAGTTGGTGAGACCCCATCTGGAGTACTGCGTGCAGTTTTGGAGACCCAATCTCTGCAAGGATATAGACAGGATGGAGGCTGTCCAGAGGAGGGCAACTAAATGGTGCAGGGCCTGCACCGGAAGACATATGAAGAGAGACTTAAGGAGCTGAATATGTATAGCCTCGAGGAAAGGAGAGAAAGGGGGGACATGATAGAAACTTTCAAGTATCTCAAGGGAATCAACAAAGTCCAAGAGGGTAGCATCTTTCAAAAAAAGAGGTGTGCAAGAACAAGGGGGCACAATTTGAAGATAGAAGGGGGCTGCTCAGAAGTAATTTAAGGAAGTATTTTTTCACAGAGAGGGTTGTGGATGCATGGAATGGCCTTCCGGAGGAGGTTGTGGAGTCAAAAACAGTGGTGGAATTCAAGCATGCATGGGACAGTCATAAGGCAATTCTAGGGGGTGGGGGTAGGAAGAAGTAGGCTGCTGGTTAACTAGGATCTGCAGCTTATCCAATAGGTAGGGAAATGGGCAGACTGGGTGGGCCAAGCGGTCCTTATCTGCCGTCAAAATCTATGTTTCTATGTAGAGCAGTTGAAGCACTTGCAATGCTCTGCATTCACCACATTGCTTCTCCCCCTCCCCATTGTGTGCACTATTTTTCAGCCCTGTGCTCATTTCCAGTTCACTTCTGGGTTTGGAGCTATGTGGCAGCCCCAGAATGTAATGTTTCCCTGTCATTTAGTGGTATCCCCTACCCTCCCATTTCTGGCCCTGTATTTATATTTGCAAAATGAGAAGCAAAAACTCTCAACCCAGTAATTTGGTTCAGAACTCTTTTACTGAACCTCTTTTCCTTTTTTACTTTCTATTCACTTCTTTTTTATAGTTTATAAAATTCTACATGTGATTCCAACAAATACATTTTTTTCTCATACTAATGTCAGCATACAAAATCATGCTGAGCTTTATTAATGTTTCAGAACAATCCTGTCCCTTCATCAGAATGTGATTTATGCTGAAATATAGAATGAAAAACATATACCTTAATTTTCAAGTTAAAATAGGTATATAATTAACATAAAAAGAAACAAATATATCGAAAATTAATGTAATGGGCTGGGGGAACTAACTTGACCAACAGAAAGGGAACGTCAGCTCAAATCACAGAGCTATAGTTTCCTTAGTGACCGGGCCACTTAGTCATCACAATTGCGACATCATCACACTCTTACCTGAGTGTAATAACAGATGGCCTGGCCCCTTCTGCACCTATCAAGAAAGGTGAGCAGTAGTTTTTGTCGTCTAACTTAATGACAGCAGCCAAGGACAGTGAGCATCGTCTTTCAGTTTTTTGTGAAATGAACAAACCGAATAGGAGAGTACACGTTTAAAAAGATGCTTGAATCTGGAAAACTGGGTAAGCCACTAGAGAAATTATCATTCCTGTGCAGTGAAAAAGAGTTTATACTGAGAAAAAAAACTAATGTAGTAACTGAAGCACTTTGTATCTTCCCAATAGATACACTTTATAAAAATAAATTACTGAGGAGAAACACACAGGGTACTTAAAGGGGACAGGAATTGTGTTCTAATTGGTAGCAGTATGTAAAGTTGTCATTTGTAGAAATGATAAGCATTCCCATAAATTATCCATATTTATCTGTGCCTGAATAAAAAGTGATACAAATAACTGTATTTTGCATTGTTTTGTTTTTATAGGCAGCATTCTGATGCAGTTCTTTTCATGGAACCACTAAGTTGGAGTTTTTACTATGTCAACGTTTGTGCACAGATTGTTAATTATGAGCTGTTAACCTATCAGAACTATGCTTAGAGTTCGGTGCACAAAGCATGACATAGTTAAAACTCCAAATTACTGGTTCCATGAAGAGAACTGTAACAGAATCTGCCCATAAAAACAAAACAATGTAAAATGCAGTTTTTTGTATCACTTTTTATTCAGGTACACTTAATTATGGATTATTTAGTGGAACGCATATCATTTTTGAGAATATGAACTTTATAAACAGCTGTCAAATAGAAATTATTTCCCATCCTTTTTAAAATAAGGTACATTTTTTTGGAATTGCGCCCTTGCGAAAATAACCACTGACTGGCAAACTGCTCTGGACTCCAAGAAGCATGTATTCGCACTCTTCCTCAACCTTAGTAAGACATTTGACACTGTGGACCACAGAATTATGCTTAACGCACTAGGTAATATAGGTCTTGACAACCATGCCATTAAGTGGTTTACCAGCTACCTTACTAATAGACAACAATGAGTCAAAGCTGTGGGAGACCTGTCCCCTCTGAAAATCTTATCAAGAGGCGTCCCTTAAGTCTCTATCTTGGGTCCAATCCTATTTGCTATCTATATCAATAATCTCGATTCGCATCTGCACACAGCTAAAGTGTACTTATTTGCAGATGATTCAATCCTGTACACTGACAATTCTTCACTTGGCATGGTCCATGAGGACCTACAGCAAGATTTAATCTCCCTCCAACATAATCATTTAAAGAACAAGTTACTGCTTTATGCCAAAAAAAAACTAAAGCTATGATCCTCTCTCCGAGCACCGCCTCAGGGTCTGTATGCAACCTGCAGATTCAAACTTTGCTAGGTGAACCCTTGGAAACTGTTGCCACCTTTAAATACCTATGATTCTGGCTTGACAATAAGCTTAATTATCTTTGCCACTTGAACAAATTATCGGAAAAACTTAGACAACCCTTAGGTATTCTCTTCCGCATTAAACACCTTCTCACCACTGACACCAGAATGAAATTTGTACAACATAGAAACATAGACTGTGACAGCAGATAAGGACCACTTGGCCCACCCAGTCTGTCCATTTCCCTACCTATTGGATAAGCTGCAGATTCTAGTTAACCAACAGCCTACTTCCTGCTACCCCCCACTATAATTGCCTTATGTCTGTCCCATGCATGTTTGAATTCCCGCACTGTTTTAGACCCCACAACCTCTCCAGGAAGGCGGTTTCATGCATCCACCACTCTGTCCATGAAAAATAATTTCCTCACATTACCCCTGAGCCGTCCCCCCTCTAACTTTAAATTGTGCCCCCTTGTTCTTACACATCTCTTTTTCTGAAAGATGCTACCCTCATGTACTTTGCTGATTCCCCTGAGGTACTTAAAAGTTTCTATCATGTCCCCCCATCCCTCCTTCCATCAAGGGTATACATATTAAGTACTCTCAGTCTCTCTTCATGTGGTTTCTGATATAGACCCTGCACCGTTTTAGTTGTCCTCCTCTGGACTGCTTCCATCCTGTCTATGTCCTTGCATAGATGAGGTCTCCAAAACTGCATGCAGTACTCCAGATGGGGTCTCACCAACTGTGTGTACAGAGGGATAACCACTTCCCTTTTTCTACTTGTGATGCCCCTCTCTATGCATCCCAGTATCCCCCTGGCTCTCCTTACTGACTTCTCACATTGCTTACCCACCTTTAGGTCATCTAATATGACTAAACCCAGATCCCATTCCATTATTGTTGTTGTTAGTACCTCCCCTGCCATTGTGTACTCTTCTTCTGGATTTTTATTTCCCAGGTGCATTACTTTGCACTTCTTTCCATTGAATCTAAGTTGTCATATGTCTGACCATTCCTCCAACCTTGCCAAGTCCCTTCTCATCCTTTCTACCCCCATTGTGTATCAACTCTCTTACAGATCTTTGTGTCATCTGCAAAGAGGCACACCTCTCCTTCCAGACCCTCTGCAATGTCACCTATAAAGATGTTAAAGAGGACTGGACCCAGTACTGAGCCCTGAGGTACTCCACTAGTAACTCCCCTTTCTTCAGAATGTGTTCCATTCACTATTACCGTCTGTGTCCTGTTGTGCAGCCAGTTTGCTACCCAGGCTACCACCCTGGGACCCACTCCCAGGCTGGCTAACTTGATTATTAACTTTTGTGCTGGACAGTGTCAAATGCCTTGCTAAAGATTAGGTAGGCCATATCCACAGCCCCTTCCCTGATCTATTACTTTGGTCACCCAGTCAAAGAAATTGATTAGATTCATCTGACATGACCTTCCTGCTGTGAATCCATACTGCTTTGGGTCCTGTGCCCCGCTGGTCTCTAAGTACTGAACAATTCTTTCTCTCAGAAGTGATTCCATCATTTTCTCCACCACTGAGGTCAAACTAACAGGTCTGTAGTTTCCTGCTTCTGCCTTGCTCCCACTTTCGTGAAGGGGAATCACATCTGCCCTCCTCCAGTCCTCAGGTACCACCCCATCTTCCATGATGTGTTAAAAAGTGTGGTTAGTGGTGTCACTAGGTCCTCCCTTAGCTCTTTTAGGATTCTAGGGTGAATCTCATCAGGCCCCATTGCTTTGTCCACCTTGAGTTTTAGGAGTTCTTTCAGGACTCTTTCTTCTGTAAATGGACTGGTGTCAACCCCACTACCCAGAGTGCTTCTACTGTTTGGTTTAGGTAACTCTTCCTCTTCTTCTTTTGTGAATACTGAGCAAAAGTATTCATTCAGTATCTCTGCGTTTTCACTGTGTCCCTCTGCCCACCTCCCCTCTCCTTTATTAATCTTCAATATCCCTCCCTTAACCTTTCTATGCTCCCTAATGTGCCAATAAAAGGTTCTATCCCCCTTCTTAACTGAGTTGGCTATCTTTTCCTCAGTTTGGGCCTTTGCTTTTCTGACTGCCTTCCCTACTTCTTTCTGCTTTAATTGATACAGTTCCCTGTCGTGCTTCTGTGATTCCTTATACTTTTTGAATGCAGCCTTTTTCTCCATAACCTTCCTCGACACCTCTTTTGAGAACCATAGTAGTTTTTTATTCCACTTTGTTTTCTTTATTTGTTTCACACAAAGGCTTGTTGCCTCCATGATGGCAGTTTTGATTTTTCTCCATTGTTCTTCCTCCCCTCCTTTCTGGCCATTTGCTAATGCATTCCTCAGGTATTCACCCATTATGCCAAAGTCAGCCCTTCTAAAGTCCAGTATCCTTGTCTTTGTATGGCTTGTCTCCATGATTGTGTTTATTGTGAAGCACACTGTGCAGTGGTCACTTGTTTCCAGATGTCTACTGACTTCTGAATTTGTGATCCTCTCTCCATTTGAGAGTACCAGGTCTAATATTGCTCCCTCCTGAGTGGGTTCCACCACTAACTGTCTAAGGCATCCCCCCTGTAGGGCATCGAGAATGACCCTGCTCTCGGATGTGGCTGCAGTCCATGTCATCCAGTTAACATCTGGCATATTCAGGTCCCCCATCAACAGTATCTCCCCTTTCTCAGCCATTTTGAGAATGCCCTCTATCATTTTCTTGTCCATTTCCTCCCCTTGAGACGGGGGCCTGTATACAACCCCTGTGCAGATTGTGATGCCATTCCCTGTCTCCAAGGTGACCCAGAGTGCCTCTTGTCCTCCTCCTTTACTTTTTAGTTATGTAGCTTTGATCCCTTCCTTTATATAGAGAGCTACTCCACCTCCTCTTTTACTCTCCTTGTCCCTTCTGCAGATTGTGTACCCTGGTATGTTGACATCCCAGTCATGGTTCTCCATGTACCATGTTTCTGTGACTGCCACAATATCCAAGTGTTCCTCTTCCATCATGGCTACTCGCTCTGGAAGCTTGTTTCCCAGACTATGGGCATTGGTATTCATTGCCCTCCATTTAATGTTGGCTTTATCCTTTTCTACCCCATCCCTGCTCTTATTGCCCTTGTCTATTTTTCCATTTACCCCTGTTCTGCCCTCTGTCAAGCTCTGTAGCTCAGTGTTTGCCCTACTACCTGCCATGTTTTGTGGGGGGAGGCTTGAATTTTCCTGTTTCCTATCATTACCTCCCCCCTTGGCTAGTTTAAAAGCTTGCCAAGGAAGCTTTTAAACCATTCACCTAGGAGTGTGTTTCCCTTCCTGGACAGATGCAGACCATCATGCCAGTATAGACCTTCATCTCTCCAGGTGGACCCCCAGTCCCCAATGAAGCCGAAGCCAAAGCCCTGTGCTCTGCACCAGTTTTGCAACCATTCATTAAACTACTTGGAGTGTGCAGTACCCTAGCCTCACCTCTGCCATAGACTGGCAGCCCCTCTGAGAAGGTTACCATGATTGCTACCTGTCCGAGGCCCCTCCCCAACTCCACAAATTCATCCTGCACTACACTGATCTCATGCCTAGCTAGATCATTTGTCCTGAGGTGGACAATAATATCTAGTTCTTTCTCTTGTGATGCTGCTTCTGCAATCCTTAGGATTTGTTTCCTGTCTCTCCAAGCCATGGCAACAGGCAGGCACCTTACTTCCCTCTCCTCTCCCTTCCCCAGGTCTACACCCCTAACAACTGAGTCCCCAATCAGAAGTTGTTTCTTTCCCCTGTGGTGTCCCTTGCCACTCTTTTGTGGGTCTCCCTTGTGGATGTCCCCAGCATTCTTCTTGGTCTCCACTGAGGGTGTCATCATAGAGGAACCTTGATTTGCCAGACTGATATATGATTTGTGTAGATGTACAACTCAGGGGCTACACCTCTGTTCCACCACCCTCACCCTCCCAGAAACTACTGTGTTCCATCTGATCTTCACACATGGCAACCTTTGAGGTAGTGGTTGTGGAACTGGTGCTCTTTGAGTGGGGGAGGCCTCCTTAGTCCTTGCCAGTACAGCATGGAGGTGGGCAACCTCCTCCCTCAGAGCTGACAGTTGCCTGCACATAGGGCAGCAACGCAGGTTCCAGAATGTCTCCCAGAAAATTGCTGCCCCACAGCCATTGCATTGCATCACTCCCCACATGTCCCTCTTCCTCATAATATACAATGAGTAATTTATAATTTTTTTTTGGTGTGTACTTACTCTTTATGCACTGTGCTGGATAATTAGAATATGACAGTTCTGCCCAATACCTGTTGAGGAAGTGATGTCAGAACCTTGGCTATAAAGGAAATGCCACGCCTGGGGTGGGTGGGGGTGAGGGCAAGGGTGGGTGGGTAGGCCACAACCACTGGTGACTGTTAGAAACAATCAAATACACCACTGCTCCACCATGTTGGTGAGTACTGCCCTTTATAGTAAGTCAACCAATACCACAATTTACTAGACCACTGCTCCCACATAAACCACTCTACTGAGTCCAGGGATAAAAACGAACTCACTGCTCAGCCAGCAGGACACTTCTAAAATGTTGCACAAATATCCTTTCAAATCCTAGGTGTCTAGCACTGGAATCAAGCAACTTCAGTTGTATTTCACCCTCCTCTGGTTATAAAATTACTATACTTTAATGGAATTCTGCAATTCTCTTCTTAACGACAATGAGAAAAAATGAAACTTTCTGTAGAAAGTATAGCTTACCTTCCTAACACGTCCCCAACAATATTATGTTTTACCAGGTTCCGAGGTCCTCAAATGCATTTTAGTTTGTTCTGTGCAATATAGCAAGTTTCTCAGCTTCCAACAGAAGCAGGCAAGTCTTTTCTGACTGGCTTCTCACTGTGTAGTTTGCCTAAGACAGCTCAGTGATAAACTCCTACCCCTATTGGATTACGCTGGCTTCCTCTACATTAACTGCTTTCCTATTGTACTCTGTAACCTTGACGCTCTCTATCACAGGGCCCTTTGGTTCATTCTTAACCTGACTTTTCACACCCGTCATTGTCTCTTGTACCAAGAGTTGGGATGGACCTCACTTATTGTAAGGAGGAAAAGAAATGCCCTCCTTTGGATACATAGGACCTTGTCCGACAAGTCACCAGTGTACATATTGAACCTACTTGAGCATGCCAAGGGGTCGTATGGGCTGAGAAGGTTCTCATTAATCTGCTTTCAAACACCCAGAGAACAGTCATCACATGGTTTATCTGCTATCGGCTTCTCCCCCCCTTCCATCTGGAACACTATGCAAAAGTCACTGAAGCTCACAACCCTCCCAGCCCCTTTACCTTCAAGGCATTGATTACAAAGTACCTTAAAGGAATCTGCATCTGTTATAGATGACCAATGTGACACTATTCGTCTGCTGTACCCCTCTACTCTCCAGAAACTTGCAGCTCCCTCCTAGTGAACCTCAACTCTTCTCGCACCCTCTTCCCCTTCCCATATCATGCCACCCAGTCTTAAATATCTTCACTCACCTATGCCCCCCTCACTCATGCCCCAGCTGTGAATCACCAACGATTTGCACTAGCTGTCCATCTTACCTTACCCACCGTCCTGTCTTCTTTACCTCTACCCCTCTCAAGCCTCATCTGTAAACAACCACCAAATAACTATGATAGCACTAGCCCTAGTATCTTTGGGCTTTGATTAACTTATGCAGTAGGTCACAAATACATTAGCTCTATTAGTTTAAGGCCTGTGTTATCCTTGCTTATGTTCATTGTTTACTGTTTTTTTGTTTTCCTTCCTTCTTTTTTGTATACTGTACTGTACCCTCATGTGAAACATTTGTATATGTCCAGGACCACTTTAAAAATGAGCTTGCTCAATGGTGCTATGCCTGGTTAAAAAAAGTATTTGATTGATTGATTGTATAAGCAAATACAGATTAAGTATTTAAGCATTTGAGCAAAGAAACTTATTTGATATTTAAATATTTATGCAATTACTAGGTGGCCCCATCCGGAAGTGTTTTTTTTAACCAGATAAAAAAAGATGCCACTCATCCCCATGAACTGAAGTGAATTGTAAAGTGATAAGTCAGTTAGCCTTGCCCATTACATTAACTTTCTATATTTTTTTTCTTTTTATATTAATTATATATCTATTTTGGCTTGAAAATTAAGGTTTTCTATATTTTTATATCTATATTTCTGACAAAGGCATTTGACACGGTTAACCATGACCTCCAGGTCTCATCCCTCCATTCCATTGGCCTCTCCCCTGAAGCCACTTCCTGGTTTGAGAATTATCTCAGTGGTTGCTCCTGGCAAGTGAAAATTGGTAACGCCCTCTCCTCCTCATTACCTGTCCACTGTGGGGTCCTGCAGGGGTCTATGCTTGGGCCTCTCCTCTTTAGTATCTTTGTAAATACCCCCCCCCCAGCATGCTCTGGTAACCTATTATTTTACTCTGATGATGCCATTGTCTATAATTGTCACTTGGACCCGTCCATACTACAACACTCTCTTCAGGCTAATTGCTATGAGTTAGAGTCATGGTTCACTAAACAGAAGCTTATCATAAGCTATAAAAATATGAAAGCTATGTTATTTGCAGACATGCAAAACAAACACAAAAATTTCCACCTCACAATTCTTAATGACCACCTCCAACTGTTAGAACAGATCAACACCTTTAAATACCTTGGGGTTACCCTTGACTCCACCTTTTCCTTTCAAGACCATGTTGACTTAGTCTGCAAAGCTAATACTTGGATCAGCCTCTTATACAGGCATAAAAATGTTTTAACTAACCATGCCCTCCATCTTGCTGTCACCAGCTCAGTACTCTTCATAGTAGACTATGGCATAGTAATTTATGGCTCCGCATCTGACACTCTCCTCAACAGGATCAAAGTCTGTCTTCACAAAGCTTGTCAGCATGTTCTTGGAACCCATTGGCTTACCCACACCTGCAACCTTTACCAGTAAGCACACTGGCTGGACTTTAAAGGTCTGCTAACATACCATACTTGCTTAATAGCCAAGAAAGTCTTGTCCAGCCAGTCCCCCCCAACCCTTCATTTTCTAACTCCCACACCCTCTTTGCACACTACTAGGAGCACCTTAAAAGGCTTGTACCTCTTCCTTTCTGTAAAACCACCTTTGGGCAGTGTGCCTTTCCATACTGGGCCCCCTACCTGTTGAAAAGCCTGGCCCATGATATTCTGGCCACTGACAAACTTGGCCCTTTTAAAACTAAATTTCATCAGCACCTCGACTCACTGAACTGTTGCAACTGCCCATCATTCTCCCCTGCTCCACACTGTCTCCACTCACTTTTCTCTTACTTCTCACTTATCCCCTTTCCCCCTCACCCACTCACTCTCCTACATGCCTTTTTCTGACTGCCTTTCTATTCTTCTCTCACTCTGATGCACTTTTCTGCCCACTGATGGCACTTGATTGTAAATATAATCTTTATGCAATTGAATTGTATTTTTATGCCATCTCTGTTAGTGGATAAGCCTTTTCTATGAACTGTATCTTGGCTCCTCAATTTATGTTTTGTAGTCATGTCATTTTGTATCACTGTATGGCTGTAACTCAATGTTATTATCCTGTGTATACCTTTACAATGTCCTGTATTCTATGTCTGAGGTGGAACCTCTGTAAAAGAGGCCCTGGCTCAGAGGTACATCTGCTATACAAAAACAAAATCACATTCTGATGAAGGGACAGGATTGCTCTGAAACATTAATAAAGCTAAACAGGATTTGTATGCTGACATCAGTATGAGAAAAAGAATGTATTTGTCAATTTTATTTATATCAAGAGTTTTTATAAACTATAAAAAAAGAAATGAATGGAAAGTAAAAAAGAGAAAGGGGTTCAGTAAAATAATTTTGAACTGGATTACTGGGCTGAGAGTCTTTACTTCTTATTTTGCAACTATATTTACTGGGTTAAGACACTCCACACCCATCTTAATAGGCCACTTAAGGAGATAAAAGGGAACCATGGTGGGATTTACCACATTACCCATATTTATGATTCTCTGGTGCCTAGTGTCACCCTGCCCACTGCTTGCTGGCTTAGTATTTCCATAATGTTTCCCTGGTGTTTAGTGGCACCCCTGCCCTCTAATTGCCATCCCAGTATTTTTGTAGGGTTGTCCTGTTGTCTAGTGGTACCACTGCCCTTTAATCACTGTCCCCAAATTCTCATAAGGTTTCCCTGATGTCTAGTGGCACCTTAACTCTAATCCCTATACATATATATATAAATATATATATATATATATATATATATATATATTTAATTTATTTAAGTCTTTGTTTACTGGGTTAGTGTGCTGATCCAAGGACCATTTTCAGGCATTACCCAGGCCACAAAAAATGGCACAGAATCAAACAGTAAAAAAAATTTACAATCCAATAAGAGTAGCAATTACAAACTGTACAGACACAAGTTCCAACAGAAACATGCATAGCATAATAAGCAATGGTACAGAGAAGTAACTGAACATGTATGGTTGCAAGCCCTATTAAAGCAGGCTGACACAGGGTAGTGGAAAACATCAGTTACAATCAGTAATACTAATTTAAAACAGGGTAAACAGACTGCACCACAGTAACCTAGTAGGATAAACAGTTCAAAAGTAACAATACCTAGATGGAGGAGAATAGGGAGGAAGCAGAGAAGTTAGGTGCTGGAGTTAGTAACTAGAGGCACACACCAAGGGTGCTAGGGAGGAGATGGAGGAAAGCAGAGAGAGACTAAGTGTCAGTGGTGATATGGAGGCACACACCAAGGTTACTATGTACTATGGTAAGGAGGAGATAAAGTAGAGCAGGAGTACAAGGGTAGGACAAATAGGGAAAATATCTAGGAAGAGGAGAAGGTGAAGACACTGGGGAAAACAAGGTAACTAATAGGGGTAGTGATGGGGAGAGGAAGAGTACAGAGAGCCAGCATGTAACGGTGAGGGGGAAACTAGAAAAAAGGGGTGCAAGAGTGAGGGAAAGGGGGTATAAGTACCCACACCCCAGAGGGGGAGAGTTTAAACAGGAGAGCAGAAGCAGGTGGATTAGCCAAGAAGCCAGGAATAGCCAAGATCAGAGTTGGGATTTGAAGGACTGGCATAAAGAAACCATGCGAATAGCTGCAGGAAATCTATTCCATAGAGAAGGTGTGGCTACCAATAGAGGTTTTCTCCCCATTACAGTAGAGACTCCGGAGACCTCCAGTGGGGGACCGATGTATCACACAGATATACTGTATATATATAAATAAATGTCCCTAGTGTCTAGTGGCACCCTGCCCTCTCATTGTCATTATATATATATATATATATATATATATATTTATTCATGCAAAAAACTCTGTTTAATGTATCAGTTAGGTTCTTCCACAGTGAATAAAAGCGAGAATTCAATGTTAGGGTTCCCAACCCCCTTGCACCCCACCCCCACCAACAGGCATCGGGGTGTGCTTTGGGGTCATCAGTCCTTACTCTCACCCCATCCCATGTGCAAACAAGCTGAGGTGGTGCAGTATAGAAGCATAGGGTGAGAGTTAGGATCGATGACCCCTATGCACACCCTGATGCCTGTTGGTGGGGGCAGGTTGGGGGTCGACTGCAAGAGGGGTGGTAACCCTAACATCAAATTTCCTCACATTTGTCACTGTGGAACAACCCTAATTGATGAATTAAATGGAGTTTTTTGCCATGAATTTCCTTTCCTTTTGAGAATGTGCACTATAAATAGTGAAGTAAAGGCAACGCAAACACAAGAGCAAAAGCCAATGCACATGGTGACGCAAATGTAAATGATAACATAAACAGTAATACAAACACAAGGGCAAATGTTAATGAAAACAGAAATGCAAAAAAGCAAGCATGTACAGAAATGCAAACCGTAACGCCCACAGGCACAGTAACGTAATTGGAAACGCAGACACTTACGGTAACAGCAACGATGACACCAAAGGAAGCACAAACAAAAACACAAACAGAAACATGTACGCATACACAAAAGGAAATGCACACGGTGACACAAAAAGAAATGCAAACAAAAACAGTAATAGAAACACAAATGTTAACAGTTACGCAAACGCTAGTGCAAACAAAAATGCAAAGGGTAACACACATGGTGTCATAGATGGGAACGGTGATGAAAATGCAAATGCAAGCACGTATGGAAACTCAAATGGTGATGTGCACGGTCACGGTACCGCAATAGGAAATGCAAATGCTAACGGTAACAGCAACGATGACTCCAAAGGAAATGCAAATGCAAATGGAAGCGCGTACACAAACTCAAATGGTTATGCACACAGTGACGCAAAATGAAATGCAAACAAAAACAGTAATGGAAATGCAAATGTTAACAGTAACACAAATGCAAGCACAAACAAAATGCAAAGGGTAATGCACAAGGTGGGGTACACGGGAACAGTAACCCAAATGCATACAGAAACACAAATGGCAATGTGCACAGTCACTGTACCACAATAGGAAAAGCAAATGCTAATGATAACAGCAATGATGATGCCAAAGCAAATGCAAATGGAAGTGTGTACGCAAATACAAATGGTAATGCACATGGTGATGCAAAATGAAACGCAAACAGAAACAGTAATGGAAATGCAAATGATAACAGTAACGCAAACACAAGCACAAATGAAAATGCAAAGGATAACGCACACGGTGGTGCAGATGGGAATGCTAATGCAAATGGTTATGGAAACGCAAGTGGGAACGCTAACTGTGCCAGTAACGAAAGTGCACACTCTTTTTTTCACCAACGGCTGCATAGAGAAGCACAGTGAATACAAAGAATGTATGCATAATAATGGGCCTCGGAGCAGAAAATGAGCACTTTGGAATACTAAATTGCTTATATCTCAGGAACCATACAACGTAGAAAAAATGTCATATAAATTATGACTGTCCTGGCTAGTTTTGCACTTAGTCCCTAGTGGGGGGGGGGTGCTAAGCAATTTTCCAATGAAAAGTCCGTATCTCGAAGTGTTTCCAAGATACGGGCCCCAAAAGGCGTGGTGGATGCCGTAATGTTAGTTTATGGGGAAAAGCGTCAACTTCAGAGTACCGTAACTTTGCATCCCTGTAATATTTTGTCACCAAAACATCCAAAAGGCACATCTGTGGGATCTTGGCTTTCTTCCCTTCCCTTCCCTCCAAATTTCAGCTCAAAAGACCAAACTGTTCTTTTGCAGCAGGGTGGCAAAGAATTCCTGTTATTTTGGCCATAGTGTCTCAAAGTAGTGTCGTAAATCATGACAATTTTACAAACAAAATCACGAAAGTGTTGCAAGTGTGACACTACTTTGCAACACTACAGTTTACAGAAATTTCAAAAACATATTTCTGGGGTGTTTAACCCCCCCAAAAAAAGATATGGCTAGCATCCTCAGGGTCTGTCTAGGTGAACACAAAAAGATTGTGTCCCTAGAGGGTCCCAAATTTAAATGTCAAGCATTTCTGTGACCACTAACTGAAAAAAAATGGCTGACTCATGACACTACAGGGGTCATTTGTGACACTAAAAACTGCATTTGCAACACTGTTTAACTTTTTGTTAACTTTTCCCATTGACTATAATTGGAAACATGTTTTTTTGAATAACTTTTGAACCATTTAATATTTTTTCACAAAATCTTTGAAAGGCACATCAGGGACCCTGGCTGCATGTTCCCAGAAGTTTTCAGATTGGTAGCATAAACCGTGCGACCTGTAGGTGCGAGCAAAGAATGCGCAAAAAGCATAAATGCACCACAAATGTCACTTTATAACTCTGCAACCGTATATCTGACTATTATGAAACTTGGCAAATCTAGAGGTCTTCAATACTGCTCCATGCCTGCCAAATTGCAGGCAAATCTGTCATGTTTGTCAATCTGGCAAAGTTATTAAGATGCAAAATTTCACACTTTAACCTTAAATGGGGTACTCAACCCTAACTATAGTGGCACTACTGTGCCACTAATATATATACTGTATATATATATATATTTATATATATATATTAAATGTGACCTGTAATAAAGAAAACCATCCCTTAATGTTTTTTTTTTCCTGTAAACCTGTAAAAAACAAAATGGTCCCTCACTGATCTGACCACAGCCACCCCAACTTCCCACTCAACAGTCATCACCCCACACCCCCAAACCCTCTCACTTGCCTAAAAAGATTTCAGGATGAAGAAGCACTCTCTGGTCAAAATATATCTTACTACTAGAACCGGTGACTGCAGCATGGGAAATTAAGGTAAGTGTGGTTCAATGTATTTGAATGTAGCATTGAATTTTGAGGCATACCTTTGTCATTGATGCATATTTTCACCACTAATTTTCAATATGACCTTTTTGGGACCCCACCTCATAAACAATGACAGTGGAATTATGCATATCAGACCTGAAGGGTGATTTTGCAGTCACTTGGTGAAATTACCTTTTGGATGGGATTTCAAAATGTTCACCACTATTACTCATCAGGTGGGTTCATAAGAAGGTTATGTTGACAATCTGGGGTAGAAATATGCACAAATGACAAAGTTATGAACATACATAGAAATTTTTCTACACTCACTCATAACTCCGCAGTTTTAAATATTGTGACCCCACATTAGCAATTTAGCCATTTTTTTCACACCACCTCATGAATATGACAGCTGTCATTTTTCAAATCCTGGTCAAAATGTGTTTTCGTGCTTGTGGCTAGGAATGACATTTCAGTGGTGCACAATCACATTTTTGAGGGGATTTGAGCACTTTCACCAATGTGGTTCATGAGGTGGGTTAATAACACAGCTATCCTGCAAATTCATTATTTTGTAGCCATATTGGCTATGACCAAAGCTTGTGTGTTACAATGAAATCTGGTTGACACATGTCCTGTTCATGCAATTTTCTTGGGAAAATACCACAGACCCTTTTTTTTCCAGTGTGAAATACAGTACCTACTTTACCTGGATACCTAGATTCCTGAATATGAATTAGCACAGACAATACTGTAACAATGCTAAGCAATCCCAGTATGTAGTACCTTGATACTGATTCCTCTATTTGGTACCTTCTCTGTGGGAAGAAGCAGACCCATGGGGCACAGCACAAAAATTGTAAGTAGCTTTTCACAGTGTCCTGTGGGCCATATGAGAAACAACAGCCACATGTGGTAGAGGGAGAGACCTGTAGCTTGCTTGGTATGGTGCTCACAGCATACCCATTGAGAAGGCACCCAACCCATACCTTGCTTTGTGTAGAGCTCTGTGTGACATTTGTGAAGCAGCACACCCATTGGACATGGCCCCCGACAAGTGGCTTGCTTTTCACAGGGCCCTGTGTGCCATATTTGATGTAACGTTCCCTTTGTGTAAGATGCTGAACATATAGCTTTCTTTGTGCAAGTCCATGTGGACCCAACATGAAGCAGAACAGCTTTCTGGAATAGGACTAGCCCTATAGCTTATTTTGTACTGGGATCTTCAGGCACTACATAAGGCAACACACTCATCAAGCAAGACACTGAACCTGTAGCTTGCTTTGCATGGGGCTCTGGGCCCTATATGAAGCAGTATCCTTGTCTTGTGAGTCACTGAAACTGCAGCATGCTTTGCACAGGACTCTGGACACTATATGAAGCAGTACTCCAGTCTGACATGACACTGGACCTGTTGCTTTGCACAGGGCTCTGAGCCCTAAATGAATCAGTGCCACTGTCTGGCATGGCACTTGACCTGCAACTTGCATTATTCAGTATCCTGCAGGCCATCAGTAAAGTGGCACACCCACTGAGCATGGGATTCTGAGTACCCTGCCCATCAAAGCTGGTGAAAAAAAAATACTAAAAATAAATGATTTACAGTATGTGTTAGAAAAAAAGTGATACACATTCACTGTAAGGGTACACTGATGGTTCCTAATTATTTGGTATGACAGCAAGGATTTGGCAAGAGAATTTGAGGAACATATGAACACAAACAACTTGAACCTGTCATTTACACATGCTGCAATGAAAGATAATATTCTGTTCCCTGATTTGAAGGGCTGTACGATGCCAGTTTGACAACACTTTTGTCGACCGGCATCTCCCCGACAAGAATTACGTCCACTGCAAGTTGCGATTGACATAATTCCTGTGTGTCTCCCGTCCATTTTTTATCAGTGGTTCTGCCCCCAGACCCCCAACTTTAGGATTATCAACTCCAGTCTGAATTAATTCAGGTGGGGTGTACAGAGACAGCTGCGTGCCCTCAGTGTTGGTGCACCAACACAGCAACCTGTTCCACAACATGTCGATTTTGTCGATGGTTTGGAGGTCGCTATGTTGGTGTTGATGTTGGGGGGCATACCATTTGAAGTTGTTTGTGTAAAATTACTGGAAAATTTGTTCCAGTAGGTTTCATAAACACACAACAGATAATTCCATCCTACATGGGGAAAGTGCTCATCCACATTCAGTTATATTTAATATCCCATACAGGCAGTACCTAAGATTATGCAGGAACTGATCTAGGGATTTTATTTCATAGAACATTCTAAGCAAGCAAGCGAACTTTATTTATAAAAAGCACCTTTCTAACAATCAAGGCGCTTGTACAATATAATAAATAAAACATATCAATAATCAATAAATACACCAATTTAAAATTCAGTAAGTAGAACAATGGCTTAATAATCAGAGTAAACTAAACTAAATAAATACATTTTAAGAGCAGCTTTAAAGCTCTGGACAGTCAGGCAGTCTTGTACCCGATGAGGTAGAGAATTCCACAGGGTGGGAGCCATAAAACTAAATGACCGGGCCCCAGATTCTTCAAAGGGACCCTGGGAATCTCTAATAATCCCTCGTCAGTGGATTGGAGAGAGTGGGAGGGACAGTAGGTGTGAAGAAGAGCTTGCAGATAACCAGGTCCCTGATCATGTAAGGCCTTATAGGTCAGCAAACCAACCATGAAGGTGATCCGCCACTGTACTGGAAGCCAGTGCATTCCGTGGAGTACAGGCATTATTTGACTGGACCGAGAGGTACCAGTCAATAACCTAGCTGCCGTGTTCTGCACCAGCTGCAGACAGCTGATATCAACCCCCAGTAGCCCTAGGTAAAGGGTGTTACAGTAGTCAAGGCGGGAGGAAACGAAGGTGTGGACCAATGTCGGAAGATCATCTGGAGGAACCAGATGTTTTACCCAGGCAATATTCCTCAGATGGTAAAAAGAGATTTTGACAGCTGCTGACACCTTAGATTTAAGGGTCAAACAGTCAACAAAAATAATGGCCAGGTTCCGCACCCGGTCTGAGGCAGCTAGCTGAACATCCCCAAGCCATAATCCGGAAGGTAGTCCTGCCAATAAGCCCACCTCCCGATGAACTGGGTCCACAACCAACACCTCAGTTTTATCTGGGTTAAACCATAGCCAACTCACATTCATCCAATCCTGGACATCAGCAAGATAGTTGTTAAAGACCAAGACAGCATCATCTTGACCGGGCACAAAAGACATTTATAACTGAGTATCATCTGCATAACAGAGAAAACTCAAGCCATACCACCTAATAATCGCTCCCAATGGCAGCATATACACTGCAAAAAACATGGGTGCCAAGATGGTGCCCTGCAGGATAGGGGGAGTGGTGCTGAGGAAAAAATCCCAGACACCACTCTCTGAGTCCTACCCTCAGTGAATGATCAAAACCACCCAAGGACAGTACCAGAAAGTCCACAGATGAACTACAGGTGCTCCAGCAGCACACCATGGTCTACAGTGTCAAACGTCACAAAGAGATCTAAAAGGACCAACATGGAGTGGATCCTTTGATCTCTTTCTATTAGGAGGTCATTTAGTACCCAGACAAGGGCTGTCTCAGTACTATGTCTCTTCCTAAATCTGGACCGGAGAGAATCATAGACATTGTGGCTGGTCAAATGATCATCCAGCTGTGACGCAACCACCTTCTCAATAACCTTACTCACAAAGTGTAGGTTAGAGACAGGTCTATAGCTTGCCAAGCAGTTTGGGTCTAAGGAGGGTTTTTTTAAGAAGAGGCTGAACTACGGCCTCCTTCAGGGGATCCAGAAAGATCCCCCTCTCCAAGGACCTTCAGACTATCTTGGCAAGGACTGGGTTGATTTTATCCATACAGCCTACTAAGAGGCATGTAGGGCCCAGATCCAAACAACAGTTGGTTGGTCGCAATGACTGGACGACCATCACAGTGTCACTGATTGTGGGCCACAGCCTGCCTTAGCAAAAGGGGATATGAAGAAACAGTTTTAAGGATCTCTGATGTGAGGCTAGATGCACAATGAAGAAGTGATTGACTCTTATGTAGGATTAGGATCAGGAATGAAAGTGAAAACACCCTTTAGCATTCATATTAGAATTTAAATTAAAAGGCATCAAACATCCATCAGTGTCAGTGGCTCAGCGGGTAGCACACTCGCCTCTGAGGCCAGGAGATCAGAAAGCTGTAGGTTCTATCCCCACACCAGGAACTTGGGTTAATATCCCGATACTGACACTGTAGGACAGCATGAGGGGAGTGCTGTACTCCTGAGGTGCCTTCTTTTGGATGAGACGTTAAACCAAGGTCCCATCTGCCTGTTCTGATGGTAGTTCAGGTGAATGTTAAAGATCCCATGGCATCTTACCTTAGGTAATTTATTGGCCAAATTTCTACCCATTCACTAAAAATACCACCAATGGCTTAATCTGGCTCTAGGTCAGTTGACATTCATCTGTAGCCCCCTCCCCCACGGTCATGCCTGAAAATAGGCAGAATTTGTCTAGTGTATCTGGTCAACAAAAAATAAGTAAATAAATATAGTTTATCTCATGGAAGAACTTGGATATTTTACTGTATTGTGGGGTATATGGCCAAGTAAATAAGAAACCTTTGTTTACCTATAGTATGGCCCAGTAACTAAAGTAAATTAGCTCCAAGTCATTTTATAGCTTTGACTCAGAAATACCTACTTAACTTGTTACCCCAAGGATCAAGAGCCTTTTTACATATGGAAACAGCTCAGTTTGAAGGTACTGTATGTTGGACCATGGAACATTTTTGAGTGTCCTGTGATGGACTGTTCTATAAACTTGACAATGAATGAGCTCAGAGAGGAAAAAGTAATAAACTCTGTCTACACAGATTTGTGAATGGAAAGCTGGCCTTTACTTTTTTCTAAAAAAAGATTGCCTATATACAGAGCTGGATGAAATTCAAAAATTTTGAATTTGAGGAATGTTCATAAAATTCTGCGAACTTTTTTGGAATCTTCTGAAATCCCTTAATTGGTTATAACTCAATCTGTGTTGAAGCCTGAGACCTGCAGTGCTACTTACAGATTGTCTGGAATATGCCTGAAATGTGAGCCAAGTTTCATAACATTTGGATGAAGGGTGGAGAAGTTATAGGGGCTCAAAGTCTGCCAATTTAATATTCATGTGAAAATGTTTAAAAAAATGTCTATGCTTACAACTTTGCCACCTTTGGAGCTAGATAACTGAAAATATAAATGCATACTTTCTTGAAAGTCATAAAAACTGCTAAATAGAGAAGTACTGGTTATGTAAATTGTATTAGCCATTACCTGCCTCCCAACACGGCTTCCCTTGCTCACTTCTGAACCTAGGTTATTTGCATGACAGCATGATGCTCTGATGCTGGGCCATCGGGGTTGTCTTACAAGAAGAATATTTAGGGTCAGTGAACCTAACAACATTGGTGACATTCCATTCTCTAGCTTTGAACTAATAGGTGCTTAAAATTCAGTAGTTTATATAATTGCAAAATGTAATTTTAAAATGTCCAAATTTCTGGAGGCTTATAATCCAGACACCTTTAAAGCTAGAGATCTGAAACTTGTCTTACATATGCACTGACATTGGTAAGCTCCCATACCAAATTAGGTGAAATTTGAACAAAGACTTTTAGTTTTTGTATTTGTTAACTGTAATTTTAACATTTCCAAAAGTTTGGAGCCTTATAACTCGTCTATCTTTAAAGACTAAGATCTTAAACTTGATACAGTACACATCTGTGTGGCCATTCGAATAGTCATTGTACCATACCAAATTTGGTGCAAGTTGAATAAATGCTTTTTAATATAGATGGAAATAACCAAAATCACAATTTGGGTGAAATCATGTGAAATTTTGTGGGAAATTTCATGAAATTTCTCAAAAGCAAAATTGGCATTTCACCAGAATTCTGCAGGTGGAAGATACATTTTGCACAGCCCTACCTATATAAAACTAAGAGCATTCATTCTACTTAATTACTGCAATGCAAATGGATAAAAAATAGCATAGCTGTGGAACCAGTTAATGCTTGTAGGAGCTACAGTACCAAGTATTTCTCCAAGCCTCCCTGTATAATAAAGAAAAACAAACTGTTGAGTTACCAGGCAGTCCAAATTGCCTGGCCATGGACTGGGAAAACTAAAGGGGGGGGTGTTAGTTGCTAGATCAAGAGGGGGCAGCCCTTAACTAACATGTCTCTCATCCACACTGTAATCCAAAGTGTTTTACAAGGCACCTGAGTTTCATACTGTTAGTGCTTTAAATGTACAATACAATAGAATGTCAGGTGTCCAACATGGCTTGACAGGGAATAAAAAAACATCTGGCCCCCTCTCCTAACTACCTGATGGGTCCAGTAAGTGACCTGTCCCCTCAGAGGATAAAATAAATCTTTCCCTTCCCTAACAACCTGACAGATCCAATGCCCGACCTGACCCACCAAAGAATAAAAAGCAAATCTGGCCTCGCCACCCACTCCAAATATTGGACTTGTCAAATATCTAATCCCACCCAATTCAGTACCTCTTTCCTACCTCTATGATAGTTAGTGAGAAGTATTGCAAGCCTGTATCTCCATTTTGGAGGTCTGCTGGGTGATTGAGCAATTAACGAAAGAGAAGGCTCCCTGCCTAGATGGGTTTAACAACTGTTTTTTTGCTACCTTTATCGATACCTTGGCCCCTTTCCTAATGAGGTTATTTAACCACCTTCTCTGTTCCAGGCTTACAGATAGTTACCGTAGTTTACGCAAGCCTGGATTACTTTAATTCTCAAGTTAGGTAAACCTGAACTTCCCCCTGGGAGTTATCGACATATGCCCTTACTAAATTCAGATATAAAAATCTTGGCTAAAGTGTTGTTAAATCATCTGCTCCTGACCAGGAAGGGACTTATCAGTTCTACACAGGTTGGTTTTGTGGCCAGTTGACTATTATCTGATCATCTTCACAAAGATTTACACCTGATTTCTGCATCTGGGCAAAGCAGGACTCCTGCAGTAGTCTCCCTCAGCATAGAAAAAGCCTTTAGTCGGGTGGCCTGATCTTTCTTATTCACCACACTTTGTCGGTTCAGTTTTCCTTCCCTTTTTGTGACTGGCTCAAGGTTATTTATCACCACCCCTCAGCCAGGATTCGCTGTAATGAGATGTTCTCTTCTCATTTCTCCCTGCTACGTGGTATGAGACAAGGCTGCACTCTTTCCCCTTTTTTGTTTATTTCTAGAGGCCTTACTCCACTCTATTCATCTCAATCCAGGAATTAGAGGTATTCAGGTGGGGGGAGTATGATACAAAATTTCTGCATATGCCAATGATCTGCTTTTGCATGTGTTGGATCCCCGGTCATCAGTTCCTGTTGCTCTTGTGGAAATCAACAGGTTTTCCCTGGTAGTGAGCAACAAATTGAAACAGGACAAATCCAATGTTGTGCCATTGAATTCACAGGTGCACAGACACTGGGAAGATAAGCTTAGTCTTTCCTGGGATCCTAAGGTTCTCACCTATTTAGGGATTAAGATTTCCAGCTCTATCTCCGGTTTGGCCAAGCTTAATCTCTTCCTCTCTCCCTCTTGGGGTGCCGGAATGTGATAAAAATGGACATATTGTCAGATTTTATACCCACTGGGAATGGGTGTCCCCTACCTCCGAAAAATGTGGTTTACACATTTTCAGAGTGATCTCTCTGATTTTCTTTGGAACAGAAAGGCCACCCGTAGGGCCTATTACAAACTTGCTATTTGGAAGGAGCTCAGGGGCCTGTGAGTGATCAATTGTTTTCTATGCTATTGTGCCATACACTGTAGTAAACAGTTTCAATAGGGATCCACCCCTAATGCTTCCCCCGATCGCTCCTATTGCCCCTTATTGCTCTCTTTAGAACAACAGCTCTGTCAACTGTAAGGTCTTACCTTAGGTAATTTATTGTATGCTAAGTCGTCCAAGCTTTCTAAATCACTTTGGTCTTCCCCTATGCTCTGGTCCCTTAAAGCCCTCCACCAGATCTAGTCTCACCTGGGTTTGGATCCTAGTAAAGATACCACCCAACCGCTTATAGATAATCTGCACTTCAAAGTAACAAACCATCTTTTACCCCCTAATTTCTGCCCACCACTTCAACGGGTTTCGGTGGCCTACTTAATTAACGATGATAGGCTAATACCTGCCAGCAAAATCCAGGACTGATTTGAATTCCCTACCTATCGACCGTTCAAACATTTGCAGCTAGTCAGGGCAATCTCATCCTTTTTGGAACCTCCACCATGGTGAGGGGATACCAGGCCATTGCTGCAAACTCTTATAGATACCACAGCTTACTCCCATCTCCAAATTTTATGAATTGCTTCAGCAGTGGGATCTAAGAAGCCCAAAAGGGATCTGCTTTTACTGGCACAAGAACTGGGTCTTGACCTAGATGAGGGAACATGCCAGCAGGTCTGGCAGAGTCTATATAGATATGTCAAGCAGGACTAACTCCATTTCTTACAATATCGTATTCTACATAATTTATGTTTTACTCCTTACAGGCTTTATATGATGGGCAGGTCCGCATCCCCAACCTGTATTTGGCGTGGGCATTCTGAGGGGACCTTAAAACACATTCTGTGGGATTGCTCACAAGTAGCTCCATTCTGTCAAGTAATCCGGGACTCTTTAGATAGAAGCATAGAAACAGAAGTTGTCAGCAGATGAGGACCACACGATCCATCAAGTTTGCACTTGGCTTCCTACCCCCCTACTTAGCTGCCTACTTGTGTATCCCACAGTGTCTGTCCCATGCCCAATTGAATTCTCCCACTGTCTTGGTTCCCACCACCTCTCCGGCAGGCTATTCCATGGTTCCACAACATGCTTTGTGAAGAATTCCCTAGTATTGCTTCTGAATGTTCCTCCCTTAAGTTGAAGGTTGTGCCCTCTAGTCCTGCTGTAGTCCTTTACCTGATAGAGGTTCTGCATGTGCACCCTGTTGTTGCCTTTAAGGTATTTGAATGTTTCTATCATGTCCCCACGATTTCTGCATTGTTCTAGGGAGTATAATTTGAGGTAATCTAGTCTTGCCTCATACGGTTTCTGATGCAAGCCCTGCACCATCTTTGTTGATCTTCTCTGTACCGTCTCCAGCCTATCTATGTTCTTCCTGAGGTGTGGCCTCCAGAATTGGACCCAGTACTCCAGGTTAGGCCTGATCAGGGACCAATACAGGGGCATGATTACTTCATGCCTTCTGCTCATTATGCCCCTCCCTATGGATCCCAAGATACCACTAGCCTTTAGTGCTGCCTTTTCACATTGTCTACTTACCTTAAGGTCATCAGATATGATCACCCCTAGGTCTCGCTCCTGCCTGGTAGCCACCAGCTGCTCCTCTCCCATTGAATACAGTTTCCCTGGGTTACACTTTCCCAGGTGCATTGAATTTTAATTTCCAGATCTTGGACAACTCCTCCAGTTTTCAGAGATCAGCTTGCATGCTTTGCTGTCCCTCTGTTGTGTCTACCCTGTTGCTAGTTTTGGAGTCATCTACAAACAGGCACACCTTTCCTCCAGTTCATCTGCAATGTCACTGATGAATATGCTGAAGAGGATCAGTCCCAGAACTGAACCCTGCGGGACCCTGCTTGTCAGTCTTCCTCCTCTCCACAGGCAGAGTGCCATTGATTAATACTGCCTGAGTTCTCCCATGTAACCAGTTTATGACCCAGTTTGTAACCTAGGGCCCAATTACCATGTTCCAGTTTTTTAATAAGTCTCCTGTGCGGAACAGAGTCAAAAGCTTTGCTGAAGTCCAAGTAAACCACATCCAGTGCCCCACCCTTATTCACTGTTTTCGTGACCCAAGTGAAAAAAAACAACCAGGTTTGTCTGGCAGGACCTCCCTCCCATGAAACCGTGTTGATTTTTGTCAAGCTGACCAGTTTGCTCCAAAAAAGCTCTAATTCTTTCCTTCAGCAGGGACTACAGTTTTCCCACAACTGATGTTAGACTAAACAGACAGTAGTTACTTGACTGTTCCTTGCTTCCACTCCTGTGAAGTGGTGTTACTGTTGCACTCTTCCAATCCTCTGGCACCTCCCCGCTCCTTAATGATTTGTTGAAGAGCACTGCTAAGGGGGCTGCTAGTTCCCTCCCTAGTTCTTTCAGTATTCTTGGGTGTATCCCATCTGACCCCATAGCTTTATCTACTTTCAACTTGCCTATTTCCTCCAGGACCCTTTTCTCTGTGAAGAGACCCATGTCTATTCCTTCAATCGGATACTTCTTTATGCCTATTGTTGGTCAGTTACCATCTGCTTCTTGTGTGAAGACTGAGCAGAAGTACTCATTGAGTGCTTCCTCCCCATCTTGCTTTGTGGTTTGTCCATCTTTTTTTGTGATTCTAACAATGCTCCCTTTGGTCTTCCTTTTTTCTTGTATGTACCTGTAGAAAGTTTTGTTACCCTTTTTTACTTCCTGAGCTATCTTAACCTCTGTTTGAGCCTTTGCATTTCTTATCACATTCCCTGTCTGTTTTAGTTTCTGTTTTTATTCTGTTTTGTCTGCCTCATTTCCTGACACCTTGTACTTTTTGAAGGCTATATGCTTTTCTTTCACCATGGTTGCCAGCTCCTTGGAAAACCATACTGGGTGTTTCCTCCTTTTGTTCTTATTAACCTGATGGGCACACTGTGATGTGACCATGGTTATTGCAGCCTTCAACCTTGTCCAATATTCCTCAATGCTCCATTCTGTTGAATTACTAAGGTGGTCTCTTAGGCAGGCCTTCATGTTTGTGAAGTCTGCCCTCCTGAAGTCAAAGACCTTGAATCTGAAGTGTGTGGAGTCTACAGTCCCTTTTACCCTGAACCACACTGTGTTATAATCACTGTTGCCCAGGCAGTTCCCAACTTTGACACCCATAACCCTATCATTATTTGTTAATATCGGATCTAGAACTGCTTTACCCCTTGTGGGTGCTGTCACTAGTTGACTTAGGCCTGCTTCCAGTAGTGTGACTAGGAATTCCCTGATCTTCTGTGATGCCACTGTGGGTATTCCAATCTATGTCCAGCAGATTGAAATCCCCACCAGCACTATTTCCCCTTTGCCTGACATCTGGAGGATGGTTTCCAGGATTTCTTTATCCCTGGCTTTCTCCTGATTTGGTAGTCTGTAGATTATTCCTACCCAAATGGGTTTCCGGCTTCTGGCCCTTATTGTGATCTGTAGATCTTTTGTTTCCCCTAGTGCCTGCAGCATTTCTGTATCATTGATGGTATCCTTAACATAAATAGCTACCCCCATCCCTTTTTCCCAGTCCTATCTCTCCTAAACAAGATGTACCCCAGGATAGTCACCTCCCAACCATGATTATTTGTGAACCATTCTTCTGGGTCTGGCTCTCTGTTTTACTCCGAAGATCTGTCTGGCGGGTCAATTTCCAGATGACATGGTCAGTTGCCACAAGGCTTTTCTATCTTCGATTTTGAGTGTTGCTAAATTAATCATTGTCCAACACTGGCTGGATGACTCAGTTCCCCACTTTAGGGAATGGCACTTGGAAGTACGGTACTCCAAGTTTCTAAAAAGGAAAAACATATTGCTTGTAGGTAGGCTCATCAGGAGGGGTTTATGAGGAGATGAGGTCCTTTATTAGCCCTCCTACCCATATTACGTGCTCCTTAGGGGGTACTGGATAGATGCAGGGGCGCAGACAAATCCCTCGCCTGTTGGTGGAGAGCCAATAAGCTCCTGTATTCTTTCCCCTCTTAATTTTTCATTTTGTTCTTTCTTCCCCTATATTGATATTGCTCCTTATTGTGCTCTGTGAGGAGGCGAGGGGGGCTTGCAGGGTTTGACTGTGGGGAGGGTGGGGGGATGTTTATTATGTTTGTTAGTATTTTTTTTGTAACCGTTGTTGCTATTCTGATTGTGATTACTGTTTCTTCTGTTTTTTTCTGACTTACTGACTTGTGTAATGAGTCAGTTGTTACCTACTTGTTTGTATATTTGTTGTTATACTCTCAATAAAGTATACTAAAATTGCAAAAAAAAAACAACCTAATCCCACCCATTAGGGAACTGAAAAAAAAGTTCCTGTCTCCTAAACTACCTGATAGGTTCAGTAAGCAGCTCAGCCTGTCAGGGAATAAATAAACATGCCCACTTCCCACTAACAACGTGACAGATCCAGTGCATAATGTGGCCTATCATAGAATAAAAACAACTGTCCCCCTCAAATTGTTTGACAAGTCCAGTGTCCAATCTGGCCCATCATGGAATAAAAAATATGCCCCCCTCCTACCAACAACCTGATTGATCCATTGTCTAAAGTGGCCCGTCACAGAATAAAAACATTTTCCACATCAACAGCCTGACAGGTCCAGTGCCCAACCTGGACTGTTGGGGAATTAAACCAAAAAAAACCTGCCCCTCTCCCTCAGTAACCTGAGAGGTCTGATTCACAACCTGACCTGTCAAGGAATAGAAACATTTGATAACAGCCATTCAAGAACCTGACAGCTCCAGTATTCAACCTGGACCATCAGTGAATAAAACAAAAATCTGTAGATCAAGATACTTTAGATCTCCTGCCAGATTAACAAAGTACTTACTAGCAGAGTACAGACACTGCTGGAGGGTGTGTGGGTGTATGTTAGCTGATATTGCTCTTATAATGTGGGAATGCCCAATGTCAATGCCATTTTGGAATCTTCTTCAAACTGAAATCACAGAATGTCTAGGCGAATGGGTGGAACTGATAGTAGAGGTTGTCCTGTTGTCCACATACCCAGACTGTCCCCTTCCCCTGGACAAAGACTCTCCTACCTATCATTTTATTAGCAGCAAAAAAGTCTATTACAAATAAGTGGATGACCTCTGACATCCCAACTATACAAGATTGTAGAAGAATTATGACTTCATTATACCAAATGGAAAGTCTTAGAGCAAAACTGAATAATCAGTCCATGGTGATTACTGGGATGTGGCAACATTGGATAATGCACCAGATTACAGTTGATCCAGATTTTTGTCCATAAAGTAGACTTGGGGATTGACAAGGAGGGGAAAGAGGGGACTGAATTAGTCTAATAATAATTTTTATAGTACCGCTTCTTACATGATGCTGTTTATTGTACCAGTTACATATTTAGGAAAAGACAGTCTTTCAAGCAACAGAGGGAGGTGGATCTAGGTTTACGTTTGTTTGTTACAATTCTTAACATTTTCAGTGCAGGAAGAGTTTAAAGCACAGCTGACTTATTTTGGGGCTGACAGCTTTCAGAGCACAAACCACCAGGCCTGTTTTGGGGCTGGGGAGGTTTACCTGTGTCTGACTTGGATGTGTGGATTTTTCTCTGTTTGATTAGCAGGGTATTTTCTCTGTCAAATTGTTGTGTAGGGCATCTTGCTGACAGGAAGGCACTCATTGCAGCAGTGGGTCAGAGCTTTTAGCTGATTGTTTTGTGAGGGCACAGTTTAGGCCCAACCCCTTCCCACCCCTCACCCCACCCACCCTGGAAATAGTTCCTTATACCTGGGATTCTGACATCATTTCCTCAAGAGTGCAAGGTGCATATCACTGTCATATCCTCTCTAGCACACTGCACTGACAATATAAGATACACATTGTATAATATAAAATATATATATATTTCTATATTACAAACCAATCACACACACACACACACATACACACACACACACACACACAACAAGAAAAAAAATGTGGGAGTAGTAGAGTGTAATTGGGGAACAGTCTTCCGGGAGTCTTTCTGGAGGCTGAGATGCTGCCCTATTTGCAGACAACTCTCTGCCCTGAGGGAGAAAGTTGCCCATCTTCAGGCCACACTGGACAGTAGTAAGGGGACCTTCCCTCAGGCCACACTGGATGGTAGGAAGGGAACCTCCCCCATCCATGAAGCACCAAAGCCACCACCACTACCCCAGAGGTTGTGAAGAAAGCACAGCAGTTGGACCACAGTGGGCTCAGGGAGGGTGAAGATGATGGAACAGAGGCACACCCAGTCAGTTGTTCCACACCACAATCCATACACCATTCTGGGGGAGCATAGCTCCCCTATGGATGCACCTGCAGAGGAGATTAAGGAGGCTGAGGACAACTGTCACAAGGGAGGCCCACAGGAAGGAGGCAGAGGACACCACAAGGAAAGGAAGCAGCTCCTGGTGGGGGACTCAATTATTAGGGGGATAGAACTGGGGGGAGCAGGGAAAACTGAAGTAAGGTGCCTGCCTGGTGCCATTGCTTGGAAAGACAGGAAGCACATCCTCAGGATCACGAGAACAGCTGCACGGGAATCTGAGCTGGATGTCATTGTCCACCTAGGGACAAATAACTTGGTTAATCATGAGATTAGAGCAGTGCAGAAGGACTTTATAGAATTGGGGAGGGGCCTAAGACAAGTAACACACACAATCTCCTTCTCTGAGGTGCTGCCTGTCAATGGCATGAGTGAGGCGAGGGTACTTTGCACCATGCAGTTTAATGAATGGTTGAAAAAATGGTGTGGGGCACAGGGGTTTGGCTTCATTGGGGACTGGGGTTCCACATGGAGGGACACCAGCCTATACTGGCAGGATGGTCTGCATATGTCCAGGAAGAGAACAAGTCTTTTGAGCAATCGGTTTAAATGCTTCATTGGCAAGCTTTTAAACTAGTCAAGGGGGGAGGCACTGATAAACAGCAGGAAAATCCCAGCATCTCCCTACAAAACAGGGTACTAAATGAGAAAAAGACCGAGGTAGCAGGTCAGTGGGGGATGCTGCAAAAGAAGGTAAAGCCATCAAAAAATGGAGAGCAATGAGTACCAATGCCCATAGTCTGAGTAACAAGCTTCCTGAATTAGTGGCCTTGATGGAGGAGGAGCATCTGGATATCATGTCAGTCACAGAAACATGGTACACACAAAACCATGACTGGGACGTAAACATACCAGCATACACTATCTACAGGAGGGACAGGGAGGGTAAAAGAGGAGGAGGAGTAGCTCTTTACATAAGGGAAGGAATCAAGGCAACAGAACAAAAGGGAAAACAGGGAGGAGAAGAAGCACTGTGGGTAAATTTGGAGACCGCAATGGCACCACAATCCCAGACAGGGTTGTATATGTACCCTTCTCAGGGGAGGAAATGGACAAGGAAATGATAGAAAGAATACTTAGAATGGCAGAAAAAAGGAGATATTGCTGATGGGTGATCTGAATATGCAGATGTTAACTGGAATGCAGTTGCAGCAGCCACTTCAAAGAGTGGGGTTATTCTAGATGCCCTACAAGGGCATGCCTTAGACAACTAGTATTGGAGCCCACTGGGAGGGAGCAATCTTAGACCTGGTTCTCTCAAATGGAGATGAAGAAAGGATCACAGATGTAGAAGTGGGTAGCCATCTGGGAACTAGCTACCATCGAACAGTATGGTTCACAATAACACAGCAATAGAGTCAAGCCATACAAAGGCAAAAGTACTGGACTTTAGGATGGCTGACTTTGCCAAAATGGGTGAGTGCCTAAGGAATGCACTAGCAAATGGGCAGGAAGGAGTGGTGGAAGAACAATGGGGAATAATAAAAACTGCCATCACAGAGGTAACAAGCCTTTGTGTGAAGCAAATTAACAAATGAAACGATGTAAGAAACCACTATGGTTCTCAAAGGAAGTGGCAGTGAAGGTTCAAGAGAAAAGAAAGCATTCAGGAAGTACAAGGAATCACAGAAGGAGCAGGACAGGGAACTGTATCAGTTAAAGCAAAGGAAGCTGGGAAGGAAGTCAGAACAGCAAAGGCCCAAACCGAGGAAAAGATAGCCAACTCTGTTAAGAAGGGGATAAAACCTTTATAGGTACATCAGGGAGCAAGAAAGACCAAGGGAGGGCTAGTTAGAGCTTAATAAAGAGGAGGAGGGTGGGCAGAGGGTGACTGTGAAAGGCAGAGATACTAAACAAATATTTTGCTCAGTATTTACAAAGGAAGTGGGGGAGGTACCTAAAACAAACAGTAGAAACACTCTGGATACAGAAGTTGATACCAGCCCATTTACAGAAGAAAGGGTTCTGAAAGAACTCTTAAAACTGAAGGTGGACAAAGCAATGGGGCCTGATGGGATTCATCCCAGAATTCTAAAAGAACTAAGGGTAGAACTAATGACACCACTGACTACCTTCTTTAACAAATCATGGGAGGATGGGGTGGTAGACGAGGACTGGAGAAAGGCAGATGTGATTCCCCTTCACAAAAGTGGGAGCAAGGCAGAAGCAGAAAACTATAGACCTGTTAGTTTAACCTCAGTGGTAGGGAAAATGATGGAATCACTTCTGAAGGAAAGAATTGTTGAGTATCTAGAGGCCAGAGGAGCTCAGGACCCAAGGCAGCATGGATTCACAGTGGGAAGGTCATGCCAGACAAATCTGATAGATTTCGACTGGGTGACCAAAGTAGTAGATCAGGGAGGGGCTGTGGACATGGCCTACCTAGACTTTAGCAAGGCATTTGACACAGTCCCACACAAAAGATTAATATACAAGTTAGCCAGCCTGGGAGTGGGTCCCAAGATGACAGCCTGGGTAAAGAATTGGCTGGAGAATAGGACACAGAGAGTAATAGTAAATGGAGTCCACTCTGAAGAAAGGGGGGTTACTAGTGGGGTACCACAGGGTTCAGTATTAGGAACGGTCCTCTTCAATGTCTTTATAAGCGACATTGCAGAGGGACTGGAAGGAAAAGTATGTCTCTTTGCAGATGACACAAAGATCTGCAACAGAGTTGATGCACAAGGTGGGGTGGAAAGGATGAGAAGGGACTTGGCAAGGTTAGAGGAATGGTCAAATGTATGGCAGCTTAGATTCAATGCTAAGAAGTGCAAGGTAATGCACCTGGGAAACAAAAACCCAGGGGAAGAGTACACAATGGGGGGTGAGATACTAACAACAACAAAAATGGAAAGGGACCTGGGGGTAGTCATATCAGATGACCTAAAGGTGGGCAAACAATGTGAGAGGGCAGCAAGGAGGGCTGGGGGAATACTGGGATGCATAGGGAGAGGCATCACCAGCAGAAAACAGGAAGTTATTATCCCTCTGTAAAACAGTTGGTGAGACCCCATCTGGAGTACTCATGGCAGTTCTGGAGACCCAATCTCTGCAAGGATATAGACAGGATGGAGGCTGTCCAGAGGAGGGCAACTAAAATGGTGCAGGGCCTGCACGGAAGACATATGAAGAGAGACTTAAGGAGCTGAATATGTATAGCCTCGAGGAAAGGAGAGAAAGGGGGGACATGATAGAAACTTTCAAGTATCTCAAGGGAATCAACAAAGTCCAAGAGGGTAGCATCTTTCAAAAAAAGAGGTGTGCAAGAATAAGGGGTCACAATTTGAAGATAAAAGGGGGGCTGCTCAGAGGTAATTTAAGGAAGTATTTTTTCACAGAGAGGGTTGTGGATGCATGGAATGGCCTTCCAGAGGAGGTTGTGGAGTCTAAAACAGTGGTGGAATTCAAGCATGCATGGGACAGTCATAAGGCAATTCTAGGGGGTGGGGGTAGGAAGAAGTAGTCTGCTGGTTAACTAGGATCTGCAGCTTATCCAATAGGTAGGGAAATGGGCAGACTGGGTGGGCCAAGCGGTCCTTATCTGCCGTCAAAATCTATGTTTCTATGTTTCTATGACTGCTAATCGAAAGACATGAGAATCAAGCCCTGTCAACACCTTAAGAAATATATTCCTGAAGAACACAATAGTATGTTGATGTTTGTACTGTGTCTCATAAAATTACTGAAAAACATAATCAAAATAAATAAAAAAAAATACCACCCCACCCCCAACAACATGACAGGTCCAGTATTCAGCCAGACCCTTCAGGGAATAAAAATAAATCTGACCCTCCCCACAACAACCTGCCAGGTGTGTCACCAAACCTTGCTGGCAGGAAATAAAAGCACAATCTGGCAATCTTCTCAACTAACCTGTTGCCAGTTGGGTGCCCAACCTGGTCCATCAGGGACTAGAAAAAAAAAACTGTTCCAATTCCTCCAACTACTTCATTGGTCACGTGCTGAAACTGGCCCATGTGTGAAGTCAAACAGGGATAAGGAGGAGCAGCAGAAAAGCAGTGAATGTAAGATGGAATAGGCAGGGTAGTAAAACATTTCTTTCCTCATTTCCACTCACTCATGTTGCAGCGAGCGGCTCAAACACCGCACAAGAGTCTTAGGGTTGCTGTTGAACTACTGGTGCTACCATCCTGTTCAGACATCTGTACCTCCTCCAGCTAGCAGCACAGCAGCATGTGAGATTGCACTGAGGGGGACACATGGCAAATGCTTCTGTGGTTATAACCCTAAGTGCAAGCAATGCAGCTCCAATGCCTGACTCTCCCTCTCTTTCCTTCTTTTAAACCTCGATCTCAGCTTTGCACTCTTCACAATACACATATAGGGATCACATTTCCATGTATGCTCCAATGCATCCTGCTGCATAGCGGAAGGGTCTGGTTCCCAAACTGTCCCATAAGGGAATAAAACAAAATCTGCCCCCCTCCTGCAAACAACCTGATGGGTCCAGTGCCCAGTCAAACAGGAAATGAAACAATTCTGGCCCCCTCCTCCAACTACATAATGGTCTATTTCCCAACACGATCTTTTGGAGAATAAAAAAATACTGTCACTCCTCCTCCTCCACCCAACTACCAGGACCAAAGCAGGATTGTCAGGGAATAAATAAAATACCTATTCTCCTTCCCTCAATAACCCGATGAATCCCAAGCCCTACCCTGTCTGTCAGGGAATTAAAAAAAATCTGTCTTTCTCCTCCAAACTGCTTGACAGATCTCATACCCAACCTGGCTGGCCAGGAAATAAAAAACATATATATACCCCTTTCCCCCAACTACCTGACAGTTTTAGTGTCCAACCACTACCATCAGAGAATACAAAAAATAAATTGATAATATTGGGGGGGAAGCTACAAGTGAGTTTGGTGCTGAGGGCGAGAAACTAATTGCCTGGTTTTGTATGGACTTGAATCGTCATGTATAGCATAGGATGCATTACTGAAAAGCAGTACCACTGCATCAAAGCCCTCCCTGTGGACACTATATACAAAGCAAATTCTGGTCAGAGCCAATACAGCTGCAAAATGTTGAATTTGCAGCATAGCCTTCTTATTACCCCACCTCATGAACCACATAGGTGAACATGTTCAAATCCCCACTGAAACATGATTATGTAGCACCAAAATGTCATTCTGTGTCACAGGTGCAAAAACACTTTTGCCAGAATTTGAAAAATGATAGCTGTCACTCACATTCATGAGGTGGTATGTAAAAATAGTTATGTTGAAAATATGGGGTCAAAATACTTAAAATTATGGAACTTATCAGTGAGCATAGAAAATTTTTCAATGTAGGCTTGTAACTTTGTCACTTTCATATTTTAACCAAAATTTTCAACATAGCCTTTTTATGACCCCACTTCATGACCAATTGTGGTGAAAATGTTCTAATCCCCCCACAAATATGATTTTTCCAAGTGACCATGAAATCACCTTGTGGTCCTGATTTGCATAATTCCACCACCATTGTTCATGAGGTGGGGTCCCGAAAATGCCATGTTGAAAATTAGGGAAGAAAATATGCACAAATGACAAAGTTATGTCTCAAAGTTCAAATCCTCATTGAAAAACATTGAACCACACTTACATTTGTTTCCAATATTGCAGCCCCCAGTTCCAGCAGCAAGATGTGTCTTCCATCAGAAAGTGGATCTTTTCCCAGGGACCTGTTCAGGTGAGCGAGGATGTGGAAGGTGGTGTGGGGATGGTGACTGCTGTTTGGAAGGTTGGGATGCCAGGGGTGAGATCAGTGAAGGACAGCTTTAAAGAAATAAAACACTTTGAGAGAAATATTATGAAAACACAGGAATGGTGATTGGAGGCAGGGGCCACTAGACACCTGGGAACATTATGGAAATGCAGATGGCACTCAGAGGTGAGAGGTACAACTAGACACCAAGGAACATCACAGAAACACAAGGACAGTGATCAGAGGTCAGGTGGGCCATTAGACACCAGGTAAGGATTACAGGGTGGCAGTACCACCTAGCTCCAAACTCAGAAGTGAACCAGAAGTGAGTGCAGAGCAGGACAATGGTGCACCTGGTGGGGGGACAACACTGTGGTGAACATAGAAGACTGCATGTGCTTCAACTTCACATGCTTCCTGAGTTCCATCTCCCCACTATGTAATAGTAATATGTTGCATAGCTCTGCTATGCAGCTGTAAAAATCTGTATAGCTGATGTTGGATGTGGTCATCATATAACTACTATTACAACAGTGAGACTTACTGTATAAGACAGTAAGGCCTGATACAAAAATAAACTACTGTAAGCTAAAAACATAAAAAAGGTACAACAGCCTTCTTGGCACCATGAACTATATTAACTCTTCACTACTATTTGCCTGATGAAATCTGATGCTTGTAAAGTCCCTGTTGTGCTAATTCTATGTAATGTAATCCTCCACTTGTATTTGCCTGATGTTCATGTATGTACCTTGTAATGTACCTTGTAATCTCCCGGGTCGCACCTGAAAATAGGCACTTGGCTGTCTAGTGTGCTTACCCAGTTAACTAAAGCAAATAAATAAATAAATTTTGTGTTTTGTTTTGTTGTGGTTCTTTGCTGTTTGAACAGTGGCATACAATAGTTGTTCTGGTAACACATAGTTTGTATTTCCAGCACAGGATGGAAATACAAAAACAAATAAAATAAATAGTATGTACTCGGCCCATTAAAACTGGTGAAATAATATTAAAAAAAAAACATGTTATGAGTTAGAAAAAACTGATAAAATTTAAGTCAGAATAACATCACTGAGTATGTGCTGTGCACTTTCATAGAACATAGTTTTTGGGGGGATTATTGTTTACAAACACCCTCCAATCTAATAGCATCAATGCTGCCCTCCTCCTCATATGTTTAACAACTACCCTGTTCCCCAAGGAGTCCATGCAGCACCCATACCCACCATCCTTCTCCACAGCACTCCCCTTTTGGAAAGAAAATCCAGTATAGAATGACCATCATAAGCATCCTTTTAGTATCTACATTGGACAACTGCCATCAACTAAAGATGAAAAACGTACAAAAAAAAGCTAAATCCCAAAGTGCAGTAATCATGCACGCAATGGGACTAAGGTTCTCTTAGCATATTTTTCTTTTGCTCATAAATTGTCCTACAGGATTTCAGTGATATGGGGATCAAATTTTCAGGATGCCCAAGTTCCCCTCATTCATGACCATATAAGTGGCACCTTGTAAACCTGAACCAAAATGTGTTTTTTATTTATCAGTTTGGGTATCCCAAAAATGTCTGCTTAATGTGGCCAAAAATGGTCAAGTTATGAAGTGAAGAAGGAAAAATACCTGGAAAAAACTCTGTTCCAATGCATTTGCAATTAGTGCATTTTGGACTTAATATTTTTTCAGGACTGGTTTAATTTGACAGCAACTAGCTGAGGTGGGAGGAGGTGAGATGGGAGAATTGACTATCCATTCCACATTGGATTTATTTATTGTTTCTTGGAAAACTTGGGTACCGGGGAGGAGGGTATGTATTGGTGCTATGTAGGCTAGAGAGATCAGGATAGTTGTAAATTGTGTGGGGGAGGAGGGTGGCATAGTTAGTACCCTGACCATCAAATATGAAAACAAATTAAAAAATATCAAAGTTTTATATGATCCAAAACAGCTGCAGTGAGCAGATGCTTTTTGGAAAAGCTCAAGAGTGAGCTGTTGGTAAAATGTGTTAAAAACTCATTTAAGCTTATTCAAACAATTCCTAATGAATCCTGTTCCCGCTAGTGTGTCTTCCATACTTTACAAACTTGTAAAAATTCTAAGAATGGAAACTCCTGATTCTTCTAATCCAGCATTCTTAAATCTTTCAAAAAGGAAAAGAAGCATATACAATATCTGGAGTGGCTAGCATAGAGGGCCCCATACAGAAATACCTTCCTAATAGCCTTGTAGGTAGTTCTGGACAAGAGGCAACACCAAATCTTGGTTCTCTGCCATGGACATGCCAGATCCCAATGAAAGGGAAGCACTGCAAATGTTGATGATCTGAAAGATGCAAATAAAGTCATAGATCCCAACCCTGTACTTTTCAAAATTAAGATTACTTTATTTGAGGATGTGAAAATGTCATTGGTATTGAATAGCAGGAAGTCCCAAATTATGGCTTTTCATGCTGGCACCACTAGCGGGAGAGTGGGGTGAAGACCCAAGTCTTTAAATAGTTACAATGGATGGGACAGAACTAATACAAAAGTTGAAATATACTGTAACTGTTTAGGTATCTGGGTAGATAAAAACCTTAATTTTGAACATCATGTTGACATCATAGCAAAAAAGATAAATTGTGAATTAGAAGCATTCCGGTGCATAGCTACAGGGTCCGTTTTAGCAAAAACCTGAGAGTCGCAATAACAACTCAATTATTACTCCCAATTTTAGATTATGGTTGTTACATTGATGGTCATGCAAATGCAACAAATTAAAAAAAAAGTTGAAGTAATGTTTAATAATCTGGCCAGATTTGTACTGTGTTGTGATTACAGGACTCATCATTGTATATTGTATGAGAAATAGGGTTGGACTACACTTGGAAATAGGAGAAAACTGCTTTGGGCAAGTTTGGTAAACAAGACATTGGGCTGGATTTTCAAAAGGGGATGCAGGGTTTGTGTCCAGCTCTGTATCAACCCCATTGTTAAGTTCAGTTCTGACAAACTCCATTGATGCAACTGCACCCAATTTTAGTACATTGGGCACAGTTGTGACACTTTTCACATTTTACAACAGGTTGCACTTAATAGTTGATGCAATCCCTGTGGAAAGAGTCCCCCAAAGGGTGCACATGAAACCAGGGAAAAGCTGTCCATATTTGCAGCATTTGGCCACCAGGATTGAAAATCCTGATCGCCGACCACGAGAATGCCATAAGCCCTGTGTGCCAAGCAATCAGCACACCAGGGGTCTGTGGCATTTTGAGGGCTCTAAAAATCAAGCCCATTGAATCACAATAAACCAGTAAATCTAATGGACTGATTGCAAACAGATGCACATAAATATAACCTAAGGTATAAAAAATAAGGAATTTATCAGATGAATTTCAAAGAATAGATGTGTGATTGTGGTGTTTTCGCATGCAGTAGAAAATCTTTGGAATGTTATTGATCCAGATGTTAAGCAACTGGCATCTCAGCCAATGGTATTTTCTACAGCTATGAAACAAGAACTGAACATAAATTGTATTTGCATAGCAAAAAATGTATTTCATCGCTTGTCTTCTTTAGTCAATGCATTCTTGTAGTGATGCATTGTTTGTATGGTATGAAATTTATGAAGTCACAATTATTGCATATTTTGTAATTTATTGTTTTGTGTTTCTGTACTGGTGTTTCCTTGCATGGTATGTCATATTTCTGTACAATCCGAAACTCATGTATTTAACAGGACCAACTTCAAAGCAGGGCTCCCATGCTCTAATGGTGTTTGTACTAATATGTTTTACCTGCAAAATGTTTTCTACTACTACTATTTAGATTTTAGTATGTGTAATTTTGTACTTTTAAAAAATATTAGAACACAGTATTTCTAAAAATGAGCAACTATCTGGTCTTGAAAATGGTCTTTCCTTAGTTAAAATGGAAGCCCAACAAATGACACAAACTTTAGAGTTGCAGAAAGCTTTATTGGTGCCATAATTGAGACAACCTTCAGGAAACCCATAAAATTGAGATTCTGTAAAATAATGCACAGAAAATAATTTTTGTTTTGTTGGGATAAAGAGGATGTAAGCAAATGAGAAAAAAAAAAACAAATGGCATGAGATATATCGGTTGCAGTCAAAGACACAGTCAGAAATTTCCTGAAATTTCTGTCACATCTCTACAGACATGCTGACTTACCTGCAGTACCACGAAAGGGCCACCAGAGGGACAGAATCACTTTAAAATACTGGGAAATTTCTGAACTATCTAGTGAAGTCTTTGGCAGAAACTCTATGAAAGATATTTAATCGGAGCAGTTCAACCTCATTCCCCAAATTATGAAAGCATTTCATATCCCTTTAATGGACAAAGCTAAAAAAAAAGCACAGCACATCAAAACACCAGCTGCATTCCTAGTGACTCTTACACTAGAAACAGATAAACAATTATTCACTAAACTAGACTAAAAGCCATAACCCTTTATAAATGCACCAAAGTTTATGTGTACCCAGCTGTGTCGCCCTTAACACAGATTAAATGTTTTCTTAATTTCTGCAAGGAAATCAATTACTGTATATCGGGAGTAAATTCATGGTGCTTTACCCATGTAAAGCACATGTAATAATAACACAAAATATACTTTCAATGATACCGATGAACTGAAGGGCTTTATTAAATATTATCAAAAGATAGCATGTAAGACAGATTCCAAGATATCAGAATCTGACTCCGCTGATTCTGCTTTATCTGTGATTACTATTTCTTTCTCTGATCTTCTCCCAGATGTCTCTTCTATCCCTAAGATACTTGCACTGTAAACACAAGTTCTACTCTTCAACCAGACCCATTGCCAGTTGTTTCATCAGCTGTTTTACTGGATGTCTCAACTGACTTAACACTGTCCAATACATTGTTCCTGAGAAAGAAGTCTGAGTAACTGGGTTTATAGTTTTCTGATGTACTGCTGAAGTAGGTCAGACTGCTGTCTTTATTTTTGTTTTCCCTTTATATTGTTGTCCCCGGATTCCCTGCCCAACGACCATACAGACATGTTATTTTGGGTGCTCAGATTGGCAATAATTTTACTTTTCCAAATCATGTACTACATACAAGCATTCTTCATCATTGAAACTTCTTCTGTACACTTTCTCTTTTATGTCTTTCATTAACTTCATCACCAACTTATCTTAAATATACAAATTTTAAGCCTTTATGCACATCTTCTTATTCTCTTTTCTCCCCATATGTACACCTGGGGGATGCTCTTCTTTTCTTCTTGCTGGTCCCAGTGTACACCAGTACCATAACTTCATTTTCACTTTTTAGTTCTGGACCTTCTTTTTCACATGTCCCCCCTCCCCCCTTTTTGCTTATATCCTTTGTTCATTACAGTCAATCAGCCATCCACCCTGGCTGCCCCTTCTTTTAGTCCATTGACCCAGCATATTGCTGGTTATATATTTTGCTTAGTATTTATCTCTTGGTGCCTTCTGCTGTCCACCTTCAGTAGTTCAATACCAGTCTCAACCCTTGTTTTCCACTCTCACTCCAGTAGGGTGGGTGGGAGGAAAATTTCAAGTAGCAGTGAAAGAGTGCTCTACCGAATCTTGCACTCCCCTTTTTCAACCCCTGTCCCCCACCCTCTCTCTCTTTTTCAGTCTAGGGCTGCCTTGGTTTTTCCACACCAGACCTCCTATGAGGTCATGCCCAATTCACTCCATTTTTTTAAACCTTCTCCTTTTGAGTCATCCCCCCCTCATTTCTCTGAGCCACCCCCGATTGGCCAGAGTCCTGGGACAACTGAGTCTGCCCTTTCAGCAGGCAGACTTCATTGTCCCCAGATTCCCTGCCCAATGACCACACAGACATGCTGTTTTGGGTGCTCATATTGGCAATAATTTTACTATTCCAAATCATGTACTACATACAAACACTCTTCATCATTGAAACTTCTGTACACTTTCTCTTTTATGTATTTCATTAACTTCATCATCAACTTATCTTAAATATACACATTTTAAGCCTTTATGCACATCTTCTTATTCTTTTCGCCCCCCATATGTACACCTGAGGGTTGCTCTTTTCTTCTTGCTGGTCCCAGTGTACACAGGTACAATAACTTAATTTTCACTTTTTACTTCTGGGCCTTCTTTTTTACCTGTCCTCCCTCACCCCCATCCTCTCCCCCCTTTTTGTTTCTATCCTTCCACTAGCCTGTCTCCAGTTAGTGACAGAAGGTAGGCTTCCCACATATCTATATGCCCAGCTGCATTCACCATACTTCCACACAAGCTGTGATTTCTGAATTGAATATGTCATTTCCCATACCGGACAAGTGTATCCCATCTCCCCTGTAAAACCGGTCATCCTGTTCATCTATACTCCTCCCTTATAATGACGACCTCCCATGGCTTTAAACAAAGTTCCTATTCTCTTATTCATTTGTCTCCTGGTCCTATCGATAGCCTTGTGGCTGTGAGCCTGGCGCCATGCCCTCCTTGGCATTATGTCAGACCGGACCAATGATATGCCTGGCCACCATTCTATAATCATCCCAATATCATCTTTTACTTGAAAATAAATATTCAACTAGGGTCTGGTGCCAATATGATTCCCTTACAAATGCTTGATGAGCATGTCCGGTGTGGGCTGCATCACCCTCATCTTCCATAAGGTAGGTAACAGTTGAGGCCACCTCATCCCTCTGATTCCTCTCCATGTAATCTTACACTACCTTGGGTCCTGGTACAGCTGCCTTCACCCTCTCTTTTCTTTTTCAATCTTCCTTGCTAGTAGCTCTTCATTACCCCTAACCTGCTGCTCTCCTTTCAGCCCAATAGATAAATGAGTGCACACAAATCCATACTTCTAGGCACTTCCTGGACCCTATTGGCAAAATAAAAAAGGTATTTTTTTTAACATTCTCCTCAACATCTCCCCCATCCCTGTACACCCCAGCTTCTTATCCCCTTGTCAATTGATCACCTGCGGGTTCCTATAAGAGAAGGATATAAGATTAGAATACTGTTATCACACATCTAGTGGTCTCACATATCACTTATAGCTATCAGATAACAAGTGCCCTAATTCTTGTAACTTACTCTTGGACCCCCCATTAGCAGCAACCTGCAAAAGCCACCCCAATCCTCAGTTAGTGGGAGGAAAAAACCCTTGGGTCTTCTCCCAAGAATTTCAATGCCTTTTTAGGATGGCCACTACTTGATAACTAGTCACCGGGTTCCCATCCCCATGTGTGAACAACCTGCCTTCTCTGGTCTGCTGCACTATGGCATATGCCCACAGTGCCCTGACTGGGAAAATGGCAGTGTTTTGTTGCAACAGCAGCTTAACTGTGGCCCAGGCTCCGACTTGATCAGTCTTGGAGGGCCTAATGACCAGCACTATCTCTCTTGAGTCCAGATCATGTCTTCCCCATTCAACCCTCCTCCCCCTCCCCCATCCATGACCAATTATCTCACTGATTCTAAACGCTCCATAGAACATCACTGAGTATATGGCCACAAACAGAATGGCTTCATTCGCTGACCTGCACAACTTTTGTAGTGCTCCCATTAGGCCATGTAAAAGCCTCACCGATACTGGCCTTCTGCTGTTGTTGGGTCTGCACTTGAGGCACCCCCGCCCCTTTATCATGCATCTGACTGACATGGTTTTTGTCGGGTCTCCCCTCCCCTTCATGTTGCACACTACACTGATCCCTGCCAGATGCACTCCCATGGTGGTGTGCACCACCCCTTTCTCCCAGTTGTATACTATGTACCTACCCATTTGCTCATCCGTGACTGTCCCACTTACCTCAAACTGCTATCCCTCTCTGAATGTTTGGAAAGTCCTCCAGTCCCCTTCATATGCTTTTGGCATTTTGGGTGACCAGGAATTGTGAAACAGCACTTTGGCTCTTCTCAGCCAATCTCCCAAATGCCAGGTGGTACCAGTGTTTTTCATGCATCTGCCCTCGGTGCTATGGCCCGGAACCTGTCCAGTTGCAGATGGGAGAGGCTGTCAGCTGTTGTATTCCTAATTCTGTCAATGTGCCTAGCCCTGAATGACATGCTTAGCTTCAATCCCTGTAGGACTAGTTGCTGTAAAACCCTCATGACTGACTCTGACATCGTCCTCTCTTGTTGAACACCTCCATTACTGCTCCATTGTCACACCAGAAAATGACTTTCTGGTTGTGAAGCTCTTCTTTCCAACCTAATGTGCTCATGCATATGGGCATTATCTCCAAGAGGATGATGACTCTAGACAAACCTTTCTGCTTCCCATTCTGTCAGCCATGCCTCAGTGAACCACCTTCCCTTAAAATAGGCCCCCATGCATGGGCCGCCTGCCGCATCAGTGTATAGCTCCAAAACTGTGTTAGAGAGCATGGCATCCTGCCAAAAGGATCTCCCATTGAAATGCTTAAGGAAAATTTCCCAGACCCGGAGGTCCTCCTTGGTCTCTTTCAAGATATCTACCCAGTGGTGTGGTCTGGTGCCCCCCCCCCCTTGCGGCCCTTGTCAAGCATCTGGTAAATGCTCGACCAGGGCAAATCACCCTACAAGCAAAATTCAGATGTCCTATCAGTTGCTGCACTTGGTGCAGTTGTATCCTCCACTACCTACTGTGTTCCCCCAAGAGTTCTTTTAGTCTTTGTACTTTTTTGTCTGGTAGGTGAAACACCTCTGCCACTATATCTATCTCTATGCCTAGGAACTCCAGTACCTGGCTGGGCCCTTCCATTTTATCTAATGCTAAAGGTACCCCAAGATCCTGGCCGATCTGTTGGAAACAGGCCATCATGTGTTCTGTCTCCTCCTTACTCCAGCCCACTAGCAAGAACTCATCCAGGTAATATGTTACCGACCTGTAACCTGACCTTTGCTGGAATATCCATTGGATGCAGCTGCTAAATAGCTCGAATGTGGCGCTAGCTGTGGAGCACCCCGTGGGCACTGCCTTGTTGAAATAGTACCGGTTCCTGAATTTAAACCCCCAGCCAGTCCCAATCTTCTGGCCGAACTGGCAGCAACCAGAAAGTCACTTCAGTGTCAGTCTTGGCAAGCCAAGCCTCTGGGGTGGTCCAAATTATCTGTACGGCACCTACCAGTGTGGCATACTTGACCTTGCTGTCCTCTTCGTCAATATAGTCATTTACCAAGTCTCCCTTCAGGAAGGACAGGTGATATATTACCCGAAATTCCCCAGGCAGTTTTTTTGGGACAAGGGGTCAATACCGCGCATGGCAGAATGTCATGCAAAATAATCGCTTTGCGCAATTTAATTAAACCTCTTTTTCTGTGGGGGGCTCTGCCCCCACCCCCCGTTATGTGGCTCTATGTTCTGTACCACCCCCCCTAAGGATTTTAACTCTGGGGGGGTTTAACACGGAGAGTGCACAGGTCCTGGGTTCGCACATAATGCCATACGCTATTAGGCGTAGGACATTATGACCCGGTACGGTTTTTTGGGAACTAGCCCCAAGGTGGATACCTGAAATTCTGAAAAGGAGGCATGTCAAATGGCCCTTCTACCCTCCCCACTCTCTTTTCTTTCTCAACTTTCTTTGCTAGTAGCTCTTCCTTACCCCTAACCGATCCTACGTTTTTCATATCCGTTTTTGTCCATGTCCCCCTTGAAATTTAAATTAAAGACCCTTTTAAACCCTTCCAGTAATTTTTCAGTGGCTGCTCTGTCTGGGTATCCTTGCACCCATTGTTCTAATCTGTGCGTATTAATGGGTGTGACTGCCTTGGCGAAGGAAGGGTTCTCACTACCAGGGCCACCTGTTAAGCTGTCCTTACTGACTCTGCCCCCATCCCCCACTGTAGCCCCTCCCTCTGAAACCCCTCCCTCATTGCTGCCCTTTACCACCCACGTACCCTCCCCGCCAAAAGAGATGGTTAGGATGGTTGTGTGTGGCTGCCATCTGACTCCTGCTGGCCCATGCCATCCTGCATTTTGAGACTGGATGGCACCCCCCCACGTCTTGAGCATGCATGCTTGAACCTACTTTGAGGCCAAGAGCAAAACTCCTTGTTGTATCCCCAACAACATTTTAGTGATACGGTAGGTTTTTTCCAACCCTCCCCATCGATATTAACTGTGTCGGTCATGCAGTCCAGCCATAGGTCTGATTGCTTGATGTCCCAATGCACATCCCCAAACGTGGCCATTCTCTGATGAAATAATTTGTCATACTGGAGCCAGTTGTTACCTCCTCTCATTTTAGCCTTTTTTATTATAAGTGAGTAAGAGAGCAAGGGTATTGCCAGTTCTGGCTTTTTCCCTATTACTAAGGCTGTATATGTAGTAAAGACCATGAACCAAGCATCCCATGTCTTCCCCTTCATGGACTTTTCTTCCTCCCCTTTTCCCAATAAAACTACTGCCACTGCCATATCCTTTTCATTTATGCTCTCTTTCTTGTCATGTTTTGTAACTGTTTCCTTGCTCACCAGTGCAAAAATGTCCACCTATTCCATTTTCCAAATCTTCTCTTTAGTCGCTAGTGGAACTTGCTCTCCTATCCTTATCCTTGGTGTTCCTTCTCCCCTTGTTCTCATTCCTTCACTCCATTCCAAGATCTTCTTGGTCCCTATCCCCTTGCTTTTTCCCTTTTTTTATCTGCCAACACCCTTTCAAATTGCCCCATCCCATCATCACCTATTGAGCCAATTTTTGTTCCACATATTCCTTTATACTGCTACCCTGGGTCAAACCTTCATTACCTGTCCTTGTTACTGCATCCGCTGGGGGGGCAGTCCCAGACTGGGAAGCCCCCATCTTCTGTTCCTGGTGGGCTCAAAAGAAGGGTGGTGGAGGCAGGGAAGCTAACAGGATTGGAGTGGGAGGCAGGCCAGACAAGGGTAATGGCTCAGGCAATGGTTCTGGTACCAGAAGGGGGCATGGTGTGAGCTGGAAAAAAGGAGGCAATGGTCCTTCCAGCTCTGGTGGTGCTGGGCTAGCTGGCCAAGGTGGGGACCTCTTTTCTTTCTTGCCCCCCAGCCCCTGCCCATCTTTTGCTTCTCCCCCCTGCCCGGCTCCTTGCCTTCATCCAGCTCCCAAATCTTACTGGCCTTGCCTGCAAACTCCACAATGGCCTTGTAAGCATCCTCCTTCATGATCCGGTTCTTTCTGGGTGCCATGCTTAGTTTCTCCTATGCAAGCTAAAAGCTGAAAATACAAAACAATGTTAGCTTTATTTTTTGGTCATCAATTTCTTTTCCATTTAATTTCTTTTTTTTTTTCAGTCCCCACCACCCACCCCCACCTCCCATGTACCTAGTGCTGTAATGATCTTGCCCTATTGGCATATCCTATGCACCTTGATTTTCCACATTATTTCATAACATTATTGGTCATATTTGCATTATTATTCAGGAAATATTGTTCCCTTCCTTAAAAGCCCCGTGCTCGAAGTCCCTTCCAGCAGACATTTCCCCTATTCCAGCATCCTCATTGAGCCCTGTTTGATCTGGGCCTCCATCCCTTGTGAGGGTAAATGGGATGTATCTATATCCCCATTGTGATGTTTTTTTTTTCTTTTTGAAAATCTGACTACACCTGTGTCATCACTTAAACACTATTGTCAAAACAGATGGGCTTGTGGCTGTCTCCTTTTTAAAGTGTATCTACTTTCCTTCTGACAAGCTGACAAGCTGTATATGCACTGTTGATTTAAACATATGGAATAATTTTGCCATCAAAATCATTGGTGTCTTTCCCTTCTTGACTTACTCCCCAAAGGTAGACCCCCCCCATGCAGGCCCGACCTCTTGTGGTTTCCCAAGATGGCGGCCACCATGTGTCGATACACAAAATTGCAGCCACAGAACTTTTGATGTTCCGTTGTTTGTTCCACCAGCTGCATTAACGTTTTGCCACAACCACAAACTGCCCCCCGCTTGTGGTCTCCAGTAACCTGTGTAGTTGTTTGCTGTTAACAGACCCCCATCCGATTTTCTGTCTTAAAACCATGAAGAAATTCAGTGCCACCAGCCTGGCCTCCATTCCCTAGTTGACCACAGACTACCTCTTAAACAACTGCCCCATTTTTCACGGTTCTTCTACCCTTGTAACTACAAACTGCACTTTCTAATTGTTTCCCCGACTGTGGGTTCATCAGATAACAAAAAAGCCTTCTGGCTCCCGCTACTCTGGGCCTAGGCCCCCACCCGATCACCACACCAGTCCTCTCATCTGCGGAGGCCCGTCCCCAATGAGCACCGAGTACCTCTGCCCAACACCAGGGGATTCAGCCAAAAATGATCCCCACTGCTCTTCCCATGCCCCCCAAAACTGTCAAACCTACCTAGGAGTGACTGCATGCCCTGGAAAAGCATAAACCAAAGTCACCACTACATGTTTGAGAGAGGTAAGCCACTCTGGGGACCTCATGACTCTACTGTTGCCTAGATTGTTCTTGTACCCCCCTGGCCGAAAATGTCTACTAGGCACCGTGTGGAAGAACCCCAAATCACCACTACTGAAACAGGACTCCTGGGTCCTCCCAGCCCCTAGAGTGCTCACTTTTACCAGTTGATGCCTATAAACCAATCCTGGGCCAGCCCCAGTTCAGCTTACTGGCCCTGGGTGGCCCCTCGATACCCTGCCATAAAACAGCCCATTTCGAGATACTTTTTGCACTGTGTAGGACTCTTAAACCTGACCATTTCTTACCTGCTCTTCCTTTGAAAATGCTTCACCCCAGTTGCTGAAAAATCCCTGCTAGAAACCATTGTCTTGTAGAGGCTTTTCTTTTATAAGCCTAAGGCACTTCCCTGTAGATTTCTTTTTCCCTACTGCTTAAAATGATATCCCTATTTTGTTAGCCAATCTGATGTGCTACTCAAAAAAAACTCCAAGTAGCAATGAAAGAAGTATCTGCCGAACCTTGCACTCCCTTTTTAAACCCCTGGCCTCATTCTCTTCCTCTCTCTCTCTCTCTCTCTCGCTCTCTATTTTTCAGCCTATGTGCTTCCTTGGTTTTTCCACACCAGACCCTCCCCTCCTGTGAAGTCATGCCCACCTCACTCCATTTTTTAAACCTCTCCTTTTGAGTCACCTCCCCCTCATTCCTCTGAGCCACCCCCAATTGGCCAGTCCTGGGACAACTGAGTCTGCCCTTTTAGCAGGCAAACTTCATTCTGCTTTATTTAAAAGTGTTAAGTAATGGACTTTCATTGAATAATGCAACACACTGGATTCCTGGACTTTCTAGATATAGTATTTTACACTATCAACAATGTGAAAATTAAGAACCTAAAGTTCCCTATCTAATTTTACTTTTAGTCTCCTAACACATGGGGGTATTTGCTACTTGATAAAATTAGTTTGTTGCACTACTTGTATTTATTATACTCTTCATTTTTGTATGTAATCCCATGAGTCATACCTGAAAATATTCATTTGCCTAGTGTTCTTACTGAAGTTCATTCAGAAATAGCTGTTATTCTGTTAATTTAATCACCAACATTGAGTAAAGTCCTCAAAAAATGACTTTTTCCTCTTTCAAGATAAGATGATTGTGTCTGTACTCAACACAGGCTTTTGAAATGATTTATTAGAAATAGGGAATGAAGAAGGGATTTGACTGCATTGAATAAGGAACTCATTAGTTTTACAAGCATCAATATGAATATATTTCCTTTGTTCTTCTTATGCATTAAGTATAAATATCTAAAATGGATTTGTCTCTACCATTTAACCTTCTGGGGTGAGACTTTTAAAAGTGTAAAAATTGCATAAGTGAAGCAAAAAAAGTAATGCAAGGGATGGTTTCCTTGAGAAACTGCATTTTCTTCTGCATGTGTTGAATATTCAGAAAGGCTACCTTTTTGGAAACATTTCCACAGTTTACTGAAGCTTGTGCATATATGTGTGCAATTGTGAGAGAATGCAACGTCAGGTATTACTATGTGCAGCACTTTTTTCCACAGCAGCAGACAAATGTAAAAAGTTGTCCATGCCAATAAATGCTGAAAATAGCATTTCTGCAGGTGCAGAGATTTTTCTCTGCATCAGGGAGTTTCACACAGGGACTTAGTCTTTGGGCCATGTCAGGCCCTTTGATATTCAAGCCTCTGAGCACTATAATTTAATGCTATGCATATCGAAGTACCCTTCAATTACTGTCTCTGTGTAACAGATTGATTGATCATAGAAGATTTTTTTTGTTTGTTTTGTATCTTTATTTTTATATACATACAGTATATATATATATATATATATACACACATATATACATATATACATGCATATGTATATATATATATATATATATATATATATATATACACTGTATATATATACATATTGGCCCAGATATTCAAAAGAGTTGAGCCATGCGCAATAGGGTTACGCCTGCGCAAGTCCGAAATTGCACCATTCTGCAAAATTCAGCAGGAGGCAGTTGTGCCCCCAAAATCATGCTGAGCAACAGCGCAATGATAATGAAGGCATGAGCAACCGAAGGGGGAGGAACCATGCATAAACTGCATAGCCCGATATTCAGCCCAGGCCGTGCAGAGTTATGCAGGCGTAATCCCTACCTGTGCCTGCACAAAGTTACGCCAAAAAAAAAAGGAACAAGTCAAGGGCCACCCACAGGTGAGCTGCCACATTGCAGGGGCACAACACAGCAGCTTGCCACCTGTGGGTAACCCTTGACTTGTTCCGCTGCAAGCGGCCCCATGTACCCAATCAAGGGCATCAGTATCCCCAAATCCAATATCTCTGAGGTGGTCCAGTGGACTGCGGTAGCCGGATCGTGGGCATAACTGTACTCCCCAGTAGCCCGATCGTGGGCATAACTGTAACTCCCCCATTAGCCTGATCGCGGGCATCAGTAACCCCCCTCAAAGTCCAATATCCCTGGTGGTCCAGAGGACCGAGCGGAACCCGATCGTGGGCGCATTCCTCACCCTCCAAGTCCAAAATCCATGGTGATCTAGTGGACCCCCACCCCAGTGGACCCCCACCCACCCACCCACAGAGCCCCACCCCCGCTCCCCGTCAGCGGTGGGCGGCAGAACCCACCTGCCTGCCACCCGCCGCCCGCCGACTGACTGCTCAGTATGAGCTGCATGCCCATTGGTTCAGAGCATGAGCCAATGGTTGCGCAATCCATAATATTAGGCTAGTCCAGATATGTAAATGAATTCATTCGGCATATCTGGACTGACTAGTATGGATAAGCTGCACCCATTGGTCAGGCTCTGAACCAATGGGCGGCAGCCATACCGAGCTGTCGTCGGCGGGCGGCAGGGCGGCAGGCGGGTGGGTGCTGCCGCCACTGCTGACGGGGAGCGGGGTGGTGGGGCTTGTGGGCTGGTGGGTGGGGGTCCACTAGATCACCAGAGATTTCGGACTTGGGGGTGAGGAATGCCATCCATGATCGGGTCTGCTCAGTCCACTGACCACCAGGGATATTGGACTTTGGGGGTTACTGATGCTCGCAATTGGCCACTGGAGGAGTTACAGCAGTCCACGATTGGCCACTGGGGATACAGTTATGCCCGCGATCGGGTTACTGGGGGAATACAGCTATGCCTGCAATCGGGCTACTGGGGGGGCAGTTACAGTTATGCCCGCAATCAGGCTAATCACGGTCCACTGGACAACCAGGGATTGGAGAGATGCATTGTCCCTTATGGGACATCCCGCGATCGGGCTGCATGGGGCGTCGGTCCCCGACGGCTGCTGCCTGGCAGGGTGCCAGGCGCAAGTCATCAGGGATTGGCGCACCTGCATGCTAATGGCATGCAAATGGGGCCATAATCAGATGCAAATAGCCCCCGTGCACCTTGCATAAATTATGGCCCCATTTGCATGTCACCCGTTGAATATCGCAGGTGCTGTGCATGGCGCAATGGAACTTAGCACGCCTCTCAATGCTCCACTCTGACCACTTGCGCTGGCACAGTTCCACTGTGCCATGCACAGTGGGGGTGGCCAGGGGCAATATTCAAAGCAGTTGCGCCATAGCGCAACTCCGTTGAGTATCATCCTGGCCACACCCCAGCGCAACTATTTTGAGCGGTGCACAGGCTTGCACCACAAACTGGTGCAGTTTGAATATCTGGGCCATTATGTATAACATTTAATCACTAGACAGTTTGGCTTTGACTTTGATTCAGATGACGGCCATGCATGGCTTCTGTCTGTGTTAGCAGTAATAGAGGAGAGAAGAGCGAAGAGTTATGGGACAGTTTTAGATTAGTTAGTTTTAGTAGTAGCGGTTTTTAGTGTTAGGCAGGGCCTGGAGTGATTTAGAATAGGAGTTTAGATTGTTTTTTTTTAGCGAGGAAAGTGTGTGTGGCAAGGTACAGGTATCTGTAACCGAGCAATGGATACAGACACCGAATGATGGATTCAGACACCGGAATACTTGGAACACTGTTTGGCTGTGCTGGCACTCACCTCTAATGGAGGATAGACTTTGGTTGGAAGAGATTTCTCTGGTGGACTCTGGTGGCTGGTGTTTATTAAGAGGAGTAGTTCCAAGATGGACTGTGCTGCAACAAGTGGTTGGTGGATGTTTTGGTGTTGTGGAGCAGAGAACTGAACCGTGTAGCAATTGAAGCCTGGGGGAAGGCCAGGCCACTGCTGGGGCTCACTGCAGCTTGTGGAAGTGGTGAGGTGGTGGGTGATTTGACATCCTGTGCTCTGAAGTGGCAGTTGAGCAGCGGAAGTTACCGGGTGGCAGGAGGTAGGAGCTCCACTGCCTCCCGGGAGAGCCCCATCTGACTCCCATGAGTGGGAGTTCAGGGTCAGTGCCTGTGGCCTGAGAAGGTTAGTCTGATGCTGCAGTGGTGGGCTGGTGGGGGCGAGATGTGAGAATTCTTCAGTGAAGAGCATCGGAGTAATTTTGGACTGATTGGTAGGGTTGAGGACTGTTCGTGCAGCTCCCCCACCAATGAAAACAGTGTGAACAACTGGAGAGGTCTAAGGTTTTGACTGTTTTCCCTGGTCTGGATGTCGAAGGGTCAGTGCTGGCATATGTTGTTGTCTCTAGCAACTCAATATGGGCTAGTGGCTGTGGTGAGAGTGGAGCCATTTGAAAAGGGACTCCTAGAAGATTTTGGTTCTGGATTGTGGTTATTGAACTGAGAATTGTGCTGAACTGTTGATCCCTAGTGGATTAATAACTGTATGGTGCTGTATCTGTTATATTACAGCTCACGCTCTTTAGGTGAACGCTCCTTATTAGTATTAAATTTTATTAGAGGGAAGGGGGGTTGGTTGGTAGTGTATGTGTGGGGTGTATAGTTAAGGGGAAGATCTGTTTAGTGTATGAGTGATTGAGTGTGGTGGGATATATCATCTTTTCTTTTTGGTTTTAGGACTGATAAATATGTGTCCGGATGTCTGGCAATTTAGGGCAGGCTAGGATTGTGTACGGAGCATCCCAGCTTCATGACCTATGGCCCTTCACTGCCCTCCTGGTATCTAATATCACAGCTCATCATTGCCGGGAGGTAGGGATTGGGAGGAGGCATTTGGGGAGGAGCTGGCGGGATGCCCTGTGCATGGTCGAGGGGAGCAGAATAGAGGTAGTTTGGTGCAGAAGGTGCCCTGGGATTTAACGGGGCTTGGAGAGATGCCAGAAGTGTTTAGTCCCAGACTACAGGGTTCCCATGAGACCAAGTGTGCAGGTAGCTAAAAAGGATGTACTGTCCACCAATCCCCTGAGGGTGGTGCTGTGCGATGCCAGATCGATCAGGAATAAGACCGCAATTATTGGGGATCTGATTTCCTTGGTTGATCTGGCTTGCATTATGGAGACCTGCTTGGTGGACAATGCTTACTCAGTGTTAGAGGCCGCTGTTCACCCCCCGGGTACTCCATTGTGCACTTCCCCAGAGTGGAACACAGGGGCAGGGGAGTGGCTATCTGTTTTAGAGCTGGGCTAGGCTTCACCATGCACCCAGTGAGAATGCTGTGTTCTTTAGAATGTGTGGCCATCCATGGGGGTCCAGGCACAGTTGCAGGATTCTCCCGATTTATTGCCTACCGGGGATGACAGGAGAGTTCATGCAGGAAGTAGGTGACTTTGTCACCGGTGAAACATTGGAGTCCTCCAGGTGTTTGGTCCTGGGGGACTTCAACGTTTGGACTGACGATGAGTCATCTAGGTTGGGTTATCACTTCCTACACATGATGGCATCTCTGGGCCTGTCACAAGTAATTACTACTGCAACCCATCAGGGTGGCCACATGTCGGGCCTGGTCTTCTCACTGAGGCTTGAGATTGAGAATCTCAGGACTGATCAGGTCATCTGGTCTGATCATTGCACAGTAGAGTTCTCACTCAGGTCCCCCCCCCGAGTTCCTCCCCGTGCAGAGGAGGTAAGCTACCACCCTTTAAGGGGTTTGAACCTGGAGAGTTTTCTTGCAGAAGTAGACCTATCTATTGTGGACAGTGCATGCAGGGGTGGTGTGGGCGAAACAGTTGCTGCCTATAATAGGTCGATGACTGAGGCACTCTACTCCCTTGCATCAGTCTGTGTACGACCCAGATCTTCTCACTTGAGGTCCCCGTTGTTTGATGGGGAGCTTAAGGCATTGAAGATCAAGGGTCAGAGGTTGGAGCACTGCTGGTGGAGGACCATGCTGGAGGTGGACAAACTGGCCCTGCATACACACTATAGTGTGTACCAGGGGGCAGTCAACTGTAAGAAGGCAGTGTTCCTATCCAGGGAGGTTGCTGCTGGGAAGAACAGACCAGCTATGCTTTTTCAGATGGTGGACAAACTTTTACATCCAGTCTGTCTAAAGCCGAAAAAAGCAGTTTCTGAGGCTTCGTGTAATGAGTTTACTCGGTTCTTCTCAGACAGAGTGTCTGCCATCAGGCAGGGAATTCTGCCAGTGAGCCAGGTTATGGCCGACAGTGGTTGCCTGGATCATCGACAAGGCACTCCATCTGGTTGTGGGGAGTTTAAACCAGTGGTGGTGGCCAATGTCATTGAGGTGGCTTCGAAGCTGAAGTACACATTTTCTGAGCTAGACACGGTTCTGACTCATTTCTTAATGGGATGTGTCGACACTGTTGGGCTGGTGTTTGCCTTGATTGTCCGGTGCTCCTTGTTGAAGGGGGTCTTCCCAGATGCCTTGAAGGAGGTGCTGGTGAGACCCCTTGTGAAAAAGCCATCATTGGACCCTGACATCAAGGTGAATTACCAACCGGTCTCCAACCTGCCATTTCTGTGAAAGGTTGTGGGAAAGATTGTGGCACAACAGCTTGCAAACACCTTGTGGCATTTGAGATCTATGAGCCACTCCAGTTCGGTTATCATGCAGGACATTCTACAGAAACTGCATTAGATAGGATGGCATCTGGTGCAGATACTGGATTAGTTCTAGGCTCTGTCCCATTAATGGCTTCCTCCAGGGTACGTGATCTTGGCATGGTTCTCAAGTGCAGTCTGACAATGGAACATCAAGTGCTGTCCGTTGTCAAGATGAGTTTTTTCCATCTCAGAAATATTGCCAGGATCAAACACCTGGTTCTGCCGCTGGACCTCCCCACCTTCGTGCATGCTTTTGTAACATCTAGGCTTGACTACTATACTGCACTCTACCTCGGGGTCACTGGAGGCACCCTCTGTTGCCTGCAGCTGGTGCAGAATGCAGCTGTCAGGCTGTTGACTGGACAGTTGAAATACTGTCACATCACCCCGGTGCTGCGTGAACTGCACTGGCTGCCTGTTCGGTGGAGGGTGCTCTTTAATGTGGGCTTGCTCACCTTTAAGGCCCTACATGGACTGAGCCCTTGCTACCTGGTAGACCTTCATACATGTGCAGCCCCGGTCTGCTCCCTTCGATCCTACATGAGGGGCCTCCTGATGTTTCCCAGGATGAGGTTGAAAACTGCCGGTGACAGAGCCTTTAGTGTCACCGGCCCCATCCTGTGGAATTCGCTTCCATTATCGGTAAGGGAGGCCCCCTCTGTGGAGGTATTCAAAGCTCACCTAAAATACCATCTGTTTAGCCAGACATTCCCTGATACTGGATGAGAACTCAAATTATCAGCCCCTTTTTAGTAAATAGGGTTATTATGTATTTGCTGATTTAGCCTATATGATTTATGTAATTATTTATTATATTATTAAGTAGTGTTTTTAAATTTTTGTATTGTTTCTATGGTGCCCAAAGCTTCTGGGATTGGGTGCCAGAAAATTAAAAATTTGCCTTGCCTTGCCTTATATTTCATGTACAGCAGGGAAATAGAACACAGTAACTATTATCAGGATTTCCTCCCATTTTATTAGGACTTATCTGTGCCTCTTAATTAATTGCGGTATTAATGGCAACTTTTCATTACAATAATGTATTTATTCTCTTTATTATAAAGTACTATTTTGTGTATGAATTTAGAATGTTTCTTACGTTTATGAATAAATATCTTACGTCATTTTTTTAAATATGGGTGATTAAAAAAAGACCTCCCTAAACCCATATCACAGAACACATAAATTGTGCATATATTGGAATTAGTTCTTCCCTGTTTTTTTTCTGTCCCCCAAAAACCTGACCATTCTGTAACATTTTAATCCCACACTTGGGGTATGGGTTGCTCACATCCCTCATGGTCAAAACAGTGGCAACAATAAGACCTGCAAAACAGGCCTTTTGCTTTGTGCTGGGTCCACAGGGGCATTTGTGAAGAATGCTGCAGATCCAGTGCCATTCCCTACAGATCTGCTACTATATGTGGGCCCACAGAAGCCTACACAATGCAGCATAGGCCTGGAGCCATGCCCAGTTGGTCAGCTGCTTCATGTAGTAGTAGTATATTATTTTTTTAGGTGTCCAATCCCACAGACTCTGGGTGTCTTACGAAACAAATCAAATATAGATGAAAGTAGCAGATAAGTATCTTACAGTACATATTGAACAAGAAATACAGTAGTTTAAGAGTCAGTCGAATAAGCCTTTATTAAAAGAAAATGTGTTAAACAAGGCTTAAAGAGGGACTACAGTCAAAATTTCTGGCATCAATAAATTTCAGAATTTGGATCAGCATAGTCCCAATCAGCCGCATACCAAAAATGAGATCTCTTAAGTCACTTTGTTTAAAAGTTACAAGTCATTTTGCAACTCTAAATTCACTGCCTGTTCAAAAAAAAAAACAAACAGCTTCAGTGAAGAGCTGCTGCTGGTGTCATCTCCAGAACTCAGAGTCTAGTCTTCCCTGTCAGCAAGCCTATAGAATCTGTGTCTTCAAAGGCTGGAGTTCATGTGTAATAGTTTTCACAAGTAAAACAGGCTGCAACATTCAAAAAACATTGCTGTAAAAACTGTATGTTTCAGGTTCTGTGAAAAAGTTGACAAATGTGTATTTTTTTACATTTATTTATTTTGGTGCCTTTATGTAGTGTATTTTTCTCCAGAGTTGCTGAATGCAGAATCATTATAGTACACTGCAGTGAGGTTTAGTTTCAATTTCATTTTATTTTTATACTGGAAAGGCATGTGAGCAAAGTTTCCTGTTTTCACTGGTGAGGTTTGGAGACCAAATAATTTTCTGATGTGGTGGAAGGCTGTGATCATTCACAACTGTCATTCAATTGAGGCAATTTCGGAGGATGATACTTTAAAACAGTTATTCTACCTCCTTGTAAATGGGGGTGGGAGAGGTAATGCTGCTTTGAAACCTTATTATAATTTTCTATTCAGTAGCCAACCCAACCAACCTAAGGTCAGATATTCAAAACTTTGCCTTGGGGCAAAATTGGAACTGCACAATGGGCAAAATTAGCCTGGTACCATTTGCATACCCTAGTCAAAGGAACAGCCCCAGGGGCTAAATGAGTTGAATACATTGTGCAGATTAAGGCGTGCAAAAAAGGGCTGAGAGTGCAGTGCAGTGCAGCAATAGCCCAGCAAATAAGATAGCCCTGACTATAGCAGCCAAGGGCAGTGCAAACTGCAACAGCACACAGTGCGCACAGAGGTGGAGTGCGGTAAAGCTGAACAATGTGGTCAATGTCTGTGCTAGCAAAGCAGTAGAGCACAATAACATCAAATAACAGTGCAGGCCAAATACTGTGGAATGATGTAATGGAACATTACAGCATTGGGTGAGGCTAACATGTTTGTGAGGTGCTGACATGTTTGCCCGGTACAATCCCATTTGCCCGGCTCTAAAGTTTGCTATATTCAAAACTGCAATGAAAATGAACCTACTCAGGCAATCCTTAGGCAAATAGCCACATTAGCATCTCATTACAGCTTGCTTTGCATATAGATTGCCCAGCACTATAACATGGTGCACACAGCTCCACCTGTAGGTCCGACTGGAATTACAGGTATGTAGCCATGTTTCTTTCTGTGCTCACAGCTCCACTTGTAGATCCAATTGGTAGTACAGGTCTGTTACCACATTCATTGTCTGCTCACAGCTCACAGAACATTAGCTGCAGTCTTGGTTTGGAAACAGATGCAAAGACAAATGTGGCCCAGGGGAGTAGCACTACAAGAATGGTGGATCGTGCTGCATGCCAGAGGCAAATCATTTCTGGCACAGTGTTTATCAGATGGTACAGCACCATAGTAGGCAATACTGTGAGGTACACAGCAATACCTATGGTGTGTCAAGCAACAGTGACTGGTGCTATCCACACAGTGACAACCACAGCTGGAAGGTGAGGTCTGACAGTGGATATGACAGTCATGCTGTCCTGTGACCCTCGTGTGCTGCAACAGTGGCATGGGATCCCCACACTACCATACACATGGCTGTCCATGTGTGCAGGGATCCTGGTCAGGTGTAGGATATGTGCCTTGGGAGGCCACACATACCATCATACTGGGACACTGCTGTCAGAAGCAGTCCAATCAGTGAAACATGTGCACTGTGTGGATGACCCCAGCTTTATGGCAGTACCTACTATGTAGTGCAGCCTGGCCACCTGTACGCCCTCCCCTCAACACCCTTTATTCCCCCAGTGCAACATGTGTCTGCTGTACCCTGTGTTGGTGTACCCCAGTAGGGGAACTGGAGGTGTGTGTTGCATGGATGCACTACCATGGTGTCCACTGGGTGCTGGGGCACCCACTAATGCCCGGCAGGGTTAGGACTGGTGCCAGATGATGGTGACGTGGGCAGTGCCATCTGTGTGCAGCATGTCTCTGTCATGTATGTGCTCTGTTCTTGGTTTTCTATCACCTTGTTCAACAGGTAAGTACACTGGACCACAACACAGTGTCAGGAATGACCCAAAAACACTAACTGTGTGGATGTTGTCTGCTGTACCCTGTGTTGGTGTACCCCAGTAGGGGAACTGGAGGTGTGTGTTGCATGGATGCACTGTCTTGGTGTCCACTGGGTGCTGGGGTACCCACTAATGCCTGTCAGGGTTAGGACTGGTGCCAGATGATGGCAACGTGGGCAGTGCCATCTGTGTGCAGCATGTCTCTGTCATGTATGTGTTCTGTTCTTTGTTTGTTATCACCTCGTTCACCAGGTAAGCACACTGGGCCATGGCACAGTGTCAGGAATGACCCAAAGACATTAACTGTGTGAATGAGATGCAACAGTGCACAATAAAGATATACAATGCATAACAACACACAATACACAAGCATCACATTAGGTACACATTACAATACTGTATAAATAGTTTGTTGCTGCAAGTGGTTTTCTAGCTCAATTGTAACATTTACATGAGTGTTCACTTCACAGCACTGTTATGACATTGCATTCCACAGTTTGTGTGCCCGTGCATATGGAGTGGCCCAGGGTGGCCGCCTGCCTGCACTGCCTCCTTATTGGATGCATACAGCCTTGTTCTCTAGTGCTGCTGTGTCCATGCCCCCCCCATCCTGGATTTGCCTGGCATTAAGACCACCTTTTCATGGGTAGTAATTTGCTCTGCGCTACATGTTGTGCTAACACACATTGTGCTGTACTATACTTTTGAATATACCATTGCTCTTGCATGCATATCCCCGCCCCTCACTTTGCGCTGCACATACAATATCTGATAGTACTGGTGAGAACACATTGCGCCAGCACTATTTGGCCTTTGGAATATAGCACTTCAGCACAAATGTGGAACAATCATGGCCGAATCAATTTGTGCCAGGTACAAAATTTTGAATATCTGGCCCCTAGTGTTTTCTCCCTGAGAGGCTGTTACTTAACCTACATTCAGACTCACATATGTTGTATTCCACATTAAAATGATAATTTTACCAAGGCTAACACTTTCACAACTAACAGAAATTAACACATATTAGGCCCCTGTTAAAGAGCACCCTTTATGATGGTCCAAAAAGTTACATCTTGTAGTCATTATATGCAGTACTAGACCTGAAAGGTGTGTGCATTTGTTATTTTTTGCCAATGCTTACTCTGCCTTCCATGATTTGGATTTGTTTTTACCCTGCTGTACTTGCCTTTGCTGTTCAGCTGCTGGGCTGCTGGCATCCAATGGCATCACTGTAGGGCAGAGGAGTGGCTCACACTGTGTAGTACAGTGCAGACACAGCAATTGTGCAAGGAAAAACTACCAGTACTCAATGTATATTCTCTGTTCTCCTTCCCCAAGACACTCTGTTAGCAATGCATTATGCCAAAATCCAAAAGTCTTGTAAGTATTTTTTTTTTTTTTTTTGTAAAATTGACTTTCTTCTACCTTGGTAACAAAGCATGGGGACTGAGAGAAGATAGAGTTGCTGTTAGCATCATTCCCAGTCTTTTTGATTTTCATGCAAAAATTACCCAACTTTGTGAAAGACAGGACATGAAACTTAGAATAACAGGAGGTTGAGTTTCAACTGCTAGGAAAAGACATCTTATAAAACAGAACAATCTTTTGTTGAGAGATAGAGAGAGACTGACATTTAGAGCACCTTTCCCAGTCCTTTTGACTTTCATGCATATATTAACCCTTCTTGCACTGATTCTGGAATTGCATTTTATTCATTTTGCAGAATATAAAAACTAACTGCAGAGGATTGCAATGAAATACAATTCCAGAATCAATACAAGAAAGGTTAATTTATGAATGAAAGTCAAAAGGACTGGGAAATGTGCTCTATAAAACTTATTATAAAGCAGACACTGACAAACAGCAGTAAAGTTACCAACATTATGCAATACTAGTAGCAATATAACTTTCTAACAGGCACAGTAGAGTAGCACCCCAAATGGTATCAGCAGTCTGGAGGCATGCTGACTCAGCATTCAGCAACCCTGGTGACATGGACCACATCAAAAAGGCATTAAAAATATGAATGTGTCAACTTTGTTCCAAAACCTAAAACACAAATAGTTTTGATAGAAATGTTTTTTGAATGTTGCTGCCTCTTTCAATTGTAAAACCCATTGCACATGATTTTTAAACTTTGTAGAAACAGGTCCTGTAAGCTTGCTGACAGGGAAGAATAGCCTGTGAGTTCTGGAGATGACACCATCAGCAGCTCTTCACTGAAACTGGCTTTTTTGAACAGGAAGTGAAATTAAGGTTACAAAATAGCTCATAACTTTAACATGAAGTAAAACAGAAACCTAATTATTGATATGTGATTTATTGGGGGTATGCTTATTCTAATTTTGCAAAGCAGTTCTTTTGGCCAGAGTTCCTCTTTAAAACAATCAAATGAAGGGGGTCTCCCGAGGCTCACATGGCACCTGGTTCCAGAAAAATGGAGCTGCCACTACAAAATCTCTATCTTGCAGGGCCCTGCTTGGAGTAAGCTACAGGTCTGGCTTCATCCCAACAGGTCTACTGCTGGAAAAAGCAAGCTACAGATCCAGTGCCATGACAAACATGATGCTGTGATCCCTGTGTGAAGGAAGCTAAGTGTTTCAGCTGTTCTTTGAAAGGTACAGAATTAAATTGCCAAAAGAAAGAAACCTATATTAATTCATCTATTAGGGCTAAATAAAGAATCCATCATGTAGGGAAATTAAAAAATAAACATTGCTGAAACTTTGGTGAATCTGTGATGTAGAGTTCCTTGAGGTTTTGTTATTCATGCAACACTGTGCTGATGTTATCCTAATATTGGACCCCTCCATGCTATGTTATTTACTTTGACAAGGTAGTGACAGTATTAAGGTAATGTCAGCACTGCACTACATGAGCCTTCAAATATGAAGGAACACCCCACCATCAGTTTCCCAAGGTTCCAGGGACTTTTAACCCTAATGTTTCATTTTCCTACTTTTTACACTTTGTGCTTTAATCCTAATAGATTTATCAATGTATTTTTTTTTATTTATTTTCTTAACCTTTTGAAAAAGGTATATAAACTGCCATCTTTAGCTTATGCCATTATTGGATCTCATGATCAATATTGTATAGTAACACTCACTGTGCCAGATCTGTAGCTTACTTCATGAGTGGTCATGCAGGCCACTCATGAAGCAACTGCATCATCACAAGCATGGTACCAGGCTGGTAGTAGATATAGGGAGTGAGCCTGTTGGCTACTTGCAAAGCAGGTGAATCACTGCATATACTGCCCACCACCTCCAGCTAGCTAGCCACACAGCCCTGCAAAGCCATCTGCATTTTTTGCTGTATCTCATGATAACGGGTTTGTGAGTCAGTAAAACAGGTTTTCAAGTCAAAAAGGTCTTTTTTGTGATACTCATCAATCGAATTTCATGAAATACGAACATACGAACATGCAAAACTGGCAGCAGAAAAAGGCCATTTGGTGTATCGAGTCTGCTCGATTTTGCAGCTAGCACCCCTACTCTGCAGCTGTCCTTCAAACCCTACCCCTTCCCATGACCCTCATTTGGTCACACAAGTTTCAGACTACAGCTGCAAACATTTTTATTTTTCTTTTAAATTGGCTTTTTTTTTCTTTTATTATTCCCACTTTTGTGATCACTAACATTCACATAAATGAATTTGGGAACGGCAAGAGCAGTTCTTTTGAGTCATGACAACAGGTCCTATTTTTATGACTTAGAAAAGTCTGATTTCAACAATAATGTAAAACAATGTAGGTTTATTTAACCCTTAGGCTGCCAGTAGATTTAGAACATATTTGGAAATTTGGACTTCTATAGATGTCCCTGGCATAGCAAGGGTTAAAAAAGCACTTGCTTGATATAACCTTAAACCCACTCTGTCCATCACACATGTTGCAGAGTATAGCTCTAAAAATATTTTTGTCTATGATGTGTAGTTTCCCATTCATTTCCCACTTTCACGTCCAGCAAGGCACATGGAAATGGATGCCTGTTCTAGCAAATATTGATTTTGCGTCACAAAAACCAAAACTACCCTTGTCATGAAAAACAGCTTATGAAAATTTTGTAAACACATGAATTGCACATGAACAAATACAGGGTTGTTTTCCTAATGATTTTAAAATTACAAAGTTCTCAACCTCTGATGAAGCCTTAAATGCAACTGGTCAAGGACTGTTCTGTGTGTCAGTTCTCCCGACCATGCTGCTGCTGCTACTATGAAAAATAAGTTGTACTGCACTTTAATTTGTACTTACATTGTTGGACTTCAATAAAATATTTTAAAAGCATATCTATGACTGGTTCCAGGTTTCTTCATTTTTTCTGCTAGTCTCTCCAGTTAGGCACATTTAGGTTGTGGAATGACCATGTTGTTCTCAAAGTTCTTAATTAAGACATCTATCAAAAAAAGCATCCTTGGGAGAATCCCTAACTTACCTGAAACTTTCAGGTTTGGCAGTAGGAAGGGAAGGATCATAGAGAAACATTGGTTTTGTCAACCCTAAAGGAAAAACGTAGCTCACTTCCCCCCCAGCTGCTGGTGGTCTGACACTGAGCAAGGAAGAAGGAGGCTACTGAAGAATATAGGAAGTTGCTGTCCCAGAACAGGAAGGGTGAGAGTTGTAAGGAGAGGAGAGGGTAAGCCTACAGAGAAACAGGAGAAGGAACACAAAATAAGACATGGTAGGAGTGGTGCAGTGCAATGGTTGTGGGGAGGAGGTGTTCCGGGAGACATTCTGGAGGCTGTGATGCTGCCCTATTTGCAGGCACCTCTCTGGTCTGAGGGAGGAGGTTGCCATCTCCAGGCTGACCTGGCTAGGATTTGTGAAACCTCCTCCCCCACCCAGGGACCACCAGGGCCAATGCCACTACCTGAGAGGTTGCCAAGAAAGAGGAGAGGCTGGACCAGGGTAGGTTCATGGAGGTAGAGGGTGGTGGAACAGAGTAGCATTCCTCCAGCTGTAGCTCTCCACAATTCATATGCCCTTCTTGTGGATAGTTGTTCCTCTATGGAGCCACCTGCAGTGGAGAACAAGGAGGATGCTGGGAACCTTCACAAAGAAGACTCACAGGAGGGTGGCATGGGACCCCACAAGGGAAGGAAACAACTCCTGGTGGGGGACTCAATAATTAGGGGGTAGAAATGGGGGAGAAAGGGGAGAGGGAGGTAAGGTGCCTGCCTGGCACCATGGCTTGGAGGGACAGGAAGTGAATCCTCAGGATCGTGGGAGCAGCTGCACGAGGGAGGGAGCTGGATGTCATTGTCCACCTAGGGACAAAAGATCTGGCTAGGAATGGGATCAGAGCAGTGCAAAAGGAGTTTGCAGAGTTGGGGAGGGACTTTAGACAAGTAGTGCATATGGTAACCTTCTTGGAGGTGCTACCTGTGTATGGCAAGGGTGATGCTAGGGTACTCCTCACCAGGGAATTCAATGAATGGTTGAAAAACTGGTGTGGAGCTCAGGGTTTTGGCTTCATTGGGGACTGGGGAGCCACCTGGAGGGATGCAGACCTATACTGGTGCGATGGTCTGCATCTGTCCAGGGGGGAACCAGGATCCTAGGTGAGAGGTTTAAATGCTTAATTGGCAAGCATTTAAACTAGCCAAGGGGGGTAGGCACTGAAAGGAGCATGGAAATCCCAGTCTCCCTCCAAAAAACATGGTAATTAGTGAGGTAAACACCAAGGTAGAGAACTCTTTAAGGAGCAGGACAGAGGTAAATGTAAAAAAAAGGCAAAGTCAGTAAGGACAGGAATGGGGCTTAAAGGGATAAGGCCTTCAAAAAGTGGAGTGTGATGAGTACCAATGCCTGTAGTTTGTGTAACAAGCTACTTGAACTAGTGGCCTTGATGGAAGTAGGTTGCCTAGATATTGTGGAAGTCACAGAAACATAGTACACAGAGAACCATGACTGGGATGTCAACATACCAGGATACACAATGTACAGGAGGGGCAGGGAGGGTAAAAGAGGAGGAGGAGTAGCTCTCTATGTAAAGGAAGGGATCAAAGCAACAGAACTAAAGAGTAAACAGGGAGCAGATGAGGAACTCTGGGTCACCCTGGAGACAGGAAATGGCACCACAATCCACATGGGGGTTGTATACAGACCCCCATCTCAGGGGGAGGGAATGGACAAGGAAATGATAGAAGGCATCCTTAGGATGACAGACAAAGGGGAGATATTGTTGATGGGGGACCTGAATATGCCAGATGTTAACTGGAGCACCTTTGCTGCAGGTACATCCAAGAGCAGGGTCATTACTGATGCCCTTCAAGGGGCATGCCTCAGACAGCTAGTATTGGAACCCACTGAGAAGGGAGCAATCTTAGACATGTTACTCTCAAATGGGGACAGAGAAAGAATCTCAGATTTAGAAGTGGGTAGCCATCTGGGAACAAGCGACCACCAAACAGTGTGGTTCACGATAAACACAGAAATACAATCAAGCCATACAAAAGCAAGAGTATTGGACTTTAGGAGGACTGACTTTGGGAAAATGAGAGAGTGCCTCAGAAAAGCACTAGCAAACAGGCAAGAAAGAGGGGTGGAGAAACAATGGGGAGTAATCAAAACAGCCATCAGACAGGCAATAAGCCTTTGTGTAATACAAATCAACAAAACACAACGAAGGAAAAAAAATGCTATGGTTCTCAAAAGAGGTGGCAGGGAAGGTTAAGGAGAAAAGGATAGCATTCAGGAAATATAAGGAAACACAGAAGGAGCAGGACAGAGAACCTTATCAGTTAAATCAGAAAGAGGCTGGGAAGGCAGTCAGAATAGCAAAGGCCCAAACCAAGGAAAGGATAAACAGTTCTGTTAAGAAGAGGGATAAGACCGTTAATAGGTACATTAGGGAGCAAAGAAAGACCAAAGGAGGGATACTGATGCTTAATAATGGGGAGGGAATGTGGGTAGAGGGTGACAGTGAAAAAGCAGGGATACTGAACAAATATTTCTGCTCAGTATTCACAAAGGAAGATGAGGGGGAGGTACCTAAACCAAACAAGAAAAACACTCTGAAGACAGGGGTGAATACCAGTCCATTTACAGAAGAAAGAGTTCTGAAAGAACTAATAAAATTGAAGGTGGACAAATCAATGGGGCCTGCTGAGATTCACCCAAGAATTCTAAAAGAACTAAGGGTTGAACAAGTGACACCGCTGACTACTCTCTTTAACAAATCATGAAAGGATGGGGTAGTACCTGAGGACTGGAGGAGGATGAATGTGATTCATCTTCACAAATATGGGAGCAGGACAGAGGCAGGAAACTATAGAACAGTTAGTTTGACCTTAGTGGTAGGGGAAACTGATGGAATCACTTCTGAAGGAAAGAATTGTTGAGCACCTAGAGGCCAGTGGGGCACAGGACCCAAGGCAGCAAGGGTTCATGATGAGAAGTTCATGTCAAACAAATCTAATAGATTTCTTTTACTGGGTGACCAAAGTAGTAGACCAGGGAGGGGCTGTGGACATGACCTACTGAGATTTTAGCAAGGCATTTTATACAGCCCCACACAAAAGATTAATACACAAGTTAACCAGCCTTGGAGTGGGTCCCAAGGTGGTAGCCTGGATAAAAAAAATTGGCTAGACAACAGGACGTAAAGGGTAGTAGTAAATGGAGTCCACAGTGAAGAAAGGAGGGTTACTAGAGGGGTACCACTGGGTTCAGTACTGGGACTGGTCTTTTTTAATGTCTTTATAAGTGACATTGCAGAGGTACTGGAAGGAAAAGTATGTCTCTTTGCAGATGACACAGAGAACTGCAACAGGGTTGATAACACAAGATGGAATGGAAAGGATGAGAAGGTTGGAGGAACGGCCAAATGTATGGCAGCTCAGATTCAGTGCAAAGAAGTGAAAGGTAATGCACCTGGGAAACAAACACCCAGGGGAAGAGTACACAATGGGGGGTGAGATACTGACAAAAGTAAAAATGGAAAGGGACCTGAGGGTAATTATATCAGATGCCCTAAAGGTGGGCAAGCAATGTGAGAAGGCAATAAGGAAGGCTGGGGGATACTGGGATGCATAGGGAGAGGCATCAATAGTAGAAAACAGGAAGTTGTTATCCCTCTGCACAGAGAGTTGGTGAGACCTCATATGGAGTACTGTGTGCAGTTCTGGAGACCCCATCTCTGCAAGGACATAGACAGAGTGGAGGCTGTCCAGAGGAGGGCAACTAAAATGGTGCAGGGTCTGCAAAAGAAGCTGTATGAGGAGAGACTAAAGGAGTTTAATATGTATACCCTTGAGGAAAGAAGGGAAAGGGCGGACATGATAGAAACTTTTAAGTACCTCAGTGGAATCAACAAAGTCCAAGAGGGTAGCATCTTTCAGAAAAAGAGATGTGCAAGAACAAGGGGGCACAATTTGAAGGTAGAGGTGGGACAGCTCAGAGGTAATGTGAGGAAGTATTTTTTTCACGGAGAGGGTTGTGGATGCATGGAACAGCCTCCCTGTGGAGGTTGTGGAGTCAAGAACAGTGGAGGAATTCAAAAATGCATGGGACAGACATAAGGCAGTCCTAGTGGGGGGTAGGAGGAAGTAAGCTGTTGGTTAACTAGGATCTGCAGCTTATCTGTTAGGTAGGAAAATGGGCAGACTAGGTGTGCCAAGTGGTCCTTATCGGCCATCAGATTCTATGTTTCTATGTTTTTGTGTTTGAATTTGTAACCATTTTTGTGCTATCAATGAGCAAACAAAATCTTTTAAAAACATATTTTTTATGTTTTCACCCTCCTAGAACATTTAAGCTGCTGAACCAATCATAACCAAATACAGGAATCTTTGTACTGAGAACATACATGTTAAATTTCAGGTTATTCTGTCTACTGACAGCTGTTTTATTGGGGTGCACAAACATGGGTTTAACATAGAACAGCATGTGTAACAGCAATAATAGGGGAGTTGCCATGACCTACAACTTATTGCAAAATATTACAGTAATACATTTACAAGGATGAAGCACAGTGCATACAAAGAAGGGAAATTCAATGTTTTGGGTTAAATATCCCTGTATTCTTGGCAAATTGGTGGTGTGGTGTTCCTTGGGGATTGACAGTCAGTGCTGGTGTTACATACATTTTCACTCCATGTGCAAGCATTGTTGTGCCACTGTTTTTCCTTGTCTGACATGTCAGTGCCTATATTAGGGTAACAACAACACTGCATCACAGGATTATTCAAACCCCAAGGAGCACCATACCATAGATTCATTACCATTCCAGGGACTTTTCACTGCAATGTTTCCTTTCACTACTTTACCACTTTGTGCATCTTTTAAAGCAGATGCAGTAATATAGTTTTTGCAGATTATTTTCAATCTTTTTGAAAAAGATATGTAATACATGGGTTGTTTTTTCCCCCCATAGAAACACTGCTGTTTTAAAAGTTTGTAACACCACTGCCCTGATGTCAGGATGCAGGGCTGGTGCTAGGATTTTGGGGCCCCCAGCAAAATTAATAGCAGGTGGCCCCCACCCAGTTATCTTTTTATGCTTGGCCCATGTCTTTCTTACATTTTATGGAATTAAAAATAACAATGCACATGTAGGTGCTAAATCTAATTTTTATGCCTAGAAACAATCTATGCCTCTTAACACACTCATCACTTTTATATATTTATGCACTAAGGTATGACCAGGGGTTGGATTACTGTCTGTTAATCTAACCCTAGGAGTATGAGGCATGAGGTGAAGCTGAATAGTTTATTCCCTCAAGGTAAGCGAAGGGCCGGAATGCTTTAATGCTATTATTCAGCTAGACTGCTTCTATATTCAATTCAGGGATAGATTAATGTCATTGGGGGCTGACACAGACACAGACACACACACACACACACACACCACCAAAACCTGTACTGAACATCGTGGAGCACTGCAGGTCACTGATGAAGCAGTTGCATTATCACACACACAGTGCCATACCATTTGTGGACTTAGTGAGCAGGCCTGCAAGTTATATACAAGGTATCTGCAGCATCACATGCATTGCCCCAGACCTCTAGCTTGCTTTGCATATGGCACTGTAAAGCAGTATGATTTTATTCTACATGGTTTAAGACTGTCAAAAAATGGAAGACATACCTCATGAAAATGTTGGAGTGAAACAAGTGAGAAGCACTAGTTTTTGAATGACAGAAGTATTACATGTACTCCCTGGAGGAGAGGAGGGAGAGAGGGGATATGATAGAGACATACAAGTATCTTACAGGGAGGAACAGGGTGCAGGAAAACACTATTTTTAAGCGAAAAAGATGTTCCAGGACTGGAGGGCATGGGATGAAGTTGGAGGGAGGACGATTCAGAGGAAACATGAGAAAGAATTTCTTCACAGAACGGGTGGTGGACAAGTGGAACACCCTGCCAGAGGAAGTGGTGGGGGCTGAAACAATCACGGGATTTAAGAATGCATGGGATAGACATAAAGGAATTCTGGAGGTCAGGGGGTATGGGGCAACAGACTTCTAGGAAAACAAACTGAACTTACAAGCTCAAATGGGCAGACTGGGTGGGCCATAGGCCCTTATCTGCCGACACTGTCTATGTATCTATGAACCTACTTTGTTACTGTGAGAAAACCTACTCATCAAATTATTCCATGAGAGTGTGTGTGCAGTATATGGGGGGAACAGCAAATGGGTACCCTGTGTATGCAGTTGCCATAGCAACTGCTGGGGAGTCTGGGACCTGTAGTTCCTCAGGAGAGTAGGTGAACCACTAGATATTAATAGGAGCTCCTAGTGTCAAAAAACCTGGTCTCTTTCTAAAGATGCACATCTCTGACTGCAACAGCAGCATTAGCTTTCAGTTTATTTTTATAACAATACAAAGGGTTTCACGCTTGGGTAGCTGACAGCACTCTGATGTTCATGGCAGCGCTTCTCAGTTGGGCACTCTGTAAATTGTTTGGTTTCTGTGAGTGGAGCCAAGTGAAACACATGGAAAAAAATATTTTTTTGAACAACAGAAGTATTGCCTACTGTGTGACAGAAAAATCCTAACCTTCAAATTATCCCAAGGCAGTGTGTCTGTGTGCAGTATATGGGGGACAACAAAGTAATAACCTGTGTATATGGTCACCAGGTCACCATAGCAATTACTCAGGCATCTGGGACCTTTAGGTCCTCAGGAGAGGAGGGGAACTAATATATATTAATAGGAGCTCTTATTGCCAGAAACATGGACATTATTCTAAGCTGCACATCTTTGACTGCAACAACAGTTTTAGTTTTTAGTTTATTTTTATGACAAAATAAGAAGTTTCACACTCGGGTAGCTGATAGTACTCTGACATCTGCAGCAGTAGTTTTGGGTTGGGCACTCTATAAATTACTTGACTCCTGTGAGTGAAGCCAAGGAACGCAAGTGGGAAGCACAAGTTTTCGAACAACAGAAGTATTGCCTACTGTATGACTGTGAAAAACTCCATTCCTCAAATTATCCCATGGCAGTGTGTGTGTGTGTGTGTGTGTGTGTGTGTGTGTGTGTGTGTGTGTGTGTGTGTGTGTGTGTGTGTGTGTGTGTGTGTGTGTTTATATTATACAAGGAGGAACAGCAAGCTGGTAACCTGTGTATGTGGTTGTCATAGCAACCTCTGGAGAGCCTGGGATCTGTAGTTCCCCAGCAGAGGAGGAGAACTACTAGATATTAATAGGTGCTTCTAGTGTCAGAAACCTGAACACCTTCTAAAGCTGCATATCTCTGACTGCAACAGCAGCATTAGCTTTTAGTTAATTTTTATTACAAAACAATGAGCTTCACACTCGGGTAGCTGATGGCACTCTAATGTCCATGGCAGCACTTCCAGGTTGGGCACTCTATAAATTGCTCAGCTCCTGTAAGCAGAGTCATGTGAAACAAGGAGAAAGCACCATTTTTTGATCAATGAAAGTATTACCTGCACTGTGACTGTGATAAATCCTACTCCCCAAATTATCCTAAGGCTGTGTGTGTGTGTATATATACGCATGCAGAATACAAAGGGGAACAACAAGCTGGTAACCTATGTATGTGGTCACCATAGGAATTACTTGGGAATTTAGGACCTGTAAGTCTTCAGCAGAGGAAGGGAATTACTAGATATTATAGTAATAGGAGCTCCTAGTTTCAGAAACCTGGGCAGTTTCTAAAGCTGCTCATCTCTGACTGCAACAGTAACATTAGCTTTTATTTAATTTTTAAGACAAAACAAGGAGTTTTACACTCTGGTAGCTGACAGCACTCTGATGTCCATGGCAGCACTTCTGGGTTAGGCAGTCTATAAATTGCTTGGCTCTTGTGAATGAAGCTAAGTGAAACAAGTGGGAAACACCAGTTCTTGAATGACAGAAGTAGTGCCTACTGTGTGACTGTGAAAAACCCTAATCATCAAATTATTCCAAATGAGTGTGTGTGTAATATACAAGGGGGAACAGCAAACTTGTACCCTGTGTATGCAGTCACCATAATAACCACTGGGGAGTCTGGGACCTGTAGTTCCTCAGCAGAGAAGAGGAATTACTAGATATTAATTGGAGCTCCCATTGGCAGAAACCTGGACACTTTTTAAAGCTGTGCACATCTGACTGCAATAGCAGCGTTAGCTTTAAATTTATTTTTATAACAAAACAAGGAGTTTCACACTAGGGTAGCTGACAGTGCTCTGACATCCACAGCAGCAATTCTGGGTTGGTCTGTCTATAAATTGCTTGGCTCCTGTAAGCAGAGTCAAGCATGAGCGGAGGCAATTCAAATGGAGGGGACATGAGCAGAGGCAAACATGTCTGCTCTGTCAGCTGGGACAGAAAGGACAGAAAGCCAAGAAACTTACATCCCCCTCCTTGCTGGAAGAAGGTAGATGTTAGCGTTTCTGTGTATAAATATTTCCTACTCCACTTTCTACTTGCTAAACACCTTGGCTGCATCATTTGCATAGATGTCCATATTTTGGCTCAATGGACACAATGCAAGCATTATATCTACACACTGAAATCACAGTACAAAATGAGTGATACCATTACATGTGGAAAATGCATTGCTTATTTCTCAGTGATTGAGTAAATAAAGTCACTTAAACTAAAAATTCAAAACTTAAAGGAAAGTTCCAAAATTGACAAGATTACCTACTTTGTATGAACTATTTCAGCAGAGTATTCCCTTATTGAGCAAACGAAGGGGGAGAATGAGAAACCAGAAGCAAACTGTCTACCTTAAAGAGTTAGAGAAGATGTCGAGAATGATAAAACTGAATGATATATGATTGACCACTCAACACACAGAAAGAAGAAGAGACAAGCCCTAAATATACAAAGGGATATCCTCCTCTCTAATAGACATTAGGTACTTGATAACTCATCTTTAAATGATAGTGAAATAACCTCACAAACTGTTAGCAACACACAAAGGAATAGAATAGTAATTGGTGACTCCATCATCTAATATACAAATTCCACTATATGTAGATATGATAATGTGAACACTTTAGTAACATAGTAACATAGTAGATGACAGCAGATAAGGGCCGCTAGGCCCACCTTGTCTGCCCAAATTCCCTGCCTGTAGTAATCTGTCTCTCTGGAGCTAGGATTGCAGATGCATCATCTAGGATTGTTAGAAGTATAAAAATAGACAGCAGTAACACAGACAAAGTTTTACATCTAGGTAATAATGATCTAGGCAAATCATAGGAAAAACACATTTGTTTTGGCCTTGGGTAAACACCTAAAATCAGAAGGATGTAGGGTGGCCTTATCAGGAATCCTTTTTGTACCAAGATCCTGTGTAGAGAAAAAATCAGACTATTGAAAACATTAATATAAGGCTGATTTAAACTAACAGGAAATGGAGCATCCCTTAGTCAGACAAGGGTCAACAGGTCCATTAATCTTAGGAGGTTCAACTATGATTAAAGTAAAATGGAACATGGCCAATGTAATTGTATTCTACTAAATACAAGGAATCTAACAAACAAGATGGATGAGTTAACAGCACACAATGAGAAAGAATGATTCAACGTAATTGCAATTACTTACACCTGGTGGGACATCACATTTAATAGGGGGGAAAAGCCTTACCATGATACAATCTGTATAATCTAGACAGATCTAATAGATATGGAGGTGGAGTCACCTTATTTATTCATGAAAGACTAAAAACTTTTGAGATACCTGATAAAATAAAATCCATCTCTACCACAGAAAAAAATTGGGTTAGCTAACTGCTATTTCCACTCCACCTATTTTAATTGGGGCCGTTATAGGCCTCCTGATACTTGTACAGAAACAACATTTAAAATATTGACTGAAACTGAAAAAGCAACTGAGATGTGTGAAATCTTATTTGTGGATACTTAAACTTAGGGGATATTGACTGCATGGAAAATACTGCCTCAACCATTGCAAGAAAAATCTTCCTAACGTTCATTAAACAGCGTGGATTAATGCAGCATGTACATAATCTTATCAAACAGGACAATATTCTAGATCTTGTAATAAGTTCTGAAACAATAAATATTAATTCATGCCATATTAGCCCCCCTCCCCACTTTCTCATAGTGATCAGAATTCTATTTTGTTTGACATATGTAAGCAAGAAATTACTAGGATTACTGAAATATTTTTTTTTTATTCCAAGGCAGATGTAAAACGTATAAATGCTGAACTAAATAAAATAGACTGGAACAATACATTACTCAATACGGAAATAAATTAGATATGCGAAGAGTTCAAAAATAAAATATTCATGATCTAAGACCAGGACAAGAGTGTTAGACTTCAGGAAGGCTGATTTTGCCAGAATGGGCAGCATCCTAGAGGGTTATTTAGCTGGAATTAGCCCAGTGATGGGTGCTGTACAAAAGTGGGCAATCATTAGGATGGGACTGAATGTAGTCAAGAGCACATGTGCCAAGTCTCAGAGTAAGCAGTCCAGATAAAAAAAAAACTAGCTGGCGCAGCATGAAGTGGAGGGGAATGTGAGGGAAAAAAGATTAGTCTTTATTAGGTTTAAAAAATCTGGGCATGAGGAGGACAGGGAGATGTTGCTGATCTCTGCACTTGTTTTAGTCCTCCCTAATCCACTCACCCGCCTGATGCTTCCTGGCCTAACTTTAACCTCCCTACCTCATAACACTTCTTACCCTTACTATCTCCTTGAGAGCTAATCTACCCCAACTCCCCCCCCACACCTGAGTCTTGTTTCAGAGTCCGTGATAATGCATCCTGCCCAGTCAGGAATTTGCCCTTGCCTTGTTTCGCTGCCTATTTGAATCTTCATTGTTGTGACTAATTTGAACAATATTTCTTTGCTGCTATGTCATGGTATCTCTTCCTAGACTGTGTAGGTTTTCTCTGTCTTAAAATTCTATGTGAATTGCATTGATTGTTATTGTCCTGGCTGCATGTATTCATTACTACTAACTGTTTTGGCCTATGCTATTGTAATTTCATTGTACTCATGCTATGTACCTGTCGTTGATTGTTGTACTGTCCCGGGTTGTGCCTGAAAATAGTTATTTCATGGCTAGTGCACCTACCTGGTAAACAAAAACTAAATAAATAAATAAATGTTCAAAAAAGCATCCAGGGAGGTGAGCAGAGCTGTCAGGGTAACCAAGGCAGCAAAGGAGCTGAATTTGACACAGGGGATCAGAGAGGGGGAAAGAGGTTCTTTAAATACATAAGGGAGAAGAGGAGTTGTAGTGATGACATTGTTAGAATTAAGAGGAAGTAGGGATGGGCAGAAAAAGGGGAAGACCAGGCAGAGGCAATCAATGACTACTTCTGTTTAGAGTTCACAAAAGAAAGTGATGGCCCAAAACCATAAGGGAAAGGGGGGAAGGGTAGAGAGTGGGAAGAGATGACATATATGGTCATCCAAGAGGACAGAGTTCTGCAGGGCCTTAAAGCCTTGCGGGTGGACAAGGCACCAGGACTGGATGGTGTGCACCCAGAGGTCCTGAAGGAACTGGCAGAGGTGTTGGCAGGCCCTCTGAGAGACCTGTTCAACACTTCCTTGGAGATGGGGTATGTACCAAGAGACTAAAGAATGGTTCATGTGGTGCCCCTCCACAAGTGTGGACCCAAGGATGAACCGGACAATTTCAGATCAGTGAACTTGATTTCTATAGTGGAGAAGCAGATGGATGCCATTATGAAGGAGAGATGGATAACCTTTCTATATAGTAATAGTCTACAGGATGAGAAACAGCATGGGATTGTCTTGGAAAGATCTTGCCAGACTAACCTAATCAACTTCTATGATTGGGTCACTAAGGCGGTTGACAAAGGCCATGCTGTGTATATTCTGTATCTGGACTTCAGCAAGGCTTTCAACTCAGTGCCACATGAAAGGTTACTGAGCAAGTTGAGGGACTTGGGGGTGTGGGACAAACTGATGGGGTGGGTTAAGAGCTGGCTTCAGGGCAGACAACAGAGGATAGTTGTAAGGGGGCAGACATCCAAGCCAAGGCCAGTAACTAGTGGGGTACCACATGGTTCAGTGCTGGGCTCTGTGTTGTTCAATGTCTTCTAATGGGACATTGCAGAAGAGATCAAGAGCAAGATCAGCCTGTTCACCGATGACACTAAGATTTGTGCAAAAGTGGTCGGTGAGGAAGGGAGGCAGGCACACAGGGAGGATCTAGCTAAACTCAAAAAATGATCAAAGGAGTGGCAGTTGGGGTTTAATGCTAAGAAGTGAAAGTCATGCACCTCGGAGCCAGAAATCCCAGGACCAGCTACTGGCTGGGGGGAGTGCAGACAGCAGCTTAAGAGGAGGAGGAGGACCTGTGGGTACTAGTTACAGGGGACATGAAGGTATAAGCACAATGTGGAAGGGTGGCAGCAAGGGTAAACCAGATTCTGGGGTGCATTGCCAGGAGAACCACCTCTAGAAATGAGGAGGTCATCCTGCCCTTGTGTAGATCACCGGTGAGGCCAAACTTGGAGTACTGTGTACAGTACTTGTACCCATACCTCAAGAAGGATGTGAGATTACTGGAGGGGGTTCAGGGTAGGGCTACAAAATGATCATGGGGCTAGGGGAGAAGCCTCATGAAGAAAGATTGCGGGAGCTCAACATGTTCCCACTGGAGGACTGAAGGCAGATGGGGGACATGATAGAGACCTTTAAGTAAGAGGGGGGACATGATAGAGATCTTTAAGTACTTGAAAGACATAAAGTCAGAGAGGGAGGATTGTTCCACTTAAAGAGGGGTAGGGTCATTAGGGGGCACAGTCTGAATTTGGAAGGGGAAGGTTCAGGATCGAAATGAGGAGGCACTACTTCACAGAGAGAGTGGTGGTGGGATGGAATACTCTGCTGGAGGAGTTAATCAAGCTGAAGACAGTGGATAGCTCTAAGTATTGTTGGAATAGAGTCAGGGACAGGGTCAGTACAGACAAGAACACAATAGGGGGAAGGGCAGGGGTAGGGGATAAAGGAAGGGGATTTGGGGATCAGCTTCAATGGTAGTAAACTAGAGCTGCACAATCAAACAGACTTGATAGACCTGTGAGCCTTTTTCTGCCAGCAATTGTGTATGTTCATATGTTCTGTAACACATATATGCCAAAAATTTATTTATTTATTTATTTATTTAAGAGATTAACCAGGTAAGCATACTGAGCAGGGACCGCTCGTTTCCAGATGCGACCTGGGGAGGTACATAGAAATACAGGACAAGTACAATATAGTGTGCGACAATAGGTCCAGAATAGATACAGGCTGGACTTCACATTAGAATTCAGTTAACGATTACAAGGTTTAGTCCAAAGACTGCAAAGTACACAGTTTGCTATTCCATGGTTAGGTCCTAAGACCACAGGGAATAAACAGGCAGAGGCAGTAGGTACACAGTAAATTTTCTGGGCCTTTCATACTGTCAAGGCACATTTAGATGCCCCTTGGTTGCAAGTCCGGATAGTTGGTAGCAGTTGCATATGTCTGAGATATGGGCATGGAGGAGCGGTTTAAAGCAGCAGTGCAACGAAAAAAGTTATTCCAAAAAGCTAATTTTCTGCTATGGCTATGAAAAATATTGGCAGAACTGTTGATTTGGATTTTCTTGATGCTTCCTATGCTATTTACTGTACATTTGCATTTTTGTCTGGACTCTTATGCTCCTTGGATCCTCAATATTATTTCTATGCAAAAAATCAGGGGGCCATCTTTTTTTCTTGAGAAATAATTATTTTAAAACTTTCATAAAATTCTTAAATAATAACGAAAACTGAAAAATCTACCACCAAAATAAACTGGAAGAGATTTGGCATCAGTTAGGAAGAAAAAAAGGTGGGGCCAAATTTTAAACTATTTTTGTTGCACTGCTGCTTTAAGGAGCCTTGGGACAGAGGTGAGCCTAATAACAGTCGGGAGGTCATTCCAGAGTTTGGGCAGGAAATATTTGAAGGTGGATTGGCCCTTCAATGTGTGCATGAAAGAGACTTGGAGTAGCTTGGAGTCAGAACATCTGAGAGAGTAGGCCGGGGGTGGTTTGTGCTGACAAAATGAAGTTGAGATGGGGGGAGGAATTATCCAGAATTTAGCTATGAGATTAGCGCAATGTATCTGACATCGAGACTCGAGCGAAGGCAGAGCTAAGGAGCAGTAAAGGTCACAATGATGGGTGGTAGGGGGGCATTCCAGGATGAACTGACAGAAAGAGTGAAAGAGGGTGTCCAAGCTGGCCAAGGTGGATGAGGGAGCTGAGCTGTAGACCATGTCACCATAGTGAAAGATAGGGAGAATCATTTTGTGCACTAATTCCCTCCTGACTGTGGTTCGCAGACAGCCTTTATTGCTATAAAGTGCACCCAGTTTGGGGTGTAGTTTTTTGTGTAGAGAGTCAATGTGAACAGAGAAATCTAGGTGTTGATTAAGCCATACTCCCAGGTATCTAAAGGAGGTGCAGGACTCCAAGGTGGACCCGTCCACGGTATGGAAGGTGGGGGGAGCAGCTAGGCGGTAGAGTCTAGGTTGCATGCCGAAGGTTAGGGAGATGGTTTTCTTTGGAGTTTGGTACTAGTTGATTGGAATTGAGCCATTTTTGAATGGCATCAAAATCCTGTCGTAGGGCTGAGTTCATGTCCCCGGTGGAGGGGCCGGAGGCATACAGTACGGTGTTGTCTGCATACATTTGTATGGCTGGGTTAGAGCAGGTCAGTGGTGGATCATTTAAGAATATGGAAAAAAGTAGGGGACCCAGGACAGAGCCTTGGGAGATCCCCATAGTGACTGGGAGCAGGGCCGGGGATACTTGTGAGACAATTTTTACTGACTGTTTTCTGCCAGTCAGGTAAGCCTGGAACCAACTAGTGGCTAGGTAGAAAAGGCCTGCGTCATGTAGTTTTGTGAGTAGCTTAGGGTGGGAGATGGTATCAAAGGCTTTGGCCAGGTCTATGACTATGGTTGAGGTGATATGCCCCTTGTCCATCCCTGAGGAGAAGTCGTTTGAGAATCTTAAGAGTGCTATGATGGTGGAGTGAGATTTGCGAATCCCCGACTGATAAGGGGTGAAGAAGGAGGTAGAGTCGAGAAATTGTGTGAGTTGTGTGAGGGCTAGGTGTTCCAGCAGTTTGGCCAGAATTGGCAGAAGGGAGATAGGGCAATAGTTTCCAGGTGCAGATGGATCACCACCCATTGGTAGCAGGATGACGACTGCCTCCTTCCAAGCTGCTGGAGTTTGTGCTGTGGAGAATGAGAGGTTTAGGAGGTTGGCTAGGGGGGCAGCAATGGCAGGGGCTGATAGGTGTAGAAGTTTGGCATCCAGTCCTAAAGGGCATTTTCCTTTGTTGGGGTCAAGAGAATGTAGGGCATGTAGTACTTCTGCCATGGAGACTTTATGGAAAGAGAACATGGTGGTGTGGGGGGGATGCTGGGGTTGCGAGGAGGGGCTGGGTGTGGGTGTGGTGCTCTGGTGGTTTGTGAGGAGAGATGTAGCACATTTGGTATAAAAGGTGTTGAAGGTTGAGGCAGATTCACTAGGTCCTGAGACATTGTTGCCCTGGATGGTTAGGGTAGGGGTGGGCGGCTGGGCTGGGGGAGTGAACAGGGTTTTGATGGATTTCCAGAATTTAGAAGGGTGGCTAAGGTTGGAGGAGAGAGCCGCCCAGAAGTAGTTCTTTCTTGCCTGCATTTTGGCTTTCATGCATGTGTTGCAGAGGGTTTGGTAATGCTGCACAGATTCAGGGGAGCAGGTTTGCCTGTGTTTTTTCCAGGTCTGGTCCCTAGCTTGACATCTGCTGATGATGTCAGTGGAGACCCATGAGAGATGGGATCCTCTGACCCTATTGCATCTTAGGGGGGCATGATAGTCCCATACAGCAAGAACGCTGTTTCTGAACATGTCGAAAGCATAGTCTGTAGAGGGTGCCAGCTGAATGAATGACCAGTTAACGAGGGCAAGGTCATTTAGTTGGCAATGTAGGCAGAGGGATTTATATGCTCTCGTGAGGAGTGTCCTGGGGGGGTGGTGGTTAGTAGGTCTATACACCTTTCTGATCATATAAACCATATGGTGATCACTCAGGGAGTCAGGGAGGAGGCCGGCTTTAATTATCCTGTGGGGGTGTGTTGTGAGGGCCCAGTCCAGGAGGGAGTGGTTTTGTGTTTTTGGGATTAGGTGGGTGTGTTGCTCGATTTGTTGGGAGAGGTTTAGGGATTGAATCTTGCTTCGTAGTTTGGAGCAGTCTTTTGCTATCCAATTGTAGTCGAAATCCCCGAAGATGTAGAGCTCTCTGGCTATGACCGCAGCCTTAAAAGTGACTAAGTGGTCTAGGATGATAGGCACAGGGGTGGCAGGGGTGCAGTATATCTCTGCCACGTACACCAGGGAGGAGTGCGGCAGAGCAAGCTAATCAGCATAGATTATATTTGGGGAGTAGGTCCAGGGAGCTGGACAGGGGTGAACTAGAGCCTGTTGGATATGTACATGGCGATGCCTCCATCTTTCTTTTTGCCGTGTCTGTCCTGCCTGATTACTGTGTAGCCAGGGATGGCTATTTCCGAATCAGCATGGTGTGGTTTCAACCAAGTCTCATATACTATGCAAATGTCTGGGCGGAGGTTTAGTGCAGTGAGTTGCAGCTCAGGTACCTTGTTCAGGAGGCTGCAGATGTTTAGGTGAAGTAGTCTAAGGGCCTTGGGGTGGGTTTGGGGGGTAGAGTGGGACAGTGGGCCTGGGTTGATTTCAACATCCCCCACCAAGAGGAGCAGCAGGGTGATGTAGTGTATGGAGGCGTACCATGTGTTTCTGGATTTAAGCTTGGGGAGGGTTATTTGTGGGGTGTGGAGGGAGACTGAGGTAACTAGGTTGCATAGGGCAGATAGGCCAGGGGAGAAAGAGGGGGGAAGACAGAAGAGCTTTGAGCCCATGAGTGGGTGAGCATGTGTGTCTGGCACTCAAGGGTGGGCATTGAAAGGGGGAGCATAGGAGGGATGATTCAGAGCAGAGACGGTGGAGTTCAGGGTCCTTCTGGGGCTGGGTAGCTGGGGGTAGAGATGTAAGAGGAAAAGCTATGGAAAACAGTGGTATTAGGTACAGGATCATGTTTGCTGTGTGAAGCTTGCAGTAGCAAGCTGGGCCCCGGTGTAGCGGCCACTAGTGGATGGATCTGATAATCTGCAGATCTGAAAGTGGGCTGATAGGTTCTGACGCATCACCTGACCACTTAGCTAGCTATATAACTGAGTACTGACCAAGGATGGTGGGGGGGGCAGTGGGGAGCCAGCACGCAGTGCTGGTGGGGCCAGAATCACAGCTGCACTCAAAGTTGTTCTGTGCTCAGCCAAAAATTTGAATCCGGTTTGACGCCAAAAACAAATAGCACAAAGGGATCCGAAACCAGTCGCCGAGCGGCACACCCGCCTGCTTCGTACCTTGTGTTGCACTCTGGTTTTGGGGGGGGGGCTCCAGGTGGTGTCCAGTGGGGATGGTGCAGTCTGAAGAAGCCCTCGTGACCTCCTGGGGTTCCAGGGGGAGGGCAGCAGTCACCGACCCTCGCGACCCACTGTGAAGAAGACAGAGAGGAGACGTTAATTTATAGACCAGATGGAGGGGTGGAGTTGCAATTACCAGGTCAGTCTAAACAGGAGTTGCATTACCAGGTCAGTCTAACAGCTCGAAACCCCGTTTCTCCCTGGCTAAATCTAATTACCCATTCGATAACTGCATAACCCTGTTGCTGCTATGAGAACTGTGCAGAATCAGCACCCTTAAGGTCACACGCTCATTTAACAATTTGCAATGTACATGAGAGACAAAATATTGCAGTAAAAAACAGTCTGTAGTGCTACACTGAAATCAATTGCCTTATAGTCACTTTTAGAATCACAGCAGCACTCAAAGTTGTTCTGTGCTCAGCCAAAAATTTGAATCGTTTGGTGCCAAAAACAAATAGCACAAAGGGATCCAAAACCAGTCACCGAGCGGCACACCCGCCTGCTTCGTACCTTGTGTTGCACTCCAGTTTCAGGGAAGGGGCTTCAGGTGGTGTCCAGTGGGGATGGTGCAGTCTGAAGAGGCCCTCGCGACCTTGTGGGGTTCCAGGAGGAGGGCAGCAGTCAATGACCCTCACAACCCGCTGTGAAGAAGACAGAGAGGAGACGTTAATTTATAGACCAGATGGAGGGGTGGAGTTGCAATTACCAGGTCAGTCTAAACAGGAGTTGCATTACCAGGTCAGTCTAACAGCTTGAAACCCCGTTTCTCCCTGGCTAAATGTAATTACCTGCACGATAACTGCATAATCCTGTTGCTGCTATGAGAACTGTGCAGAATCAGCACCCTTAAGGTAACATGCTCGTTTAGCAATTTGCAATGTACATGAGATACAAAATACTGCAGTAAAAAACAGTCTGTAGTGCAACGCCGAAATCAATTGCCTTAAAGTCACTTTTAGAATGACAGCAGTACTCAAAGTTGTTCTGTGCTCGGCCAAAAATTTGAATCCTGTTTGGCGCCAAAAACAAATAGCACAAAGGGATCTGAAACCAGTCACCAAGTGGCATACCCACCTGATTCGTACCTTGTGTTGTGCTCCAGTTTTGGGAGGGGGATCCAGGTGGTGTCCGTTGGGGAGGGCGCAGTCTGAAGAGGCCCTCACAACCTCGTGGGGTTCCAGGGGGAGGGCAGCAGTCACCGACCCTTGTGACCCACTGTGAAGAAGACAGAGAGGAGACGTTAATTTATAGACCAGATGGAGGGGCGGAGTTGCAATTACCAGTTCAGTCTAAACAGGAGTTGCATTACTAGGTCAGTCTAACAGCTTGAAACCCCGTTTCTCCCTGGCTAAATGTAATTACCTGCCCGATAACTGCATAACCCTGTTGCTGCTATGAGAACTGTGCAGAATCAGCACCCTTAAGGTAACACGCTCGTTTAGCAATTTGCAATGTACATAAGAGACAAAATATTGCAGTAAAAAACAGTCTTTAGTGCTACGCCGAAATCAATTGCCTTAAAGTCACTTTTAGAATCACAGCAGCACTCAAAGTTGTTCTGTGCTCGTAAAAAAATGCACCACAAATGTAATAAGGCCTAAATGGTTATCTAATAAAAACAAGAATCTCTTAAAAAAAAGAACAGAGTTTACAAAAAATATTTTGAAACATAACTCTAAGAAGTTTTGAGACAAATATAAGTCATTATTAAAAAAACAAAATATGCAAAATAATGCAAAATGTACAATGGAGGTTAAGCTGGCAAAAGATGCAAACAAATCAAACAGTAAGGCTTTTTTCAGTTACATAAACTTCTTAAAACATCAAAGACAATCTGTTGGCCCAGTCTCAGTCAATGATTATATTATTTCTGATCCACAACTTAGATATGCCAAATAATTTTAATCAACACTTCTGTAAATTGTATGCGAATAAACTCAAACATGTACCCATGTTTAACATATTAGATTCTCCTGAAATTTTTTTTTCTGTGGAAGAAATTTGACAAAGCACAAGCAAACTAAAAACAGATTCCGCACCAGGCCTTGACAATATAACTGCTAAAATGCTTATAACGACTTCCAAAGGTATTTTTACTCCTTTTAAGATCATCTTTGATTCTTTCCTGTACAGAGGTCCTGTTCCAGCTGAATGGAAAAAGGCATATGTTTCTCCAATCTATAAAAAGGGTAGTAAATCTGACCTTAACAATTATATGCCAATAAGCCTTTCTTCTATCCCGGGAAAATGCTAGAAGGTATTATTGACAATCTTATTGACTCTTCAATCAATACTGACATGGAATAACATGGATTTATGCCTTGGAAATCATGGGCCAGATATTCAGAGCTTTGCACCTGGTGCAAGAACATTTGCATCATGACTGCGCTGCATTTACACCATGGTACAATATTCAAAGGGTGAAACAGTGCTGGCGCAAGGCCATAGCGCCTGCACTAAAAGATAATGTGTGCTTGGTGCAAACTGAGGGGCAGGACATGCATACTGGCACTAAGCTATATTCAAAGTAATGGCGCCACGCAAGGCCAATTAGTGGCACCCTTTGCATGGCATAAGTTACCGCCTATAAAAGGCAGGTCTACACTCGGGGCAAATCACAGAGGGAGGCATGGACACACACCAGGAAGATGATGGCTGTGGCAAACAATGCTGTGCTGGCCATACTGATGGCTGAAGTGCTGGAAAAGGAAGAAAGGGAGCAGGCCCACCCTGGCCCACACCACAGGCCAAGGAGGAGAAACACTGCTCACAGGCTGTACTGGCCCATAGTGTCTTTTGAGACACTTCCAGATGACCACCTTGTGGGTTGGTACAGGATGGACCAGATCCTGTTGATGCAGTTCTGTGATCGCCTCCACAATCAGCTGCAGAGTAACACCAGATGTAGCCATGCAATGACCGTGGAGATAAAGGTGGCAGCTGTGATGTGTTTCCTCTCCACTGGATCCTTACAGACATCAGTGGGTGATACCATCGGTGTATCACAGTCTGCCACCTCACACCTCATGACCCAGTTCCTGGATGCTTTCCTGCCACATGCTGGTGAATTCATCATATTCCACAACATGGCAGAGGAGCTCAGAGAAACCATGCAGCAATTCTGTCAGGTTGCACACCTACCAGCCATACTTGGTGCCATTGACTGCACCCATGCTGCAACCCATGCACTACCTGGTGATGGTGGAGATCTGTACCTGAACAGGAAAGGCTACCACTCATTCAATTGCCAGGTGGTATGTGATGCAACAGGGCACATCATCAATGTCTTTGCACGGTACCTTGGCAGTGCCCATAATGCATTTATCTGGCACCAGTCCAGGCTGTGCCAGGCATTCGAGGATGGCCACATTCACAGTGGTACCTTATTAGTGAGTACAACTAGCAGGCATGACACAGCCCACTCCTATGGTGGTAAAGTGCAATGAGAACGCACACATGGGTGGTGAGGAGGGGGGAGTGTGATAGGCAGCCAACATAGTAGTGCAGCAGGCAGTCATGGTGTGTGAGTACCAGAAGGACATTGCTAACACAATGTAATGTGTTCACAGGGGAGAGTGCCTATCCCCTGAGACCCTGGCTACTAACATTGGTCCTCCAGCCAGCAACAGTGGCAAGGGAGTGGTACAATGAGGCACATTCTGCCTCCAGGAATGTCATTGAGAGGGTCTATGGTTTGCTCAAGATGCATTTCCATTGCCTGGATCAGTCCTGCGGTGCCTACCATATCACCTTTGGAAGGTCTGTGGTATATTCCTTGCATGTTGTATGTTGCACAACATGGCACTGAACCGTGGAATATGTGTGCCTGAACTTGAGGAACATCCAGACAGTGACACAGAGCCAGAAGTCATAGGGATGTTAACCAGCTCGAGAGTTGAGACCCTCGCAAGGCCAGGAGGGCACAGGAGCACAGAACCCACATCATCAAGACACTAGCATGGCTGGCCAGTTGAGTGATGATGAATAAGACAATAAACATGCATACACTGACCTTTAATGGAAATGTGTCAATATGTGCAACACACAGGAATGTGCTTTTGGTGACTGACAGTGAACACAAATGCAAACATAAGTGCAGTGATGAAGGGGGTGGTATGTGCACGTTGTATCAGAGGTGTATGTGGGTGGTGTGTGACTGTGGTGTGTGTGTCTGTCACTGGTGGTGACATGCCCTCAGTGCAGTCTCCCATCACGGGCCCTGACAGAGCCACTATGGCAAACACTGTAGTGGGGTGTACTTTGGGTGGACGATGCTGCAGGTAGAGACAGCAGTGTGGATGTGTCTCTATTTCGGCCATGTCAAAGGTGCAGGCTTGCCAATGCCAGAGACCCACGACAGAGTCCTCAATGCACATGCTATGGTGGAGGCAGTGCTGGATGACCCTGACTGCATACCACGTGCCTCAGAGGCTCGCTGAAGAGCACCACTGGTGGGAAGCTGGCCTGCACTACCTGTGTGCAGCTGCATGCCCAGCATCACCTCAATAACAGTGGTAGTGAGGTCCCTCAAAGCCTCGGTAAATGCACTAAAACCACGGTCAAGGGCAATGTGGTTCCATTCAACACAGTCCTTTGCCCACTGCTCAGCCCACAGGAGGGTAGTGGCAACCACCTCATGGAATAGTGACAGTTCTTGCTGCTCCTCCCTCCTGAATGCATGTAGCTCCTGCTGTGTGGCTAACTGTGAGTCCACAGCATTGCGGAGGAGCACCCGGGTACCCGTGTTGTCATATGGCTGAACACCCTGGATGGGGGGGGGGCTGGGTGTGTGTGTATTGGCTGTGTCTGGCATGCAACATGCTCTGCTGCCTGCTGGTCCATAGTGGCCTCTGGCATTCCACTACACCCCTGAGGAGGCAAAGGCATTGTAGCTGGGCCCACTGCATGTTGCTGTTTTGTCAGGGGTACTGATCAACCACCACCTGTCCTCTGACCATCCCCAGTGGCATTGGCAGTGCTGTTGTTGTCGGAGGTTGTTGCATTGCTGCTACCTATTGCTGCCACAACTTTAACAGTTCCAAACAGTACCGGTGACCCTGGCAGGACAAAGGGCATGGTTTACTTAGCAGTTGATATATGGTAGCTCCCTGGCTGCTGGTGGCAGTCATGGAGAGTTCCTCAGGTCCAGTGGAGAATCCTGATGGCAAGCCCTCATCCCCCAATTCAATGTCCACAAGGCAATCCAGCCATGGTACATAGGTCTCATCATCATCTTCAGTGCCGTCATCCTCTTCATGGGCTATGGCTGCAGCAGACCCCCTTGAGGTGTGACCCATAGCTATAGCATCCTGTCCATTATGCCCATGCTGTCATGAACATGATGGTCATGGCTGGCTGTTGTCACCTCCCTCAGCTACATAGCCCACCACTGCTTGTCCGATGGTCAGGCTGTGGAGCAAGAGACACATAGTGAGTCCACTGTACACAGCACAGTGTGCCCACACCACTGCCACCACATGCACAACACACCAGGGTTCTCCCAATATCACACAGTGCCTGCCCCAACCCAGTGTACCGTGCCCACACACCGCCACAGGCAAGGTGCACAGGAAATCACACCCACACCATGCAGCATAGGCTGCATGTGAACCCTGTTCCCACTGTGTGGTACACAAACCCACATGCACATGTTTGGGCGCCGCACTATACCTGTGGGGCCTGTAACACAGACAGTGCCCCATGTGGCGTAACACGGCACAACATGGTGCATAGGCACAACCGCATGAAGAATGCATGCCACGTGGCACAGCATGCTTGTGTGGTCAATATGGCCTGCAAGGATGGGCACATGCAGCATGCATGTCCACACACTGTGGAAATGGGCCACAGCACACATGGCATTGCTGGGACAGGCACATGCACACAGCTGTACATGGTAGGCACCTGACATGTCCCATCACAGTTGTGGGTCCTGCAGGACACCCAGTTGTCACCATGCTCAACACTAGCTGAATGGCTTGACTCTCACATGCTCTGTCCAGATCCAGCAGTGTCTTGCACCCCTCGCCCTCCACACCTGTCAGGGCCACTGGCCTGAGTGTGGATACAACGACATCCATTATTGGGTCTACCCTCCTCAAATCAGCTTGCATGGGACCACCACCAGTCCCCATCAAAGACCTCATCCACCATGTCTCTTCCTCCTTGGCATGCCTCTGCAGATCATGCCACCTCTTACTGCAGGCATCCACACTACAGCCACATCCACCCACTGCATTGACTTCAGCTGCGATCTTTACCCACATTAGACAGTCGGTGGCATCAGTGTTCTTATATCTCTGAATCTGGGTCAGCCTATTCTTGTATGCAGTCAACAGTGCCTTCAGTTCCTTGTCAGAGAGTTTGTACACCCGTAGGCACATATGTCTCTCATTAGCACCTGTGTGGGGAGGAGGGGAACTGTTTTGAGTGAGAGGCAGTATCACGGAATAAGTGTGTGTGTGTGTGTGTGTGTGTGTGTGTGTGTTCTGCATGTGTCTGTCTCAGCCTGTGTGTGGCTCTCTCATGCATGTGTCCCACAATGTATGTGACTGCCAGCCATGGCAATGCAAAGTTGTAGGGTACATGGCTATCTCTGAGGTACCATGACACAGGCATGTCAGGGGCAGTGGTACAGTGGTGCAACAGGTGTGGCCATGACCCACAACTGACATTCAGTACCACAGGATAATGAGACAGTGTTGTTGTCCCAAAGACACTGCATACATGTCTGCACAAGTACAGCAGCTGTGGGATCCCAGCTGTGGGAGCCCAGCTGTAGCTGTGGACAACTGGGGCTGTGGTCCTGCCATGCCTAGTTGACCCTGTCAAACTGTGGGAGTGGCATGATGCAGACATTCAGGTGCTAGTTGGTGACCCAGGCATGGGCCACTGTGTGCCGTGCAACCCAGCATAGCATTAGGTGCTTGTGGCATGTCCATCCATGCTGTTGAATCCACAAATGTGGGCAGTCCCTTGGCCAAGAACTCGTTGACAGTCACAGCACGTGGGCAGCACCTGTTGCCATGGGCCACATTTCTGACACTCAATCCATGAACATGACAGCCATCACACAATGCATGGAGATGCCTGTGCATTGTACCATGTCCTGCACATGTCCTGGCATGTGTGTAGCCAGTCACACACAAATGGTGTACCTGTGATGCAGAGCAGCATACCAAATGGCTTGTGAAGGAGGCACTGTTGTGTGCATGTGGTGCATCCCCCCCCCCAATGGTACTGTTACCTTGTTGCTGCGGTACCATTGCCATGTTTACTACACTGTATGTGCAGTCACTGCCACACATGGACAGGCCAACAGGAATGGGCCTATCTCCCATGCTGCACTAGGGATGTGTGTGCCTGTATGCAGGTCTGGCAGCACTCAGTCCTGCAGTGTTACAGGGATTTTGCATCATTTGGAGCACAGCCAGTCCCCACCACACAGTACCTGTACACTGACAAGTGTCTGTGTGCACACTGTCCTGCCATGCACTACAAGACCGTGGTTACAGTGTCCCACATACAGTACCTGGATCTGCCTGCTCATCCTGCTGTGACATGCTGTTGGTGTTCCTCTGATGGTCTTCCTCCATACACCTGCTATGCCTCATAGACCTGCAGGTGGAGCCTTGTGTGGCCTTAAATAACCCAGCCGGTCAATTCAAATGCTAATGTATGCAGATGAGGCTATAATAAGGTGATCCATTGGAAGTTTGCCCCGTAAATAGCTAATCAGGATCATTTGCATACAGCCTTTGAATATGTCAAAATTTAGCCCTGGGCTAATGCATTAGCACTGGAACAAACCATTGCACCACGCTACATGATCAGCATCATGCAAGTGCACTTTGCACCACCTTGTCTGCACATGCACGATGACATGGTAGTGTGAGGGGTCACTCAGCGGTCATGCATGTGCAGTGGTGCATGTTTGGGTTTATACAGCTCTAAACCATTTTACCCACACCCACAGTCATATAGCATGGTGCAATTGCATGAGTCCACCATCTCCTGTGCCACTGTTTGTGTTAGCAGTGTGTGAGGGTGTTGGCAGTGCTAGCAGATACATCAGGGTACAATGCCTGAATCCAGAAGACAAATTGCTGTGGTGCAAAGGGACCACAGATGGGGTGAGGTTGAACTGGCCTACCTTGTTCAACTGGTGGTGCAGAATGACTGACAGCTGTTTTGGGAGGTCAGGGAGGGGACAGGCCTTGGGTCTCCAATGCCCGCCACCTGCCCCAGAGGACAGGTATTACAAGGAACAGGGAGCAGTGCAGGCACAGATACATAGACCAGCAGAGACAGTAGAGGAAGTGCCTGGAAAGGTTCAGGAGAAGACTATGCCTCAGCCAGGTAAGTGTCTGACACTGTCATAGCACTGCTGTTCATATGTCACACTGGTGCATCAGCTGAGTGTGGGAACATCTGTGATGTGCTGCCACACAATCTTGGGGAGGGTGCACACTTGGATCAGGCCCCTGTCTGTTGTACAGTGTGACTGGTGCAGTGCCTCTGTGGTGACATGTTTTTCATGTCCAGGGGTTGGGGGGTTGCTGTCATGGTGTGTGCACACAGCATGGCCCTCCATTGGTGCACATGTCACTTCTGCGCACGACATATTCAGGCATCCTATGCACCAGGGGTGTGCGGCAGTGTGGCATAATCGATGGTCTTAGCCTTGTGGTTTTCTGTGAGGTAGTACTGTCCATGCAGTCACGACCACTGTGTTTTCCCTTCCCTCTGCAGAGTGCAGCACAGACCAGATGAGCCACCCACCAGGAGGTACCAGGACAGCGGCTATAGGGGGACAGACGCGAATGATGGGCAGCGGGATACTGCATGAGAGTAAGCCTAAAAGCCTACATTCAATACTGTTGCAGGGTGGTGGGTCATAGGTATTGTGGGAGGATCTTGGGAGGTCACTTTTTGTTGCCATGCATGCTCGTAGGCATGGTGCCACACTGCAGTCTTGGTCATTGAATGGGGGGGGGGTGCTGTGCCTTGGCTGCACAGGCTGTTGTTGATATTGTTGCCGGTTTCTGTTGGCTTGTTCCTGGCCTGTGTGCCCTTTGTTATAGTGTGGTGTGGCATAGTGTCTGTACCTACATTACAGTGGGCAGCATGTCCCAACCATTGCATTGCATTCCTGTACTGTAGGCTGGGAGGGGGTTGTTCTGCTGTCTGGCAGCCAACCCCCTTTCTCAGCCATGGCGCATGTTCCCAGACATGTGGGTGTTGGTAGGGCCCTTTTGGCCCTTCATGTGGCTTGGAGTGGCCATGTGGCCATGTTGTATTCCACTGTGGCTTACATGCACAGAGCTTGTAGTATGTGCATTGCTTTCCCTTGGGAGCATGGCCATGCTTGTTGGGACATGCTGTACAACCCTGAGGCATCATCCTTGGGGGGGGGGGGGGGGGGTTATTGTGCTCCACATTGTCTGTGTACCAGCTTTACATGGTCATCTTTCCTCCCATAGGTCCACGGAGACATTCATTCTGGGCTACCAGGCCTGAAGAGGATGATGGGCGGGATGATCTGTTGCAGAGGATAGTTCGCCAGCAGAGAACTGATCTAGCAGCAGGCTGTCTTGATTTCTGAGATGAAAAGGGTTGCCAGAATACTGGAGGAATGTCTCCCTGTACTCTTGCAGCCCCAGCCAGCACACCATTGAGGACATTTCACCTGTTTAGCACCCTTCCCTGTCCAGCACCCCCTTTGTAGCTGATTTACATTTGAGCCTTCCAGTTAGTAGTTGTGTTTGTGTAGCATTCAAAGTTTATGTGATGTACATATTGTTCCCTGTTTGATATTTCCCCTCCCCAGTTTCTTATAAATAGTGTTGCTTGTTGCTGTTGTTGTTTCACTTTTAATATGCCTTTTCTGCTTTCGCATATATGTGTCTTGAGTCTTTATCAGCAGTCTGTCATTTCATTCAGGTTGCTGTTCTTGTCCTTGGGTTCTAGATCTTGGCACATGTGTAATCATGCCATTGCCTTTGGTTGCTGGTTTGCCACTGTTGTTCTCCACTGCTGTATGCACTTTTGTACACTTTCGGGGCTGCACATCTCTGCATGTGCACCCAGTGCCCATTTGAGTACACTCTGCACTATGCTGCTATTGCTGTTTGCAGCACCTGCCTGCAATATTCAGACCTGTCCTTGTTGCTATATTCAGTACTGTCTTCTTTCCCGAGATATTTTGCATTGCACTCACAGCCCTGTTTGCACAGCTTACTTTTCACACTGTATGCAGTAGGTTTTGTCCCAGGGCTATTCCTTTGAATATAGCATGCTAATTGTTCCAGGCTAATTTAGCATGCTGTGCAGTGCTAATTTTGCCCCAGGGCTAAGTTTTGAATATCTGGCCCCATATGTCACAAATATGTTGTGTTTATATGAAAAAATTAGCATCTCCTTATTCCGTGGTTTACCTATGAGATCATATATCTTGATTTCTCCACATCCTTTGATTTTCTATCACATTGGGCTATAATACAGAAGTTGATGGAAGAAAACATTAATAATAGGCTTATAAAATGGATAGCTATTAGCTATTGGCTTATTGCTAGAAAACAGTGTGCAATAATCAGAGGGCACACTTCATGTAGCTATGAAGTGTCCATGGGGTGTCCTGCAGGGATCAGTATTAAGGCTATTACTTTTCAATATATTTATTTCTGTCCTAACCAAGAACCTGACATCATGGGTGATTAAATATGCAGATGACACACATTTGGGGGGTGTAAATGCCTCACTAAGACTGATCACAAATTAATTCAGGAAGATCTTAATAAACTAAGAACATGTGATTCCAGTTGTGAAATGAGATTTAATGTGGAGAAATGCAAAGTCATGCATCTTGGTAATAAGAATAAGAGGTATTTCTAGACACTGTGAGGCAAAATCTTGTCTCAGACCAGTAATGAGAAGGGTTTTGATATAGTCATTGATGAACAATTTGACCTCAAATACCAGTCATCCCTTGCTATTATTTGTACTACTAGAGTGTTGAGGGCTATAAAGACACATGTATGATCAAGTGATATAGCAGTAATCTTTGCTCTTAATACAGCATATATGCAACCCCATCTTGATTATGCCACTCCAGTCTGATGTCCTTATAAATGCAAATAAATTGCTCAGATTGAAAGGGTTCAGTGAAAAGTCACCAGGACCATTTATAGTATTTGTAACTTAACATACAGTACAAGTCTAGACTTGATCACCTCAGTTTAATTACCTTAGAATAGTACTGCTTAAGAAGTTATCTGCTTACCTTGTATTACATAATGCAAGGTCCTTATCTTTTGACAGAACTGAATTTTAATTTCAAACACATACCTAAAAATACTAGAAAGCATTCTCTTCAATTAAAAGGAAGTATTTTTTCACCCAGAGTGTTATCAATTCATGGGATTCTCTACCTATCGATATAATTACTAGCAAGGCAGAATTCAAACATAAAGTAAATCATTTTCTATTAAACAGTGTTTTATTAAGATATTACTATGTAGTACTTGGAAAAACATGGGCACTCCTGCCTTATCACTCCTATTCTTTCTTAGTATGAACCCTTAGTATGAAACATTTTCAATGCACAAAAACAGTTTCATTTATTTTTACATATTTTTTTCTGTCACATTTTTTTACTCCCACCATCATAGACCCTATGGATGACAACTTTCAAATCCTCCACAAAATTGGATGTTTGCTGTGTACACCTATGTAAGTTGCAAACACCCATTTTGGGGTTGGGGGTTGAAATATGACACCCATATTGTTCATGAGGTGTTAGTAAAAAAGGTGTTCGTGGAAAAAAAATATACATACTGTGCAAGATAGATAACTTGTTATATGGCCTACAGGAGGGGTGTGCATGTAATTTTTATTTGAATAGTCATTCTCAGCACCCAAAGTACATGGCTATTCATTATTCAGGTACAAATTGTTCAGTCAAATTATTGAAAATATTAAATAATAAAAATAAACCTTAAAAACCCTCAACTGCTTCACAAGTTCCCAACTACAGTCCCTTGGTCATCCTCCCTCACAATTTCAGCTGTAATTATTTTTCAACCTTCAACCATGCTCCAGTTCTTGAACATTGATTCTTTAAAAAACATCAACACTACTGAACGGGAAACTGGGCACAATCAGCCTGTACTGTCACTGAGGTGTTCTCATTCCCTGTGACAGGGAATCAGAACCCTGAGGTGGCAGCACAGTCTGGTTGTAGAAAAAGATCTCTAAACACACAAATTGGGCTCTTACCACCTTTGTATAAAAAAGATGGGCCCGATTCCAAGAAAGGCTAAGCCGGTGTCAGCTGAGATATGCCAAACCCCATGGCATATCTCACGACTTATGCTATGTGTTACACCAGCCCCTATTCCAGGAGGCACCCTATGCCATGTCAGATGCAGGCTATGACAGTCGTGGGTTACACCTCCCACTACGCCGCAGCCCACAATGACATGGAGTGTGGGTTAGGACCTCAACTGCACCCTATTTCAGGAGGCTACTGTTGTAACCTGCTGGCATGATTCCAAAAGCTGTACTGGTGGAGCTAAGTTAGGGCAGCCCAGAGCTGTCCTAAGGGGCATCCAATGGTTAGCACCTTTGGATGCCTACTCTGCAGTGCCATGGCAATGGCACCAGTCTGTACCCCATGATCCTGCAAGCACATCCATGCCCCCACACCCCTGCTTGTTAGGGCCCCCCTGGATTTTGTACACCTGAACACCTCCTCCAGGCACCTGTGCCATCTGTCCTGCCCCCCCATGCCCCCCGATGTCTACTGTGCTGTTCTAGAGTGGGGGGATTTGGGAGCTGCCAGTCACAGGCCATGACTTGTGACATGCTGGGCATTATGCCATGTGAGTGGCATTAGATTCCACATGGTGCAACCCACATGTCGTAAGTGCCGGGACCCTACCGCTCCTGCAATGTGGTGTAGGGTCCTGTAGCGGTGAATGCTGTAATTCATAGCCACATACAAGTTACACCATTCATTCTGGAATTGGCCCCATGTTTTGACTTCAGAGTAATTTTCCATAAAGTACTGTTTGTGTCTTTTTATTTTGTACAAAAATACACATTCAAATATCTAGCAGATGCTCAAGATGTATGACTGATGTATTTCAGATTCTCTGATCTGTCTCAGAGGCTACTAAAATCAACAATACCTCCTTCCTAAATATGTCTATGGTGGATTAGATCATATAACATCAGTAAACATCTATATATATGTTAGCCATATTATTGCACATGCATAACTCTAAAAGCTAATGAATACAAACATACAAATAAATATACTGATGTGCAAGTAAGGGAAAAGGTGTGATAAAAGTGAAAATATATAGAAGTACAACCACGTATCATATGATAAAACAGGGCCCAGTTTGGGACTCTACAGTATAAACCAATTAAAATTGTTCAACTTCCAAAGTACCTAATTTCATCATCATATAAATATTTTTCCTCATACATTTTTATTTATTTTTAATAGTGCACACAGCAATAAAATATCAGACTTTAAGAGAAAATAAATATCTCAACTATCTCAAGTAAAATAATGTACAATAAAATTCATGTCCATTATAAATATTATTCAAAGTTACATAAACAACTTAGACTTAAATATTAAAGTAGCAAGAAAAACATCTCCATACTACTTAGAACCTGGTTTATGATTTAAAGGACAAGGAAAAGTTCAGCACTGTATAGAGTAGAAGAAGGTAATCGAGTAAGAAAAACTCAGCATAAAAGAAAGAGAAGAGAAAAGAAGAGGGAAACAATAACATGATCAGATTCAATACTGATTCAATCTGGTGTATACAACTTGGAGGCATTAGTAACAAGCCATAGACTAAGTTGCATTGCTCTACACATTAGGTAATATAAAAAAAAATTTTTGAGCGCTTAAGTCATCCACTTCTTTTTGCTCTAGTCAACTTATAGTATGCTTGTCTGGGTCTCTTATGTGGCCATAAATTCTTGTTAATGGAATTTTGGATAGTCAAGAACCAATATTTAGGTATTTTGTTGACAATGAGCATGATCTAGTATACAAGATTAGGCAATAAAGTAATTTTGACTATATCAAGTCTCCATAAATTAAAAGGTAATCTGTGCCATTGTTCAAGTTCAAGATCAAGAGGGCAGAAAGATTCTGTTTTGAAAATTGTTTATAGCTTTTAGTAAGATTGACCCCCTAGATATTGAATACTAGTTTTACCTAACTCTAAATCCAGTTCAGTCATATCTTCTTTCAAAAGGGTTGATTTCAAAAGGAAAATCTGAGATTTTGTCCTATTAACTTTATATCCAAAGACAGCACCATAATCATCGAGAACTTTTTATATTTTCTTTAAGGTTGTAAGTGGATTAGTAACTGAAAGCAAAATATTATCTGTGTAAGCAGAGGCAACATATTGATTTCCTTTTTTATCAACTCCTAAACATTGTGACCATAGTTAAACTTCAGAAGAAGCGGTTCCAATACTAAAATGAATAAACTTGGAGAAAGGGGGCAGGCTGGCTTGGTTCTATTTCCAAGATTAAAATATAGGGAGAATAAACCATTAGTTAGCACTGTAGATTGAGAAAAAGTTTATAATAATATAATCCCTTTAATAAATTGAGAAAAAGTTTATAATAATATAATCCCTTTAATAACGTTTTCTGGGAAATTAAAAACTTTCAACACCCTAAAAAATGTATCTCCAATTAACCTGTCTGAACGCTTTCTCAGCAGCAAATGAAATTAGCACAGCCAAGGTTTTGTAGTGTTTGGCCAGGTTAATTATATGAAGAATTTTTCTGGCATTGTTTGCTGCATGCTTTCTTTTTAAGAAACTCATTTAGTGAGGACATGTAACGGTGTGGGAATATTAAAGATGGACAAAACTCCAGTAAGGTGCAACCCACCTACTTATGTGGGAATTTTATTATAAAGAAAAAATATATAACTCAGTCTTATGTCTGGCACCTTCTTCAGTATTCACTTAATCTTGAACCAGCTTGTTAACAAAATCACAGTTTTTCAAAAGGTAAAACAAAAGAAAAATACATAGATGGTCTATACTCAAAAATGGTGGAACCTTCCTCCACCACTGATCAGCAACAACTAATCCACTATCCCTTGAGACCTGTTCAGGTAAAGCTTTTATTCCCTCCCACCTGTTCTGGTGACATTGTATCTTTAACAGAAAGATAACTTTTTAATAGCTTTAAAAACAATATTGTACACATTTTAGATTGCTGTATTCACACTAAGTGATCTATTGCAATATTTCTCTCAAAATAATGTATTGTACTAAGGTTTTTCTATCCCATAGCACATTCCCCTGTGTTTGAGTGGCAGGTCCTTAATTATAAAAAGAGTCCAGAAGGGGCAGCTGATTCACTATAGTCCAAGCCAGAATGCAGTAGGATCTCACCACAAACAGACTTCTGTGGATTGAGAAGAGCTCTACTTCAACTATAGCTACTAACCAAATATATTTGTTTTAAATGACTGCTTATTCTATTTCCTTTAAACCATATTAACTTTTAAACCTGTGGAAAAAAACACATGCAGTAAATTAACATTACTTAGGTTGGTGTAGAACACCAACTCCCAGTTATGCAGACCCTTTTTATTAAGGCGTGTCTTCTTGTCTTGCAGTTGTAGAGGATACAAATAGCTAAAGCCTTACTTGGACCTATCTAAATGTACTTGGCTAAAGACAGCCTTAATTATCTTACACTCAGACTGCAGGACAACAAAAGGAACCTTCTCAATAAAGGTTTGGTAAAAGGGCTTCAGGTTTTCCAGCTTTTGGACAATTTGAATTAGCTCAAAGCTACTGGCAGGGAACAACTGTGAGTTTGCAAAAATAAGCTGTTAGCTGAGCTTTCTCCCCAGTAGCAGAGCAAACTCAGAGAGCTGTAGCTCTCTCTTTAAGCAAAATGGCATTGCGATTTTCTTGGGGAAACATTTCCAAGAAGAGCCTAAATGCGGCTCAAGTCCTTTACTTTAAAAACAAATAAGTGCTATCAACAAGGAACAAACATTTCTGCCAAACAACAAGAGCTACTTCAATGTTTGTTCAGGGTGTGGCTTACTGCTTAGGCAAGGGGGGGGCTGGGTTACTTGAATGGAATATGAACAAAAATACTTAAGAACAACAGGTAACCCAGTCATGTAATATAGGTGCCATTTATATACTGGGTAAATCTACTGCAAAAATGCCTCTCTCTTTATTTCAGAAGCCCTCCAATGTGTTATCCTTTGTTCAGAGGTATTTATTTACCTCACACAAACATTGTCTATTCTTAAACCGTTTAGATGCAAAAAATAAAAAATATTGTAGCAGACATTCTTGTTGTCCTTCCTGTTTGCCTGAAGGCTTTTGCCCATGCCACCATCAAATTACCTTATTCCAATGTACTAAGCTGGAAAAAATAGAGAAAAATAAGAAAAGGGGAACAAGTTTCAGGGGTTGGGGGGTATTTGTAAGGAGGTGGACTGTCTCCATACAGAAAGTCACAGGGATCGCCTCAGAAGAGGGAAAGATAGTGGTTGCAACCAAAGACAAGATAAAAAATTGGTACATTTAGGAAGTGGCAGGGACCAACCCTGTCACAGGACAAATCAATGATTGTATTACTATTTTCAATCTTTTAGTGATAATGAAAGCCAACATCTTAGTGTCTGAGTTAATTAAAGAATTAGGCCTGAAATTTACACAATTTTATGGGTCCTTCCTTTTTTATGCAATACCACAATTAAACCTTTGTCCATGAATGGTGGTAATTTACCATTGTCCTATGCCTCCATGAACACTTTATGCAGTACAGGAGCAATCTCTTTAGGAAACTTCTGGTTAAATGCATGGGGAAAACTATAAGATCCAGGGGACTTATTTTTACTGAGTGACTTGACGGCTGTCCTCCATACTAATTTGTGCAGATAGTTAACTATGAAATGTTTCATCTACCTTTGAAATTTGTAATCCATCACTGAACTTTAGAAAATAATTTTCTGACCATGCAATTTTATTATTATTGTAAAAACTGGTCTAGAATTCAGTAAACACTTTATTAATACCCTTACAGTCTGTAATTAAATAACCTGAATCAAGATCTCAAATACTAACAGCATTTATTGGATTGGGTTATTTTGAATTCCTGAGCCTGACTGCCAAAATGTTTTGAGCTTTGGGACCTGTTTCTGTATACCTAATCTTGACTTTCCTGATATTAATGATTACGTTCTCTCTTGATAGATTATCATATTTGTTCCTAACTAGTGACCACTGTTTCCATTTTAATTCAGAATTGTCCAGTTGTGAGTCTTGCTCTAACTGTTTCAGTATATTCATTTTCTTGTTTACTTTTGTGGGCTTTCCCCTTTTCTGCTTAGCAGATATACCAATAAAATTCCCCTTAAAACACATTATAAAGTATCCCATATAGTTGCCCAAATGGTATTATTGTAACTACTGCATAAATGTTGAGAAAGCAGTGTATTTCTTTTGATAATTATTCAATGACCACCCCATCTTCTAATAAAGAGACATTTAGTCTTCACCTATTAGGCCCACAAATCCAACAACCATTGGTAAACATTATAGAAATAAATGCATAACAAGAAATAACAACAGGATGTATAGTATCATCTGTTAAGTTACAAATGTTCTTTTTAGATATACAATCTGATCAATTTGAGATCCTGTTTTATGAACAGGTGAACAAAAAGTAAATTCTTTTATATTTGTATTCAATATTCTTCATGTGTCAACCAGATCCAAAGTCTCAATTAAAAATGTCAAGTCTCTATCAGTTCTGGTCATTCTGAATTTATTATTGGACCTGTCTAAGATTGGATCAGAAATACAGTTTGTGTCACCTGTTATAATTGTATTGTAGTCCAGAAAAGGGTTTAAATATTTTAAAATCTCCCCAAATTTTAAATGATTAGATAGGTTATGATCATAAATATTAACTAAGGTAATTTTGTAGGTGTTGAGGTAACAATTATCAATTAAGTTTCCTCCTTGTCCACAATTGTTATTTTCAATTTTAAAGTGAGTGGGCAGGATTCACAAAGGAGATGCGCTCAGTGTATCTCAGCTGCCCCAGCACAGTGGAGATGCACTGAGCACATACTGTGGTATTCACAGAAGATGCACAGGGGAATACCCCCGGCACATCCCATCTGTGAATACCACAGTTGAACCCAGCCCAGGCTGCATAGGCACATCCCCCATGTTGGGCTGGGAACTCAGTGGGGCAGCGCATCTCAGGATGCACTTTGCTCAAAACCACCATTCACAGTCACTGACATGCAAATGGGGCCATTAGGCATGCAAGGCACAAAAGAGACATTTTCATGTCATTATGGCCTCATTTGCATGCACCTTGCAGGGATGCACCAGACCAAATGCACCAAGCACCCTGCAGGGCTGTCAGAATAGCCACAGACCCACAACCTGCCCTGGAGACATAGTGGTCCCTCCACCTCACCTGTAGATGTACAGCCCCTGAATCCTGTAAAAGCCATAGCCCTGATGGTATAGTGGTCACCCACCCACCTGTAGCAGTACAGCCTCCAAATACCATAAAAGCTATAGCCCTGTTGGCATAGTGGTCCTCCCACCTCCCAACCCACACAGGATTCCCCCCTGCCCAAAACCTACAGCCAGTCCCTTAGTGGAAAGCAGCACATCCCACCTGCACACTGCCACAGCTGCCCACCAACTATGCTGATAGAGACTGACAGCCTAGTATACTGCACACAGTGCATTGGTCATCCATGTTGACCAATGGGCATACAGCATGTACTGTAGGTTGTCATTCACGACTTTGACAGACTCTGTTGGAAAGTGCCCATGGGGTTAACTATCCACAGAAAAAGGCTCAGGATGGAATCAGTATTTCTGATGCTTCCATCTTGGGTTCTTTAGTACAACCAAAAGGAGACAGATGAAGACAGAGAGGAGAGACTTCAATATCACAGGTGACTAATAACAGCACCTGGTTAGGTGAGGAAAGAATAAAGTTAAGGAACCAAGAGTCAGATCAAAATGAACTGATACAGGTCCATAATTCTGCTAAATAAATGACCTCTCAGCAGCCATCCAGGATATAGATGAACTTACAAGGAGTTTAAGGAACCTTGAATCAAGTTATTCGAGTTCTGGAAATTCATTCATAAGTCACACATTAAACTCATTTGAAGACCATGCAGCTAGATTCTCTCCAAATTCTAGATCACATTCCCCTCAAGAAGGCTTTTATGAACATATAAATTATGACTAAGAACATTTTAAAAATTGTGGTGATTTTACTATTTCTACACCTTTATCGAGACATATGTTAAAAATACTTAAAAACCCTTATTTTGCAAACATCGCGATTCTGGAAAATCTTTGGGTATTGAAAGAGGAACTAGCTGCTCTGCAACAAGATGTTTTCCTCCACAACAGAACTTTGATAAATAATATAAAACAACAGCGATCAATTGACTTGAATCAAAAAGATAACTCAGTTCATGTACAGATCTTGGAGCAAATGGACAAAGCTAATAAGGCATGCCAGTTAAATTTTCCCCCACTGTTTGAAAAAGGTAAGGATGATGCGATAGAGTTTATAGATTTAACACAATCTTGAAAGAAAAAAAACAAAAAAGGCAGAAAAATAGAAAGAGAAAAGACACAATTAGCCACAATCGGCTAAAAATAATGAGGAGAATATTACAAATAGTGTACTCAATACATCATCAATACAAAACCAACAATTTCAAAGTAAAATGATTAGACCAAAAAATAATACAGAGAAACATACAACTGGATTAACAAATCAGAAAGACCAAAGAGAATTGGAACCACTAACTCAGACATCCCAGGTTCAGGATATGCCTAGGACAGACTTACTTTAAAAAAATCAACAAAAGAAAGTAACATGGACCACAGTAGTCAAAAATTGGAAAATTGACTGTAAAAATCAAGATGATTTCCTGGATAAAGGAACAACCCCTAACTTGACCTATAAGGAGACGGAGGATAAAAACCTCTTACAGTAAATTAGGTAAAAGAGAAGAAAATAAACTAGAATCTAATGAGTATTTATTGGAATTACACAGTATTCCAAAATTATATAAAGAAGCACAACAAGTTCAGACAGAATGGATCACAAAACTGTTTCATCTGAATGGTGGAAGAAAGACCATTTTTGTAATGAGACTTAATAACAATCTTTATCCAGAATGTGTCTTAATATATACTAGCTTGAGTAATATGGCTAATAACTTATTAATAAGTTACAGTCTGTGGAATCAATGATGAGTGAAAAGGGATTTAATTTACTCCCACCTTAAACTGTCCCTTGCATGAACATGGAAAAATAATAGGGAAAACGCAAAGAAATATGGAAGTGAAGAAACAATACAACAGCAAAAAGAAAGTCTAAATAACAAAAAGAGGGCTCTCTTTTGCATATGATATGGATGTGCCCCAAGGTGGCAGCACTCTGGCATGATATTAAACAGAATTTTTTACCATTATCTGGGTGTTCCAATCACTTTACATTAGAAGTGTGTATAATAGGAGATTTTCATTGTTTGTGGTCACCTAGAGACAGGGCCTTTATGGCTTTAACATAATTTGTGACCAAACTAACTCTAATGCGGCATTGGATAAGTGATGCACTTCTGACTTTAAGAGACTGGATGCAGGGACTAATAACTGCCATAAATGGTGAAAGAGCAGTAGCAGCACAGAATCACAGGGTAATTCAATTTGGAGAGCTTTGGAATACTATGTTAAGCTTTATAGCAGGAAGGTGAGTTAGTTCACCTATGTGACTCAATGATTCTCCTCCTTTCTTATTATGCATGTCATTTATGTTATCTGGTCATGTCGTTGCTAAAATGTGTCAAATGAACCTGTGATTGATATTGTGCCAGATTTTGGGGAGGGGTATGGGTCAGGGGGATTGGGGTGGTGGTGATGTGCGGGGTTAAGTGTGGAGCCTACTTGACTGTATTATGTAGAATCTATTCATGGTCTGTGGCTATATTGGATGGTGTGGGTGGGGGTGTTTGTTTTTTCAGATGTAATCTGAATGTTTTTGGAGAATGTTCTTCCTGTTTGTATTGAAAAGTTTTAATAAAATATATTAAAAAAAAAACAAAGGATAAATAAACTTTTAGCAGTTTCAGATTTATTCCATCAGCAGCAAATACAAATAGAAAGAAAAAAAAACATATCCATGTTTGGGTAGGACTTGGTAAAAATCAAACTTTGGGGCAAACTTAAAAAGAAATGATAAGTTTCTTATTTTGTGCTCTAAAATTAAATGTATGCTATATTTCAATAACAAGAATTAATGTAAACATTGACTCTTCCCAAACTGAGTTAGTGTTTAAAATACCTAAAATGGTTGATCTGGTTATGGAAAGGGTTAAGAACCTGGAGGACTTGGGAAATATCTCATTGATCAATCAGTTTGGAACTTAAAGTAGAAGTCCACTCAGAATGTGCAAAAACATATGTTATGTAGAGTGTTTTGATATGTATGTTAAGTCCTTCCCTTTGTCTGCTATTAGGATTTTTTCCAAAATTAGCCTGCTAGCTGTATGGTAGCTTTACGACCCCTGGGGATCTCCATCACAAATAGGTTTATTGGCTTTCTTTCTCCTACGATGCACCCTGGCTCATGTGACAGTGATGTAGCTATGCCCTTAGATTTAAAAGGGTCTGTCACAGCTCAGCCACAAAGATAATACTTCTTTCAGAGAAGTCACACTGCTAGATTTTGGGTGAGTGTAATTATTATTATTTTTTGATATTAGTACCTTATCCTGCTATGTTACAACCTATAAGGTGATGTTCAATTTTTGCTACTTAGTACTGGTGCAAAAACTGAAAGTGACTGACAGGAATAGAGTAAACAGTGACATGATTCAAACACACACACACACACACACACACACACACACACACACACACTCACACACACACACGCAGCAGAACATAGCAGGACAAGGTACTGATATAAAAAAATAATAATGATTACACTCACCCAAAATCTAGCAGTGTGTCTTCTCTGGAAGAAATATTTTCTCTGTGGCTGAGCTGTGACAGACCCTGTAAAAAGACCCTGGCTTCCTGCAGGAGCAATTAGACATCACACCATAGGGCACTCTGGGAAGACTATCTGGGACAAGAGGCCATAAAAGAAACCAGAATGGCAACCTCCAAGGGCAATAAAACAGGGAAAGTTAGAAAAAACATCTCTCTCAGCCAGAGGAAAAGAAAACACTGGGAACTGGTTAGAACACAGAAAAAAAGACTACTACATATCTTTTTCTGATGTTAACATGGAGTTTTCCTTTAATAAGAGTAGGATCCAATAAACACCAACATAAGGAAAGTGGTAACAATGAAAACTGATATAATCAGGAAAAGTCATATGGTGAATCAAAATCTAAACAAAATATTGAAAGTAGTATGAATATTCTGTCATGCAACATTGAAGGGTTAACAAATAAAATGGTAGATCACACTATCTTGGATTCTTTAAACTTTGGGGACATTATATGTCTCCAAGAACCTTGGTTAATGGACTAGAGTTCACCATTACAACCAGGATATAGTGAGTATATTAAATCAGCCTTTAGAGCAAAGAAAATGGGCAGACCAAAAGGACGAGTTGTGACATATATTAAAACCAATTTAAATTTTGATATACAGAAAAGGAACTAGGCAACTCAATCCCTAATACACTTATACTTCAATTAGATAATGTTAAACAAAGTTGTATTTCAATAAATATTTATATTACTCCCAAAAGTCAATTAAATGAAAATCTATTTCCCTGGGAAACTTAAGATCAACTTCTAGCCTCATTGAACACTATATATGATTTGTTTGCCATCAAGATTATGGGTGATTTCAATGCTCAAGTATATAAAGAGAGGGAGATGTACACAATGGATGATGAGTTTTTAAAGGATCTAAATATAATTAATAATAACACTATTGCCAATAGAGTTGCTAAAGATAAAGTGACTAACTCACACGGAAACACTCTTCTCTCAGTAATGAAAAACTATGATTATTGCTTGATTAATGGAAGGACAATGGGTGATACTTTAGGAAATTATATCTTTATAGGATCCAATGGGGCTTCCATAATTGATTTAATATGGGCAAATCAGGAGATCATATTGATGTTGAAAGACCTGACTATTTTAGATAGGGTTGAATCATCTCAACTCCCCTTAGAGCTTAAAATAGTAAGGAATGACCAAGATTATTTTCTATTAGGTACAATTAACCCAACAGATATATTTGAAATTATAAATTCTAGGAGAATAAGGTGGACCACATATTCAATTAATACAACAGGTGAAATATTGAATTCAGGACACATGGAGGATCTAAAATGAAACTTTTTGGTAAGTAAAAATGTAAATGAAAATTTGGTTATATACTGAGCTACCTCAAACCATTTTTGACTACTCAGACCACTAAAGGGAGTAGTAAACCAAAAACATGGTTTAATTACAGATGTAAGCAAAAGAAGAAGGATTTTATTTTATTTAGTTTTTGTTTACTGGGTAGGTGCACTAGCCATGATATGACTATTTTCAGGCATTACCTGGGACAGTACAACAAAGAACATTGGAACGACAGCACACATGGGTACAGTAATAACAAGTAGAGGAATACAGTAAAGCAATAATACAAGGATAACAATAAGTAGGAGTTACAAAATATTGGCAAACATAAGACAAATAATGGCATCAAATTTTAATAAGAAGTGCAGGAGTCATGGATTCAACCTGAGGAGGGACAGGGTTATGTCCAAAAATAAGGTTAATGGGGAGAGTGAGAGAAATGAGGAGATGATCAGCTGTAACAAGAAGATAGGTAGAAGGAGGTGTTGATGTGGTGGAGGAAACAATCTAAGAGCAGGAGGAAAGATGTTGAGAAAATTGGGGTCAGCAGGTCTAGGGTGGTTTGAAACAGGAGCATTTACAGAACAGGATTAGGTGATTACGATATGCCTTCTTGAAAGCAACATGGGATGAGGCCTCATGAATGTTTAGTGGTAGGGAGTTCCAGTGTTGGGGGGTGAGACAGGCAAATGCACTGGTGCCTTTAGAGGTAGAATGCCTGGGGATGAGAACAGGGGCAGAGACTGCCGAGCAAAGGTCATAGAGGGATGACTGTGTTTGAAAGAGACCCGCAAGGGATTGAGGAATTTGTGATCTGATAATGCTGTCAATAATGGATCCAAAGGCATAAGATCAAGACTTGTGGGGTGAAAGCCATCCAAGGTCAGAGCAGAGGGTGCAGTGCTGTTTCAAATGGTGGAAGGAGAGTGCATACCAACAGATGTTATTGTAGGTGACATCCCATTTCCGAAGACTGGATTTGCTTGCAGATGTATAGGTGACACTCCATAGTTTAATGAGGGCAGTAGAACTCCATGGGCTATGACAAGTCTAGCTGAGGGGGTGAGAGCATAGCTGGTTTGATAGGCAATACCAAGTTTGGTATTTACCTACTTACAGGTTAGCAGGATGTGGGTGTCGAAAGTTAGTGAGGAATCAAGCATGATACCCAAATATTTAAAGGAGCTGACCACCTCGATGGATTTACCACTTAAGGTGGAAACTTTAAAATCGTTTTGGGCTTGTTTGAGCTTACAGCTTGAGCTGAATAGCATAGCTTGGGTCTTGGGCTCATTTAGGACAAGTTTGTGAGAATTCAGCCACTGTTGGATGAGTTGAAAGTCATGGAAGAGTCGTTCATTGATATCATCAATGCATTTGGGGCTAGTGTACAGGACAATGTCATCCACATACAGCAGGGAGGCAGTTTGTGACAGGTTAGAGTTGATATTGTTTAGGAAAATAGAGAAAAGCAGTGGGCCTAATATAGACCCCTGGGGGACCCCTATGTTAATTGTAGATGTATCTGAGGAGATAGAGTTATATTTTAAGAATTGAGTTCAGTCTGATAGATAGCTACCGAATAAGTTTACTACCTTAGAGGAGAAACCAAGAGATCTGAGTGAGGCAACAAGAAGAGCATGATCAACCAGATGAAAGGCCTTGGTCATATCGATAAAGATGGACCCAGTAAGGACAGCAGAATCCATGGCCTTAAGGATATCAGAGGTAAGCTTAAGTAGGGCAGTTGTAGTACTGTGTCCCTTACGGAAGCTATGCTGAGCTGGATTTAGGAGGTCATTTTTAAGGTGAAATTCAATAGTTTGGGTAGCTACAAGTTTTTCTAGAATTTTAATAAGAACAGACAGGATTGCAATAGGCCTATAATTGAGTGGGTCTTTGAGGTCACCTTTTTTGAGAACAGGGGTTACCCTTCCGTCGTCCATATATCAGGGACATGATTTTGACACAACGAGAGATTAAAGATCATGGTTAGGGGGGCAGAATGAAAGGGGAAGCTAGTTTTAGTAACTTGGGTTTGAGATTGTTCGAGCCCACTGCTGCATCCTCAGTTATATTATTAAGTAATTTTTGTACTCCCTGGGATGAGACAGACTTGAAATAGAAGGTTGGATGATTAACATTTGTAGAAATGTGAGGGGACAACTTGGCAGGGAAGGAGAGGTGTATTTTGTTAGGTCAGAGAATTGATTATTGAAGAAATTAGCTATGGTGAGGGGATCGTTGCAGTGGACACCATTGAGAGACATGTCATTAGGGGAGTATGACATGTTTGAGCCCATAAAGAATTTAATGTGGGACCAGAATTTCTTTGAGTCTCCATAGGAATTGGTTAAAAGATCTTTGCAGTAAGAGCCTTTGGCCTGTTTGCTATCCTTTTTACAGGAATTACACAGGGCTCTGTAGGTGTTTAGATCTGCTGTATGGCCAGATCTTTTGTAGTGGATCCAACTTTTATCTCTTAAATGTAGCTTTCTGAGCAGTCCAGATTTTAGCCATCTAGTTTGCCTGTTTTTTACTCGGCGTATTACCAGCTTGCAGTGTTGCTCCTGCAGTGCTTGTAAGTGGGATAAGAAGATGCTTAGAGAAGACTGAGCATTATTAGCTCCTAAGAGAGAGAGAGAGAGAACCAGTCAATACAAGCAACGTCTTGAAGAAAAGCTTGGGGGTTGAAATTAGTATAATCACGAAAGGTAATGAATCGGGGCTGCGTTAGTAAAGGTTTCCCTTTGCCCCAAATGCAGAAGGCGGGGGAATGGTCAGTAATAGCATCAGCTAGTACACCAGAGATGACAATGTGCTCAGGATGGTTAGTCATAATCCAGTCGAACACGGTGCCAGTGTTAGAGTGGGGGGGGAATTCTAGTAGGTTCTAGAATAAGCTGGTGGAGATTAAGGCTTAGGATACTTGACAGGGATGTGGGTTGAGAGCTACCCAACCAGTTTATATTTAGGTCCCCAAGGATAAGAACTTCATTTCTTCCAGAGTGAATGGCGATTTGATCCAGCAGTTCCTCCAATCCTTTATGACCGCTCCTGGGGGGATTATAGATACAGACTATGTGTAATTTCTTAGAGTCAAGAGTGATGAGGGTAAGAAGCACTTCACAGTGGTTGAGGGGGGACAAGCTAATAGCAGAAAGTTGGAGGTGATTTTTAAAGTGAATTGCTGTGCCCCCACCTCTTTTTGGGGGGTCTAGAGAGTCTCAAGAGGTTATAGGATGGGATGTTACACAGAGAGTCAGGGGTGGATGTCTTGAGCCAGGTTTCTGTGAGGCAGATTATATCAGTTTTGTAGAGGGAGGTCCATGCTTCTAGTTCAGCAAAGTGTTTCTCAAGACTCCTTATGTAATGGTGGATGATTGTAAGACCTTTAGCATTTAGACTGGGGTTGGTTATACAATTTATTGGGCCAGGGTTAAGTTGGACATCACCTGAGAGCAGTATGGCTAGAAAGAGTAGATACCACAGCCTTTTGCACATGTAGGAGCATATGGTGTGTAAATGAGGGGGCAGCATTTTGGGGGCATGTGTAATCATGAGGATCCAAGTTCTGCTTGCTAGAAGGGGAGTAGTGACATAGTGAGGTGCAGGCACAACAAGGAGATTTGAAAATTAAAAATCCCTGGGTGTGTAGTGGGGGGGGAGCTTTAGCAGCACTGGGGACAGGTAACACAGTAAACAGAAACAGTAGCAGTGTGGAGGCAAGGAGAAGTAGTAAAGTGATGGACTTCATGGTAGACTGCCAGGGGTTATGGGAGCAGGTCAGAGAAACTAGTGAGGATGCAAGGAGTAGGGGGGACCATGGAAGGAGCAAAGCAATGCACTAAACACAGGATCTAGTCAGGTGTTTTAGGCAGGAAGAGAAGATAGTAGATTCAGAGAAGCGCAGTAAGAGAACAGTCTAATCAGCAGGTGGGCTGAGGAATAAAACAGAGTCTTAAAATGATTGGGTGGGAGACCGAGAGGCTAGGGTAAGAAAGATAGGAGAAAATGAGAAGATTAGAGTGAGACTGAAATGCACAGTTAAAGGTGAGTGGGAAAGCATAGGATTGGAAAGGGAGGGAATAGAGGATAGGAGAGCAAGGAGAAGGGTGAGCTGAGAAAGGTGAAAAGTGGTGGGCAGAGAACTAATACGCTCAAGCACTGGAATGTTCATACTGTGGGACAAGTGAGCAACCACCCTGTGGGAAAGCCAATAAAACAGGAGCTGACAGAGATAGGAGGAGCTAGATATGTATTTAAAGGAGGCCTGGGCAGGGGGGGGGCTGGGAAGAAAATCCAGCCTTGTAGAAAGAGTTAGAATCAGGTTGGCAGAGAGAAATAAAATGTCTGTCTGTAGCAGGGAAAAAAGCACTCCAATTGTCTTAGCTGAGCAGGAAAGGAGGACCAATCACAGTCCAGCAGCCAAAAGCCGCACCAATCGGAGAAGGGCTGTAGCTAGGCGGCTTCAGCGGTAGTACCTCCTTGAGGGATCCAATGCGGCGAGCTCCATAGGCGGGCAGAGTTGGCGGTCCGAGTCGGGTGGCGGCCATGGGGGGTTCTGTGGGGCAGCCTAGTCATCCTGGGCACCGCTCAGGCAGAGGAGAGTCCCTAAGGGAGCAAGGAGAGGGTAGAATAAATATTAGAGCAGAAGGGGGTGGGAGACTAGCGGCAGACACTCAGCAGAGGGCTGTGGGGGATTAGGATAGGGAACAATAGAGCAGAGAAGGTGAGAATATGTTTGGAAGGGGAGATCAGAAATGGACAAAGGAGTGAGGTCAGAGCACTTTGGGTGGAAAAGCAGAGTGAGAGATGGGGGGAAGGGAATGAAGACAGAAAGTGAGGTACCTTGAGTGAAAGAAAGATGGAGACAGGAAGGAGGTGCAGGGGCATGAGGGAGAAATTAAACAGAGAGTAGAAGTACTTAGCAGAAAATAGACTAAGGAGCTGAGCAGCTGAAAAACACTTAGGGTCAGCAAGAGAGACTTATAATTAGTCAGGCAACAGACTAGGAGATTAACCTTCGAAATACACAGTTATAATAGCATTATGTTGCTACGGGTCTAAGTAGAAAATATAACAGCTTGTAAACAGTAGAAGCAAATAGTAGCACTTTAAACAAATAGAATAAAAAACAAAATCCTGAAATGGCACCAAGCAAACAGTTCTAAAATCCAGCTGTGTAGGTAGAGTTAGAATCAGGTTGGCAGAGAGAAAAAATGGCTGTCTGTAGCAGGGGAATAAGAGCTCCAATCGGCTTAGCCGAGCAGGAAGGGAGGAAAATAATCACAGTCCAGCAGCCAAAAGCTACACCAATCAGAGAAGGGACAGAGCTAGGCAGCTTCAGCAGTAGTACCTGTTTGAGGGATCCGATGCGGTGAGCTCCAGAGATGGACAGAGTTGGCAGTCTGAGTCAGGTGACAGTGATGGGGAGTTCTGTGGGGCCACCTAGTCATTCAGGGCGGTGCTCAGGTGCAGGAGAGTCCCTGCTTGAGGGATCCAATGCAACAAGCTCCAGAGGCAGGTAGAGTTGGCAGCCCGAGTTGAGTGGTAGCCACAGGGGGTTCCGTGGGGCAGCCTAGTCATCCAGGGTGCCACTCAGGTGCAGGAGAGTCCCTGCTTGAAGGATCCAAAGCGGTGAGCTCCAGAGGTGGGCAGAGTTGGCAGTCTGAGTTGGATGGCAACCAAGGGGGGTTCATTGGGGCCGCCTAGTCATCCAGGGTGCTGATCAGGTGCAGAAGAGTCCCTGATTGAGGGATCCAGTGTGGTGAGCTCCAGAGGTGGGCAGAGTTGTTGTTACAAGTTGGGCGGTGGCCAAGGGGAGTTCTGTTGGACCACCTAGTCATCCGGGGCACCGCTCAGGTGTAGGAGAGTCCCTGCTTGAGAGATCCAATTCAGCAAGCTCCAGATGCGGGCAGAGTTAGCTGTCCAAGTCAGGTGGCAGCCACGGGGCATTCCGTTGGGCCGCCTAGTTGTCCAGGGCATCGCTCAGGCACAGGAGAGTCCCTGTTTGAGGGATCCAATGTGGTGAGCTTCAGAGGTGGGTAGAGTGGCATTCTGAGTCGGGCAGCGGCCACGGGGGGTTCTGTGTGGCTGCCTAGTCATCCAGGGTGCCGTTCAGGCACAGGAGAGTCCCTGCTTGAGGGATCCGATGTGGTGAGCTCCAGAGATGGGCAGAGATAGTGGCCTGAGTTGGGCGGTGACCGTGGGGGGTTCCAGGGGGCTGCCTAGTCATCCAGAGCACCACTCAGGTACAGGAGAGTCCCTCCTTGAGGGATCCGATGCAGCGAGCTTTAGAGGTGGGCAGAGTTGGTGGTCCAAGTCAAGTGGTAGCCACAGGAGGTTCCGTGGGGCTGCCTAGTCATCCAGTGTGCCACTCAGGTGCAGAAGAGTCCCTGCTTGAGGGATACGATGTGGCAAGCTCCAGAGGTGGGCAGAGATGGTGGTCTGAGTTGGGCGGTGACCATGTGGGGGTTCCATGGGTCTGCCTAGTCATCCAGAGCACCACTCAGGTACAGGAGAGTCCCTCCTTGAGGGATCGGATGCGGAGAGCTTCAGAGGTGGGCAGAGTTGGGGTCCGAGTCGGGCAACAGCCACGGGGGGTTCTGTGGGGCTGCCTAGTCATCCAGGGCATCACTCAGGTGCAGGAAAGTCCCTGCTTGAGGGATCTGATGCGGCAAGCTCCAGAGGTGGGCAGAGTTGGTGGTCCCAGTTGGGCGGCAGCCACTGAGGGTTCCATGGGGCTGCCTAGTTGTCCAGGGCACTGCTCAGGAGAGTCTCTGCTTGAGAGATCCGATACAGTGAGCTCCAGAGGCAGGCAGAGTTGGTGGTCCGAGTTGGGCAGCAGCTACAGGGGGTTCCGTGGGGCCACCTAGTCATCCAGGGCACCGCTCAGGAGCAGGAGAGTCCCTACTTGAGGGATCTGATGCGGTGAGCTCCAGAGGTGGGCAGAGTTGGTGGTCCGAGTCGGGCAGCGGCCACAGAGGGATCTGTGGGGCTGTCTAGTTGTCCAGGGTGCCACTCAGGTACAGGAGAGTCCTTGCTTGAGGAATCTGATGTGGTGAGCTCCAGAGGTGGGCAGAGTTGGTGGACTGAGTTGAGCGGCAGCTATGGGGGTTTCTGTGGGGCTGCCTAGTCATCCAGTGTGCCGCTCAGGTGCAGGAGAGTCCCTGCTTGAGGGATCTGATGTGGCGAGCTCCAGAAGCAGGCAGAGTTGGCAGTCTAAGTCGAGCGGTGGCCACGGAGGGGGTGCTGAGGAAGTATAAATCCGCTTCACACAAACAAAATCTTTAAAACTTTAATACCACTAAAAACAATATAATCAAAGTCTAGAAAAGGAAAAACAGAAATATTACTATAATATGTGGATGTTATTAAAAAATAATATTATTACTAATAACATCAAAGGTTTCTGGACTTTGGTTAGTCATGGATTTAATCAACACAAAAATCAAGTTGAAACTGCAATTACACTGAATCAATGGGACATCCACTTTTCTGGTCTATATTATGTAACTGATCTGGGCCAGAATAGTGGATTAAACGTCCAGAACTTGAATAGTCCAAGGCCATTATTATTTACATATGCTGAAATTATATCAGGAATTGGGGAAGTGGCCAATAACAAAGCCCCAAGTCCAGATGGTGTAACAGTAGATGTATATAAATATTTCTTACCTTGGTGAACACCAATTTTTTATATAATGTTTAACAAATTTGATCAAGGGGATGATCTACCTCAAACCTGGTTAGGGAGTATTATTTGCCCAATTTTTCAAAAAGGAAATGCCAATGACCCCCTCAATGTACAGGTCTATTAGCCTATTATACAACTCACAAAAAATATTCACTAGAATCATCCATTGAAGTCTGCAACCATGGGATGCTGAAAACAACATATTAAATGAATATCAGGATGGGTTTAGGAAAACAGATCTACTCTGCAAAATTGCTGTGTCCTACAACATCTAATTTGGGAGTATGTCAAAATAAGAAAGCACAAATTATATTGTTGCTTTGTGGTTTTAAGAGCAGCGTTTGACACAGTAGACAGACCATTATTATGGAATGAGCCTGCCGACTTAGGCCTAGACCCAAACATGTTAGATATATTAATTTGTTTGCATAGTAATAGTTGGCTTCAAGTACGATATAATAATGATAGAGATTTTCTTAAAAAATTCCTACTAATTGAGGAGTGAGATAGGGATGCATTCTAGCACTATTTCTCTTTAATATCTATATAAACCCAATAATATCAGGATTATAAGATTTCAAATTTCATTCCCCTTGGTTGGGCCAACAGAAGATTGCATGTCTTGCTTATGCTGATGACATACTTTTGTTGCCTACCTCATTGCTGTGCCTTCAAATAAAGTGGAACTGTTTTGTCAGACTATGTAAGGATTACAAACTTAACAACAAACAACCAAAAAACAAATTTACTTATATTTGACAACAGGCAACAGAAAGTCCAATATCTGTACATTGATAAAACTAAAATAGATACAGTTAAACATTGTAATTATTTGGGTATTAGATATTCAGAAAACACCATATGGAATAACCATTTATCATTAATTAAATCTAGATTTAATACTACAGTAAATGCTTTCAAGAGATTTACAGGAAAATATGGTAATGGTAGCCTATTGGGTCTTTTAAAGGTTATAAACATAAAGATAAAAAATGGCATATTATATGGTTCAGAAATATGGACAGACAATCAAATCAAACCCTTGGAGCTAATCATGAATAAACTATATAGATTTGCTCTAAGGGTTCCTAATAATACCCCTATTGAAGTGGTATGGAAGAATTTAGACAGTATTTTTTGATCTCTCTTGCACACATTCAGAGAATCAAACATGTTCTGAAACTGCTTATGATTCCTGATGACCAGTTACATAGAATCACATTTGAGGAAGCTATTGAATTTAATCATAGAGGTTTCTTATTCCCAGAAATGAAGGAAATCAAGGATCTGATCTTTCCTTTGGGTCTGGGACATCTTCTGTGTGATATTTATCATTATCACATTTTGAAATAAACAAAATTATTGTCAATAGGGTCTGTGACTCCACCCTTAAAAAAGATGAAGCCAGAATAAAGCAATTAAAAAATTATAGATGGTTTAAAAATATAAAAACTTACATTGGAATTCATCCATATTTATCAAAATTAACACAACCTGATGATAGAAGGTTGATAACAAGGCTCAAATTAGAGTTATACAAGGCAAATTATATTTTTTTATAAACAAAATAGAGGTGAACTCACTACACAGTTTTGTATAGGAGGTGCTTTACTGGAGGATGATCTAGCACTTGTGGATCTTTATTGTTTAAACTATGAAAGACAGAGGAAATATTGGCTTGGTCCCATTCTTAGGCTATACAATACACCCCACGATAGGACAAATTATTAGGGATCTTCTTACAACAAATGATGATAATATCTTGCAGTGATTAGTGAACTTTTTAAAAAGATTAAAATTGTGAATCTTTTATCATGTATTAATAACATGAATTGTGATTTTGCTGAAACTATTGTAACTTATGTATATATTTTAACACTGTATTTTAAAATCAGATATTGTAAAGACATCTGTGTTGACCAATAAAGACTTTTGTACCTTTTACCTGCTCACTCTTCTGTTTACTTGGCTTCAACTGAGACTGAAATACTAAGGTCATTTGGAACTCTCACAGCAGCATAACCCTTGTGCCAGCTGTTGAGGTGGGAGATATAATGTTGAGATGGCAGACAGCTGAAGTCAGTGTTTAGAGAGTTTGTTGTAATTTGAGTGTGGGAGTGAGAGCTGCTCTGCCAGTGAGCTCTGAGTTGAGGCCCCTGAATTCTCACCCTATACCTTTTCTGCAGAAGGATTTCCTGATTTTAATCCCTGGAGGGGTGAAAAGAAGTGCTAGTCGATGGATCCAAGGGGCAATCCCCTGTTTGGTCCAGGTTGTTTTGAAGCTGCCTGAAATGTCTGACAGTGAGTGAGTTCTGACTTTTTGCTAGAGGGAACAAGTACCTGTTCTGTTGTGTTCCATGCCTAAAAGGAAGGCACAACTTCTTTTTTTTCTGTAAGTACAGACATGCAAGACTGTATTTGAAGTAAAGTTGGTTGAGGTGTGTGATGTCCAGAGGTATGACTATATCATACTATTCAGAAATGTTACCTTTACACTACTGAGGTAGTGGATTTGTATGTTGAATGCTGAATGCCAGGTTTCACTCAATAGCAATTCAAGAGGTGTTTCAAATGTTTAAGGTGTAACTGAAAGAATGGCTGAGTGTGGATTTGGTAGCAAAGGGTGGGCAGAACCCCATCTGGAGTAACCAGTTCAGGACTAACAGGTTCAGTAAGGGTGCCTGATTACTTTAGAAAAAATGCCAAATGTCTGAAGAGGATTTTTATACCCCCTGGAGTGGGTTACAATTTTGTCTCTGGTTATGGATGTACAGTGCTAGTGTTAGCCAAATGTGTTTTCAGTAGTGGCCAAATTGCCACTAAAATCAGTGTCCTATGTTCTATGACATGTGGGAATACAAGTCCAAGTTGTTCTATGTTCTACGACGTGTGGGAATACCAAGTGCAAGTGTTCTATGTCCTACAGCAGTGGAAATACAAAGAGATTCTGACAGATACAGCTCAGTTTTGTTCTTCTGCAAGTTCCTAGTGCCAAGATGTGTAAACCTTGGGGGTCCACCCTTGTTTTGAAGGACATCTTTTGAACAAAGTCCAATTCTAGAATCCCATTTATGGTCTGGACAGTTATGTTATTGCTTCTTTTGTGGATTCACTGTGTACTTTTCCAGAAGATAAGTCTAGCATATGCCTAGCAAATAATCTCTCCCCAGGACCTGGTTTGTAAATATCAATGTTTATGTTTTTGCATACCCCCACCCCATGATCTCTAGAGAGTGAGCCTGGTACACATTCCCAAAGTTAAGGGTGGTACCATTTCTAAATTTTGAGTGTGTGGCCAATATGGGTGCCTGTGATTAAATAAGGGGTGCTGAGTAAAGTAATGGGGGGGGGGGTTACAAATGGAACCACTAATAAGGCATATTCAGGTGAATCCTGATATTCAGGGAATAAACCCATAAGGTGTTTCCCTTACAGAAATATAAGCGTGATGTGTACATGCAAAATGCATGCCACATGCCTAATTGTGCAATGTGTGCATGCGGTTCGCATGTATAAAGTAACCCTAAGTCATGGGCAGACTAGATGGGCCTAGCGGTCCTTATCTGCCGTCAAAGCCTATGTTTCTATGTTTCTATGTTTCTAAGTGAACCAGGTCTAAAAGCAAATTAGGTTTGCATGCTGCAAGCTTGACATGTGTGCGGCATTTAAGCTGGTGTGAACATCTTCTAAAAATCATATCAGGTTTGCGTGTTGCATGCTTGACATGAGTGCAGCAGTTAAGCTGGTGTGAACATCATTTAAAAATAACATTAGGGTCACATGTTGCATGCTTGCCATGTGTGCAGCAACTAAGCTGGTGCAAATCTCATCTATTAAAACACATCAGTTTGTATTTCTTATACTAGCAAATAAAGCTTTAAAATACTTTTTTTTTCATTGATTTCCCATTACAATTAAGTAAGCTTATTAATTCAGATTCTTTTACAGGATGTTTAATGACATTTGATTTTTGTCATTAAATTTCCATTGATTTTTAATGTATTGTTTGCTTAATGCTAAAAATCAATCAAGTAAAATCTTTATTTATCCAGGCGGGCACCACTGAGCAAGGATAATTTGCAAGGTGGACCTGGTCATGAATACATCAAAGTACAGTACAGAACCAGGTATATAAAAAGTAATAATATACAAGGAAGAAAAAGTATATACAGTGTATGCAGTACAGTACAAGGTTGAAATAAATAAAAAAAAAAAAGCATTATTTTACAACTGAAGAAGTCAGCAGATGTACAATCAACCATAGGCATACAGGGGTTATAAGCAGAGATCTTTTGAGTGAGGCAGCCAGCAACTACACCTGTAGGGGAAAGAGGCTGTGTATGGGGTGGCAGGTTAGAGTGATAAAGAAGAGGAGGGATATATTACCGATGACTGGGCGAAAAATTGAGCTAAAAACCACAGAAAGTGATGATGCTGTCGTGTACTTGTTTATTATGATAATGACAGAGGAGGGGTAAATAATTGGGACACTACTGTGGATGGGGTGGGACTTTAGCCAGGCTGGAGTGGACAGGGAAGGGTGGGTGCAACAAGAAGAGTTAATAGGGAAAGAGCGAGAGCCAGGGGTAGAAACATGGTGAGCATCAGGATTAGTGGGCTAGCAGTGAGGAAAACATTTGCAAGGTGCTTTCATGTAGCAATTGCAGAGCACCTTGAAGATATTCAGGTTAACAGGGCAGCTTAGCTTCAAGTTCCTTTGTAAACTGTTCCACAATGTGGGTAAAGAGAAGCTTAGAGCAGCTTTGCCGAAACAAGTTTTGACCTTTGGAACTTGGAGGGCAATTAGGGAATAGCTCTTTAGAGCGTAGGTGCCTAACACACTCTGGGGAATACAATCTGAGACATATGAGGGGAGCTTGTTGGTCACCACTCTGAAGGCCCATAGGGCAGCGTTTCTATTCCTTCTATAGTGAAGGGAAGTCCAGCCTAACGATGAGTACAGGGAGCAGTGGTATGTGGAAAGTGGAAAGCCAGTACCTAGGATATAGTCAGCCAACATCCCCCATTCCAGATGTGTGAAGAGGGGCCTCTATGTTGTGAAGCCTGACCTTTTTATTTTGGGCCATGCGGATCCACTTATTCATATTTAGTGCTAGGAATGTATTTCTCCATAACTGTTTCGGCTTACTTATTTTCCCTTTGTCATTCTGTATGCAGCATATATACCATGGCCATGATCAGCACTCGTTGTGCTGAGTAGGAATTTGGAAGCATGCAGCATACTGTACCTCACATTTTGTCACTGAAATGAGGGACCTGGACACTCAAAATGAGAGACAATGTGGGACACTAATCTTCACTATGATCAGGACACATCCTGAAACATGGAGATACAGCACCTCAGAACACAGGGGAAACCATTGTATTTACTTGTACCAATATTAGTACCCGAAAATGAATTTCTGCCATAAAGCAGGGCTGCCATTTAGGTAAGGCAGAGGGGGGCAGTTTTCCCTCCCTCACATTTGTGCCTAGGTTACATAGAAACATAGAAGTTGATGGCAGTTAAGGACTGCAAGACCCATCCAGTCTGCCCATTTTTTCTACCTTATGAATGTGCCATAGGCCTTTCCTCTGTCAATGGCCTATCTATTCATATTCATCTGTATTGCTCCCTTATGCCTATCCCATGCATGTTTGAAGCCCTGCACTGTATTCATATCCACCACTTCCTGAGGTAGGCAGTTCCATGCATCCACTACCCTTTCTGTGAAAAAGAACTTCCTCACATTACCCCTAATCAGACTCCCCTCTAATCTCATGCTGCATCCTCTTGTCCTGCTATTTTTCTTATGTTGATACATGTTAGACTCTTTCACCTTGTTAATGCCCTTCAGATGTTTGAATAATTTATCATATCACCTCTCTCCCTAATTTGCTCTAGGGTATACATTTTGAGCTCCGTTAATCTATCCTCATGTTTTCTGATGCAGTCCCTGCACCCTTTTGGTTGCCCTTCTCTGGACTGCGTCCATTTTGACAATGTCCTCGCGCAGGTGTGGCTTCCAGTACTGCACGCAGTACTCCAGATGGGGCCTAACCAGCATCTTGTAAAGAGGGATTATCTCCCTCTTATGATTTGTGATACTCCTACTAATACACCCAAACATGCCTCTAGCCTTACCTACTGCTTTAGTGGTCTGCTTGGATGATTTCTGGTCATCTGTGATGATGATGCTGCCCAAGTCTCTTTCTTCCCTTGTGATTGCCAGCAACTCCCCTCCCAACCTATAGGTGTCTTCAGGATTTCTCTTCCCTATGTGCATGATCTTGCACTTCTTTGTGTTAAACCCCAGTTGCCACTCTTCTGACCATTTTGCCAGTTTATCCAGATCTCTTCTCATTCTGTCCACCCCATCTGGATAATCTATTCTGTTGCAGATCTTGGTGTCATCTGCAAATAGACACACCTTACCCTCAAGTCCATCTGCAATGTCAGTGATGAAGATATTGAAGAGTACTGGCACCAGGACTGTTCCCTGAGGTACCCCACTTGTGACTTGTATCTCTTCTTACTGTATACCATTTACCACCACTCTCTATTTCTGCCCACCAACCAGTTTGCCACCCAGTTGACCAACTTCTGACCCACCCTGAACCTATCCAGCTTATTAATTAATCTTATATATGGAAGAGTATTGAAAGTTTTGCTGAAGTCAAAGTAGGTGACATCAACTGCACCTTATTGGTCCAGCACTCTGGTTACCCAGTCAAAGAAATCTATGAGATTAGTTTGACAGGACCTTCCTGCTGTAAATCCATGCTGTCTTGGATCCTGTGCTCCTATGGATTCCAGGTGTTGCACTATCCTTTCCTTAAGGAGTGCCTCCATAATCTTGACCACTTCTGAGGGAATACTGACTTATCTGTAGTGCTCTGCCTCCCCCATTACCGCTCTTGTGGAGCGAGATAACATGAGCCCTTCTCCAGTCCTCTGGGACCTCTCCTGTGCTCTGAGACTCACTAAACAGTTCTGCTAATGGCTCTGCTAGTTCCACCCTTAGCTCTTTGAGTACCCTGGAATGTATGCCATCATGGCCTATTGCCTTGTCCACCCGGAGCTTAGCTAGCTTAGAAGGTTTTTCTTATGGTGTGGCAATTATGGCATTAAATTGGATTTAATATTTTGCACAATAAATGCCTCCCTGGCCAGTGTGTGCTCATGCTGCAGGTGAACACTTGACTCAACTGTGTCAGTATTGTTTCTACTCTAGTCACCTATTAGCAGCGGCGCCATCACGGGTGACATGGAAGAGCACCAGCCAAACAAGATCACATGAGTCTCACAAGTAGGACACTGTCTTTCCCACCACAGAGTAGATTGGCTGCACACTACCACTTGGAGGAGTTGGTGAGCACTGAACTCTCAACAGCAGTGTTGTAACGGCCTATTTTTGTTGGTCTACTCTTAGTGAGTCTTCATCTCCCATGGTGACTGAAGGGGCAGGGGGTGAGCTAGCAGCTTGCTCAAGACTAGGCTACCTATTTACTCTATTATTCTTGCCTCACAAAAAAACAGCACAGATCCCAGAGGCAGCAGGCTGGCCTAACAACAGTGGTGACAGTGGTGTGAGTGGCCTTCATAGGCCTTGATCAGTGCAGTGTAGCAGCATCCAAGCAAGAAACAAGCACAAAGGTTGGGTGGGTTCGTTGGTGAGGTGACTTGGTCAGGAACAACTTTAGGGACCTGGGATGGTCAGTTCAAGCATCCAGCTTCTAGTAGAAGGATGGAGAAGGAGCAGACTGAAAACTGGGCTGGTGGCACGCTGGACCAGTCTAAAGATTCTGGCCAGAAGGCTGATTAAATAAAAAATAAATATTTTTTTTTTTTACAGGGTGATTGGTGAAGGAGTAAGGACTGAAATACTGATGTGCTTTTTCACATTTCTGTGTCTTTGGGCGGCTTCATGAGTCATGACCCATATGGGATGGGTATTGAATGGGATGGAGTTGGAAAAAAATCAGGACAATGTTTTTTTTTTGGGGTTCAGAACTTCAGTCAGGAAAAAATAAAAAAATGGTCAGTAACTAGGTGGGTTTTTTTTTTTTTTTGAAATTATAATCTTTATTTCATTTTACTTACTTTTAACAATTGATTGCGTCCATACAGTACATATAAAGTAAACAGGAAGAGGTACTCACTGGGAATTCCACAGCACATACTCATCAATTATTCTAGAGCAAACTTATGAAGAGTTCATACCAGTCTGATTAATAACATTAGACATTGTAAGCCAGGAATCCAAGGCAATCCCTCTCGCGGTGGTTCAGGAACATTGCAGTTCATGCATCAGATACTATATTCAGAGAGAATTGTAGGAAATTAAATGTATATCCTGCAGTACATTATATAGTCACTATAGTTTCTCCTTTATAGTCAGGTATTAAAGAGTGGAGAAAGAGGGAGGGATGGGTAGGGGGGAGCACCACTGGATCCATACAGGCATTTCTACAGAATCTGTTGGGGTAGACTGAGGGGGTGAGCTAAGGCACAAACGTCTGGTCCTTAAGGATGTAATATATAAGCCACCTGTTCCATCTATCTCTGAATTTCTCTTGTCTGTTATTTAAACTATATGTTATTTTTTCCAAATGATAAATTTGCTTAGTGATTGTCCACCAGTCCTTCACAGTTGGAATTCTAGAGGTCAGCCAATTTTTTGTGATGGCCTTTTTTCCTGCCGCCAACAGTATGGCCAAAAGATAGCGGGTTCCTGAGTCCTTAAAGGCTGCAGGAAGAATAGACAGGATGAATACCTGCGGGGTAAGTTGAATTGGCCTATCAAATATTCCCTGCAGCTCCATCTGAAGTGAGTGGATATATGATATTAGCTTAGGACATGAGTAGATTACATGTGTGAGGTGGGCCCTTCCTTCCCCACACAAACGCCAGCATGTGGAGGAGTATCTGGGGGAGTAATGACTTGTAACCTCCGACAAGTTGAAGTAGCGAGCCAGAAATTTCCAAGAAAACTCCTGCCACTGATGAGAGGCAGACGAGCGGGCCACCTGTCGGCAGGCCTGTTCCCAGTGTCCTATTTCTATAGGGCAGTCCAGCTCTTTTTGCCATTTTTGATGTAATTCATTTATTGATGCTGGGTGTGTTACCATCAGGGAATGATAGAGGGCCGAGATCAGGTGTCCCCGACCTGGGGAGCTAAGTAGGTGATGCAACCCAGTGAACAGAGGGGGCCAATGCTCAGGGTCACGCACCTCGGCCGGGAGTGATTCATAATAGTGTCTTAGTTGTAAGTACCTATAATGGTGGGTGTTAGGTAGGTTAAATTTTACTTGAATTTCCGGAAAGGACCAGAGTGTTCCCGAGTTTGTAATTTGAAAGAGGCAATTCAGCCCGTATCTTGTCCACAAAAGGAAAACATGGTCCATTCTTCCGGGATAAAAGTCTGGGAGTACTGCAATTGGGCAGATTAGCAGAAGGAAGGCAGTGATAGAGAATTGCCGCTTAATCTGATTCCAGATTATCAGTCTATGTTGCAGCTCTGGGGGTAAGTCCACAGACTCTGCTTGGCGTCCTGCCCCATGGTAAAGCTTGGAAAAATACTCCAGGTCTGGGATTGCTGCCTGTTCAATGTCCGCCCAGTGCGGTTTGTCATTTGACAGCTGCCTTGCCATTATATGCGTAAGGTGCGCTGCTTGGTAATAGCAATAGAGATTAGGAAGGGATAACCCTCCACGGTCTCTCGGGCTAGTAAGCAACTTCAGTCTGACTCTCGGCCTACGACCTGCCCAGATGAAGTTAGAGATTGCACTTTCCCAGTCCCAAAACACAGTCCGTGGCAAGGTGATGGGGATATTATTAAAGAGGTATAGAGCCCTTGGTAGAACAACCATTCTAATAAGTTCTATCTTCCTTGAGAGACTCAGCGGGAGAACTGCCCAGCTGGCTAGGTCTTCTTTAAGGTGAGTAGTAAAGGGAACAAAGTTAAATTTATAGGCATCCCTCAGGTCCCTAGCTAGATTAATCCCCAAATATTTTAGCTTCCCTAAGTCTCATTTGCAGGGGAACTGCTCCCGGACCGCTGGGTCAGGAGAGAATTGAAAAGTAAGGATCTCTGTTTTTGAGATATTAACTTTGTAGCCTGAAAAATGTCCAAAGGTTTCTAATATTTTACTAATTTTGGGTAGAGATTCCGCTGGGTTCTGTATGTATAAAAGTACATCGTCCACGTAAAGCGCAATACGGTGCTCTTCCCCAGCTACCTCTATCCCCTGAATGTCCTCCGACTGTCTGACCAGCTGTGCTAGAGGCTCCATAAACAGGGTGAACAAAAGGGGAGACAGAGGACACCCCTTCCTAGTACCTCTATAAAGAGGAAAAGGTTTTGAGTGATGTCCTGTGATTCAGACGAAGGCCTTCGGGGATGAATATATATTTGCAATTACCTGGATCAATGCACTGGGCAACCCCACGACCTCTAGAACCGAGTATAAAAAAGACCAATGCACTCTGTCAAAGGCTTTTTCTGCATCAAGGCTCACCAAGGCCACAGGGTGTTCCAAGTCATTCATCTTACGAATTATGTGGTAGGTTCTCTTTATATTATCCATAGTCGTACGGCCTCCTACAAATCCGGTCTGGTCCCTGTGTACTATCTGAGGGAGCACTGTTTCCAGTCTGTGGGCCATTATTCCCATAAATATCTTATAGTCGGTATTCAGAACCGAAATTGGGCGATATGATTCGCAGAGTTGGGTTTTGTTTCCGGGTTTGGGTATAACAGAGATTGTAGCATAGGCCCAGGTAGGGGTTGGGGGATCTCAATCCAGAACCAAATTACAGGTGTCTAGTAGTGTTGGCAAGAGCAATTCTTTAGTGGTTTTATAGAACTCTGCTCCGTAGCCATCAAGTCCTGGAGCTTTCATTGTTTCAGCTTGGGCAATAGCTTCAAGTAATTCCTGGCTTGTAATTGGGCTGAGCAACTGTTCCCCCTGCTCTGAAGTAAGCTTCGGGAGAGTCAGGGGCTGTAGAAATTCTTTTATTTTTCCTGGGGATGCTCGAAATTCTGGGGTGTATAGTGTGGAGTAGTACGCCGTGAAGGCTTCTGTTATATCTGAGATCTTGTTCAGGGGCCTACCCTCAGTCGGGTGTCGGATCATAGTTATGACTGTGGCTTTCTTTTGCTTCCTTATTTGATATGCCAAAAGCCTAGAGGCTCTTGGCCCCACCTCATGGTGTTTCTACCTAAGGAAAGTCAGAGCAATTTCTGTCTGCTGCAATGCTAGTCTATCTAGATCCTGTTTAACCTGATTAAGCTGTGGAAGGACCGAATTGTCCCCGTTTATGTGCTTCTTGTAAGAAATGCAAAGTTTCTTCCAAGGTGGATTTATGTTGTCTACGGGCTTTAGCTTGTAATGATGTGTATTTAATGAGGTGGCCCCGAAGTACAGATTTTATAGTGTCCCATAGAATACCTGGTGGGGTCTCGGGGTCTGTATTGTCCTCAAGGATCTCTGAAATCTTGTCTTTTAAGAAGTCCTTAAAATGTTTAGACTTGAAATGGTAGGGATTTAAACGCCACATTGTGGTCCTCCTCTGTAGGCCCAACCTCCAGGAACTGGTTATGTGTGCATGATCTGACAGGGAGATATCACCCAATTGGACATCCACCAACAGGTTTAGGTGTTCAATTTGGGTAAAGCTTAAATCAATTCTGGAATAGGTGCGATGGACTGCTGAATAATGCATATAGTCGTTAGAATGGGGGTGCAAATATCACCAGATATCTGTCCATCCCACCTCAGATAGAAACCTGCATAGGAGCTTCTGCTGTGGGGTTTTCCTTGGGGTGTTAAGGCTTGGGGAGTGCTGCTCAGGGTTAGGTAACAAATTAAAATCTCCAGCAAGTAACAATACACCCTTAGTAAACTGCGCTATCCTGTCCATCAGTCCCTTAATTTCAGGTACTGATGAGTCTGTTGAGATGTATATATTTGCTAGAGTAACCTCAGTCTCCCCCAACCGTCCTCTAAACAGCACCAGCCTGCCCAAGGGGTCCACCCACTTAGCTTGCATTTGCCAGGGGGTATGTTGTGGGATAATTATTGCCACACCTCTTCTCCTTCCACAATGGAAAGTCAAAGAATAAAGCTCCCCTTTTGCTATCCTCCCCAGTTTAACGTGTTCAATGTAACTGAGGTGAGTCTCTTGCAGGTAAATTATATCAGCTTTGCATTTTCTCATCTGCGAGAGGACTCTTGTACGCTTAATTGGGGTGGAGAGCCCATTAATATTCCACAATAATAATCTCACGGGGGTCTCAGCCATATCGAGGTAGAAACAAGGTAAGGGTTTAATACTAGTGTGCCACATGGATCCCAGGGGGCCCCCCCATGTCCCCTCCATCAATTGAGTGCTGAAACTAAATAGACACAATCGATGACCTGCATATACAGAGCTATTATAGTAGAGTTTTACTTTGAAGTCATAGCAAAATTGATTGTCTTTAAACTGGCAATTCAGCAATGTCAGAATAATCAAAGCAGTAATGATTGAATTAAAACAATGAGTAAACAGTGTAAAAAACTTATAGCATACTAGAGCTAACTTGGCCCCAGCCTTCGCCATTTAAACATCAACTAGATTAACTAAAGTTAACTTCCAAATGTCGAGAGCCTCCAAGGTTCTCATGTGTGAGGAATTCCTCACTACAGAAAAGGGGGTATCTACATTAGAGAGACCCTAGGCACTTCCAATGCCTGGACTGAGTTAGGGAAGGGGGTATTGGTTAGTCACACTCCCAAGTTTCAGCCAAATGGGAAGGTATTTTATTTCACAAGGAGAGAGCAAGGGGATAAAAAAAAGGCCGTGAAGTGTTGGTCTGCTTCTCTCCAGATAGTAGACATATCAATTTGTTCTATAAATTCTACCTCAATGTGGGATTATAATCCAAATACTAATAGGAGGAGAAAGGTGTACCAATGTGTGGTTATTTTCTATAAAGGGTGGGGGGAAGGGGTGGAGTAATACCTCCGGGTGGCTGTGGGATATAACATACCTCAGTGAGGTTTATGCCATGAGAGGGGTAGTTTTGTGCGATGGAGTGGGTCGATGTACATGGCTTATCGATTACCCATAGGAGCAAGTTGCCCCTAAAGGCCACAGTGCATGCAGCTGTCCAAAAAGGCTGTGATCGGGAGAAAACACATCAGTGTACCAGCTGTTCCAGTTCTAAAGCAGTTCTAAAGCTTGAATGTCGGCTTCAGACGCTAGGCGAGTAACCAAATAGTGTCCAAAAGCCTTCCGGCTGAGAATTAGTCCTTTGCCTGCTTTAACTATAAAGAGAAGCTAAAAGTATGAGATAAAACGATGAAGGCTAACCACCATAGGACCTAAAACATGTTTGAGGCGATAATCACAGATGGAAACTGCCACTGTAAGAGTGTGAGCGAGAGCGGTGACAGACAAACATTCATAAAGTACTGATAAAAAGGAGGAGAAAAGGGGAAGGGGGGAAGGAGGGGAGAGTTGACAGCGAGCTGGGTAAGGGAATCAGAAGCTAAAAATAAAATAAAATGAAACCAAGCTTTAGAGAATAATAACTGTAAAGTTCAACTTATCTGAGGAGTGGTAAAGTAAGAACCAGGCAGAGAGTAGAGAAGAGGCATAGTATTTGCGTGGATGACAGCCAGGCAAGTTCAGATTTGCTATAGTCAGTCGCGGCTCAGAGTCAGCGAGATCCGCCGAATTGAACAGCCAAATATTTAAATCCTTCTAGTGTACAGCTGAAGAGTCAAGTTTTCTGTTTGGATTGCTCTCGCAGGGAGTTGACGATGCAGCAAACTGCCTCCAGCCCTTGACGTTTTCTAGCCTCGTGCCGACTTGATTGCCAGACCTGTTGCAATAATTTTGCAGCTAGGGTGTCTTTAGGCGTTCGAGTAGGCGGCTTTTGAATCTCGACTTGGTATTTTTGGAGGCCTTCAGCCGCTTCTTCTGCCGAGTAGTAAGTAAGTTGCCCATCCGGATGAAATACATTCAGGTTGGCCGGGTAGGGGTTCCGGAAGTGTAGACCTGCTGACTTTAGCGCCTTTAGTATAGGAATGTATGCTTTTCGTCTAGCCATTAACTAGGGCGCGTAGTCGTTTTCAAGAAACAGTCGTTGTCCCTTATAGTTGAGCAGACCTTTTTTCCAGGCTGTATGCAGGGTGAGATCTTTTTCCTGGAAGCGCAAGAAATGGACCAAAATGGCTCATGGCCTAGAATCAGGGGGAGGCCTCGGGCCTAAAGTACGGTGCACTCTTTCAAATTCCAGGATGGATTCAGCTGGGAGATCTAGTAGTTGCAGCAAAAGGTGATGTATAAATTTATGGGGATCGTTCCCCTCCTCACCCTCTGGAATCCCAGAGATCCTAATATTATTGTGGCGGTTGCGGCTTTCGGCATCTTCGGCTCACTCCTGTAGTGCTTGGATGTTTTGATTTAGTTGCGCTATGGCCTGTTCTGCTCTATCAATTCTGGTGTCCGAATCCATTGTATGCTGCTCCTGTTCTTCTTGTCTTTTCTCTAACTTCCCTATATCAGTTCTAAGGGCAGCCGAGGTGGTTCTAAACTTGTTTTGGAAGTTCTGAGAGGACCTGCGTCATCTGCCTTTGCAGTGTAGTCAGCGGGGGCTGGCCGGATGGTCCTCCACTCCTACGCGAGGTGGTTGAGGCCTGTGCAATCTTGCTGCCTGAGTCAGACAATCCACCCTCATCCAGGATTGTAGTTGATTTTTTTCCCTGCCTTCTCCCCGTGTTTCATTATTATAACACCTCCTGGTGTAGTATAAACTAAAATCTTTGATTGCTTAGCGGCCAAAACGGAGGTTTTATTTGCTGAAAAGGGAGCTCACCTAATTAGGCTTGCATCGGGAGGGTGACGTCACCGGAAGTCCCAATTAGGTGGGTTTAAGCCCAATTCTGATGCACTGCTTCTGGGTGTAGACAGATGAATCTTATACATTTGAATTTTTCCTGATTTGCGTTTCACTTTTCAGTCACAAAAAAAAAGTTTTAACTTTTAGAGACATTCCAGACATTCTAGAGCTTGCCATCTAGGGGCTAACTTGCACCTGGCCTCCACTTGTTGTAGGCTTCCTCCCTGTTGAAATTTGAAATAGTGCCCCTGCCATAAAGGCTAAATTTACAGGACATCCTCTTTGTGAGCAGCATGTTTCCCATGAGGGATGGATGAGGAGCAGAGCAATTTTCATGGGTATAATGAGGGCTGTCCCTTGCATTCAGGGACAGTTGCATGGTATGGTATACACAGACTGTTGGAGCCCCACTATAGTCAGGGTTATGCCCCCCCCCAAGTGAAGCTGAATTCCACATCTCCAGGCTCAGGTACAATATGACATTGGACAAGAGGCACTGCAGGGGCATTTACCAATGAAATGAATGGGGGCATCTTTTTATTACTATTTTATACATTATTGATGGAGAGTTGGAGATTATTGAAGGCCACCACTCAACTAAAAAGGGCCTTGTTAGTAGAACAGTGGCCTTCATTATTCTCTAACTCACCATCATAATGTATAAAATGTAATAAAAAATAACTCCATTTATTTCCAAGGGGGTTCGCTCCAGCACTCTGACCCATGGACATCATCTCTTAAAGACTCCTGCCTCTGGCTCCCTAGTACTCACGTAACAGACCCTCAGCATATACCTGTGCTTGGTGGGTTAGGACTGCAGCAGTATGGCTGCACCTGCTACAGTGTGTGTGCATGGAGAGGGGGAGACTGGCCATGTGGGTGGGTGTTGAGTTACTGCTACATGTGTGTTTGGTCCTTAAAGTATGTTCGCGTGAAAGCATTCAAAACTATGGAGAGAAAACTATAGGAGTACATGTCAGACAGAAGTAATTAAATAGATTTATGGGTAACTGTGTGAATTCAGGGTGGGAAGAACCACATGTGTTTCCATTGATTTGTGTGCTACAGTTCAACTGTGCAGCTGAGATGAGGGGGGGCACGAAAACTAAAATGTATGTTGCATCCATGCAGATGTATGTTGATTTGTATTGAAGCACTCTACAAGTGAGCCATATGTGTGCAGGCAGTATAGCTTAGTAGTTAAAGGCACTGAATCACAAACTAGGAGATGTGTAGACCTGGGTTTGAATCTTTTCAACTCCCACTTGTATATGGTGTGATCCTGAGCAAGTCATTTAACTTTTACATGTGAGTTATAAGTGACCACTTGCTTTTTGTATGAATGCCACATACATAAAATATGAACCAATAGAGCACAAAAAGAATGCTTTCCACACTTGCTTGCTGCACACATGCCACATGCATGCAGCTGGTTCCAATCTAACATCTAAATCATGCTTGCAGCATGAAAATATTTCATATAATTATTTCTGTAAGGATTGCTGCTGCTGACAATTTACTAAAAATGATTTCCAAGCCTGTACAGTCTTGTGAGGTTCTGAAACAACTGCTTATAGTCTTTGAAAGGCTAGCTGGTTTACAAATGAATTGGCAAAAAAAACTAAGCCATAGTAGATAATATGAGGGTGCCACTTTCAGACCAGATAAGCAATGCTTGAGAAAAAGATTGGATGACTAAGCAAATTACTTTTTTAGGCCTACAGATCAGCTTAAACCTAGAGTCCTGAATGGAAATTAATCTGAAACATTTACTGACAGAGACTGAGAATGAGCTGACTAGATGGAACAAATGTAATCTCTCTCTGCGGGGCAAAATTATTTTGGTTAAAATTAGTGTAGCCCCCTAACTGTTTTATTTATTTCACAATATCCACATTTTAATGAAAAAAGCTAATTTGAAGAAACTAGATTCTTTGATCAGGATCTTTTCATAGAATAACAAAGCTCCTCGGCTTAGCCTTAAAAAAATTGCAGGTGTTACATGAAAATGGTGGCATGGCATTGTCATGCTGGTATAATTATCAAATGGCATTCCTATTTAAACAAGTTTCTCTTCACTTGCACAACTCATCCCCCACAATGGGACAATAACCTCTGAGCTGGACATGGAAAAAGAGATTTTAGCACCTTATGTTTTAACTGACTTCTTGTATTATCCCACCCGAGTAGCCTTACAAATAACTACTGTCGCTCCACATCCTTTTGACTGCTTAAAAAAATAAGCCAGAAACTTAACCAGGACAACATACTTCCTCATTTTGCCCACAATTGGAAGAACCCAGTGTTGTTTGGTGAGGATTCTAAATTGAATAACCCAATTTGGGCAAATGCAAAAGTGGTACACCTGGAGATCTGCTCTCTGCAGGTTTCAATATATTAATGTCATTTTCAGAACTAAGACAAAAATATAAAATTCAGAAATTTGACTTCCATTATTATTTAAAGCTCAGGTCATTACTGGAAAGATAAATAATCAGATTTCTCTCTCACTAATATTTCCCAGTGGGAGAAAATAATAACATGTGGCACTCTTAGGAAAGGGGAGCAGTGTTTATAAAATATTATCTAATATTTCTGATTCTTCTCTTCTGACTCTGCCAGCTAAAGCTAAACAGGAATCCAAGATGGCTAGACCTCTCTCAGAAGATGGCTGGCAGTCAGCTTGGAAGATGGCCTACCAGAGTAGTAGAGAAACACAAGGTAAGCTGATAAAGTTCAAAATCCTGCATTTCTATTTATCACCTGCAAAGTTATTTGAGATGGGTGACTTAGACAATAACAGATGCAAGAGTCCTGGAAAGGATGAAGGGACTTTGCTTCATATGCTGTGGGACTGCCCTGATTCGACAGCCCTGTGCGGGAGGTACACAATATTGCCATCAAATGTGTTAAAGAGGATTTTAACTACTCCTCAGAAATATATATTCTGGGTGTATTTCAAAATAATTGTCCCTCTCCCTTTCTCAAAAGTTATGGATTTTAGCAGCAGAATTAGCTACTAAAAGAAAAAGTTTAAAACACTGGAGAAATCCATTGGTGCTAGCTACACATTCGAGCAGACTTCAAAGACCTCTAGGCCTTTATCTGCTGGCAAATTTCATATGTGCGTATATTCGTATTGGCCTCCAACATTAGTGAGTGGTACAATATGATGGCCTTCATAGCAGGTAATGAAAAAGTGAGCTATGCTGTCTTGGGTAAAACTGAGAAGTTCAAAGACGTTTGGGGCCCCTTCCTTTAATTAACCAAAAAAGTTTTGTGTATGGAATGGAATGTTAAATTTTGTAAAGGAACTTTTTATTATAGATAACTAGTAATAGTTGGACCACAGACCCTATTATAGTTAATTGTGATGCTTTGCCAAACTTTTTAGCACTGTATATTCTGAGTGTAAACTGTTTCCATGCTGTTCTAGGTTTATAATTCAAATACAGTTGTAATACTATATGTTTTTAAGCTGCATGTAGTGTATTTGGTTGCAACTAAAATAAATAGTATTTTGAAAAAAAAGACATATTGTATATGACATTGTTTGAAGAAATCAACTTTATATTCTGTAAACAGAACTGGACAGTTGGTTAACGCATTTTATTGTTTGTGGTTGAATAGGTGTTTGGGTTAACACTGAGAATCAATACAATAAAAAAATAATTTAACAAAAACTTAAAACCTTTAGTCAAACAAATGTAAAACTGAGTTTTGACCCTTCCCTCTCCCACTGGATTTGTTTAAGATATAATGTCAAAACAAACAATGTATGCCTTATCATAATAAAGTACTGTCTGCCAGGGTCAAGCACTCTGTGAGAAATTTCAATTTCAGATCAATTACTGAATAATATATATACACACACTCCCAAATCTACGGAGATTCTTGAATGTTGTCATCTTATGTACTGTATCCACTTGTTTGTATTATCCTCATTGTAACCTCCTGGGTCGTACCTTGAAAGAGGCATTGAATTGTCTAGTGTGCTTACATGGTCAATAAGAACTAACTAAATAAATATTTTACAGGGAAATGGAGCCATCTACAGAGGAGTTGATCCATTAGCATTGCATTGGTTAAATGGAAAATACAACAGTACTTCCATAGACTATAATGTAATATACTGGAAAACACAGAAATATTGCCCTGGAGTTGCAGGGAAATGCCTAATTAATATGGGAACACTGTTGCCATTGGATTACCATAAGTTTCTATAGTACCCTACAAGGTACCCCACTAAAAACTGTGATAAGAGCACCTGATCCAGACGGACAGCGCTATATCTCCAGAAAACATTTTCTTTTGAAATGAAACCTCTCCAGTCCCCTTCCACAAAGAGTCATTACTCAAACTAAGCACAGATTTCAGCACAAATTACAATTATTTCAACAAAATATGGCTAATTTTCTTCACCATTCTGATACACATCTGCTGTAACTCATTCTGCTCTCACTCTGACTGCAAATGGATGGAGAATTACAGAGAACAATATGCAGTAGTGGGTACAATATAAGCATTCTTATTTTATTTACTGTACTTTATCCCTTCTGCCTACTGGACCCCATTGGTCCTCCCCTCCACCAAGCCCCATTACGTACCTTCTCTACTGGGACATACCTTGGTTCACTTCTCTGGAGTTCATCCTGGCTTGCTCACCAGGGTGGTGCTATTTAGGGGGTAGGCTACTGCCAGATAGTGACCTGGTCAGTGATCCAGAAAGAAGTGTCACATTTTGCAGTGTAGGGCCTTTAGTGAGGGTGGATATCCCCCTGCTGAACTGGCATTTCTTTCCTTGTTTTTCTCCAATTCCTCTGGTACACTGAGGAAGCTACACAATGCATGTGCATGCTTTGGCATATGACATCTATCCTCCCACCTCAGTGGTTCCAGTGCACCACCACCATTGGTCACCCAGGTGGCAGTAGAGCAGCACAGAATTAACAACCCCCCCCCGAGATAGAGTGCATCCATAGGGATGATCTGTCTCACCTGCCCTGGACGACCCTCTTATTACTCTGGTTTGTTTCTCAACCTGCATCATCAGCATTGTGAGCTGTAGCACTGGCACTGTGCCAGCAGGTTGGCACAACATAACCATCCTTCTGCACAGGAACTCACCATGTGAGCTGTTCACCAGTGCACACCTCACGAATTATACTGGACACAGCCAGTGAAGTTTGGCCATCAACAGACTACACAAAATCCCACCCCCTACATTTTGTGGTGAAGATTATGTAAAAAAGCACCTTTCTGTACTTTGTCTCAAAGACCAAAAAAAGTATTGTGGATGATCTTGGCCCCTACCTACCACTGTAGTTATGTATTTACTGTGCTTGTTATGTTATTGCATTACTATATAGTATTTTGACAGTTACTAAACTGCATGCTGGCTACTTGTTTGCGTTACCATAACTTGATGTTCCATGTAGATAATACTGTGCTGTATTAACATTCTTTTGAAACCAAAGGGAATTTAAACCTTGTTCTTATTTCTTTTTAGTATAATTGGACATTTGGACATGAGTGAAGTCTATTTAATATCCCTAGGGTATTGTTTTGTCTGTTTTAGTCCTTTTTTCTTCATTATGGTCCTTTGTTGTCCTTTTCCTGCCTGATGTTCATATTTTAGTTACTGATGACTTCTGGGATCCATCATCATAAGTTGATCAAAAGCCTAGAGTGAAGATTTCTATGCAGTGCTTCCACTCACCTGATGCCACTGAGTTGCAGAACTCATGAGTAATTACACAATCAATATTTGGTAGAAAAAAGGCAGCAATAATATGCATAGCCACATTTCTAATTATATTATGTATTTACAAAACAAGGTTTATATTACCTTTAATATATTTTTCATAACAAAAAAGAAAACTGTAAAGTTAATTGTCCATTAAGGTGAACAGGGATAGCTTCACCTTTGCAAGTGGCTATTATCAGATCTGTGGCAGTCCTTTCATTCTGAAAGGTAAACTCAGCAGTGATGTATTGTATTATGTTAACATTTTTGCTACAATAAAGAGCAGCTCTTGAATAAACACTGCACTGCTAAACTGATAGCAACAAAGACTGAATGGCACATGTGGGGCCCAATTCTATAAATGTTACATGTGGCACAAAGTGACTTGCACCAACCAGAATGGCACAAGCAACACTTTGCCATGAGCCACGACATTCAGATTCTGCAAAGCAGCCTGCAACATGTCGCAGGCTGCTTGTGCCAAAGTGGACTTATGCCACCATTTATGCCATAAATCCCCAGTGACATGGTATAAGGGGGTTTACAGCAGCAGTTGCACCCTATTCTGGAAGGGCGACTGCTAGATTACCAAATTTGCAATTCAGAAACACCCCTGGAGAACATCCATCAAAGTACATTTACACCAGCTATTAGCTGGTGTAAGTGTACTTTGCATCCACTTGGGGTTGCCCAATGTGCTGCCAACCCATCTCCAGCTCATGTAACCACCCTCATGCCCTAGATCCCCAATGTTAGATGCCCAGCAGGGCTAACAACACCCCAAACCCAGCCCCTCACCCCAAGACAGAACAAGTCCCCCAGCCAGAAACTCCAAGATAGTGAAAAATAGCCATCCTTTCACAGCCCTGATCCCTCAGTAGGTTAGGAAAAACCCACCTCCCAGCCCAGATCTCCCATAGTATAGATACTATTCCTCCTCCCAGCCCCGATCCCTGCACCCCACAACCGCAGGAGTAGTATGTCAGCTGTTCCAAAAAAAAGGTAAACACATCCCCATAGTCCCTGGTATCCCTGGTAGCAGTGCTTAATTTGTAAAGAAGGAGGTGCCAGGGCTCTGAATCCAAACACCAAAGGCCAGAGGTCTGGGGCCACCAGGCCCCTAGAAGCTGTGGGTTTTAGATGCTCTGTGGTAAGTTTTAGGGGTTATATTGAAGATAAAACACATTTCTGTGTCAGGTTCCCTACCCCTGAATCCAGGGTAAGAATTTTTTTTGGGGGTGAGAGTCAGGGTATTGAAGAGTCTGGCTGACTGCCAGTAAAGGATCATAGGGTTATATAAAGGAAAAGATGCTGTGAATTGACCGAAAGGCCAGGGATCTGGGGGCCGGTAGGTCTCCAGAAGCTCTTTGGTTTTAGATGCTCTGTGGTGAATTTGGCTGGGGTTATATTGCAGACAAAATACATTTCTGTATCAGGTTCCCTACCCCTGAATCTAGGGGAAGAATGTTTTGGGGGGAGTTACCCAGAGTCTTCAGTATCATAACTTGGAGTTATCTGGTATTGGAGACTCTGGCTGACCTTTCTAAGCAACAACATGTTTCTCATAGCATCTTGCATGGTACAAGTAGTAGAAGAACCAATTAAAACTGAAGCATGAAAAGGTTTTTTTTAGGTAAAGGATCATGGGCATGTAGAAGCAATGGCACAGTGCCGTGAAGACCTAAAGGCCAGGGGAGTAGGGGCCGGTAGTCCCCCAAAAGCTCTTGGGTTTTGGATGCTCTGTGGTGTGTTAGTGGGATTTTACTGAAGATAAAACCTACTTCTGTTACTTGTTCCTTTATTGAAGATAAAGCACACTGCTGTTACAGAAGTGTGCTTTATCTTCAATAAAAGCCCCAGAACTCACCACAGAGCATCCAAAACCCAAGAGCTTCTGGCCAACCTATAACATCATAACTATGCTCCTGCAATTAATTTGTTACAATGGGAGGTTAACTGCTCAAGTAAGAACATTTGATAATATGACAGGGTCTAAGACTTATCGAATCCCGGGCCTCGAAGCACCAGACAGTATCAGGCAAAGTTCTACCCTGCTAGATGCTATGTAGTACATATTGTTGTTGCCTAATAAGGTGAGTGAGAGTCTCCAATATCCTGACTCCGTCCAGGTGAAAAAAATGATTCCCTAGGAGTCAAGGGCAAGTACTAGGGAGCCTGTAACAGAAGTGTGTTTTATCATCAATAAAAGTCACAATACTCAAAACAGACCATGTAAAACCCAAGGGTTTCTGGGGGCCATCAGATCATGTTACTGATTTTTGTACAAGTTATTGTGAGTGAGCTCAGCTCACTAGTCATTTGTACAAAAATCATTCTTATCGGGTTGGTTGCAGGATCCGGTTCTATACCATCCTATGCTATGCTTGTATGCACTCTCCCCAGCTCCCTTATGTGAGATTGCCATTATTCCCATTATGCCAAGATAACACCCCCTTGTGTTTTAGGTTTTATCAAACTTGCATTGATGATGCCTTTCATGCTTGTCAGCCTTGCTGCTTAGTGATACAGTATTTGCCTGTGCCATAGCATTCTACCACATGGAGGCTGGCCCACTGTGAAACAATATGCTATGCCCTTCAATCTGACTTATTACTAGAAATAAAAAAAAAATAGTCCATTGGATACCTGCACTCCTTTTTTTACCTTTTAGCTATTATAATTATTTAATTCCTTAGAGGTAGTTAAAACAGTTAAAGGACCTTGGCTGATGACTGTGTGAAGGGGATTAAGGATTTAATTGACTTAACAGCGGCTGGTAGTATGTGCTGCTAATGCTTATGATTTAGCAGCACATACTACTGGGAGTGGCACCCACAATCCTAGGTATCAGGTGCCGGATACACAGACGTTTGCATCTCCTTTAGAGCAGTTTCAAAAACCTTTAAATAAAGATTCACATCCCTCCCTATGGACACTGGCTCCACTGAACCTTTGCTCCAAAACATGTCCTGTTTTCCTGTGTCAGTTTACTGTACTCAGACACAAAATTCATTGTATGTATCTGCAGCATTCCATACTGTATACACTCACTCACTCACTTGCCAGTTTCCTGATAAATGAAACAACAGTGACACAGTCACACACCTCAGATACCTGCCTGGCCTGCCTCAGCCTTATCCTTTAATACGAAAGTGAAGGAGCTAATTGGGCAATCGGGGGATACTTTCAGCAGGCTAGCACTTGAGCCTGCTGCTCAGTCTTCAATATACTCAGCGAAACCATTTAACAGGCTGCTTCATGCTTGTTTAAAACATTTGATAAGTTTAACCTCTGCCCACAGCCACTCTCACAAAAATACTATACCCCTCCTTTCATTTTTTTCTAGTCTATGTCCACCTGTCTTGAAACTGGGGAGCAGTATTCTACCCTCGTGACCAGGGTTATTATTCTCATCCCCTGGCAGTGGGTATTTTTTGCTATACTCCCCTCCCTGATTTAATTAGATCAAATTCACACCCAACCAGCCAGGCCCACCCTGACCCACAAGAAGTGCACTGTGCAGCAGACAGTCAAGGTGAGAACTCTTTCTCTCTCTTACTCACCCATTCTTCAGCTCTCAAGGCACAATGCTGAAAATGTAATGGTTGTTACTCTCCTGATGTACTGAGACTGTCAGACTGACAATGACCTACCTCCTTACCAGCAGTGCACTAGTCTTCTCTCCAGTCTGAAATGAGTCCTGGCCGGCTCTGTGTGACTCCTGCTCCCGACAGTCCTCCTGGCTCCTTTCCGAAGTTCCAACATGACTAGCAGCAGCGGGCCTGCTCGCTCAAGTAGCTACTGTCTTGTCATGGCCCTTGAATTGACCAGCCGGTCAGGCGGGGGGCGGTGACTAGGAGCGGTACGGTAACAGACGGACTAACACCATGGTACTAGATCTCAGCAACAGACACAGTCACAAACAGCCAGGAAACAGCATTTGTCAGCAAGAAGAGATGCTCACAGGACTGCTGGAGGATAGATTGATCGGGATTCGATGCACTGCACTGCCCTGAGCCAAGTTCTCACACTAGGGGTCACCATCAAAAATAAATCCATCCAGTGAGCAAGCACAAGTTGGCTGCACAGTGATGAGTGATCACATTATAGCTCCTTCGAGTCCTTCCAATCCTCCTCATTATTCCTTGAGTCACTAACTGCAGTGCAACAGTGTGTGCCGTCAAGCACCACCACATTCAAGCTACTGTGCACTTCTGATTGGCTCACAATGGAGCGGAGTAGGAGGAGCAGACTTGTCCGGTGATTAATCGGGCCTGACTTGAGTACTATAGCTACTTCCAATCCTCCTCATCATTCCTCGAGTCACTGACTACAGTGCGACAGTGCGTGCCATCAAGCGCCACCACATTCAAGCTGCCGTGCACTTCTGATTGGCTCACAATGGAGAGGAGGAGGAGGAGCGGACTCGTCTGGCGATCAATTGGGCCTGACCTGAGTAGTAATTTGTTGTTTCTTCTCCAGCTCAGCTTTGAACTCTGTGAGTGCTGCTGCTGCATATTTAATTTAAATTAAATAAAGTCAAGTGCAATGTCAGAGAGAAGAGGTGCCAGGGCTGAGCCCCAGAATGAAAAGAGGTGCCGGGGCTGAGCCCCAGCTAGCACCTGCACAAATTAAGCATTGCCTGGTAGTCTGGTGGTCACCATCCCCCCTCACTCGGCAGTGCCAGACCACCCCGCTCCCCCTCTCATACCTAGACAGTGAACGGCAGAGCCCACCTCTCACCATCGTGGCCAGGTGCCGACTGAGCTCCACTGTTAAATATTACACACTCAGTGGATGACAACTGCTGTAATTCACTGAACACGTACTAGTTACAGTCGTGCTCTAGCAGAACTCAGTTGGTGGCTGACCATGGTGGTGAGTGGTGGGCTGTGATAGTTGATGGCTGGGTATAGGAGGGTGAGCAGGGTGGTCTGGCACTGCTGGGTGGGGTGGGGCCACTAGACTACCAGAAATACTGGGGACTATATGGGTGTGTTTATCTTTTTTTTTTTTTTGAGCGACTGTGCTGGGCTCTGTGCTGGGAGGAGGATTGAATCCATACTATGGGGATCAGGGCAGGGATGGGGGATTGTCCTACACTACTGAGGGACTGGGGCTGTGTGGGGGGCTATTGTTCAGTACCTTGGGGGTTTAGGGGCTGGGGGCACGTCTGCCATTTTACTGGGCAAAGCCACAGGCTTGCAGCTTTCTCTTCAGTTGCACCTTCATTAAGTGTAAGTTTTCTGTTGGCATAAACTGCAGAACTTCACTGGAGGGACCCTGCCAGATAGAGAATCTGGCATTGGGTCCCTGGTGCAACTGCACCCCTACAGATGTCATAACTTTCGACATGCGTAGAGGTGCTTCCAGAATTGGGCCCCTAGTGTTGAAACATTAAGACAGTCAGAAAAGAATTATATATTTATTTGCAATGGTTGACACAGAAACACACACTGAGCTGAGCTGTAATAGCCCATTTCCAAATGCGTCCGGGGAAGGGAGGGGCTAGGTTTCATGTGCTTCCTTTTCTGACAAGGACTGATGGTCAGTGCACCAATGAAATCCCCTACTCTAAGAATAAGTGCTATGGGGCTGCATTTTCAAAACTGCGAGATTGTCGCAACCCCAGGTGCATCAAAGATATGGACAGTGACAATCTAAAAGGATTTTCTAGCCCATGTGGCAATCGACACAAGCGAGACCATCTTTTTGTGATCCAGGTTGCATCAACCATGGGAACCTTTCTCACAGAACTTGTACCCAAGAATTGGTGCATGATGCCGTAAAGCGGGTAAACTGTCGTAACTGCACTCAAGCTTTGAAAATTGGGAGCAATTGCAGCAAAGGGGTATAGCACATGGAAACAGTTTGATGCAAGGATTGATGTGAGTACTTTGTGGCTTGATAAGGCCATAACCTACTGTTCTAATCATATTTTATTTTATGAGTGTAATAACGTCACAGACACCCTTGGTTGCCCAGTGTAACTTGTAAGTAATCATGGGTACAATGAAAGCCATGGGCCCAAAAACGATGTAATTTCTTGTTACTAGGCAGAGAAACTGTTAGCTTCTAGCCAGGGACTGGGTTTTGCTTAAATCACTTAAAAGGAGACAAAAGAATAATTAAGCAGAGCTGAAAGTCCAGGCATACATTTGTGTCTGAACAGCCCTTAGCATCTAGTGATATAATTTCACTTGGATCTCTTTTGTCCAGAAAAGGTCTATCCTGAATTAATCTAGTTACAGCTAAATAGACTAGCTTTTGTATAAATGATTGTATTGAGAGTAGCTCAAATCGGCCATTTCAAAGATGTGTGTGGGGGGTTGGATGGTATCCTACAATTCTGGTTTTCACTAGCTGACCTCTGAACCCTTTTCTTTCATATTCAGAGATGAACATTTGTTGTTTGTCATAAAATACTAAAAGCTGATTGGTTGCATAGCCATAGAAATGAAATGCTACTAAATTGCAGGACAAGTAGTATTCTTTGGACCTGCCCTTTGAGAAGCCCATAAAACAGAAGTGCAATGTTTGATCAGTGCTTTTGCATGTGAACTTTTGCCTGATTGACTTTTGTATGAAAGACTACATTTGGTACCCTGTCTTTTAGAGAGGCAGACAATTTCTTTTCAAGACATTCTTCTGGACCACAAGAGCCAAGACTTCAGCTACCACTTTTATGAACACTTTGGCCCAAATTTTCAAACTCGCCATTCTGGCGCAAGCCCTGCGCTGCTCAAAATAGTTGCGCGGGGGTGTGGCGAGTGATATTCAAAGGAGTTGCGCTGTTGAAACAACTCCTTTGAATATCACCAACCAACACTTGCGCATGGTGCAGTGGAACTTCTTGTCGCAAGTTGCCAGGTTGAGCATTAAACTTGCGGTGGCGCAAGTACCATTGCGCCATGCTCAAATTTCCGATATTCAAAGGTGACATGCAAATGGGGCCATAATTTATGCAAGGCGCGGGGGGCCATTGCATCTATTTATGGCCCATTTGCATGCCATTTGCATGTAGGTGTGCGATCCCGAGGACTTGCTCCTGGCCACCCTGCTAGGCAGCAGCCGTCGGGACCGCGCACAATGCAACCCGATCACGGGCATCACAGTTCATGAAACCCCACACATATCCCACAGCCGATCGCGGGCAGTACAGGTACCTGAAACCCCCACACATATCCCACAGCCCGATCGCGGGCAGTACGGAATACCTGAAACCCTCCCACATATCCCACAGCCCGATCGCGGGCAGTACAGGTACATGAAACCCCCCACACACACATCTCCCACAGCCCGATCGCGGGCAGAGCGATATGAACCCCCAAGTGCCTGATCATGGGCAGAATGCAACCCCCAACCGAATATCTCCTGGTGGTCAGTGGACCGTAAAGCCCGATCGTGGGCAGAATGTCACATCACAACCCCCAAAACATCTCCTGGTGTCTCAGTGTGTCCCCCCACCCACCCAGAAGCCCCTCCACCCCGCTCCCCGCGGCCGGCGGCGACAGCATCCACCTGCCTGCCGCCCGCCCGACCGACTGACTGTCCAGTAGGGCTGCCGCCCGTGGTGCAGAGCTACAGCCAATGGGCGTGCAGCCATACCATACATGACAGTCAGATTTGTAATGATGTTCATTCACAAATCTGGACTATCATGCGCTATGAAGCTGCACCCGTGCCATGCAGCTCTGCACCAATGGCTGTGCAACCGGACAGTCGAGGCGGAGGGGCGGCAGGCGAGTGGGATGCTGTCCCCGCCGGCTGCGGGGGCAGGGGTGGAGGGCTTCGTGGTGGTGGGGGACACTCAGACACCAGGGAGATGTTGGGGGTTGTGATGTGACATTCTGCCCGCGATTGGGCTTTACGTCCACTGGACCACCAGGGAGATATTCGGGTTGGGGAGGGTTACATCTGCCCGCGATCGGGCACTGGGGGTCATACACGCTCTGCCCACGATCGGGCTGTGGGAGAGATGTGTGTGGGGGGTTTCCATGTAACTGTACTGCCCACGATCGGGCTGTGGGATATGTGTGGGGGTTTCATGTACCTGTACTGCCTGCGATCGGGCTTCGGGATATATGTGGGGGTTTCTGTAACTGTGATGCCCAGCGATCGGGCTGTGGGAGAGTGTGTGTGTGTGGGGGGGTTCATGTTACTCTATGCCCGCGAATCGGGCTGGTGGGGGGCACAGGGACCGAGTTGGGGGTCAGCCAGGGGTGGCAGCTGCAGTGTTGCGTCCTGCAATACAGCAGCTCACCTGTGGGTGGCCCTCAACTTGATCCTTTTTTGGCTCAAGGTTGTGCAGGCGCAGGTTGGGGGTTGCGCATGCACAACTCTGCACAACCCGACTGAATATCGGGTTGCGCAGGTTATGCATGTTTCCTCCCCCTCCTGTTGAGCATGCATTCATTTGCATTGCTCTTTTGCGCAACCTGTTGCCAGTGGAGCAACTGCCTCCTGCTGAATATCGCAGAATGGCGCAATGTAGGACTTGCGCATGCATTAACCCCTGTTGCGCATGGCGCAACCTCCTTTGAATATCTGGGCCTTTGTATTTCCATTCAGCAACTAAGGACTTGAGGTAGAACTTTCAAACTAGAATTTTCAAAGTTTAGATTTTTTGTATACTTTCATTTTATTTTCCATATTCTGTAACCAATGTCTAAAATTATCTGGGCGGATATTCAAGCGGCGCCCAAAAAGTGCGCAACAGCAGGAGCAAGCACAAGTCAATTGCGCGCGTGCGCAATAGACGCGATATTCAAACATGGAGCAAGCCAAATTGCGCAACCAGCCAACGTCTGAATATCGCACAACCTGCGCTATAGCGCAACCAGGAAGGGGAAGCTGAGCAGAGACGATCGCCATAGCGCAACAAAGGCAGCCCAGCTGAGCAGTCCAGAGGCACTATAGCGCCAAGCAGAGAGACCCCCAGCAGCAGAGCAATGGAACTGCACAACCAGGGAGGTAGGCAGAGGCCCACCACCCATGCCACAGATGGGCACAGGGACACACTGCAGAACCAACAATGTACCCCCACACCCCAAGCACAGCATAACTGGGGGAGGGACAGAACAGCCACCGGACCATGGACAAGCAAACAAAGCACATCCCGGCCGTGTTACTGCAGCACACCCATTGGCAAGCTGAGACTGCCACACAAAGGGGGCGGACCACCCCAGTGTACAGCAGCCCCCCCTTGTGCACAGCACACCCTGCACTGTGACCCCAATACACCACCCATGAGCAGTGACCAGCACTGCAGGAATCCCCACGCATCACCCCGCACATACAACCTCGTGACCACAGAACTATACAAACCAAACCCACCATGAGCACCCAGCAGTGGGTGGCAGCACATGGCAATACTGACTGAAAGCCACACCCACACCAGAGACACCACCCACACACATGCACACACATACCCATGACCATACCACCCCAGATGCCATGCACACCACTGCAACTGAGCACCTATAGCCAGCTGAAAATCAGAGACCACCACAGTATTCATATCAAAATATGTAAATGTAATAAACAAGAATAAGAAGAACAACAAATAGAACTATGTACATATATATACAAAGCAGGGGTGGGGGTATGGGTATAAGGTAGGAGTGGGTAAGGGGCAGGGGTGAACAACCGGGAGAGGGAAGGTGGGGTGAGGTGATGGGCAGCTACCGCCTGCCAGCCTGCCCTCCTGCCGCCTGGTGCTGGGCCCAGGGCCTCCTCCTGCACCTCACTCCATGACGCTGAAGGTCCAATAGGATGGTGAGTGAATCAATGGCCACCTGTGTCAGCCGCTGCAGTGACCGCCCACTGGCCACAGGATCTGGATACCCAGGACAAGGGATCAGAGTCAATGGCTGTGACTGTCCATATCCCTGAATCCCACCCATCATGCATGGCATACAGCCAAGTGCCCCGCTCCTGTGGTGGACTGCACCCACCCACAGTGACCGTGCACAAGACATGCCCAACCAGGCAGCAACAGCCATGTGTACCACTGCACACACACACCGCCCATGTCCATCACAGCACAACCAAGGCTGTCCAGTGACGTGGCTACATGGTGGGATGCTAGTGCCACAGCCATGTGCCCAGTGCATGCATGGACCACCAGTGATGCACACACAGACATGCAGTGCCACTGGACAGTGATGACTGTCACTTGTTGCGTGCATAGTAGTGTTGTCCATGGATGGTGGCCATGCCCCCCACAGCATGCAATAGCATCCATGATGTAATGACACTCACCCTCATCAAGCCGCTGCTGCTGCTGCGGCTGTGGATGTGGCTGCTGCTGCTGCTGCAGCTGCTGTAGCTAACACCTATGCCACCTCTGCCAGCCACCCCTGCACCGCCATTCCGTGCCTCTGCCGGGCCGCCTCCGCTCCTCCACCCCTGTGGAGACAAATGAAGAAAACACATCAGTGAGATCCCAAAGCAGACAGCCCCTGCCCCATTGAGTGTTCCTGCCCACAGCCAGACCCATGCAGCACACACCTGCAAACACCTTCACAGCAAACCATAGCCCAACCCACCCCCATGCGCAGGTCACATTACACAGTGTCACCCATGCGGACAATACAGGTGCATAGACAGCACACCCACCTGGCCCAGGCACAATGCCCTCCTGGCATGTGACCTGAGGTGCTCCAGCAGTTCCTTCTCCCCTCAGTGGAGGTCACCATACTGGTGCCTGCACTGCTCAGGAGTCCTCCGCCGCCCAGTGGCCTGCTCCAGATTAGTCACCACCTGCTGCCACACATGGGTGCGGGCCATGTGCAGTTCTCCCCAAACAGTGACCCATGGTAGGGCTCCACCACAGCCACCAGGTTGGCCAACTCCAATGCACTCCACTGTGGAGCTCTCCTGCGTGCCATCTGTGCAGTTGTATAGTAGGCAATATGGCGCCTGCAGCGCGGCAACCCCACGTGGAAATGTTGAGCAATACAACTCCATCAGTCCCTATCGCGTGTTCATATAGCACCATCGGTCCACATGCGCTGTTACACAACAACACGATACAGCCATAGACATGCCAGATGTACAGCGCCAGGGGGAAAGATCGTGCACAAGGTCATGGGTCTGTGGTGCAAGGCCATGCACAGCGCCATTGGACATCTACGTCCAGTGCGATTGGTCACCTGCATGCCAGTGCCACAGTGTACTATTGGAGCAGGTGTGCCACAGCGCTATGTGGTGCCCAGCACTGTAGCGCCACTGGCACAATAGTGGCCATGTCCTGTATTGCTGATCACGCACAGCACATCATCAGCACGGCAGACGCCTGCGTAAGCTACCTGGGCATGCGCAATGCGGTGTACTACGCAGTCACAGAACTGCGCCATTGGCTCAGCCGGTACAACTGTATTGCGCAAAGTGCAACAGCGCAATATTCAGCCGACATATGCAAATCATCTTATCAGCCATTCAAAAGCGCATTGGCGTGATTTGCATCTCATTAAAGTTGCTCCACTACTAATTTGCATGCATTGCGCTATAAATGTGCGATAGTGATCTGCGGTGGCCAGAGTCGGTTACTGCAGGTGAGAGGTGAGTTGCATGCTGTGTGATGTTCTGGGCAATGGTCATGGGATAATGCTGTATACTGCACAGTGACAGGTGTCCACTTCCACCCATTCAGACCGACATGGCCGAGCAAGGAGTGGGTGAGGAGGATGATGGTGGGTGAAGGAGGAGGCCCAACTTCACGAAGTCAAGACAGAGGCACTCTTCCAGGCCTACCTGGATGAGGAGCCACTACTTAGTGGACGGCGGGGCACCCCTCAGGCCCGTGCTGCTGCATGGGAGGGGGTAGCTCGCGCCATAAACCTGCACGGAAGCCACCAGTGCTCCATGCAGGAATGTAAGAAAAAGATTGGGACCGACAGGAGACGGGTGAAAGAGAAGGTGGCAGCCCTCAGGGCAGCACGCGCTGCCACAGGCGGGGGCCAGCCAGAGGTGGTGCAACTGACCCCGGCGGAGGAATGTCTGGCTGCAATCATGCAGCGCAGTGCAATCGAGGGCATTTCAGGAGGTGGCTTCCAGACAGGTGGAAGCCCATCACTGCACGGTATGACATGGTGGTGGGGGGGGAGGTTGATCCCATGCACTAACATGTCCTCAAATTCTGTTACAGATCCTGTGCATCTGTAGGGGATGGTGGTGGTGGGACCATGCAGTGTGGACATCCAGCCAGAGTTGGAGGAGCGTCCATCCACCTCTGCTGCCAGCCAGCATGCATTGTACCAGTGTCCACACCTGACTGCCATCTCTGATGTCGGTGAGTCAGGTGTGGGGGGTGCCCATCCTGTGTCACAACAGTCTGGCATGCAAGCATGCCAGCATGCTGTGACTGTGGCTGTTGCATGAACCTGCACCATTGATGATGCAAGTACTGCAATGGGCAGTGACACGTGTGTGTCTCATTGCGGTCACACTGCAGGACAGCACGTGCCCCTGGACCTAGCTGGTTCCAACGTGTGTGCCAGCACATCAGCACAGTCCCAGGCAGTGCCTGGCAGCACCGGTGGGGCAGCACCAGTGGCTGTGCAGGTCTCTGGCACTGTTGCGGACACAGCAGTGGAACGACTGGTCCCTGGGGCACAGCAGTTGGAGGGGCAGCAGCAACAGTCACCCACCAGGTCTGGCGGTAAAGGGTTCAGTGGTGGCACATGCACACCGCCTGTTGACTTGCCCATACCTGGTCCTGGTGAACAGCGCCCACCCTCAAGGGGTATTGAGCATCAGACCCTTCCATACCCTGGGGAACAGGTTTCCGAAGTGGCAGACTACCTGCTAGGCACGAGCACACCCGCCTGCGCGGCATCAGTACAGCAGCAGATGTGGGTTGCATCATCCGTGGAGGCACTGTGTGTGGCTGTGGTGGCACAGCAGGGACAATGCAATGATCCTTGCAGAGATGGTCCAGATGCAGATGGATGTGACCACCGCCATTGACAGGCAGACCCAGGCATTGGTGGCTGTGGCGTGGCGCATTGGGCACAGTCAGGTGCCCTCTTGTGCGCCCATGCAGTACACTCTCCACTCCCCATTCCGGTGTCGTCGCGACACCCAGCCTGTCAATCCGGGTTCCGCTGTGGGCATCCCAAGCACCCCTGGTGCAGGTATGTTCGGCATGCTGCAGACCCCTGTGCGGGCAAGGTCGTGCTTGCACAGTGAGACCCCTGGTGGTACATCGGTGCCACCCCATGTGGCCCTTGCTCAGCCTGCCAGTGCTTCCGGGTCATGGCGGGGCTGCCCATGCATCCGAGGTGGACGTGGCACAGTGCCACCTGACTGACCTGTCTCCCAGTGCGGGCCCTTTTCTGGTGCTGCCCTGTGTGCAATGTGTGTCGTGGTCGGCAGTGCACTGGTGGGTGCCCTGCCCAACACGCTGACACACGGACCACCTTCACACTCACCCAACTGCTGTCCACAGGTGTGTGTGCATGATGATGCCTGAATTGTACTGTACACCAAGGTGCAAGGGTGCCCAGCATCTGACACACATACTTGGACAGTACAGGTGGTGGGGGTGGTCCATGGATCTGTGTGTTTCACATGTCTGTTCCTGCTCTGCTGTGCACCTGCCCATGTACGCTTTGTGCCTGGTGTGTGTGTGTGTGTGTCTCTCCATATAGCATGTAACTATTCACCCCTCTCTGATGGTGTGTTTGTGCGCCTGGACCCTTCCACTCCCCTTGCCGTCATGCACCCCTGGTGTGTTACCCTGTGTGCCTGCGGGTTGCGCCTAGACAGTGTTGGTTGCACATGGCCCCATGACTTACCTGTGTCATGCGAAATGCTCCTCTGTGATGGTGTCCTGGTGCAGCTGGGCCTGCCGAATCAGTCGGGGGTCCTGCCATCCAAAGGGGGGCTGCTCATCCCCATCTTCACCGGCGTCACTGGCGTCCCCATCGCTGTTCCCCTCCTCGACCTGTATGGCTATCCCACAGTCTTTGGCCATGTTGTGCAGGATACAACATGCCAGGAATATCTCACAGGCCTTTGAGGGGCTGTACTGTAGGGCACCGCCGGAGGTGTCTAGGCATCGGAAGCAAGCCTTAAGCATCCCATACATCCGCTCGATGATATTGCGTGTGGTGGCATGTGCCTCATTATAGCGTTGCCATGGCGGGGTCGTGGGGCCGGTGGGTGTGAGCAGCCAGGGACGGAGTGGTATCCGCTGTCACCTGTGTGGAGATAGTGGAGTTAAGCATCATATTCAGGTCCATCTTGCCCATAGCCCTGTGTGCCACTACCATGGCACCTGTGGCTTTCCCACCTTTGCCCCAACTTTGCCACTCCTACATGCATACTCACCCACTAGATGTCCTGTGGGGATGTCCCCACCTCGAATTGATGGCACAGTGTAGATTGGTACCATATGAAGGCATCATGAGCTCTGCCAGGGTGTGTGGCACAGACCTTGATGATGCGCCCACTGGCATCACACACCACCTGGCAGTTGACACTGGTGAACCGCTTCTGGTTTCGGTATGCGGCCCCATCGGGGCCAGGTGGCGTGCGAATAGCCACATGGGTGCAGTCTATTGCCCCTAGCATGCCAGGCATACATGTTACCCTGTGTAACTCTGCATGTTTGCTTGCACGCTCTGCCGCGTTGTTGGGGAAATGGATGTACTCCGCAGGATGTGGCAGCAGTGCGCTGAGGAATTGGGTGAGGATGCGTGATGTGGCCGACTGTGTTATGCCTGTGGTGTCCCCTGTTGGCCTCTGGAAGGTACGGTGGTGAGCAGGCACATGCAGGCTGTTACCTTTGTCTCCACTGACAGAGCGTGACTCCGTCGTGAGGGTGCCTGCATCACATCACTGCACAGCTCACAGAGCCACCTCAGTATTGCCCTGTTCAGGTGGTACCAGCCCACAATCTCAACATCTGTGTACAGCTCAAAGCTGATGCAGGCACGGTACTGCCTGTTGGGGGCCTACCGCCGATGGGCCCTTCGACGGCCACGTCCCCCTGCAGCATGCCTTCTCACCCCCCTCATTACAGCTTCCATGTGGAATCTGGCACTGTCCATGTCCCTGGCTTGTGTTCTCCCACTGGCTGTTGTTGCTCTGTTACCCCTGCTGTCCTGACTGCTACCTCCACTGCACCAGGTACACCTACTGGCCTCTGCAGTCTGTGGCCCCACACACCTTCCCTTGTCCCTATTTTGTCCTGGGATCTCCCTGGCATGCCCTCTTTGTTCCTCTTGCCTTGTCTCTCTCCCTGCCTCATGTGGCTTCCTTGTAGCATTCTTGCACCTCTTCCTTGTGCCTTTTTATTTTGGCTCATTTCTGCTGTGGCACACCTTCCGGCTGATCCGCTGTTGCGCATTGCACAAGCCTTTCAATATCACATTGTGCTCTTTATGCATGGTGCCACCCCTTCGGTTAGCATGCCTTCATTTGCATTAGCGCTGTTGCTCAGCATGTTTTCGGTGGCACAACTGCCTCCGCTGAATATATCGCAGAATGGGCGCATTTTTGGACTTAGCTAAGCGCAGCCCTATTAGCGTGGCGCAGCACCCCTTTGAATATCTGGCCCTCTATCTTTAAGTTATATACAGCATTTATTAATTAATTAGTAAAGCCTTTGGCTTATTTTAAGATAATTCTGACAGTGTCTTTTGTGTGTGTTGTTTTGGGAAAGGGTTACTCAAACTATACTATGCCTGTGTGACTGCTAAGGGCCAGACACTACCAAAGTAAGGTACTACCAGGAACTCTGTGGATGAAAAGTGGGGAGGAAATATGAAAGGTCTCAGGAGGAGTCTGTCGGGGTTTATACTGGTCTCTGCCCCCCCCAGAAGGCCTATACATGCCTGTGGTTTCAGATTCATTGGTCAGAGACCGAGAGGGTCCTCTTCCAGGAACACAGACTCAAGATCGTATTTGCACCCCTTGCATGGAGAGAGTGCCCCAGGATCCTCTGGCATATGTTCAGTTGTAAAACAGTGAGCATGCTAAAAGGACAGAAGAGGGGTATCTCTGACCCCTGTCACAAGAGGGATTCACTGTAACCTACAGAATCCCACCCCACAGGAGTGGGCTTGTGACATTCTGCACCCCCCTTTGAAAATCTGGCCCCAGGATCTTAATCTTCCATCTAGACAGCCACTAGCAATGAGCAGACTAGATCCCGATATGATATACATCATCCAAAGAACAGCACCTCAACAGAATAGCACCCTTAGAGTGGCACTACAGTGTTAGTATTGGGTATTATCCATATTCCTTATGTGCGACTAGAACACATGACTTTCTCAGTTTCCTATCCCCAGAGATAAACATATAATCTAGTGAGCCACTGACACACTGAAGTGTACTTGTCCAAAACGCAGATACTATACCTACTAGCGCTGAGTGGAATTTTCAATTTTCCATGGAATTTTAGTAGATTATGACCCATTCTGCAAACTTCCATTGGAAGCAGAATGGCAGAATTCCACTGTAGAAGGGTCTTGTCACAAATCTGCTGATTTTCTCAGAAAGGTGGAATGCTGTTCAGCAGATTTACATATTTTCCCACAAAACGTTCTGTGAACATTTCACATGACTTCTGTGTAAGCAAGTTAGCATACAGTATTTCATCTCAAATGCTCACAGGGCTGGATATTCAAACTGCACCATTCAAAGGCCCAAGCCTTGCGCTGCACAAAATAGTTGCGCGGGGGTGTATCAGGGTGATATTCAAAGGAGTTGCACTATTGAGCAACTCCTCGAATATCACCCCCAGCCAGCCACTGTGCATGGCGCAGTGGAACTCGTGCCACCGCAAGTTGACAGAGTGGAGCATTCAACTTGCTGTGGCACCATTGCGCCATGCGCAAAATCCCGATATTCAAAAGGTGACATACAAATTGGGCTATAATACATGCAAGGCGCAGGGGGGCCATTTGCATCTGATTATGGCTCCATTTGCATGCCATTAGCATGTAGGTGCGCTGATCCCCGAGGACTTGTGCCTGGTGCCCTGCCAGGCAGCAGCCATCGGGGACCAATGCCCCCTGCAGCCCGATCGTGGGGAATCAGTGTACAATCCCCACCACCACCCCCCAGTGGCCCGATCGCGGGCATAGTGTACTCCCCCCCAGCCCGATTGCGGGCAGCAATGTAGCCCCAAAGCGTATCCCTGGTGGTCAGTGGACGAAATGCCCGATCAGCGGCAATAAGTTTAAAACCCCAGACATAGCCCTGGTGGCTAGTGTTGCCCCACCCACCACCCGCGGCCCCACCACCCGCTCCCCCCACAGCCAGCGGGCGGCAACATCCACCCGCCTGCCACCCCCGCCCATGACTGACTGCCCAGTAGGGCTGCCGCCCATTGGTGCAGAGCAGAGCCAATGGGTGTGCAGCTCCATCTAGCTGACGGTCAGATTTGTGAATGATTCATTCACCAAATCTGAACTATCATGCAATATAAACTGCAGCCCGTAACGCGCCATCAATAGGCATCTGTCGGGCGCGATCGGTCGATGGCGGCGGGAGTGGCAGATGTAAGTGGGATGCTGCCATCGCCGGCTGCGGGGGCGAGTAGTGGGGGCTTTGTTGGTGGGTGGGTGGGGTGGACACTAGCCACCAGGGCTATGTTGAGGTGAGGGGTTTATGTAAACTTACTGCCACGATCGGGCATTTAGGTCCACTGGACCACCAGGGATACGTTCAAGGGTTTATTAAACTTACTGCCCGCGATCGGCATTTGCGTCCACTGGACCACCAGGGATACATTCGGGGTTTATTACTTACTGCTGCGATCGGGCATTTCGGTCCACTGGACCACCGGGATACGTTCTGGGGGGCACATTGCTGCCTTGATCCGAATGGCGGGGGAGTACCTATGCCCTTGATCGGGCCACTGGGGGTGGTAGGGAATTACAGTCAGCCTGCCTGCAATCGGGCTGCTGGGGGCACAGGGACTGGGTTGGGGCCAGCCACTGGTGGCAGCTGCTGTGTTGCACCCTGCAATACAGCAGCTCACCTGTGGGTGGCCCTCGACTTAAGCCTTTTTTTTTTGGCTCAAAGTCGTGCAGGCGTAGGTTGGGGTTTGCGCCTGCACAACTTTGCACAGCCCGGCTGAATATCGGGCTGTGCAGTTTATGCATGGTTCCTCCCCCTCCAGTTGAGAATGCATTCATTTGCATTGCACTGTTGCTCAGCCTGTTTTCAGTGGCGCAACTGCCTCCTGCTGAATATCGCAGAATGGCGCAATTTCAGACTTGCGCATGCGCAACCCTTTTGAATATCCGGCCCACAGTTCCTATTTTATGCCTGGTACACTCCAGTGATGATCATTAATCATCGTTTTTAACATTTTTAGTTAATGTTCTCATGTGTTCCTAAATTTTGGCTTGTGCATTGTGAACTGAAGAAAACTATCAGGTGGAACTTCATTTGCCAGATAACTTTAGGCAGAAGCTACTGTTTTTTTTTTCACGGATAACTATGTTTCACAGAATTTAATTCTGCAGACAATCTAACAGTACTTTTTGGAACCTCATAGTGCTGCATTGCACATCAGAGGTACCCATGTGACTTCTTCAACTCACTGCAAACCTTACTGGAATTAAAAAAAATAAGTTTCTGCTCTTTAGATTTGCACAGTTCTGTCTAAGGCAAACAGCTCAAAATCCTCAAACACTTCCTGATTGCAGAATCTTTACTACCAGCTTGTAGAAGAAGTGATACTGTAGGTGGTATTTTTGGAGTATTTTTGTTAAATTGTTTAGTAGTATTTGACTTACTTACACTAGATGTAGCTGAATTGTTCCAGTTTTGGGGTAGTGACCCAGATGGTTGTTTAGCAGTAGTGGAGAAACAGAGCTTAAGACACATATGCACACACACGCATACACATACACATACACATACACACACGCATATACATACACATACACATACACACACGCATACACATACACATACACATACACGTGCATGCTCATTGAAATTCTTCTTCCAAAAAATTTTGGAATGTACTTTGAATATGTTCTCCAAATTCTGACTTAAAAACATATGGTTTGATGGCAGAAGGTGACCAATCCTGCCCTGGTGGGATGTACCTCCCTCCACTACCCATTATTTAAATCCTTGCTGCCCCCTTTGAGGACTATGAGGACTGTGAGTCCCTTGCCCTGTCCTGACTGCATTTAAATCTGTTACACATAGCTGACCTACCTCTTCCACTACACCACCCTCTCAGTAAAGAAGCTTTTCTTCTATTTGCCCTTCACAAGGATTAAGGGTCAAGGGCTTGACAGTTGAAATTAAATGAAAAGAAGTGCAAGATATTGCATATGGGTCCACAAAACCCTGGAACAACCTATCATTTGGGGTGAGGATATAGCATGCACCTAGCAGGAAAGGGAGCTTGAGGTTATCATCTCTGATGAAGTCAAGGTAGACAAACAGTGCGAAAAGGCAGCAGGTAAAGCAAATAGGGTGTTGGGATACATAGTAGGGGGCACCACCAGTAGGAAAGGGGAGGCCATAATTGCACTATACAAGACACTAGTGAGGCCCCACCTGGAGTACAGTGTACAGTTCTGGAGACCTTACCTATGTAAGGACATAGACAGCACAGAGAAGGTTCAGAGGAGGCAACAGAGATGGTACAATAATTGCATTACTAATCCTATGAGAACAGGCTGAAGGACTTGAATATGTACTCCCTGGAGTAGAGGATGGAGAGAGGGGATGTGATAGAGACATACAAGTACCTTACAGGGAGGAACAGGGTGCAGGAATACACTAGTTTCCAGTGAAAAAGATGTCCCAGGACTAGAAGGCATGGGATGAAGTGGGAGGGAGGGCTATTCAGAGGAAACGTGATGAACAATTTCTTCTGAGAAAGGGTGGTGGACACATGGAACACCCTGCCAGTGGAAGTGGTGGGGGTTGAAACAATCATGGGATTTAAGAATGCATGGGAGAGACATAAGGGAATTATGGGGGGACAGCAGATTTCTAGAAAAACATAAAGTGAACATACAAGCTCAAATGGGCAGACTGGGTGGGCCATAGGCCCTTATCTGCCAACAGAGTCTATGTATCTATGTATCACCAAACTCTAGTCATTCTCCCTAGTGACCAAATCCCTATTTCTTACAAATAGGTCTACATTGCTTACTTTGTTTCTACCACTGAGAAACATATACATTTCAGTTATGTCCCTGTTCCTACCTGGCCTCCAGTAAATACATGCTTCTGTCCTCCAGAAATTCCTCTTAGGACTTGCCCTGCTGGTCCTGGATCATTGTGTTGACCTTTTGCTGTACTGGCTCTAGTCTGTCAATGTTTTTCCTCAGAAGGCTTCAGAACTGGGCAGAGTACTTCAAATAAGGCCTCACCAGGGATCTGTACTGTGGCAGAATCATCTTGTTTCTCCTACTGTCAAAACCCCTCCCTATTCACCCCAGCATCCTCGATGACTTGCTGTATGTTTTTTTGCATTGACTTGTTTGCTTGAGGGAGTTCCTATTCATTCAGCAATTCAGGGAAAAAGTTTGACCAAACAGGGCAAAAGTTCATGGAACACATTGAGAGGATTCAGAATTAGTCAATGTCAGAATGTCCGAAAATTTCACAGCATTTGCAAAATTTCACAAAATCAGAATTCAGTTTCTGCCCAGCATTAACACATCACACAAACACATACTGTACACAAACACATAAAAGGCAGATTGTAGATTGCCAGATTTGTTACATATTATGATGAGGTACAGTACGTGATATGATATTTTGTGTTTCATTCAGACATCAGGTGGTGACTTTTTCCAGTACCTCAGTGCAGCATGGTTAAGTGCTACACTGCTGCTATTCATCACTCTTTTGAACCAGTTGTTTTAATTAAATAAATATATTCAAATTAGTTTGATATGAAGACGAGCAACTCAAGCATTGGATGTAGGATTGGGATTGTTACTATTGACAAGGGCAAGAGAAAGGCTTCACATGCAAGTAATGGTGCATATTCTTTAAGCACCTTTTAAATGATTATAGTAATAATGAAGAAGTAGAATCAGCCTTTTTATCATCCTTTTCATACACATTGTATTACAAAGAACAGTACAGTGCTGAAAGCAGCAGACATCGTTTTGCCCAAACTACAAAGAATTACAAAAGTGGCAACCATGAGTGCTATAGCAGGAGGAGACAAACTGACCACTAGTGGTGATAATTTAGCACTGAATGGAATGGGGGAGTTGTTCAAAGGGGGGTTTGTAACCCCTCTATGTCAAGATAATGTGATATTGGAAAGATGGGAAGATATGGTTATGGGGGTCTGATTTACAGCCTATACAAGGCTATCAAGAGTCAGTACAACCAGGTCCTTATTGTCAGATGCAAATTTCTGAGAAAGAAACCAAGCACAGATTGCTGACACTTCAAAGATGCCAGAAGTTCAAACTGTACCACTGGAGGAGTGCATTATAACATGTTCTAAATTGGAGAAACAGTCAGGGAATAGACACGGAGTCTATCCCTATGAATTTTCAAACTCTTCTTCTACTGTTTTACCTACACTTGCACCAAATTGTGAGCCTCTGCCATCATTGCTCCATAAGAAAGTTAACAATGAAACAAACAGGTGTATTCCATCAGAAAACCTCACCAGAAATACTACTAACTCTAATTCTCATTTTTCAGATCTTTTTTCCCATAATGTGGAGCTTGCACAGAGGAACATGTTGTAGGACTGCAATATGTAGGGGGAGAAGAATATTCTTTTGCACCAACATACAGCATGTCATTAGAACTTTGTTAAAGGAATTGGTATCCTTTTCAGCTCAAAAGTTATATACATTCATTCATATTTCAAGTGACGAGATCTATGATGTTAGCTTTAAAACTATGGGATGACTGGACAAAGTCTGGGTCACATATATTAAATTAAAGGACACTCCATTCTGAGTAGACTTTGTAGCTATACCACTGACAAAACCAGCTGTGAAAGTGATAAATATTACATTTAGAAATGAAGGTGTAAATGTTTCAGGCATTAAATATAGGTTAAGACAAAAATGTGAAATTTTGGATATTCCTTCCCTTATCATAGATGAGGAAAAAATATGGACCAGAGGGTAGCAATTCAGAGTTTAATTGAAATATGATGAAGCAAGCCTTATTAATTTGCCAAGTAGCTTTTTTACTGATAAAGACTGAGGGGTGTGTTTTGAACCTCGTACATGTTTTAAATGCGGATCACTGACCCATTTAAATAATGCTTGTGACAGACTAAAGTGTAAGTTGTGGCTCACGTATGGCCATTGAAGCTTTAAGTGTCACAACCAGTTTAAATGTAATTTGTGTGACAAACATTGCTATTCATTTTGCAACTGTCCCTGGGCCTCCCATAATAGGGAAGATGGTTTTAACCATGATTACCTAACAGATCAGAAAAGGTTGGCTGCTGATCAGGATTTTATTTTCTGATGCCTGACCCACCCATAGAAGACATAGAGGGTGACAGAATTGGGGTTTGAGAATGAGTATCACTGCCTACTCCCCCCCCAGATCAAAAACAGACACTGACTCAGTCACCACCATTGGAACCTGCAGAAAGAGTATCCAAGGGGATGGGATACCCCAATAAAGGGAAGCCAGTGTGGCTGAATTTAATGAGATCCCAGAAACCCAGGAATAAATGATAGTAGAAGCCCAGGAGGAGGGGAATCATCATCATCATCATCATCATCATCATCATCATTTTATTGGATAGCAAATTGAGAGAAAAAGACTCTCACAATTCCATTTAAGTACAAAAAACAGATATGATCACACAGAAACACATATACAATACTAGATCAGATAATTTACGAACAGTTAATAAGTTTGTTATTTATAAAATAAAATAGATCTTTCAGGAATGGGTAAGAGAAGTATTATCCAATTTGCACAGAAAAGCAATAGCCAGCCTACATAACAGACTGGCAGTTTATGCTAGAATTTGGGATCCCCTTCCTCACTAATCTCTCTGGCTCAAACTAAACCAACACTAGGCTTGATGCTCTCTATACAGTTTTTGATTAGCGGCTCGGCAGTTACGGGCACTGTGATGGGTTACTGCAGTAAGGATAGGTGGGGGCAGTATCTTTTACTAAGTATCAATCAGTCTCTACCAGTTTCTTTTGTATGCTGCCTTTATGGTGGAAAATGCAAATAAACTTTAAATTACCAAAAAAAAATTAAAATAGATGAAATTAATCCAAAAGAGTCACAATGACTAAATACTAACCTAGCAATAGAAGCCTTAAAACAAGAGAAGGGCAATAAGATGTTTTTAATTGCATTTCTTCTTGATTGTTTCAATGTATGGGAACAGAAACAGCCAAAGCTTTATCCCCAAATCTAGATCAATGCCTACGTATGAAATAGTGTTAATACTTGACAGATCTGAGACTATGCTTTATTACTATTCTATTTTAAAGTGTGCTCAGTAGAAATTTATTTATTTAAAAGTTGGTATCCAGGAAAGGCACAATGAGCTGATGCATGTTTCCAGGTGCGATCCTGGGAAAAGAACACATAACATGGAATTAAGACAGTAGGTACTGTACAATACAGAAATTAATACAGGTTAATGCTAGAAATATACAGAGGCATCAGAGTAAAACAATGATAGAAGTTAAATATGTAAGAAGAGCATAAACAATAAATCTATATACAAATAAATACATTGATGTACAGCTTGACAAGGAATTCCAACCTAATGAAGTGTATAAATGACAATGACGAGTTGTATAAGGGAAACCAGTTGAGAACTGTACCAGTAGCATTTCTATTGACACAGTCACCACAGTCCAACAGAGATAAGAACAGTGAATTAACAAGCAGTTTTCTAAGTGGATAATTGAAATGAGTTTTATTTCTGTAGCGGACAGTTTTTGAATATGTGACTTAAATGTTAGATGGTTGTCCAAAATTAAGCCTAGGTAATTATACGTAGAAAGTCTTGTAATAGCAATTCCTTTGTTGTATCTTAAAGGCAAATCAGATTAAATCAGATTCTTTCTATTAAAGAATATCCACTGTGTCATTTTTTCATTAAGAAGTAATCTTAGGCCCTTCAAAACATCCTGAACTTTACAAAAATATGTTTGTAGAATTTCAACAGCTGAGTCTGGATTGACATGAAGAATATACATTATAGTATCGTCAGCATACAAGTAAATGTTTATGTAATCTGAACAACAGTTAAGCAGATTCTTTATATATAGCAAAAACAGTAAGGGGACATGAGGGATCCCTCTATTGATAATTTTCATATTTAAACTGATCTCACCCACTCTGACACATTGCTGATGTAATGTCAAGTAAGAATGTAACTTAAGCAGTACAGAAAATCCCAAATCCAGAACATTTTTAAGCAGAATACTATGATCCACAATAACAAACATTTTTGATAAATCTAAAGAGAGTGCTGATGTACTATGTCCTTTGTCAAAGGCAGCAAAAACATTGTTAGTAACCCAAGATATTACATTGGTAGTATTGTAACTCATTTTGAAACCCGATTGCAAATCCGAGATTACATTATGCAGAAAAATACAGAGAGAGTTTTCTATTAATTAATATCTCAAATTCTTTTTATAGTTACAGTAAGAATGGATATAGGATGATAACAACTGAGGTCTGAAGAATATCCCCCTTTGAATATCGAATGCTCTGGCAGGACCTCTTCCCCCACAGTCCCTGACACTACCTGAAAACCCCCTACAAACAGAAGTGCCCCTGGCCAAAGTCCCCAGGAAGAAAAAGGGACATAGTAAAACAACAAAAAATTGTCAAAGCACTGCCTCTCCCTACGATAAATAGATCCACAGCTTTGTGAAGGAGAAAAATGTGGGAAAACACTTATAATGAGGACGAGGATGAGGAACCTTCCTCCACTTTCTCTTTAGAGAAGCCTCCTTCTGATCTTGACCACTCTAAGGGAGAGGCCTGTTAATCAAAGAAGAGATGGAACCACACTCTTTCACAGTCTGTAAGGCAGAAAGATAATGCAGTATGAAAAGTTAAAGATTATTGTCTTCCTATGAGGTCAAATGCATTCTCTAGATAGAGCAGTTGATCGGGATAAGGGCAGAGTTAAATGGAGAAAAAGACAAAGGCAGTAAGGACAGGGATGGGGCAAAAAGAAATAAAGCCAGAAAAAAAAGGAGGATAATGAGTACTGATGTCCATAGTCTGGGCAAAAAGCTCCCCAAAATGGTGGCCTTGATGAAAGAGGGATGCTTGGATATCATGGCAGTCACAGAAACATGGTACACAGAGAACCATGACTGGGATGTCAACATACCAGGGTACACAATCTATAGGAGGGACAGGGAGGAAGAAGAAGAGAGGTAGCTCTCTATGTAAGGGAGGGATCAAAGAAACAGAACTAAAGGGTAAACAGAGAGGCGAGGAGGCATTGTGGGTCACCCTGGGGACTAGAAATGGCTCCACAATCTGTACAGGCATTGTATACAGACCCCCAACTTTGGGGGAGGAAATGGACAAGGAAATGATAGAAGGCATCCCTGGGATGGCAGAGAAAGGTGAGATATTGCTGATAGGGGACCTGAATATTCCAGATGTTAACTAGAACACCTTTGCTGCAGCCACATCCAAGAGCAGGTCCATTCTCGATGCCCTACAGGGGCATGCCTCAGACAGATAGTTTTGGAACCCACTCAGGAGGAGCAATCTTAGACCTGGTACTTTCAAATGGGGAAGGAGAAGATCTTTGATCTTGAAGTGGTAGCCATCTAGGAACAAGCGACCACCAAACAGTGTGATTCACGATAAACTTAGCAGTAGAATCAAGCCACACAAAAGTGAAGGTAATGGACTTCAGGAGGGCTGATTTTGTCAAAATGGGAGAGTGCCTCAGAAAAGCACTAGCAAACAGGCAAGAAGGTGGGGTAGAGCAACAATGGGTAAACATCAAAACTGCCATCACAGAGGCAACAAGTATTTGTGTGAAGCAAATAAACAAATCAAAACAAAATAAAAAAACACTATGGTTCCCAAAAGAAGTTGCAGTGAAGATAATGGAGAAAAAGATAGCATTCAGGAAGTATAAAGAAACACAGAAGGAGCAGGACAGAGAACTGTACCAGTGAAAGCAGAAGGAAGTGGGGAAGATAGTCAGAATAGCAAAGGCCCAAACTTAGGAAAAGATAGCCAACTCGGTTAAGAAGATAGATAAAACCTTTTATAGGTACATTAGGGAGCAAAGAAAGATGAAGGCAGGGATACTGAGGCTGAATAAAGAGGAAGGTGGCTGGGCAGAGAGCGACAGTGAAAAAGCAGGGATACTAAATGAATATTTCTGCTCAGTATTCACAATGGAAAAGCAGGGGGAGAGACCTAATCCAGTCAATAGAAGCACTCTGGAAAGGGAGTTGATATTAGTCCTTTTCACAGAAGAAAGGGTTCTGAAAAGAACTCTTAAAACTGAAGGTGAACAAAGCAATGGGGCCTGATGGGATTCACCCAAGAATTCTAATAGAACTAAGAGAAGAACTAGTAACACCACTGACTACCCTTTTTAATAAATCATGGGAGCATGGTGTGGTACCTGAGGACTGGAGAAGGGCAGATGTGATTCTCCTTCACAAAAGTGGGAGCAAGACAGAGACAGGAAACTACAGACCTGTCAGTTTGACCTCAGTGGTAAGGAAAATGATGGAATCACTTCTGAAGGAAAGAACTGTTGAGTATCTAGAGGCCAGTGGGGCACAGGACCCAATGCAGCATGGATTCACAGTGGGAAGATCATGTCAAACAAATCTAATTGATTTCTTTGACTGGATAACCAAATTAGTAGACCAGGAAGGGGCTGTGGACATGGTCTACCTAGACTTTAGCAAGGCATTTGATGCAGTCCCACACCAAAGATTAATAAAAAAATTAGCCAGCCTGGGAGTGGGTCCCAGGGTGGTAGCCTGTTAAACAATGGCTGGACAACAGTACACAGAGATTAATAGTAAATGGAGTCCACAGTGAAGAAGGAGGATTACTTGTGGGGTACCACAGGGTTCCAGTTCTGGGGCCGGTCCTTTTATTTTCTTTATAAGTGACATTGTGAAGGGACTGGAGGGAAGGCATGTCTCTTTGCTGATGACACAAAGATCTGCAACAGGTTGATATGCAAGCTGGGGTGGAAAAAGATGCAAAGGGACTTGGAAGGTTGGAGGAATGGTCAAATGTATGGCAGCTAGATTCAAAACAAAGAAGTGCAAAGTAATGCAACTGGGAAACAAAATCCAGGGCAAGAGCACACAATAGGGGTGAGATACTGACAACAACAAAATGGAAAGGGACCTAGGGTAGTCATATCAGATGACCTAAAGGTGAGCCAGCAATGTGAAAAGTCAGTAAGGAGGGCTGGGGGGATACCGAGAGGCATAGGGAGAGGCATCACCAGTAGAAAACAGAAAGTTGTTGGCCCTCTGTAAAGAAGAAGAAGAAGAAGAAAAATCAGCATTTATATAGTGCTTTTCATACATCCAAAGCACTTTACAAGCAATGCTAGACTGGTAGTGAAGTGACTGAATGTGTGGTGGTGGCAATGTCACATTATTACCCACACACAGCCTGGATAATTGCATGATCCGGTTTTATGGGAAGGGAATGTTGGCCAAGACACTGGGAATGTTCCTACTCTTTGTGAACAATGCCCTGGGTTCTTTTACTTCCACCTGAACACCCACCAGGACAACACCAGGATGGGTAGAAGGGACCTCGGTTTAACGTCTCATCCAAAGGATGGCACACCCCAGCAGTACAGCATCCCTCAATACTGCACTCAGATGCCAGAGATTTTTAAGTGTAAGTCCAATCCCAGTGTGGGACGAGAATCCACAACCTTCTGGTCCAGAGGCGGATGTGCTACCAACTGAGCCACGCTGACACCTACATAGACAGTTGGTAAGACCACATCTGGAGTACTGTGTACAGATCTGGAGATCCCATCTCCACAAAGACATACACAGGGTGGAGGCTGTCCAGAGGAGAGCAACCAAAATGGTGCAGGGTCTGCACCAGAAGACATATGAAGAAAGACTACAGGAACTTAAGATGTATAGCCTTGAGGAAAAGAGGGAGATGGGGGTCATGATAGAAACTTTCAAATACTTCAAGGGAATCAACAAAGTCCAAGAGGGTAGCATCTTTCAAAAAGAGAGGGGACATGATAGAAACTTTAAAGTACCTCAAGGGAATCAACAAAGTCCAAGAGGGTGGCATCTTTCAGAAAAAGAGATGTGCACGAACAAGGGAGCGCAATTTGAAGATAGAGGGAGACAGCTCAGAGGTAATGTGAGAAGTATTTCTTCACAGAGAGGTTTAGATGCATGGAACATCCTTCTTGAGGAGGTCATAGAGTCAAAAACAGTGGGGGAATTCAAGAATGTATGGGACAGACATAAGACAATTCTTGTGGGGGGTAGGAGGAAGAAGGCTGTTGGTTAACTAGGATCTGCAGCTTATCTGTTAGGTAGGTAGGGAAATAGGCAGACTAGGTGGTCCAAGTGGTCCTTAACTGCCATCAAATTTTATGTTTCTAAAGATGGTCACTTTGAATACCAAGAGTATTAAGGCATATAAAAATGTGACCACCTTAGTGATCTTAAAACAGCAGCGGGGGTATTATTTGGTTCAGGATATTAGAATCTAAACCCAGTTTGAAATTTCCAGGATTGAATCTTTGCTTGAATGAAGGTCCATCTTTTGGTCCCTGGTGAAAGATATTTGTGATGATGTGGAGTGATATTGACTGGATTGTGTAGTACCACACCTGTGTGGAGGAACGTTTATCTAGGAAGGGCTTTAATGTTGACGTTAATAAAGCTGGGTAATCCTTCCAAATTTTGGTATATATGCTCCAAAATCTAAGTTGGAGAGGGTAGAATGTTTTCAGAAAATCCACCAATATTTGTTCACTTCTAGAATGATAATCATAGAGGGGCGATTTTAATTGCCCAATCCTGCAAGCTGCTGATTCAAGGGGAAACAAAAAATATATATTGTGACTCTATGGCATTAGCTGACATGGTTACTACTGCAGAATTGAAGGCTGCTTTTTAAATGGCCAATACATCTGGGGTTATAAAGATTGTAGAGTCACTATGGTGTCCAGAATAAATTTTCTTTTTGTGTCTAAAATCCTCACAGTGGTATTTTCTAGTACTTTAACAGTAGAGACATCAGGGGCTAGATTCTCAACTTTCTCCAGGAGCAAACCTAGTTTTGCATGATCAAACCAGGCTTTGCACCAATTTAGTATTCATGAAAACCCAGTTTGTGCTCTCAGACTGGATTTGCACCAGAGCAAAGTGTGGAGGGGGCCATAATTCAAATGAGTAAGAGTGGAACTACATATTGACACTGTCCAATTCACAAAGCATTCGCTCTGCACAAGGGCCATTTGCAGGGTCCAGTTGCATGGAGCAAATACCACTAACCAAGACCTTGCTTTAATTCCCTGCAACCCTAGTGGCTGGTGGAGGTACTGTAGCCCAACCCTCCTGATTGCTGACCTGATAAAAATAAATAAAAGTGTCCCTGGCGGTACTGCCCCCCCCATCACTGATTGCTGGCCTGAAAGAAAAAATAGAAGTGTCCCTGGTACCAGTGGTCCCCCATCCCACCATCGCTGGCCCAAGTGAAAAAAACTAAGTGCCCCTGGTGCCAGTGTTTCCTCCTCTGCCATTGCCAATCGCCAGCCTGAGTAAAAAAACTCATTTCCCTTGTGTCTAGTGGTACTGTCCCACCCAATGCCCAGCCCGACATAGATTCAACATTCCCTGGTGGCTAGTGGTCCTTTCCCTCACCCGATGCACGACCATTCACACATGTAGGTCTGTCCTGGTGCCTAGTAGTCCTGCCCTCCACCCAATCCCATTCTCCGGTGTGACACTGCCCCCATTACAGTCCCTTGTGTTTTATATTTACCATTTCTCTTTGGCCTAGTGGACCCTCCTATACCTTGATCTCCTCTATAGAAATTTAGAACTTTCCCTGGTGGCCTAGAAAACCCTCCATCCTGATCCAATGAATAGTGCAATTCGATGTTTAGCTTGTGGTCTAGCAGACCCACTCGCCCTATCCTGATCCCTATATAGTTCAAGTAAATGTCTTCCTGGTGCTTAGCAGATACCCACCCCCACCCTGGCAAGAGTGTCCCACCACCCAGCTCCCAACTATCCTGACCCCAGTTGGTGACTGGCACAGCCTCCACTCTCCACCATGGCAGGTCACCAACTGAACTGTAGATGAGCCAACTGAACTGTCAGTCAATGAGTGCATACTGGATACATGGAGCAGGGGCTGGGGGTGCTACACTTCATCATAGCTTGACTGGAATAATGTAGCAACATTTAACACTTTAACAATCTCATAGCGCAATGCAAACTTTTGTGATGCGCTTTGTGACTTTTTGTGAATTTGTGATCACTTATTGTTGTAAACTACTTTAACTGAGGAAGGATTTCCTAGAAAAGAGAAGGGATTATGGTGATTATATACCTCTGTGTTACAAGAAGAATGAGTACAGGAGAATACTGGCAAATTGTTAAAAGCAAGACTGGTAGTGCAAGAGGCTTATGACCAAGTCCACTGGTTTTGGTTTATACGAGAAAACCCAGCAAAATTGCTAAATTTGAACTGTCTGCATACAGGTAAAAACAATGAATTTCATGGAATTTGGTACTTTATACCAGAACAGTATATCTACAGAACTTGTATTTTTCTTATATTTACTTCCTGCTCTATTTTTAATTTGCTTCATATAATGTTCTGTTTATCAAGTCTTTTTGTATTCTGATCATTTATACACATGCACTTGCAAAAAAGCAATGACAGTAGAATTCCAGCAAAATCCAGAAATTAGACTAACAATCACTGGTACAATTCCGGAAATTCAAGTCTTATAACTCAAATTTCATTATTTAATTCATCCTAAATCAGAGGCCTTGCTTGACTCCTGGATGGAATGGAGAGCTGCAAAAATCTCCACTCTGCTTTCTTTTTTTTTTTGTCAGGTATTTTTTGCTCCTGTCATGGTCCCAGGAGACTCTCTCAGGCATCCAACTTGGTTTCTGCCCTGCCTGAAGCCTCCCTCGGCTGTACCTTCCACACCTTCACCCCTGCCTTGCAGCTGGCATCCCCAGCTTAACCCCTCCGTGGTGGGGCTGCCCCTCCTACTTTGGGCACACTTCAAATTTTGAAGACTCCAGCTGCAGACGTGGGCCCTAGGCAGAGGTTCTGTGGAGGTCGTCGAGGTTCAGCCTGGCAGTGGGCATGGCAGTTGTTGCCATCACCTACCCTGGGACCAGGTTTTTCGGTGTTCTGTCCCCTCCCTGTGCATGGTCATGCCCCAATGCTATCTGGTGCAAGTCTGCCCTGCCAGCATCGGCCACACTGATACCTGCCTGCCTGTCTTGCTACAATACCTGGTCTCCACCAGAGGTCTCTGGCTCACCAGGCCATCCCACCCCCTCAATCTGTGGAGGAGAGCACCACAAGGGCGCTCAGTCCTCAACGCTTTCCCTGCCAACCCCTGGCGCCCGAGTCCATTCCTGAACCCAGGTCGTTGGCGTGGTGCAAGGTGTGGCATCCAACGCCTCAACCCTTAGCACCACCAGGCCATGCTCACTCTGTTTCTTAAATTATACCTTAAAAAATAGCCTGTAACTGGTATAAAAAATATTTACAACTTAGAGCGCAGTTGCACAGGTTGATATTACTGAACACTGCACAGGTTGATAAAATTAAAGGGGACAATATCGGCTCAGATTAACAAAGTAAAACAAAAGATGAAAGAATATCAAAATGAGATAGCATTATCCTTGAATCATGAATTTCAATATGTTATGTGGGATCAGCTCAATCTTTTGATTTTTCTGGAGGTGCCAATAGAGTGTGGAAAACAAAACAGTTACAGGTCTAATAGATGCACAAAGATATATATATATATAAAAATAAACTTAGTTGAGGTAATTTTACAAATTACTGGCCATTTTGTGGCTGACACATTAGCAGTGCCTCAAACACCAATGGAGAAAGTAATGGCATTTTTAAGTACAGTAAGAGACTGGTTTGTGTAGTAAGAAATCTAATTACACTGTGCCACATATGGGCTTTGCCAGATAGAACACTACATGATAGTTTAGTTTTACTTTGAGAAATATTTGAAAGGAGTAACAGGTGGCTTCTCTCAGACTATGTGTTGTCTATTGACCAAGAAAAGGCACTCAACAGGATAGTCCATGATTACTTATTTACAGTATTAGAAACGTGGTATTCCTGACAGCTTCATTTCATATGTAAAAATATATATGCAGAGGCAAGTGTGATTCCATGCATAAATGGAATATTTGGAGCAGGGGTGCATATTTACTGGTGAGTTACACAAGGGTGCTTCCTAAGCCCTCTTTTATATAAATTTAGGATAGAACCTTCATTCCAGGCTGTACAGAATAATGAGGAAATCAGAGGTTTAGTGGTACTAACTGACCTTCTCCCAGTGAAAGTAGTAGCTTACATGCCGACATAAGTATATTTATGCAAGATAACTTGGACTCTAACCCTTTAGCTATGGTTTTGCAGGATTTTTCCAATGTCTCCGCATCACAAATTAATATAGCAAGAAGTACAGGTATAGGATTAGGATCCCATAAGAGGCAACATGCACAGATTGTAGGTATCCCTGTGGTGGAAGATAGTGTGGAAATATTAAGAATTACTTATGGAGAAAGAGATATGGCCCTTAAGAATTGGGAGTCAAGATTTAGTCAGCTGCAGCCCAAGTAACGATGTGGAAAAACTGAAAGTTATCCAAAAAGAAGAGAGTGTTTTTGATTAAGATTATGTTAAGCCCAAAATGTGTATACATTAGCTATGTGTTTCCTCTCCCAGCAAGTATAGAAACTTAGCTTATGAGTAATTTTCTTTCAGTTGTTTGGGGGTAGCAGTTTAAACCCATATATCATATTTTTCAGTAGTAAATGGGGTAGTAGGGATGATTTATCTGGTTGTATTTTGTTTTTTATAGTATCTTTCTATATTTTAATTTTGAAGCAGTATTGTGGCAGGACACCTGGATATGTGTATACTTATTGAAATCCTTCATAGGCCCCTTCCCTTTTGGGTGGTGGATACAGAAGATCCATTTTTTGTGCCAAGCTTTTTGGAACAGAACAGACTACCCATCTTTTATTGGGATGTCTCTGCTAAATCTAAAACAATGGGTGCTGGCCCTAGAAGACATATAGACCCTATTTAGGAAGGATGTGTATGAAGTAGTGATGTCTTTCCACTTTTATATAGAGCCAGAGCAACCCTCTTTTCCACTAACACAGAGGCAGGGGTCTTTATAGCAATCAGTTAATAAAAGAATTCCAGCATACTTATAGAATATTTTATTGGTAGTGTGTGCATAGAAGATTAGGAGTGAGAAGTTCATGGAAAAATAAGAGGATTGATGAAAGATACTGTCAAAGACAGGAATGTACAATGATCATAGAAGCATGAGAAACCTTCTTATGGATTGTGGCTTTGTCACATAGTAAAGGTAACTGTAAAGCAAATGCAAGCACAAACGGTAATGCACATGGTGGACGTAAGCGTAAATGCTAAGGCAAATGATAAGAGAAGCAGAAGTGCAAACATTAATGAAAACAGAATTGATAACACAAATGGTCATACAAATGGTAACAGCAACAGAAATGCAAATGTTAATGAAAATAGTAGCATGCACGGTAATGCCAATGGAAATGCAAACAGTAAAAGAAATGCAAACGGTAATAGAAAGGCAAACAGAAATGCAAATGGTTAAGGCTACGGCACTGGAGAAGGAAACAGTAATGCAATCAACAACAGAAACACAACCAAAATGCAAATGCTGAGGGCAACAGAAATGCAAATGGTGACGAAGACGCAAACAGTAACAGTAATGCAATTGGATGTGCAAACAGTTATAGTAACAGCAACGATGATAGCCGTGCATGTAACACAAACGGAAATGGAAATGCAAGTGCATATGGAAATGCAAATGGTAACTCACACGGTCATGGTACCACAATTGAAATGCAAATGCTAACGGTAACAGTAACGGTAACAGCAACAATAATGCCAAAGGAAACACAAATGCAAACACAAATGAAAATGCAAGCACATATGGAAATGCAAACTGTAACACGCATGGTGATGGTAACGCAATTGGAAATGAAAATGGTAAGAGTAACAGCAAGGATGATGCGAAATGAAGGAGAAATACAAACACAAATGGAAGGGTGGCTGCAACGCAAATGGAAATGCACACGGTGATGCAAATCAAAATGCAAACAAAAACAGTGGAAATGCAAATGGTAACAGTAATGCAAGTACAAGTGCAAACGAAAATGCAAAGGGTAATGCACACGGTAGAATACACGGGAATGCTAATGCAAATGGGTATGGAAATGCAAGTGGAAATGCTAACTGTAACAGTAACAGAAGCGCACACCCTGGTTTTCCCCAACAGCTCCCTAGAGAAACACTGGGGCCCAGATATTCAAAAGAGTTGAGCCATGCGCAATAGGGTAGCGCCTGCGCAAGTCCGAAATTGCGCCATTTTGCGATATTCAGCAGGAGGCAGTTGCACCCCCGAAATCATGCTGAGCAACAGCACAATGATAATGAAGGCATGTGCAGCCGAAGGGGGAAGAACCATGCATAAATGGCGCAGTGCGATATTCAACGACTTGCGCCATGTGCAATAGGGGAGCAAGCGGAAGTTGCGCCAAAGCAGAAATGAGCCAAAATAAAAAGGAGTAAGGAAAAGGCTCAAGAACGCTACAGGAAAGCCACATGAGGCAGAACTCTAGCCAGACAGACAGGGCAGGAGGCACAAACAAGGCAGGCCAGGGAAAGGGCAGTCTGAACAGCCAGGCACAGGGAAGGTGTGGGGAGCCACACAGCACAGAGGCCAGCACAGGCAGGTGTACCCGGTGCAAGGGAAGTAGCAGCCAGGACAGCGGGGGGAATACAGCAACAGCTGCTGGGGGGGGGTGAACACAAGCCAGGGACATGGCCAGTGCCACCTTCCAAATGGAGGTCGATATGAGGGGGATGAGAAGGTGGGTGGCAGGGGGCGTGGCCGTAGAAAGGCCCGTCGGTGGTATGCCCCCAACAGGCAGTACCGAGCCCGCACCAACTTTGAGCTGTACAATGATACTGAGATTGTGGGCTGGTACCTCCTGAATAGGGCAGTTCTGAGGTGGCTCTGTGAGCTGTGCAGTGATGTGATGCAGGCACCCACACAACGGAGCTATGCCCTGTCAGTGGAGACTAAGGTAACAGCCTGCATGTGCTTGCTCACCACGGGTACCTTCCAGAGACCAGCTGGGGACACCACAGGCATAACCCAGTCAGCCACGTCACACCACCTCACCCAATTCCTCAGCGCACTGCTGCCACATGCTGCAGAGTACATCCATTTCCACAGCACAGCGGTGGAGTGCACAGCAAACATACAGGAGTTCCACAGGGTAGCACATATGCCTGGCGTGCTAGGGGCAATAGACTGCACCCATGTGGCCATGCACACACCACCTGGCCCAGAGGGGGCCGCATACATCAATCGCAAGGACTTTGCCAGCATCAACTGCCAGGTGGTGTGCAATGCCAGGGGGAGCATAATCAATGTCTGTGCCATGCACCCTGGGGTAGCACATGATTCATTCATCTGGCACCAGTCAGCACTGTGCCACAGATTCGAGAGTGGGGACATCCCCATGGGACACCTACTTTGTGAGTATGCAAACCACATGGACAATCATAGGGCCTGGGGGGGCATGGCCAGAGGTGGCATGGGTAGTGGCCTACACGGCCTGGGGCAAGGTGATGCTGATCACAAAACTAACCTCTGCCCTCTACACACAGGTGACAGTGGATACCCACTCCATCCCTGGCTGCTCACACCCTACCAGCGGCCCACGACCCCATCGCAGCAATGCTACAATGAAGTACACACCACCACATGTAATGTCATCGAGGGGGTGTTTGGGATGCTGAAGGCACATTTCCGTTGCCTGGACACCTCTGGCGGTGCCCTACAGTACAGCCCCTCAAAGGCCTGCATGCTATTCCTGGCCTGTTGCATCCTGCACAGCATGACCAATGAATGTGGGATAGCCATACAGGTCTAAGGGGGGAACAGCGATGGGGACGCCAGTGATGATGGTGATGGGCAGCCCCCCATTGGCCGACGGGACCCCTGAATGCTCCGGCTGGCACAGCTGCACCGGGACACCATCACGGAGGAGCACTTCAGCCAACCCAGGTAAGTCATGGGGCCATGCGCAACCACCAGTGGCTAAGACACAACCCACAAACATGCATGGACACACACCAGGGGTGTATGCCATCAAGGGAAGTGGCAGAGCACAGAAGCACACACACAACCAGGGATGGGTGAGGATTAACATGCCACAGCCACATGGATGGACACACACTCACTCACACACAACGCAACAAACATGCACAGAGGGCAGGAGGCACACCGACCCAGAATGCACACCGTAGCAACACACATGTCCACAGGCCACCACGCCCACTGCCTGTCCATGTGCATGTGTCAGATGCTGAGCACCATTGCACACTGCTGTACAGTGCAATGCAGGCATCATCATGCACACGCTACTGTGGACAGCAGCCGGGAGGGTGTGCAGGTGGACTGTGTGTCTGTGTGCAGGGCCAGGTATCCATCTGTGCACTGCCCACTGAAACACACAATGCACACAGGGCAGCACCAGACAGTAGCCACACTGGGAGACAGGTCAGTCATGCGACACAGTGCCACTGCTACCACAGATGCGTGGGCGGCCCTGCCGAGACCCACCAGCACTGACAGGCTGACCACTGGCCTCATGGGGTGGCACTGATGGTCCCCCAGGGGTTCCACTGCGTGAACGCAACCATGCTCATGCAGGGGTCTGCAGCACACTGAACATGCCTGCACCAGGAGTGCTCGGGATGCCCACAGCTGAACCCGGTGTCAACAGGGTGGGAGTCACATGACACCAGGAACGGGGGGTGGATAGTGCACTGCGTGGTGTCCGCGATGCATGGGCACCTGACTGTGTGCCCATTGAGGCCATGACAGCAATGAATGCCTGTGCATGCCTGTCAATCACAGCGGTCACATCCTCCTGCAAATGGTCCATCCCTGCCAGGATCAGTGCGGTGTCCCAGCTGCGACGCTCCTCTGCCTGCTCCAGAGCCACATGTAGTGCATCCACTGATGTCGCAAGCTGCATCTGCTGCTGGACCGATGCTTGCAGTAGGTGGATGTGCTCATCCAAGAGGTCATCAGCCTCCTCGGCATCCTGTCCCTCAGGGTGTGCATGGCACAGATGATCAACACCTCTTGAGGGTGGGTGCTGCGCACCAGGACCAGGTCTGGTCATGTCCACAGGTGGTGCACAGATGCCGCCGCTGAACCCTGTACCCCCAAGCCCATTGGGTGACTGCTGATGCTGCCCCTTCAGCTGCAGCTCCCCAGGGCTCAGTGGTGCCTCCACAGTAGCAGCAACAGTCCAACTGTCCTGAACAGACACCAGTGCTGCCCCACTGGTGCTGACAGGCACAGCCTGGGACTGTGCTGACATGCAGGCCTCCACGGCGGCACCACCTACAGCCATGGGCGCAAATTGCCCTGCTGTGTGGCCATCCCATGGCACACACGTATCACTGCCCATGATGGTTGAGTCATCATCACTGGTGATGGACTCTGCACCGGCCACAGTCACAGCATGCTAGCATCCGTGGACACCAGCACGCTGGGACACAGGCAGGGCTTCCTCCACACCTGTTACAACGACATCAGTGTGGACAGCTAGGTGATCCCACTGTCGCAGTGATCCACGTATACCTGTGGAGGTGGATGGTCCCTCTTCCAACTCCAGCTGACTGTCCACAGTGGACAGGCCCACCACCGCTGACCCATGCAGACGCTCAGGATCTGTAAGGGAAAGCAAAGTCGCGTTAGTGCGTGTGACCTACCCTGCCCCCCATAGACAGACCATGACTTACCATGCAGTGATGGGCCACCACCCATCTGGAAGCCACCACCTGAAACACCCTCAATGGCATTGCGCTGCATGCTTCCAGCAAGCCTCTCCTCCTGTGGGGTCAGCTGTACCACCTCCAGCTGTCCCCCACCTGTTGCAGCACGTGCTGCCCTGATGGCAGCCACCTTCTCCTTTACCCTCCTCCTGTCCGTGCCCATCTTTTTCTTACACGCCTGCATGGAGTGCTGGTGGCTGCCATGCAGGTTCAAAGCACGTGCCACCTCCTCCCATGCAGCAGCACGGGCTTGAGGATTTCCCGCAGTCCACTGAGAAGTGGCTCCTGATCCAGGTAGGCCTCGAACAGGGCCTCAGTTTCAGCCTTTGTAAAGTTAGGCCTCCTCTTCCTCCCACCATTATGTTCCTCCTCTCCAACAAACTGCTCGGTCATTATGTAGCCTGTAAGAATGACAATAGTTACCTGTGACTGTGCAGTCCCATGCATGTCCCTGAATCCACAGTCCACACTCCCAAACAGCATGCAACTCATCAGTAGACTGCAGTAACCGACTATGGCCACTGCAGCACATTGTCGCACTTTTATAGCGCAATCCATGCAAATGAGATGAGGAGCAACTTTAAATAGATGCAAATTGCAGTGCTGCGCCATTGAATGGCTGATTAGATGATTTGCATATGATGGCTGAATATCGCGCTGTTGCGCTTTGCGCAATTGTGTTGAATGTGCTGAGCCAATGGCGCAGTTCTGTGACATGCGTAGTACACCTCACTGTGCATGCCCGGGTTGCTGATGCAGGCGTCTGCCGTGCTGAAGACGTGCTGTGCATGGTAGGCAATGCAGGGCATGGCCACCATTGTGCCAGTGGCGCTATAGCAATGGTCACTACATGGCGCTGTGGCACTGGGCCATCATAGGCACAATGGCCCAACTGCTCGGTAGTCCGCTATGGCGCTGGCATACAGGCAGCCAATTGTGCTACACACATTGTCTTCCAGTGGCGCTGTGCATGGCCATGTACCAGAGACCCTTGACCCTGTGCCCGACTTTTGCCCCCTAGGCGCCATGCGTCAGGCATGGGTGCACTTCTATCGCACTGTTCGGTAAAAACACAATAGGGAATGGCAGCACTGTACCGCGCAGCATCTGCACATGGGGAGCCGCGCTGCAGAGTGCCATATTGCCTACTATAACTGTAAGGATGGCACGCAGATGAGCAGCACAGTGGTCAGCCATTGAGTTGGCGAATCTGGTGGCAATTGTTGAGCCACACCATGGGCATCTCTTCGGGGATGCTCCCATGGACAGCGCCAGGACCCAGGTGTGGCAGGAGGTGGCCACTTCCCTGGAGGAGGCCACCGGATGGGGAGGAGCATGGAGCAGTGCAGGCACCACTATGGGGACCTGCGAAGGAGGGAGCCGGAGCTACTGGCACGACTGTGGGCACGTGCCAGGAGGGACACGGTGCCACATCCAGGTAGGGGTTCCATCAACACACTTTTATCATCCATATGGGTAACAGTGTTGTATGTACAAAATCACACATGCCCCCACAATGCAAAGCATCATGGGCTACATATGCAAATCACCACAGAATGTCATGCTGGTCCAACTTTAAGCAGAATTGCATGGTGCCAAAAGGCCTCTCACACAGTTTGCAAAGGGTGCTAACAGAAGACATAGACACGTGTTTCGTTCTACCAGGACTCATCAGTATGCCTCGTCTGTTTGACACCCCAGTGGAATGGACCAGCTACCCTAGAGGCAGTGTGCCTTGGATATATTGTGGTGAACCCATTAAAATAAAAAAACATTTAAAAGACAAAGAACCTCTGTGCGCAAACACTGAGGCAAGGGTTACCCCAAAGGGCATTTGGCTGGGAAGCCAAGTTTCAAGAAAATACAAAATCACACATGCCCCCACAATGCAAAGCATCATGGGCTACATATGCAAATCACCACAGAATGTCATGCTGGTCCAACTTTAAGCAGAATTGCATGGTGCCGAAAGGCCTCTCACACAGTTTGCAAAGGGTGCTAACAGAAGACATAGACACGTGTTTCGTCCTACCAGGACTCATCAGTATGCCTCGTCTGTTTGACACCCCAGTGGAATGGACCAGCTACCCTAGAGGCAGTGTGCCTTGATATATTGTGTGAACCCATTAAAATAAAAACCGCTTTAAAGACAAAGAACCTCTGTGCGCAAACACTGAGGCAAGGGTTACCCTAAAGGGCATTTGGCTGGAAGCCAAGTTTCAAGAAAATACAAAATCACACATGCCCCCACAATGCAAAGCATCATGGGCTACATATGCAAATCACCACAGAATGTCATGCTGGTCCAACTTTAAGCAGAATTGCATGGTGCGAAGCCTCTCACACAGTTTGCAAAGGGTGCTAACAGAAGACATAGACACGTGTTTAGTCCCCAGGACTCATCAGTATGCCTCGTCTGTTTGACACCCCAGTGGAATGGACCAGCTACCCTAGAGGCAGTGTGCCTTGGATATATTGTGGTGAACCCATTAAAATAAAAAACATTTAAGACACAAAGAACCTCTCATAGCAAACACTGAGGCAAGGGTTACCCAAAGGCATTTGGCTGGGAAGCCAAGTTTCAAGAAAATACAAAATCACACATGCCCCCACAATGCAAAGCATCATGGGCTACATATGCAAATCACCACAGAATGTCATGCTGGTCCAACTTTAAGCAGAATTGCATGGTGCCGAAAGGCCTCTCACACAGTTTGCAAAGGGTGCTAACAGAAGACATAGACACGTGTTTCGTCCTACCAGGACTCATCAGTATGCCTCGTCTGTTTGACACCCCAGTGGAATGGACCAGCTACCCTAGAGGCAGTGTGCCTTGGATATATTGTGGTGAACCCATTAAAATAAAAAACCGTTTAAAAGACAAAGAACCTCTGTGCGCAAACACTGAGGCAAGGGTTACCTCAAAGGGCATTTGGCTGGGAAGCCAAGTTTCAAGAAAATACAAAATCACACATGCCCCCACAATGCAAAGCATCATGGGCTACATATGCAAATCACCACAGAATGTCATGCTGGTCCAACTTTAAGCAGAATTGTATTTGTATTATCCTCAGGGCTCGACTAGGTAAACACAAATAGAGTTGTGTCCCTAGAGGGTCCTAATTTTAAATGCCTAGCATTTTTGTGATCAGTAACTGAAAAAAACAAAACTGGCTGACTCACGACACTACACAGGTCATTTGTGACACTAAAAACTGCATTTGTGACACTGTCGAACTTTTTGTTAACTTTTCCCATTGATTATAATGGGAAAATTGTTTTTTGAATAACTTCTGAACCGTTTAATAGTTTTTTATGACATCTTCAAAAGGCTCATCAGGGACCCTGGCAGCATGTTCTCTGAAGATTTTGGACCAGTTGCACAAACCGTGCGACCTGTATGCATGAGCAAAGAATGTGCAAAAAGGCGTAAATGCTCTACGGGAATGTCACTTTATAACTCTGCAATCATATATCTGACCAGTACAAATCTTGGAAGATCCCAAGATCCATGCTACAGCTCTGTGCCTGCCAAATGTCAGGCAAATCCTTTATACAGTGGCAAAGTTATTAAGGTGCAAAATTTCACACTTTAACCTTAAATGGGATACTAACTCCTAACTATAATGGCACTACCATGCCATTATATATATATATATATATATATATATATATATCTACAGAGAGAGAGAGAGAGAGAGAAAGCCAGTATGTAGATATGAGTATGTTTTATTTTATTTATTGACTTTGCAAGCAAAACTCACAAAACAATGAGTACACAGGAGGATGGCAAAGAAACATCAGTTACCCATGCATTCGCTTAAAAAGAATCAGTATAGAACTCCTCCTCTTGAGCTACAACACAGGGGGAATATCCACAGTAAACACCACCGATAGAAAAAAAATCCCATTGCATGCAGCTGAGGAAGGACAAAGGGGAATCAGACATTGGATAAATGACTTACAGGTGTCAATGACCAATATAACTAAATTGTCAAAAAGATTCCCTCAAAGCAGTCATGTAATACATTAACTACAATAGTTCCCAACCTCCCAGAAAGAAGCAACAGTCAAGATTTCCAGCAATTTAGATCAGTCACGTCACTGCTGACCATGAAACGGTAATGGCAGAATAATGCAAAGAGAAAAATAGTACAAACAGGCATAACATGTAGAACAGCCCCTAACTGGCCTACTGCATAGTCTGAAGAAGTCCAACACAAATAGTTCCTGGTATGGTAGGCAGTCTTTCAACACATCTAAGAGCAGTAACTGGGATGTACAATGAAGTGAATATGTGTAGCGCCCTCAAAAATGAAGAAACCAGTCAGAGCACCATCTTAAATTGGCCTGATCATGTCAAACCTTGTCTGACCACATTACTTTAACCAGATATACAGATCAATGCAAGTTCCCAAACTTACAGTTCATATCATCCCAAATCATCAGTCCTCATCCGAAGAGTTTCCATCCTCTGCTCCCGCTGTCAGCTCCTGGTCAATGCAATGGACCATTGATACTGGTAACCCTTTCATCTTAGTCGCAGTTTAACTGGGAGCAATAACTGGTGCTGGACTTTTAGTTGATGGTGATGGCTCCTGAGCCCATCAAACTCTTTACGCCATTGTCTGCTGATATATGAAAGATCTGGTAGGAGCATAAGTATGTCTTCACCATACTTGAGTCTCTTCCACCTCCTGGCAATAGCTAGTGCTTGGTCCTGGTCCCCAGGTACCAAGCACACCACCATGAAATGTTCAAGGAGCCATGGGGTCTGTTGCTCCCTGGCATGGAGTAATACTATAAGCTTTTTCAAAAGATGGGGGGATCATCTTTGGAAAGCCCCAAAATGGTATGAAAAAAGTTTTTGACAAACTGAGACAATCCTCCCCTTCTGCTATCTCAGATAGCCCCACCACTCTTAAATTCCTTTCCCTGGTTTGGTTCTCTACAGTCTCCAGATGATGTCACATCAGTGAGATTCCTTGAATAAGCTTCACTGTCACATCAGAAGGCTTGAGGACCAAGGCTTCTTTCTGTTGAACTGTTTGTTCACATTGATCCATTCTCAATTTCAAAGCCACAACCCTGGGAGTCAAACTAGTTATTCAAATCCTCTACAGACTTCACCAGCTGCTGCAGGGTAGCTTGGATCAAGGTAAATGATGCTCCCTTGGGTGGTAGATCAGCAGGGTCCATGGCTCCATCATGTAGTGCAGGCCTCTCCTCACGCTGTTGCTGCTGTTTCTTAGGAGCAAAAAAATCTGCTGAAGGGGCATTTGCTCCAAGAGATTTACCCATCCTGCCAAAATCAGATGAACCACACACCAACTTATGTACTTTTAACAATGAAATTATTAAGTTTTTTAGCAGTGTATTACAATTATTCCTGGCAGCTTGTTTTTTGCTGCTTCCTCAATAGTTGCTCCTTGAGCATGTTTTCTAATATTTATTTATTAGCTTTTGATAACTGGGTAAGTGTGCTACGCAAGAAACCTGCCTATTTTCAGGCACGACCCAAGAAAATAAGTAAATAAGTAAGCCACAAGGGATTGTATGACTCTTTAAGCCAGCTGTTTGCTGGTTTACTTGCTAAATGGAAAAGGGGTTCTAGGGCAGGCTGTGTCTCTTCACAGATGACATTAAGCTGTGTGTGTGAGAGTGAATAGTGGAATAAAGAAATGCAAAGAGACTTGCTGAAGCTGGAGGGGGTGATTAAAAATTTGGCAGTTTAAATGATTTGTCTAAAAGTTCATGGTTACACACCCATCCAGGATAAACAAAAGGTGTGTAAAAGCACACCAAGCAGAGAGTTTAAAAGGCTCGGCTAGAGGGTTACTTTCAGCAGTTGGCTGAGTAGCAGAGATCAGTTGCAAAGCTTATAGACTAGGCAGCCCATGAAACATCGAGGAAAGGGTACCAGAAACTCAAGTGTGTTTTCCAGATGCTTTTTGTGACAAGTGGGAGGAGGGAACCAGTATAGAAGGGTCGTGGAGACTAATCAGACTTACAGGGAGATATATTGCACTGCTACTATAATGTTTGGGCTGGGTGGCAAGTAGTGATAATATCATTGTATAGTTCTTTTTCCCCTTTAGTTTAATTCCATCCACTCACACAGCAGGAGAGAGAGTGTGTGTTGAGCTGGCTTCCAAAGTAACTCGATTGTTTTTTGGTGACTGGAGGTGTCTCTCACCCCCGCCCCCGGAGTTACTCCACCTTTATAGCTGACCAATAGATTGCTACTTCCTCTGGCTACACAGGAGCAGGTAGCAGGTCACAAAGAGATGGAGTACATAAACGAAACAAGAAATTGTAACAAAAAAAATATGTATTATGATTTCTTTCCTTCTATATATTGTCCACTTACTATGCCACAGGAACTCAGCCAGTCTCACTGAGGATGAACATTGTCAACTGCTGGCACTGTGGGATCCTCTACAAAAAAATTGTTATCCAAGGTATTGGTCACTGTCTGACATGTTGGGCACTGGGGGACCTAAGAGCACAACTCCCTACAGCATGGGCAGAAATCACTCAGCTCCAAACTTGGCTGCAGGAAGAGATACACTACAGCATTACACCACCATACTCCAACACCGAACTAATGCACTGCTCCCCCAGAGGAAAACTGGGCCATAGAGTTGTCAGCTGTTTGGCAGAGATGGAACAAAAGCTCTGAGAAATAACCCAAACCAGCTAAAGGACATAAAAAAAACCAATACAAACAGCTAACAGACCTGTACCTCTAGCATCTGAGTCAGACGCCATGGCAGAGGATGTGGCAGGTCAGCACATGACTCAGCATAAAATGGCGCCTCAAAAATCACAATGTTTTAGGAGACTCCATGACTCGAGGAGTCAATCCCCACCAAAAACACAATGGATAATGTACAGTAGAGATCATATGTTTCCCAGGAGCATCATCATAGAGAGATGCTAACTGCATTGTTAAAATTGCACGTAGAGCAGGAGAAAGCACAAACATCCTTATCCACTTAGGGATAAACAATCTTGCCAGTCTGTCTGTGGAAGAAACTAAAGGGCACCTAGCCAGACTAGGTGAAAGACTAGCTTCTCTTTCATCCAGCGTTTCCTTTTCTGAAATTCTGCCTGTATGGGAAAATGGGGGCAGCAGGCGGAGGATCAGGGAAAAGGAAAAAGAAGAGTTCAACACTTGGCTAAAGGACTGATGCCATAAAAAGGGACTCCACTTCATAGGAGATTGGCAGAATTTCTGGGAAAGGGAGTTCTTTAAATTCGATGGCTTTCACCTAACAAAAGAAGGGGTCAGAGCTCTAGGCCAGAAGTTTGACGTTTATGTGGATTGTTTAAACTAGTGGATAGGAAGGGGGTGATGGCACCCATCACATCTCACGGGGAAGCAGTCACCCCTCCCCCATCAGCTAGCTGGCCAACAACAGGAAAAACAAATGAAAATACCATAGAGAGTAAGAAACACACTCCCCGAAACAGACTTCTCAAAGAATATATGAAAAGTAAACAGAATACACAGATGGGAAGGGTCAACCTCACAAATAGCGCAGAAAGTCAAGGGTGGAAGGCAATGTGCATCAGTGCCTGCAGCCCGGCAAATAAGATCCCAGACCTTACCACCACAATGGCGGAAGCAGACCTGGACAGGGTTGCAGTGACTGAAACTTGGTTCAATGAGAACCACAACTGGGATGTAGCTATCCCAGGTTACAATCTGTTCAGAAGACACCAGAACGGGAAGCAGATGGGGGGGGGGGCTAGATAGGTTGCTAACTATGTAAAAGAAGATATCAAGGGTACATAAATTCAAAGGACCCATAGCAAGGGCTAAGCCATCTGGAGTATTGTCGGAAATGGGAGCGATCTACAAACTCCCGTCTCAGGAGATAGAAAAGGACAGGGAGATTTTGGAAACCATTCAAAAGATGGCAGACAGGAAGGAGTTGTTGCTGGTTGGATATTCACTCTGCCAAATGAGGATTGGAGCTCCTACAAGGCTGCATCAGAACGGAGCATGGAATTTCTAGTGGCACTATGAGGGGCTGGACTAAGTCAGCTGGGTAGAAACGTCCACCAGAGAGGAAGCAGTCCTGGACCTCAACCTTTCAAATAGTAACAGAGTCTCAGGTTTAGAAGTAGGAAGTCAGCTGGGATCTAGGAACATAGGACTGTGTGGTTCACAGTACACATGACTGAGGACACCAGTCACTCAAAACTAAAGGTTCTGAACTTCAGGAAAGCAGATTTCACCAACATGAAATCCTGACTAAAGAATGATCTGGGCTATAGGGTGGTGGGGGGAGTTGAGGAATGCTGGATCAAATTGAAGAACTCAATAACCATAGTCAAATCACAGTGCACCAAGCAGGTTAGCAAAACCAAGAGGAGAAGAGCTCCACTTTGGTTTTCAAAAAAGGTAGCATCCAAAGTAAAAGAGAAAAAAGAGCCTTCAGGAGATACAAAGAGACAAAAAAGGACAGTGATAAGGAGGTATACAAAGAAAAGCTAAAAGAGGCCGGTAAGGTGATTAAGATTGTGAAGGCTCAAACTGAGGAAAAGATACTAAAGGGGGTCCAAAAGGGAGACAAAATCTTCTACAGGTATATGAGGGAGAAGAGAAAGAGTAAGGGAGGACTTTTCAGATTTGCAAAACAGGAGGGTCAGCATGCAGAGAAGGATGGGGATAAAGCAGAGATCCTAAACAAATACTTCTGCTCTGTTTTCATGGAGGAAGAAAATGACAATAGACCAACACTGTGCAAAAATGAACACTGTTGTACAGAAGCAGACATAAGTCCCTTCACAAAAATGAGAGTCCTAGAGTAACTCAAAACGTTAAAGATACATAAAAATTTGGGACCAGATGAAATACATCCAAGAATATTAAGGGAGCTAGGGAGAAAATGGCTGCACCACTGGCAGAACTCTTCAACAAATCATTGGTTAGTGGGGAGATCCCGGGCAACTAGAGAAGGGCACAGTGGTGCAATTCCACAAGAGTGGGAGTAAGGAAGAGGCAGGAAACTACCAGTTAGCCTTACCTCAGTGGTAGAAAAGTGAATGGAATCCCGACAAAAGGCAAAGATAGTGTCATTTTTAGAAGCAAGTGGACAGCTAGATCAACAGTAACATGGTTTCATGGCAGGGAGATCCTGCGAGACTAACCTGACTGAGTTCTTCGACTGGGTTACTAAAACTATGGACCAGGGGGGTGCCATCTACTTAGTGTACCTAGACTTTAGCAAAGCCTTCAACTCTGTTCCACACAGGAGGCTCATCAACAAGCTAGAACACACAGGCATTGGGCTAATGATAGTAAACTGAGTCAAAAATTTGTTTGGAGGATACAGAGGGTACTGGTAAATGGTACATTGTCAAGGGAGGGCAAGGTAACTAGTGGAGTTCCACAGGGTTCGGTACTGTGACCTATCCCTTTCAATGCATTTATCAACAACATCACTGAAGGGCTAGATGGGAAAGTGTGCCTATTCGTGAATGATACAAAACTCTGTAATATGGTGGACACACAAGAAGGGGGTGTAAAGATGAAGTCTGACCTAAACAAAGTAGAAGAATGGTCAAGAAACTGGCAATTGAAATTCAGTGCCAAGAAGTGTAAGGTTATGGATCTAGGAAGATGGAACCCAGCGAGAGACTATTTTCTAGGAGGGGTACTGCTGATAACAAAAGTACATAAGCATGACCTAGGGGTAATCATATCTGATGACTTGAAGGTAGGTAAGCAGTGCAAAAAGGCAGCACTAAAGTCTAGCAGTGTCCTGGGATGCAGTGGCAGGGGCATCTCAAGTAGAAACCTGCAAGTGATTATGCCATTACACAGATCCCCGGTGAGGCCCCACCTGGAGTATAGTGTCCAGTTCTAGAGACCACACCTCAGGAGAGACCTTGCACTGCTTAGTGTTAAACCCCAACTGCCATATACTTGACCAGTGCTCGGGTTTTGCCAGGTACTCCATGAGTTCTGTCCTCCCTTTTTCACTGTCCTCTGTCGCTCAGGTCTTTGTGTCATCTGCGAACAGGCTTATCTTACTCTTGAACCCTTCTGCTATGTCTCAGATAAAGATATTGAATAAAACCTGTCTGAGCACCAAACCCTAAGGGACACCACTGGTTACAGGTCTTGGCTTTAAGGGGTCCGTCCTTGCAATTACTCTCTGCTGTCTGTTCTGCAGCCAGTTCCTGACTCACCTCACTAGTTTCTCCCCAGCTCCTAGGTTCTTCAGTTGGCACTGAATTGAAGGCTATGCTGAAGTCCAGATACAGTACATCCATGGCATGGGCCCTGTCGAGTGTCTTTGTGACCAAATCAAAAAAGTCAGTTAGGTTGGTCTGGCAGGATCTCCCTGAGACAAACCGATGTAGCCTTTCATCCTGGAGCTCATTCTCATCCAGAAAGGTCACTAATCTCTCTTTTAGAATGGTCTCCATTAACTTCACTACAATGGAGTTAAGGCTGACTGGTCTATAGTTACCTGGCTTGTCCCTGGGACAACTCTTGTGGAGTGGCACTACATGAGCCATTCTCCAGTTCTGGGGCATGGACCCCATCTTCAGTGAGGTGTTGAACAGGTCAGTCAGAGGGCCCACCAAGACCTCTGCTATCTCTCTCAGGACTCTTGGATGCACTCCATCTGATGCCAGGGCCTTGTCCACCAGCATAACTTTTAGACCTTTTAAAACTCTATCCACTGGGATTACCCAATCCATTACCCCTGCTCTTCCTATTAATAAAACTAATAGAGAAATATGGTCCTTAAAGGGTAACATTACATCAAACAATCCTAAAGTGTTGATGCCTCTGTTTTGAGCATACACTAGGCCCCACCTGGAATATGTCACTCAGTTGTAGTACCATTTTAAAAAATATGACTGTAAATTGCTTGAAAGGATACAGAGGAGCTATAAGAGTCATATTTATGGTTTAAAAATAGATCCTATGAAAACTGGATGGAATTTTTGAATTTCATCTCAAGACTAGAAGACTTAGTGGAGATTTACTTCTCTTGTATGACATTATTAATGACCTGTAGCTTATGTCCGAACTAAAGATTGATTTCAAAAGCAGTTTGTGGGACACTAGAGGGTACCCACTGCAAATTACTGCTAGGCCTTTCAACACAATGAAAAGAAAAAAAAATGCTCTTAAAGTGGACAATTCCTGGATTCGCTTAACATTAAAAAATGATTGCCAACAAAATAAAAGACAAATTTAAAAAACATCAGAATAATTGTATTCTCCGTGGAGGAAATTTGCAATATTATTCATTTCAAAGTAATTATAACTATTATGGACACTCCTGCCTTCTCACTCCTCAATCTCCTTAGAATGCACCACGGTGTTTCTCCAGCCAGGTCACTACCAAGAGGTGAGCTGAGCAACATGGTTGGTGGTGAAGAGGTTGTGAATCCCACAAATGCAGCAGTTCTGGAGGAGCTATGGGAATTTCAGGCTGAGATTTGTTCTTTGCACACAGAATTGAAGGAGTCTGTAGTGGTCCTGGAACAAAAGGTAACCAGATTAGAGCAGTGTGCCGCAGACATGGATTTTGGCCATTGAGAGACTGTTACAAGATAAACAGTCTTTGACAGATCATTGTGAGGACCTTAAAATTTGATTGAGGAGGAATAACCTCTATGTTTCTGGTGTCCCAGAAGGAGAGAAGGCATAGAAATAACAGCTTATCTACAGAACTTCCTCCCCTCAATACTAGATATTCAAAACATCTCCTGTGGTAGAGTTGCCCCAAGATTCCTGATGAACCTAGAGACATCTTTACTATCTCTTCTTTCTTTTCTTTTAGTTTGTTGCAGCAGCAAGGTATCTGTCCTTTTATATTCAGCTTTTCTGCCTTGGTGGGTTGGCCACCTACCTAAGTATTCTACCATATTACTATCTTTAATCTTATCTTTGCATATCCATTTCTGTCTCTGGAAGGTGCCATAGTGCTTAGGTACTAAAGTGCATTAGTGATAAAGTGCATGATGGCATGAATAAGAAAAGATGTGCATATTAAATAAAGCTATGAAAGAATATTGCAGACATGCATTCAGATTCTGGGGCTTGTTGAAAATAAAGGTCCCCAGAATGTTCCCATTTCATGGGAGTATGGTTACAAATGTAAGGGAGCAGCTGGTTCTCTCCTTTTCTTCTGTACCAGCCACTTTGCCCTTAGAATAGGTACTATTAGAAAACAAATATGCAAAGGTGTAATATACTGGCTTAAAATGTTGAATTAGGTGCCTATTGTAATAGCACCTGTTGCTTTAAGCAATAAAGTGGCATAAAAGAATCGCCGGAATGTCCAGCCTACTTGCTTGCTGGCAGTTTAAATAAATAAAGTGCAGAAGGTGCTTAGTAAAGATTAAATAAGATGTTTAAAACCCTAAATATAAGGTGCTTGCAGTGCTGAATTAAATAAATATTGATATGCATATTGTTAAACACTATTACACAGAGTGACTTGCATTGCCCTTTCACTTTCTTTAATTATTGCTGCTCCGTGAAAGAGGTAGATTCTCCAAGGTCCCCACATTCAAAGGAGATGCACAGCACATCTCGTCACAAACCAGATATGTTCCGTGCATCCCATCAAAAGAGTTGGAGTGTGATGTTGAGAGGGGAGATGAGTGGCCCAAATAAGAATTGGCCATGACCCAAACTAAATGTACTGTATGTGGCACATGCAGAGGGGGTGTTCCCATGAATATGCCATGCATGGGCATATTCATAGGGAATGCATCCCGAATGTGCCAGTAATGCGCTGCACACAGATAGGCTGACAAAAGCTGGCCTAAGTCATCTGGCCACCAACAGGCAGGCAGCTGTAGTGCAGACAGGTGCACAGCAAACTGCCTACCCCGTTAGTCCAGTGGAACCTCCCTCCTGACCCCAACCCCAATCATAGGAGTGATGGCGCCCACTCCCATTGCCAGAGTGTAGTGGACCCCCCACACCAAGCACTGTACCCCGATGGCCATGTCACACATATACCCCCCATATCTGTAGTGTAGTGCCCCTCCACATACACATTGCCCTGTTCCCCAATGCATATGTATGGCAAACACTGACCTCGTTACCCATAGTGAAGGGCCTCCACCCACACAGCCCTGTATCATGTAGCACATGACTGCCTTGTACTGCCCCCACATTCCATTGTATAGGGACCCCCGCTCTGTCCCCAAGCCCCGTAACCCAATCATTATGAAAGGGATGTGCACCCGGTCCAGGAACCCGGTCCAACGTACAATCCTTATCCAAACCAGGATCCCTGTGCAGTGTAAAGTCCATCACCAAACACTGTTCCGTAGTGTAGTGGCCCCCAATTCCCCACACCCATAGTCAACACCCCTTCCCTGCACACCCCAACCCGACCCATGCCAGCCACTGGCACAGCCTTCTGCACCCTGCCACGGTCAGCTGCTGACTGATCGGTTCCTGGGATTGTACTTTACAGAGCATGAGCTCATTGGTTGCAATAAGCACATGGTCTGTAAAGCACAATCTCAGGACCCAGACCTCACAGGGCTGTACTGAACATGGTACAAGCTCATTGGTGACCGATAAGCTTGTGCAATGTACAGTACAGCTCTGTACACCTCAGTCAGCAGCTGGCTGTGGCAGGGTGTGGAGGGCTGTGTCAATCACCGGCATGGGTGGTGCGGGCAGTTGCAGGGAGGGGTCCTGCCTACCGGGGTGGGGGCGTTGCTACACTATGGAAATACATACAAGATGGGAGTACTATTCACAATGGGTTTACACATCAGGGGACAGTCTTAACTCCAGGATGTTTCTTTTGTTTAACTTCATACAGTGAATGTTTGCCTTTGGGAAGTGTGCAGGAGCTGACTAGGCAAAGTGGTTTTCTCACATTTATTGAACCCAAAAAACTTGCATAATATTATCTGTTGGTGTGGTACCTTATTTATTTTAAGCAAGTATATTGTATTTGGATTTATGTCTCACTGGTATTGATTTATTGTGGGGTCTGTGGGGATGAGAGGGAATACATTGTTTTAGACCCTTGGGGTGACTTCTCTGGTTTTTAGCCAATTGTTTCACCTTTTTCAAAGATTCTTTGGGGATCATGGACCCACCTGATGAGGCCTTCATATTTACTGGAACTGAGATTACAAGGCTTTTTAGGGAGGTTAACATCTAACATTTCATAGATCAATCACCAGCCCTTGCCCCGGGGGGAGGGGGCATTATACACATGAGTTACCACCTCCTGTGATGGGCAATTATAGTCTCTCATACTTTTTTAGCAAGTTCCCCTTTTTCTTGGGGTTCTCAGCAGGTGGGATGCCTGTGGCTGGCTCCCATGTGGGAGTGGGCAATCAAACGGGGGCTAATAGGTTTGTGCAACAGTTCTTGGTGAGAGTTCAATTAATAAGGAGCACACACCAGCTGATTACTACTAAGGCTAGGGTGTCTCTATATGTTTTTTTTTGTTATTGCAATTTATTGGTATATTGGTAACTTCTTGTAATCTGCTCCTATAATCTATTTTGGTGTTTGGCATTCTTTTACTCAGGATCCACATTTCCCAGATATCACACTTATGATTCTACATAGGCCTCTGATTCTAGGTGAGTACATCTCCAACTTCTTTCTAGGGGTCCCTGGGGGTCCCAGCCTGGCTTCCCACAGGGGGGGGGTAGTACAGCTGGTGCTGTGCTTTCCTCTGGGGTATGCTGTGAGGTTATATGTTTGATAGGGTAATAGTCTACACCAAACATAAGATTATCTTCATAATTGGGAGGTAAAGGCTGGACTTTGTCATGTCACAGAACATGGACATCAGCTTTACTCAGAATATGGTATTTATTGTGCCTAGGAGGCCCAGACTAGGCCTGGCTATCCCCCATGTAGTACCTCTATATCTATTGGCATTACTTAGGACTTAAGTTTTCAAAACTGCTCCCCACCTCAGAAGTCTGGTATGGATGCTTATTTGGTACTTTTACTCTTTTTGGGATCATATTTGAACTGATGTATTGCCCTGCTGGTAAACTGTATTCTTATGGTTCATCTTGGTTCTCATTGTTACCATTAAAAGACTTGGTATAGCACGTTATATTTATTAAGTTGAACTTTTTCAGTATGGATTCCCCACTGGGGGTACAGTTTAGGATTCTGTTTATCTTTTTTTGCTCTGCTTATGTTTCAGTGGCACTGTTCCCCTGATAGGGGGTGAAGCTATTTCTGGTTTACATTGTGTTTATGGATAACATGGTCTGTAGTGGGTTAATGGGTCATGCTTAGTGTATTTATTCAAAGGGATTTATTAGCATAGCATGTTTGTTTTAAATATGAATCTATGGATCAATTTAATGCATTTTGGCAATATTTTTTTGGAAGCAGAAGGTTCACAAAGCTATTGAACTATTGCAGGTGATATTCTTATTTATATGATTTTCTATTCTATGTTATGGTATTATTAACTAAAGAATTATCCTAAAATGCAAAGAGAATCCATAATCTGGTAAAGCTTTATCATCTCTTACAGTTCATTCAATGGGAAAAAGTGGTAATGATATATTGGTTTCTTACTGGACTCAAGTCTGACTTTGTTGCCTCAGGTAACTCAAGTAAGTTGTGCAATCAATAGCAAAGTTGGTGTATTACATAAGTTACAAAAGTATTTTTCGTTATCAACTCAGCAAGTTATTGCGAATTGCTCTATATTGCTATATCTAGATTATAATGCAAGTCTCTGTTGTAATCTTGGGGCTAATGAAAGTAATATTTTGAAAGCAGCGCATCATGATATTTGTCAATTTGTCTTGGCCCCCCTCTTGTCACTTATATCACTGTCTATTATATTCTAGTCTGGGGAGGTTATCTCCTAGTAGTAAATTTGCTTTATTTTAGGCTGTCACATTTTTAAAGCAATTAATACTTGTCATTACTATCCATTGCAGGATCTTGTTAAAGGCCAAAGTACTGGACTTGGATTTATATCCACTACCAGTATTTTACTCACATCTCTATGTAAATCTAAAAAGGGTTCTCATGCTTTAACCAAGACTGCTGCTGTAAAGTGCATACACCCTTGCTTGTGGAGTCAAACTAAAAAAGCAGACTCACTTACTTCATTTCACTGCTTTATTCCTTCCTTTGTATGACAAGACAATGTAATGCAGGCTAGCTTATATTTTGCCCGATCACTCGAGCTTCATTAGGTTCCCATGCTTTCTCCAATGCTGATCCAGCCTTTTAGAATAATCTTTCTAGCAATTTACATACCACTATGTCATTAACTATGTTTAAATCTAGGCTAAAATAATACCTGCCTTGTCTGGATGAATGTAAATGCATTTATTAATGCAATTTGCATTGAATTTAATGTCAATTGTTTTTATGTAAATAATTGCTGTAAATGTTATCATGTAATTGTATGTATTCGGTTTGGGTCTGAAAAAGGGCATTGATTTACCCAGTGCTCTTACCCAGTTAACAAATAAATGAAATGAAATGAAGTGGACATCACTTTTTATATTAGACACATTTATCCCCGGAGGAACATAACACATACTTGAAGTTTGGATTTACTCATTATATTTTTCTTTGCATAATTTGGGTTGTAAGTGGGGAGTCCTAACACTCCTTTGGTAAGGCCTTCCCTTTGAAATAACTCATGTAGAAGCAGTTAAGAAGGGGCATTACGTTATGTAGTAGGCGTCCTATTTGGCTGCCAGCTTACATTAATTAATACCTATTTCCCCTGCCCAGGACTGATAGAAAAGTTTTGAAATTGTTTTCTACCAATTATTATCATTTTTGCAAGGTCAACTTCTTTGAAAAGGGGATTGGAATTTTATACTCCACCCTGAACAAGATGTCTCTACCCCCAAGTCACATTGAGGTGATCCCTCCAGCACTCTGACATCCGTGTAAGCTTCAGGAAAAAACCTACGCACAGAATTATTTGCCTAAAACTTTTTCTCAGCTTGCTATTTTGGATACTTGCCATCATCTATATCCTTCTGATAAGTAATATACTAATTATTCTGCATGCCATAGTAGTTATGCCAGGCTAGATTATATGTTCACTACTTGCAAACATGTAGCTAGCCTTTATGATATTCAATATGATTTGCTGCATTGAACAGATAATACTCTGCTCATAGCCTTGTTTTCTTTATGGAAACCCATAAAACACACTACCTGGCATCTACACCCTGGCTCATTGTGGGACCCAGATTTTTTTAGTCCATGTCCCTGTATTTAAGAAAGGGGACCCTAAATCTATCTCCAACTATCAAACCATAGCCATTCTCTTGGTCGTAAGCAAACTTCCAGAATAGCTAATCTCAAACCAAATGTTTACCTACTTACTTGACAGGAAACTCCACTCAAAATCCCAACACGGTTTCTAGAAGGGTCATAGCACTACCACTGTGCTTCTAAACATCATTAATGACACTAAAGTGGTAATGGATAATTTCCTTCTCATTGGTGCTGTCTTCATTGACCTATCAAAGGCCTTTTACCTTGTTGATTGCTCTCTGCTCACATCAAAAATGTTATCTCTTGGCTTCTCAACTGAAGTGATAACTTGCTAAAGGAGCTACTTAACAAGTAGACAAAAATATACAGTATCAAATATGGCACTGCAATATCTAACTATTCCACAATCACCACTGGAGTACCATAAGGCTCTCTACTTGGCCCACTCCTATTACCTATTTTCATTAATGACATAACTGCAAATGCCCCCTCATGTTCCTCTCTACTATATGCAGATGACCTTGTCACCAATAACCTTTCTATCCTCAAGTCTACACTCACATCTGATTTCAGCTGCATTCACCACTGGCTCTGTAATAACAAGCTTGTACTTAATACTGACAAATCTCACTCTGTGCTCTTTGGATCTGCTCCTAGGTTAAGTAAATTCTCAGAGCAATTATCTATTTCCAGCTATGACAGTTCTGCTCTTGAAAATGTCAGTATTTTAAGAATCTTGGAATTACCCTTGACACTTCACTAGATTTTATTCAGCACATCTCCATCACTTGTAAACCATACACTGCAAGCTTGGCCAGGCCTATAAAACCAGCTACACCCTTACACCCTCTGCAAAAATAGACTCTGCTCAGGGTGTTCTTCTTCCTGCACTAACCTATGCATCTGCTACTTATGTTGGTGCTGCTAAATCCAACCTTAACAAATGGGACACCACCTAGAATAACATTTGTCATGTTGCCCTCTTCTATCAACACCTAATGCACTGCTGTCAGCTGTACAAGGGTCTCAACTGGCTTCCACCTAAGGATAACCACTACTATGCTCTGGGTACCCTGATTGATAGCATTGTTCGAACTGGTATTCCCTCCTCATTATCTTGTATGCTTACTTCACTAAGCCCCCCACTATGTTCTGCATTAAGGTGAACAGACTTTATTTTCAGTTCCCAGATGTTGGACTAACAAGGGCTCGCAGGCCTTCTCACACTTAGCCCCACAGTACTGGAACTCATTACCTGCATCCCTCCAGCACTTTGACATCCATGCCAGCTTCAGACAAAACCTACACAATCGCCTGCTAGTCTCAAACCCCTGAACTTGCTTCTTTCCTCTCTGACATACCCTCCTTTTTGCTCTTCTGACCCCAGCTTAGACTCATTGTAAAACCTCATGACAGTTATTCTGCTACGCTAAACAATACTTAACTAAAGCTAAAACATCTCTTCAAATACCTAGAGTTTACCATATGATTTCATTTCTTGCACAACACCTGATACACTAGTTATTTAGGTGATACCCTTTGATACTGTGAATAGGTTATAAAATCTTGTCCTTCAAAGCCTTCATATAATATATTACTGTCGAAATTTGTTTCAACTGACATCACAGAGATGAATTTATGGCAACCACACATTGTGGTTAACATATATCTAGCAGGCGAACCAGTTCCTTTTCTATCGAGGGACTTTTCCCCCCAACAGCCCATTTTGAGGGTTCTGCACCCTGCACCCCCCAAACTTATAAATTATTAACTCCAAGTCAGTGTTGATTTGTAGAAGGGGAGGAGGACTGGGGGAAAGAGTGCTGGGGTCCCATATGGTCTATTACAGTGAACTGCTGATGTTGTCAGCATCGACATGTTCACTGTAATAGTTTCACTGAATGGAGGGCATACCACTGTTACCTCACTTTACCAAAAGGTGACTGCCTCTTTATACTTGCTTGTTCTGTAATGTCGTTCCTGTAATAACTGACTTTACTCACTTGTACCTAGAAAGTACTCCTTGATCTAGCTATACTATTATTGTATTATCTCTGTACCAATATGTGTTTGCCATTCTGTAATTGCCTGTTTTTGCCTTGTATTCTCCTGGGTCATGCCTGAAAATAGGCATTTCTGATGTCTATTGCACATAACCAGTAATCAAAAATGGATAAATAAATAAATATTAGAGAAGCAAATTCTACAATTTCTCCAGGATAACAAAACTGGTACTGCATCTCCAGCCTTTCTCTGGGTCATGTTAAAAGCTTTTATATGTGGCACTGTTATAGCATACTCCTCAGCCATGCATAAAGCCAGGGAACTGAAATTGCAGGACATTCAACACATATTACATACCCTCCAACTTTTTCATATGCAAGGTAATGTCTCTTAAAAGTTGCCGATATTAGATACAAAAGCACAAATTCAGGACCTCTTAGACCAAAAAGTAGAACATGCTTTATTCTACCTTAGGCATTGCTATTATGAAGGTGGGGATTGAAGAGCTCACACTCTTGCACACCACCTGCGGATGCTCAAGGCTCAAGCATCCATCACTAAGTTTTTCAGAATCATCAGGCTGGTTTTATTACTCATCATTAGGCTGACATTCAAGCAATATTCCAATGTTTTTATTCTGCCTTGTAAACTCCTGAAGATTCTGCTCTCTCCAAAAATCATACAATTATTTATGGAATAGGCCAGGCTCCCCACACTTACATTGGAGCAGATAATTATTTTAACTAACCCAATTACCCTGCACGAGATTGACCAGGGTAGTTCATCTGCTAAAACTGGGAAATGCCTAAGTTTGGATGATTTCCAATCTGAATTTTATAAATTACCTGCAATATAATCTTTATTACTCCCTTTACTATCGTCCCTTTATTGGCCTGTCTGGGTGGGGAGACTCCACCTCCATCATGGCAATATGCCATTATATCAGCACTTCCCAAACTAAGGATCTAACTTCTCTAGCCTCTTATCATCCCATTTGGATATTAAATGTTGATTATTAATATATGCATTTACTGTATTTCTATCTGGGCTCTCAGATTGGAAAGCCTTCTCTCATCCCTGCTGGATTGGAATCAGGTAGGGTTTGTTTGTAAACATAAAGTTAATGATAATGTATATAGGAATGTATTTCTTTTAGATTATGTCATACAGAGATCCATACCTCTGGTCCTGGCAAGCTTGAATGTGGAGAAGGCCTTTGATAGGGTTTCGTGGCCCTATCTGTTGGTCACGTAAGCCACATTTATTTTTCCTTTAACATTTCTTACAAGGTTACAACCCTTGTATCATGCACCCCACGCATTTTTTTAAGTCATTGAGTCTCTTTCTTCTTATTTTAGGTCATGGAACATGACAAGGCTGTCCATTGTCACTGGATTTGTATGCCCTCCATATAAAAACCCTTGCATTTCATACTCAACATTCTCCATCAGTACAAGGTGTTCCCCTGGATGGGCAGGACTATCAACTTGCCTTGTTTGGGGATGACATTTTGTTAACAGTTATAAACCCTACTACATCTCTAAGGACAATATGGGACATAATAGCTTTTTTTGAAGAGATAGTTGGGTTTTGGCAAAATAAGAATAAAACAGAGGTGCTCAGATTTAACTACACTCCTCCTCAAACAGTAAAAGATCAGTTACATATTTGAAGGAAAAGAAATACCTTGAAATACTTAGGAATATTTCTGGTTAAAAGCCCGGACCATTTACAGGTACCCAATTATGAACCCTTAACTGCAGCTCTGGCATCCAACATAGACCGGTGGTCCTCTTTACCACAGTCATTCTTAAATAGGATAACAGTTATCTGTCAGAATATATTACATTGAATATTATTCTATCTACAGACACTTCTGCTCTATCCTCATCATACCAATTTTCAAGAATGACACAAGATATTGACCCACTTCATCTGGCAAGGACACAGACCTAGAATTAGATTTTTTTATACTTCAGTTATCTCTTGTTAAGGGAGGTTAAATGTTCCAAATTTTCAGCTTTATGCTGTGGCAAGTCACCTGAGAATGATGTGTCTCTGGACATCTTTTGGGTATCATGCCAACTGGAAAGATATTGAGTTTGCTCTTAATGATCTCCATCATATAGGTAAAATACTCTGTTCCTCTCCCTCATAGTATCTCCAGGCATCTACATGTTTTCAGTACTCAGCAAAGGCTCTTCATATATGACACAAAGTGTGGTGGTCTTACCTGGGAGATTTCCTTCCATTTTTAGAAATATTAACTTGGGTATGATCAAACCAATTAGCCAATACAGATCCCTTTTTAAAGGGGATGCCTAGGCAGGGTCTTGTATATTTACATCAATTTCTTGATGCCCTGGTAGTGAGTGCCTTCTCTGACATATGAGATAAATATTCTCTTCCTGCTACAGATCATTATCACTATTTACAGGTTTGGGCTTGTAGCAGTGATCTACATTTTCAGAATAGATTACTTCCAGATACTCTTCCAGCCCTATTTTTGCAGCTTCTGTTCCACCAGCAGGGTCCAGTTGGAGAGCATTTGACTGGTCTCCTATATACTGCACTTAGGGATCAGTCTAAGGATTCTACAGCCTAGTCTATGTTACACTAGTGGTATTTGGATGTACTGTTTTTTTGTGACTTGAGCCAGTGGAAAAATATTCTCTTCCAACTTACAAACTTTACATGACACTCTACCTTTGGGAATTTATGTGAAAATGTTTCATGTGCTTTTTGCAGACCCCGGCAGTTCATATGAATTACCAGGGTGAAGTGGCGGGAGCTTACTGGCAAGTCTATGGTGAGACAAAGGCAGACTAGGTGCATATCTTTTGATCCTGTCCCTGCCTAGAAAAATGTTGTAGTTAAGTATCATGACTAATTGATCAATTAATCAATTATTCAGGAGACAGTTTAGCACAGTAGTTTAAGGCTCTGATCTGCAAATCTGGAGACCTGGGTTTGAATTCCACAGCCCACACTTGCATATACTGTGTGACCCTGAGCAAGTCACTTCAGTTCCCTGTGTTCCCAGGTCGCACCTGTAAACAAACTTTCAGCTTAGTGTGCCACTCCTGGTTAAACAATTGGGGAAATAAAAAAAATATATATTATTTAAAATTCTGCAACCTCTTTCCCCAGTGTTAGTCCTTTTTAATGTTCTACCCAGTTCTATGACAAGTAGAAGTCTAACTTTTAAGATTATGCTAATTTTACTTACATGAGCTAAAAAAGTGATTACTTAACTTTGGTCTAAACCAGTCTCCTTCACTAGACCAATTAGTAACCTTATAGACTTACTTTAATTTTGGAGAAAACACTTCTACTACTACTTAATTCACTTTTCTGTTTTGATAACATGTGGAGACATTGTGCCAATTCTCAAAAGGGGCTTAGAGCAGTACAAGCTGCAACAAACAGCAGCTTCTGCCAAGGCCCCTCGTGCCAGAGACCCTGCACCAGATTCTGGTCCAGGAGAGGTCCCAGCGCACAAGTCCTAACACTTGCGGCAACCCCTCCCATGCAGCAAACACCTGATGTACATGATAGGTCTGCTGCAGGGTCCATGCAGGCATGCACAAGTGCCACCCCCACCCTGATCCCTGATGCCCCAAGTGTTGATGTAAGAAAAAGTAACCCCAGTCCTTGGTGGTCTAGTGGCCCACAACCATGATAACCATTACCATTGGTGAATGACAGTTTAAATAAATTCCCCTTCCCTGGTGGTCTAGTGAACCCCTACCCTGGCAGGTAGTGCCCACCACCCCACTCCCCCATCCCAAACTCCAAGCTGGTAACCTGCACAGCCCTCCTCTCACCACCATGGCCAGCTGCCAATTGACCTTTCAGTGAGCTCATCCTGTATCAGGACATGCTCACTGACAGGTCAGTCAGCAGCTGGCCATGATGGTGAGAGGAAGGCTATACCAGTTGCCGGCTTAGTGTTTGGGATGTGGGGAGAGCCAGGTGGTGGGAACTAATTGCAGGGGTAGGGGGTAGGAGTCCTCTAGACCACCAGGGAAGGGGAATTTATTTAAACTGTCATTCACCGATGGCATCGTGCATCAGGTGGTGGGCCACTGGACCACTAAGGACTGGGGTACCATTTTCTTACCTCACCACCAGACACAGCAGGGCAGGGGGGCCAGTAGACCACCAAGGACTAGGGGTTTGTTTTTATTAATACAACAGCAGCATCAGGGATGGGAGGGAATTTTTATTAAGAAAACACCATCCACGTCTGGGCTGGGGAGGGAGATTGAGGCACATTGCTGCAATGTGCTCAACTCACCCAGAGGGCACATTTCTAAGTACCCTCAGACTAGCCCTGGCTGGTCTAAGGGTACATAGAAATTTGCCTTCTGGGTGAGCTTTGAGAATACCATTTGGGGTGCTGTGGCAGTCTATATCTGCCACAAGCCCCTAGCACTGTGTCACAGCCCAGTTAGTGGGTGCACATATGGCGCAAGCCCCATTTGGGTTAGGTAGCCTGTGGCTGATGCAGGCAGATTTTGAGAATAGCTTAGGGGGTGTTTTTAGATGCAAGGTGCCACTTGTGCAATTTTTGTTTGGTGCAGGCACCTTACGACAAACATAGGGCATTGAGAATCGGGCCCGTTGGGTTTTATTTAAATTAAAAAATGATTTCAACTTTGTCCCATAATGATATCCTCTTGTCCTGTCCTTCGGTTTTCTGTTATAAGTTAGTCATTATTTGGCTCAGCAGTATCTCAAATGATATACTTCACTATTATGTTTTAGGGAAATTCCTTTAGCACTCCTGTCATCATGCTTTCTTGTGTAGCAAACTATATTGTGTATGGAATATCTAGCCCTATTTTATGTGGCCTATATATTAGACGTTATAGTCTTGGACTGGTCTGTAACGGATTACTATTTCTCATTTTTAGTACTCTCTGCCCTCTGTCATGTTGAATGTTCTTTTTAAGATTTTTTTTTTAAGTTTATAATATCTAAATAAAGTTTTATTATAAAAAACAGCAAAACAGTAGACTGAAAAAAACACTGTAACTGTTTACAAAACAATAAATACAAATAACATAACTATTTGCAAGACTTCAGCTGTGAACAGGAGGACAATACTGTCCATCACTAACTCCTCCTGTGGTTTTGGTGGTGCTGCTAGCTGGTCTTGCCTGTCCTGCTTGGTAGCATCAGTCCACCTTCTCCTTGTCCTACACTGCCTGCTAGCTGCTATGAAATACAGTGCAAGATCTGCTCGCTACAGGACCTTCTCCATGCAAGCTTGGCCTTCTTCCAGGACTTTTATGTCCTGCTTCATTTCCCTGATGTCCTCAGGTGATAATCCAACTCTGGGTGTTAGGGCTGGGGTTGGACCATGAGGAGTTGGTGGTGGTCATGTTAGTCTCTCCATGGCCTTGTCAGGTTCATTGCTGGTGGCACGTGCAATCTCTTTTTTTAGAGAGGCCATCCTGTTTTGTGCCCATTCAGATTTTCCCTTCTGTGCTGCCGGTGGCTCTGTCTCACTTGTATACTGTATATATATACAGAAAGAAATAATTTTAACAAAATGAACATTACAAATGACACTAAAATCAGCACCAACTGTAGATCAGCCAGTTTAACAGTACTGTTCCCCATAACCTGTTTTTGACAGAGAGTTTACACTCTCACCTGAACCCCTCCCACATGCTCCCTGATGTATGTCTACCACCCAGAGGACCTGTCAAAGCCATGCTATTACCAAGTAATGGCTTTTGAGCACATCTGTCATTAGGATGTTCCTTCAACACCTCAACCACTGTCTCTGTAAGATAAAACTTTCTGACATCATGTGTAAAGTTGACCCACCACCCCAGCTTACATTCATGTATCCTTGTTTTTCCCCCATTCTGGATACATAGTTCCTTGCAGTTCTCCATGTTTATTCCTTTCTGGAACATGAAGTTCTATATCACGTGTATATCACTCAGACATCCCTTCTAGCCAATGGTGAATACTCAGTGCCCACAAGTTGCAGTGCATGCTGGAGTGTAAACGGGGCAGAAATGAACACTTTGCACTGAGCCAAATGGACACCTAGCATCTCACCTTCTCCAGTGTACCAATCCTGGTGGGGGGGTCAGAAAACTGGAAAGTACCTCAGCAAAGGCAGAATGATGGCTGCGCAGAATTTTGCAGACTCCCACAACTACTGGCCCAGACTATCTCTCTGAACAAAGTATTTTTCTTTCTGAGAGAAGTCGGCCAGCCCAAGGAGCTCTGCCATGGGGAGGGAATATTGTAGGTGCCAACACAGAGAGCAAGGCTAAGCCCTGGGAGAAGGTGGGGAGACAGGGTTGGGGCTCTGATTTGCCCAAAGAGGGCCTAAGCAGGCTGGGAAGTAAGAGGCAAAAAAAGGATAAATAAAAAGTAGAAAAATAAATTTATTTTATATTGCCTGTTGGTCTTGTAGTTCCTATGCCCCAACAGTACACTGACTCCCCAGCACCACCCACCCGAGAGGACCTCCGCCCAACACCCCCCACAACCTGAGTGCTGATCTCCTCGACATCAGCAGCTGGCACAGCCCTCCTCTCAACTCCTTGTCTGACCACTGTCTGACAGCCATGAAATGTGACCATATACATGATTGCACTCTTTGACTGTCAGATGGTGGCCAGGTGTGGTGGTGAAAGGAGAGCTGTGCCGGTCGCCCACTCAGGGTTCAGGCTTGGGGTGGGGTGGGGTGATGGGCACTACCTTCTGGGGTGGGGTTGGGGGTCCACTAAACCACCAGGAAATGATGCATCAACAGTGTAATATACAGATATATCGGGGCTGGGAGTGCCACTAGATCACCAGGGAATGATTTTATTTAACATTATACTATATGGACATATTGGGGCTGGGGGTGGACTGCTAGACCATGAGGGAATGATTGTTATCAACAGTTTCCTAACTGTGCATATCAGTGCAGATGGAGGGAACTGCTAGGTCTCCAGGGAATTATTTTATTTCACAATTTGTTATATGGGCATATCGGGGCTGGGGGGACCGCTAGACCACCAGTGAATGAATGTTATTAACAGTTTTATACTTAGGCAGATTGGTGCTGGAGGAAGGCCACAATACATGGTGATGAAGGGCTCCGATAGTGGTGCAAGTGGTCAAACCGTCCAAGAGGGTACTTAGAATTTCTCTCTTTGGGGACTTCGGTAATGTTGAGACCTGAAATGGCAGGGTGAATGCTGAGCTTCAATCCCGCTAGGTAAAACAGCCTTCAATTCCTGATTATTCACTTCACAAGAGAATCATTTTTGCCTGCGACTATCTTTTATGAATTGGAGGCAGAAAAAAGAAGACAAAAAACAGTAATTTATCAGCAAATTTAGAATATATGGACACTGCTCATTATCCCTGGCTGGTAGACATAGAAAGACATACTGTAAATCATTTACTGGAAAAACAAGACCATCGGGACATCAAGAATATAATTGATAATATTAAATGACTGTAAAGAGATTTTTTACAATGGAATCCTTTTGAGAAATATTGACTACCATTACAAGTCCTGAAAATATGTTTACAACAAACAAAAATAGACTATTTAATTTGGTTTTAACAATAAACAAATTGATGCAGTTAAACATCAGAAAATCTTTATTAATAAATCTTGTGAACAATTAGAATTTTTTTAAATTCAATATGCTTTATTGAGTTTTCAAAACATACAAACAACAACACGTACAACATTTAAGCCCATCCCCAAGCCCCCTCACCTCCTCCCTCAGAAACATAAAATCAACATGTATACAATCCATTCACCTTGGGCATGTGGTTGAAGGGCACACAACTTCTAAAGATACTAATAAAGAAAACCAGATAGTTTAGGCCCGAAGGCCTTATCATCGATAGGCCCCATGTTACAGAAGACAGACATACTGAAGGGATCTATAACCAAATTCCGATGTCATCACAAAGCCAAACAACAGGAAGTTCCTTATATAATTAGCAAATCTGTCAGGTTCCACTGACACACTCAAAGAGGAGAAGGAATCAAGAATAAAGTATGTAACCTACCGCACTTCTTATTGTATGCTCTCAAGCAGTTATGAAGACTGGCAATAATCTTTTCAGTCCTTAAGTTAAATAATAATTCAGCCATTCAGAATAGGGGATTTCCAACTGATCTTTCCAGTGGTGGAGAACCACTTTTTTCACTGAGAGGGAGATTATGGCTAACCAATACTTCTGGTCTCTAGCAGATACCCCAGAATAGTCACCTACTAGACAAACGTTAGGAAGAAAATGTTCATCCAACCCCAAAAGGGGGTCTGTCTTTTGTTTAATCTTCTCCCAGAGAGAGGCAACTTTTGGGCAGTCCCATAACACATGCAGAAGAGATCCATCCACCTGGCCACACCTTATAAGTAACGAGGAAGGGAGTTTCCCCATTCTAGCCAGATGGATAGGAGTGTAATAAATATTATGCAAAATATAAAACTGGATGAGGCGTAGTTTATCATTGGCTACAAAACGGTATAAATCTGGCCAAATACTGCCCCAATCGAAATTAGCACCAGGGAAAAAGGGAACAATTAGAATTGTGATTTGTTACTATAGTAACTAAGTAACTACAGAATAAATGAATTAATTGATAGTATTGGTCCCAAATTGTTGTAATTTAATTAAGGTGAGAATTTTTTGAATTATTAAATTAAGTGACTTTTCACATGCACTTTGGAGTATCTGTGTAACCAAGAGGTCTCCAAGACCACACAGCCTGAGGAAGGCTTGTGGCAAAGCATTGGGGATAGTTGGTGGCTGGCAGGTCATTTGGTCTGGGGTAGGTCTAAATATATATTTATTATGTGCTTATACTAGTACTTTTTAAATCATCTTGATGTACTGAATAATCCTGTATGTTTGCAAGTTGTACAACCCTGTTGTATTTTTGCATAATAAAAAAAGACACATAATTAGTGTTTATACGAGCCTGACCTTTACATGTTCTCCACCTTCCATTTGTGTACTCACAAAGGAAGCGGCTATTTTTTTTTTTTTTTTGAAGTGCTAGCCTGGACTCATTTACATGAGGCACCCTCTCCTAGTGCAGTGAGCAGGTTTTTGTCTTCTGTAAGGAAAGCCCTGGAGGATATGGCAGCAGATATTGCCCAACTGTGTAATGCAGCAATTCTGGATGAATTGTAAATATTTAGAGTTGAGTTTCAGATGATGCAGCTTGAACTTAAATCTTAATTGGCTAGCCTCTAAAACAAAGTCGTGGACTTACAGCAGCATGTAACTAATACCAATTCCCCAGTGAATCACTTGGAGAGGGTAATTCCTAAGGTTTTACAGGACTAGCAAGATTTCTTGGAATGATGTAAAGATCTGGAAAACTGCTCCAGACATAAGAATAATAGAATTTTGGGGGTACCTGAAGGGGAATAGAGCCAGGACGTGCTGCTCTTTTTATAGGGCTTCTTATCCTCTCTTCTGGACATTGAAGATTGTTCACTATTATTACTTGAGAGAGCACATAGAACCCTGCTGGCTACACCTACTGCACCAGACACTTGTCTCCATTCTATAGTCACCCGCTTTATTATTCTCCCTACTAAACAAGAGGTGCTTCTCAGAGCTTGCCATAAGGGGTCTTTGTCTTATAAGGGGCATCAGGTTTATCTGGATAATGATTACTCCCCAGCTTTGCTTGCCAAACATTGGGCTTATGCCCCAATTCTCTGGTTGTTAAAAGCACACAAGATAAAATGAGTTACCCTGCATCCAGTTCATTTGTGTATCTATTTGCCACATGATTTCAGAACCTCCGAGAATCCTGAATCAGCTCTCTAGGAATTGCAGGCAAGGAAATATGATTTCCCTGAGCAGCAGATGGATTACTCGGACACCCAGGAAGAAAGGGCTTTACAAAAAGATCAGTGGATAAGAGTCTCTCAACATATTAAAAAGTGAAGAGCTATGCAAGCTTTAACTGAGATCAGAACTATGTTACATGAATTCTGTCTTGAGGAGCGCACCTAACAGTGACTTCTTTTCTTTAAAGTTGTATATTTCAGTTTTTCCTGACTTTGTGTCCAATGGTGATCTGGCCCTCTTTATGAATGCAGAGGTACATACCTTTAGGAGGGTGGGGTAACAGTTTCCTTACTGTCTTCTAAATGTTCACTGTCAGCTAGTTAGTATCATAGTTCTGTCTGTTCCTTCCTTATCCTTGCCTCCTTTCCCCTTCTTCTCTCTCCCCTGCTAAGGTATCTGCAACTTCTGCATTTTTTGGTTTTCCATGAACCTCTTGTTCTTTCTATAGATTCGTCTATGAGTGAGATAATTTCCTTTGTTTGATATCCTTTTGGTTTGATCTCATTTTTTAATGTATCTGTTTTCTTTAAATCTCCTGTATCTAATGCTCTCATTTTACTGTCTGTTTGGTAGCCTGTACATTGGGGATGATTTCTTTAACTTCCCTGTGAAGGACTGACAGGCCTTTAATTGCTGTAGTACATCACAGAAGCTGGGACTTGGTTCTAGCTACTATAAGATGGTTGTCTGGTTGTGGGAGTAGTTTTATTCCATTTGGCATTTTACCCTTTTCTTTTGTGATCAGGCACTATTTGTGTTGTACATCTGGTTCTGCTTTGTGAGGCCAGTTTTCTTCATCCTTTGGGATTCTTTTTTTGATATACCCCCTCAGACAGTGACACCAACACAGCGACCTACATCTCTGTTGACAAAATTGACAGTTCATCAACAGCACTCTGTGTTGGTGCACCTGAGACAGGGGCACATTGTCTCCCAGTCCTGCACCTCGTCCCAGAATCAACTCTGACTCAGAGTTGATTATAATTAGTATGGGGGGTGAGGGGGGCAGAGCCCTCCTCATGGGGAGTTCGGATGCTGCTAAGCCCCTGATAGGAAAACGGACCAGGAGACAACTGGGATTTATTTCAACCACAACTTACTGTCGACCAAAATCCCATCGCTGTAATGCAGGTCAATGGAAGTGTTGTCGAACCGGCATTGTAGAGCCTATTTTTTCTTCTGTACTTTGCTTCTCTTTCCATATTTTGATTCATCTTCCCTAAATGTTTCTTTTTGTTGCCTCTGTGGCAAGTCATTGTGATTAAAGTACTGTTTTTTCTTTCCCCCTTTTTCTCTTCTTTTTTCTCTCTTTGTATTTTGTTATTTTGAGCATGAGCTTGCCAAATCAGTTCCCCCTGTTAATTTTTGTTTATTTTCTTTTGACAAACAGATGATGGATTTGAGTTTTGTTCCTTTCCTTTCTCTGCTTATTTTCTATTCTATAGTATCGGTTAGTGACTTAAGTGTATAGTTGTAGAGTATGGCTACCACCCAATGGATATTAGTGGTAACCGAGATTTATTTATGCCTTAGTTATTTCTTTTTTCACTGGGTTTCAGTTGGAGGGGATAGGGGTTGGCTCTATGATGCTACGGCAACAACAGTGTTGTGGCATGACAGTATGGTGATGGATTTATGTTGACCCCAACTTGCGGTTGACAAAAATCTTTCTGATAAACTCTCTGTTTTTTTTCAGAGGGGCTTCGCATCCATGACCTCCATGCAGGGGGCTATGTCACCTGTATCCCCCTACTTAATCATTATTAACTCTTAGGCAGAGTTGATTTGAGGATGGGTGCAAGACCACAAGAAAGCAGTGCCAGGACCCGAGGGTACATTACAGCTGCAACATTGACTTTCCGCTGTAATGATGTTTGATATCGACTTGTCGCTCTTCGGCCGTCATACGACTGGGGTTTTTAATACTTCTTAGTTGTTTAATCTGCTTTTTTTGTTCACTAATTTTAGTTAATAAGGGGCCATTGCTATTTGTTGTCCTTGATCTATAGTCCTATATTGGACCGAGTTTCACATTCAAGTTCCACAACATCTTACTTTAATGTATGCCTAATGGAGTGAGGTGTGTTTTATTAGTTGTATTTCCATGTGGGCATAGAAAGATGAAAATTAGCTGGACTATTCAGCCGATTACAATCTCCTCTGTGCAAACTCCATTTTACTTCCTAGGCAATATTTCAGTTTTCCGCCTGGAGACAGTAGAAAAGGTGGTTATTGAATGTCCTGTTTTGAGTGGCTAGTCTTCAGAATTTGGCAGACTCTTATTCTTTATGAGTAAAGAAACATAATTACTGGATAGAACTCTTCTACTCTATGTTTGTTTTTTAAGTTGAGGGAGCCAGAGGAATTGAGGGATAACAATGTGGATGGGGGAGAGCTTGAGAGAGGAGGTTGAGAGAATAAGGTGTGGACAAACCAAGTGAAAGTCTAAGAAATGGGGATTCTTGGTTTTCTCATTTCCCTTTTTCTTTTTTTTATTTAGTTTTAATATTTCTGGTGGGTCTAAAGACAGATGCCCTAATAGTGATCTTAATGATTTCTTGTAGCATATTCTCATAGATTTCTTTTTGAACCTAGGGGTCTTGGAAGGTTTCCATTATTACTTCCTGTACCACCGAGGCATAGCTTGGCACTACCCAGGAGTGGGACATTTAACCCCACTCCCTTATCAGAAAGCCAAGGTTACCTTTTCTTAACCAGATTTTTTTGTAGGGAAGTTGCCTACTCTGTTAACATTCTTAAAGATTTATGTTATTGACAACTGGTCTTTTGGAGTGTGATTTTGTCGAGGGTAGTTCTCCACTTGTGCATAGTTTTTTCTCCCACCCTTAGCCTAGTTGGCAGGGTAGTATATAGGTTAAGTGTATTATTGTGTGAGGTAGCTTGGTTGAATATACTGTATTTAAATGAATGTTATGGGACTATTGAGAGACATCATATGTAACAATTGTTCTATGCAGATTGTTTGCTATCTGCTGCTCTTTACTATTTTTTTATGGGAAACTGTAATCCTGTATTGTGGTTACTCAATAAATACAAGTTAGCAGTCATGTTGTGACTGTTATTAACAAGTAAGACCACATGTGACTAATATTACAGGTCTCTCTCAATCTCCGCAATAGTCACTAACAGCCTCCTTTCTCTCCTATCTCAAAGCAGGCTACTCTCCCCACTTCTCACTCCTCCTTTACCTAGAATAACATCTGACTGTAACCTGAACCCCATGTCTCTAATTAAATGCAGTTTAATCTGGTTATTATTAGTTATCTTGCTGTTTAAATTGTTGGCATCTGGTATGTGAATAGCATACAGTAAATGTCCCTGCACATGGTATAAAACATTAACCTGCCTCCTGCCTCCCCGGCCACCTGCAAACTGACTGTTATCCTGAATCCTTTCGTTATTGCCTACTCGGGTACTGTTGTTATTTACGTGTGGCTTAACTGTATATTGTGACTCACTGTACTATCTATGTGTATTATTGTATTATGTTTGGTTCTTGGAATGCTTTATTCCTCATGTTGTCACTGAAAAGGGGATTTTGTCTCAGTTGACCTACCTGATCATCAAAATTCAAATAAATAAATAAATAATATTTGTTCCCAATTTTAAGCATAATCAGTTATGTTAATCACTTCCCCCCATATTCTCTATGCTTTGTTTTGCAAATCCTTTGCAGAAATAGGAAACTCTATACTGGGTCGAGGAAGAACATCGATCCATTGGCTTTGGAGATGAAGATTCCTTCTTTTTTTTCACTTTTCTTTTTTCTTATTTGGTTTTATTGTCCTAAGTGTGATTAAATTACTCTAGGTAACTGGTATGTTGTTATTCTAAAATGATCTCTATTACTAAGTAATATCCCACAATGTAAGTGTAATTCCTTCAGTATTTTCAATGACAATCTGTTGACCTTCTTTTCTTACAGGAAACACATCTGTCCCCAGATGAACATCTTAAATTTTCCAGATTTGGCTTTGATCATATGTTTTTCTTCCCTCATAAATGGGGACATAAAAGGAGAGTCTTAGTTTTATGCCAGTGAGGGCTTCCCATTGATTTGTATACTAGTGTTACTGATGGGCCTGGGTGGTATGTCATTGTGACAGGTACCCTTTATGGTCACCCCCTTACATCAGTCAGTATGTACTTCCCCTCTGGAACAGGAACATGCATTTTTTTTCCTTCTTTTTTCATTATTACTAGACCATCCCGAAGGCCAAATTATTTGGGGTGGAGATTTGAATCTTACCCTGAACCTGGATTTAAACACATCTAATCCTGTAATTTATCATAGTTCTTCAGCTAATAGATATATATGTAAAACCTGGAGTCTTGGCTTTGCAGACACCTGATGGTTTTTGCTTCCCACTCCTAGGGACTGCACACATTACTGTTCTTGACAAGGTAGTCATGCTAGATTAGATTATCTGTTCACTATGCTAGAGCATGTAGATACTGTATACATTCTTGAACACTGCCCTACTTAACTCTCTGATCATGCACCAGTTAATGGTCAACGCTTTATTTTCTTTTGGAAAACCCCTTCACCATAATGTGCGGAGACTTCATCCAGGCCTTTTGTGGGACCAGGATCTCCCTGAAAATTTAACTCATCAGATCCCTCAATTTTTACAAGAAATTGACAATGGCAATGTCTCCCCCAGTATCCTCTAGGACACGCTTAAGGCAGTTCTCAGAGGTACCATAATAGCTTTTTCCTCAGCATTGCATTGAGCATGGGAAGGTAAAATGCAAGAATTATATACTGTAGTACCTTGCACTACTTGCAAGCTGCTATGGGGTAGGGTGACAAAGTCAGTTTGGAGGAAATTTTTTGAGACCCAGGCCCACCTTCAAAATTGTTTAGATCAGAAGGTAGATCATGTAATATTCTATCTGAAACTTCACTTAGTTTCACTTAGTGAATTGGAACAAAATAAAGCTAATGCCCAAAAGTAGCTCCATTATGAAAGAATGAAATGCTGCATATTTCCCCTTTCAGAGATATATTTATCCAAGCAATTTTTTAAATTGCTCTTTATTGGAACTTGTTATTACTCCCAATGGTAGTCTATTCCACAAATTAGGAGTCTGTAATGTAAAAAAATGTTTTCTTTTGATAGTTTTAAATCTATCTATTTTTACTTGAAGAGGATGATCTCTTACACAAAGAGAATCATTTTTGTAATCAATGTGCAATTCCAACATTAATAATGGATCATTCATAATATCATAATAAAGCAATAAATCTCCTCTTTGTCTCCTTAGTTCCAGGCTATGCAGTCCTAATTTATACAAGTGTTGTGGATAACTATCATATTTTATAGTTGTTACAAATTTTGTATATCGTCGTTGGACCCTTTCCAATCTTTCTATTTTGATCTTTTTATAAGGGGACCATACCTGATTACAAAAATCCAATAAGGGTCTAACATATGATAAGTATAGAGGGAGAAAAACGTCCAATGCTCTACTTTTAATATTTCTTTTGATCGACATAATAACCCTGTTTGCCTTAGAAATTAGTGATGTAAGATGTTCTTTAAACAGGAACTGATTATCCAGGGTAATACCTAAATCCCTTTCTGATACTCTTTTTGGTATGATTACACCATTTATTTGGCAATCATATTGTTCATTTAGCTTACCTATATGTATAACACAGCATTTATCTGTATTTAATTTCAAACTCAAGATTTTGTCCAGTCTGTTATGTTATCAATATCTTTTTGCAAGACAATGCCATTATGACATTATAGGGGGGTCCTCGTGGTGTGCGACATTTAGTCTGATATCTCCGTGTTCATAGAGTAGCAGCTAAGGTAACTAATCTACAACATTTTGAAGCAGGTACTCTTACGTATCAGAGAACTGAAGTTATCTCTATTTTTAGATCTTATTATTCATCTCTCTACACTTCGGATACCCCTATACCCACTGATCAGTCTGCTCACTCCTTCTTATCACAAGTCCAGCTTCCATCTCTTTCCTCTGAACAAGCTTAATTATTATTATTTCTTAGGTAGAATTCCATCAAAGCATCCAAATGGTCAAATCAGGTAAATGCCATAGGAAAGACAGTTTGCCAGCAGAATTTTATAAAATTGTGCCTCTCAAGAATTTGTTAACTCCTCTTTTGTTATGATTTTTCCATTATTTAGAGGATGGGAACATTTTGCCCCACCCTAGAGATACGTGATTAACACTACACTTCCAAACTCAGGCAAGGACCCCCCTGTACCTGCCTCAGGTCACCTATTTCTATTTTGAATTATGAACATATAAAAAATGCCAGCAGAAATAGGCCATAATGGTCTATCTTGTCTGCTTGAGTGTGCAACTATCAATTAGTTATATTGGAGCAGCCCCCTCACCCCCAAACTGTACATCTGATACCTTGCCTGTGCTTACTGATGGCCCCCTTCCCATATCCCTACCATGGTGACCTTCCCTCTGACCCTGTCCCACCCCTTTTTAAAGCTGTCCATTGATTTCAAGGATACCACCTCCTCCAGTAGTGTTTTACAGCTTGACATCACCTTTTTTGTGAAGTACTGCCTCCTGATTTCCCTCCTGAATCTACCTCCCTCCAATTTCAGGCTATGCCTCTTAGTTTCCTTCCCTCCTTTTAATTTAAAGATTCCTGCTGTGCCAACCTTATTGCTGCCCTTCAGATACTTGAAGATCTCCATCATGTCACCAGTTTCCCTCCTATCCTCCACTGAATACATGTTTAACCCACTCAGTCTTTCCTCATACAGTATGCCATCCATCCCAGTGAATATCCTGGTTTTCCTGCTCTGGACCCACTCCAATAATTTGACATCCTTCTTTAAATAGGGAGACCAGAACTGCATGCAGTTCTCCAGGTGTGGCCTCACCAGTGACCTTTGTAGTGGCAGAATAACCTCCTTCCTCTTGGAAGTAATTCCTCTAGCAATACACCCCAGCATCTTATTATCCTTAGCAGCCACCTTTCTGCACTGTACTGAATGGTTCATTGATCTGTAATTAGCACCTCAAGATCTTTTTCCTCCTCTGTAGTGGTTAACTGCACTCCCCAGCTGGTAACCTTTCCTAGGGTTACTGGTGTCTAAGTGCATGCCTTTGCACTTTTTTGCATTGAATACCAGCTGCCATGTGTCTGACCAGTGCTCAAGTTTGTCCAGATCCTCCTGTAGTCCCAGCCATCCTTCGGCATTGTCCACCACTGCACCGATCTTAGTGTCATCAGCAAAAAGGATGATCTTTTTCTGAACACCATCTGAGATGTCAGCAATAAAGATTCTAAACAACACCAGACCCAGTACTGAGCCCAGTAGTACCCTGCTGGTTAGGACTTTGGGAGCTGAGAGATCCCCCCTACCACTACCCTTTGCTGTCTGTCCTGCAGTCATTTATTTGTCCATACCAACAGCTTTCTCCCTAATCCCAGATATCCCAGTTTACTAATCAACCTACCATGAGGGACCGAATTAAAGTCCTTATTGAAATTCATATTTAGGTCATCCACTGCCTGGCCTTGATCGAGTGCCCTAGTCACCCAATCGTAAAAATCAACCAGGTTGGTCTGGCAGGATTTGCCTGAGAAAGACCCATGCTGTCTTTCACCCTGCAGGCCATTTTCTTCTAGGAAGGTTACTAACCTCTTCTTGAGGATAGTCTCCATTTTCTGCAGCTAGTGCAGAATGCCACAGTAAGATTGCTGATGGGGGGTTAAAAGGTGTGAACATATCACCCAGGTTCTCCGTGGACTGCATTGGCTGCCAGACCAGTAGAGAGTTGTCTTCAGGATAGGGATGTTGACTTATAAGACCCTGCATGAAAGGGGTCCAGTCTATCTGCAAGATCTTCTTGTCCCTTACTGTCTGGCCCAGGCCTTCCTCTCTGCTGAGGGAGGGCTCCTGGGAGTTCCCAAGTTTTGGCTGCTTCATTCAGGAGATAGGGCATTTTCAGCTGCTGTGCCTACCCTGTGGAACTCCTTGCCTGGTTATTTAAAGGAGGCTCCCTCAGTAGAAGCCTTTAAGAGGGGCCTCAAAACATATTTATTCCACTAAGTTTTTTATTGATGATGTTTTTAACTTTATTTGGATCATGGGGTGGATAGATAAGTGTATGCTCCCAGCTGTATTTTTTTGTGTTTTTGTATTTTTCTAATGTCTCTGCATACTGTAAATGTATGTTTTATACCGTGCAGTGCCCAGAGCCCATGGAGATGGGTGCTATAGAAATAAAGTATCTGTCTGCCTGCCTACTTATCTGTCTGTCTGTCTGTCTGTCTGTCTATCTATCTATCTATCTATCTATCTATCTATCTATCTATCTATCTATCTATCTATCTATCAATTTATCTGTCTATCTTCCCCATAATGAAGGTATGGCTGACTGGACTATAGTTAGCAGGTTCATCCCTGGGCCCACTTTTATGTATGGGTACCACATGCCCCAAACTCCACTCAAGGGACACTTATCCAGTTTCCAGAGAGGGGTTAAAAAACCCTGCCAAGATCTCTGCCAGCTCCTTCAAAACCCATGAGTGCATGCTCTCTGGGCCTGGTATCTTGTCCACCTGCAGGGCCAGAAGCCCATCCAGCACCCTGTAAACTGAAATTTCCTTATCTGTTAATTCTGCTCCCCCTGAGTCCACCTCTCCTTTCCCCTTCGGCATAGGCCCATGCTTCTCATTTGTAAACACAGAACAGAAGTATTCATTGAGCAATTCTGCCTGCTCCATTCCCCTTTTCTACTCACCCTATATCCTTCTTGATTCTAACAATTTGATCTTTGCAACTTCTTCTCTCGCGTATGTACTTCAAGAAATAATTTTTTCCCTTTTTTGATCACCTATGCCAACCTAAGTTCCCTTGATGCCTTGACTGCCCTGGCAGCTTTAACCATCTCTTTTGATTACTTCATGTACTCATCTCCATCCTGCCCTCATTTGGTTCCCATATATCTTCTGAAGGAAACCCTTTTCCCTAATCCCCTCTACCACCTCTCTGCTTAACCGGCTAGGCCTTTTGGTCATGGTCTTTTTACATTGGATCTTAGCGCAGGAATTAATGGCCTCCACTAGTGCCTACTTGATAATTTCTCACTTCTGGTTGGCATTCATATGTGAGCAGATGCCGTTGAGGTGCCCTCTCAGTATTTCCCTCATCGTGCCAAAGTCAGCTCACCTAAAGTCCAACAGCTTCACCCTGGTCCTGCCTGCCTCCTTACCCATATTAAGTGAGAACCATACTGTGTGGCAGTCAATCCCTGCTAGGGGATCATCCACGCCTATTTCCCTGACATGTCCCCATTTCCCAACACAACATCCAGGATGCTTCCTTCCCTCTTTGGCCCCCATACCATCTGCATCAGAAAGCTGTCTTGAAAAGTCTTTAGGAGGACCAGTTTCCTGACACTTGAGGTAACTGGGGGTGCTCCAATCTACCTCTGGCAGATTGAATTCTCCTTCTAACACAGTGTTACCTTTTGCATTGACACTTGTTACCTTCTCCCCTAATTCTGTAAAAATCTTCATTTTGGGGTGGTGGCCGATATACCACCCCCAATCTAACCCTTCAACCCCTTGAGTCTTGGAGCTGTACCCATAAGGTCTCAGCCCTCCCTTCTTCCCCCTCCACCCTTCTACAAACTATCCATTCCCTTACATATATAGCCACCCCTCCTCCTTTCCCTCTTTTTCTGTCACTAAAATACAGCCTATATCCTGGGACCACCAGGCCCCAGTCTTGGCACTGGGTGCCTTAAGTTTCAGTGATGGTGGCTGTGTCTACCTCCCATTCTGCCATCAGTGCCTGCAACTCTTCTGCCTTATTACCTAGGCTCCTTGCATTCATAGAAACTGCCCTCCAGTGTGTCCTATTTCATCCCTTGCCCTTTCTTACTCATTGACATCCCCCTCATTTGAACCCCTCTCTACCTCCATCTTACTAGCTGTGGGGAGACCTGTTATATACCCCTGCCTAGAGACTTTGCCTGTCCACCAATGTTGTGCCTCCCCCCCCCAATTAGTTTAAAATATTTTTGGTTACTATATACTCCCCCAGCTTCTGCTTCAATACCCCTGATCCCTCACTACTGAAATGTTGCCTGTCTGGGTCATACAGGGTCATGTTCAGTCATGTTTCACCCCACCCTCCCACTAGACCATACCCCATGGACCGACACCAAGTCCCCAACCAAGAGTTGAACTCCACTATTCTTTATTCCTGTCCATACTTGTCCTGGGTACTGGGATCACTTCTGAGAATGCAGTGGAGTGTTCTGCATTCTTGCATAGTCTCCACACCTCCCTGAACCTCAACTGCACCAACTAGACCCTGCTTTCTTCAAGGCTGGTTGTGCCCAGATGCACCAAAATGTGATATTTTTCCCTTTCCCTTCCTACACATTTAAGAAAAAGAACAATATCAGCACAGATACCCAAGCCAATGCTTTAGTTTACTCCCCTGTATTTTGTCCTCCTCTTGTTCAGTGCTTCCCAAAGGCAGGTCCTGCCTCTTCACCACACATCCATTGGCAGAAAGTTCCCAGAGCAGAGTGGGACACTCAACTCATAACCAGGTAAAAACTGAATAAAAAGGAAGTCCAAATGAGCAACTATGCAGGCAAAAACAATACAACAAGGATTACCCTGAACTTAAAAGTAAACAGCTAATGCAATAAAAAGTCAAACAGCACAAACTATTGCCAAGTAGACAGTGAGATCAAATTTCCACCCCTTCCTGCACTGCGCTGAACAACTGAATCTAACTATAATTATTTTATGTCAGTTTGGGCTCTCTGGTTGGAGGGTCTTCTCCCCAGCCTGCTGGACCTGGATCAGACTGGGTTCATGCACAAAGACAGGCTTATGATAATGTGTGCCAAACTTTGCTTCTTTTAGAATATGTACAGTACATCAGTGCTTGATCTCCCTAGTCATGGTAAGCATGGATGCATGGAAGGCTTTCAGCCGGGTCTCATGACCATTTTCCTGGTCTATGTTACAGAAACCGAGTCTCATGACCATTTCTCTGGTCTATGTTACAGATACAGGTATTTGGTTTCCCTATCGGTATTATCAACATATTTTAACAACTATATTGCTCACTTTTAGCTATGCATTAAGTTAATGGATTACTTTCTACTCCATTTTCCTTGGGGAGAGGCAGCTGCCAGGGATGCCCCATCTCCCCAGTATTATTTGCTCTTTATATTGAACTTTTGGCTTCCATATTAAACAATCGTCTTGTGTTCATGGTATGCCATTAGGTCATTGCGTATATACAATTGTGCTGCTTGCTGATGACATTCTTTTATCTCTCACTGAGCCTACTATATCCTTAGGTGCTGTTTTGATATTTTTGATGTGTTTGATTATTTAGCCGGTTTTCGTTTAAACAAAGATAAGACTGAACAATTAACTTTTTACTATTCACCTCCCCCACATATTGTTGTATTATTGGTGATACGTTGGAAATGGAATTATTTAAAGTATTTAGGGGTATCAATTCCTAAGACACAAGACCACCTTGATTTATTGTATAATGAACCCTTGACAGTTACAATAGCAGATGATCTTAGTCTTTGGTACTCTTTTCATTTTTCTTCTTTACAATGAGTTGAAATTATGTGTCATAATGTATTACCACATATTCTATTTTTCCCTTCAGACTCTTCTACTCCATCCCCCCCCCCCGCCTGTTATTTCTGGGATTGCCAATGGAGGATTGCATGATTTATTTGGGGAGGATGAAAACCTTGATTATGTGATTCATTATTGTACCTTTCTCAAGCGCAAGGTGGGGGGGGGGATAAATTTACTCTGTCTTCACTGGTATGCAGTCATTTGCCAACTACATATTCTTTGCTTATGGATGTCAACATATTTTCAGGCTCATTGGAAGGATACTGAGTTTACTTTAAATGATCTCCACAATGCAAGTTTTATTCTTTCTCCACCCCCCCGCCCCCGTTATATTCCATTTTCTAATGTTTCTCAGTGCACAAGGAATATATTGCATATCTGGCATAAGATATGAACACACTTCATATACAACAAAGACATATTTCAAATAGCTCTGGCCTGGAACTGATAAAACCCCCTTTGGCTCAATTTTCAAAGCCCCAAGAGTGATGCAAGGTGCCTGCATCAAAGAGAAATGATACAAGGAGCACACCTAGGCTGCGTTAAAAACAGAAGCCCTTGCGCAAGATCAGCCCTGAGCCATCACTGCACCAGAGGAGTGGGTGCCCCATGGAAGAAGGGGTTTGCACCACAATGGGACTTCTGCATCTCCTTATCTGGGATTTTTTAAGCCCCGATGTGACCGCACATCCTGACCATGGTTAGACTAACATGACCCTGGTCTATCAGACTGTGCACCAATGCTACTGAGAGCTAAGTGGGAGGTGCTCTGGTGCCCAGTATGTGCAAAACATGGGGTGCCATGGGAGTTGTGCGGGACAAGCTTACTGAACAGTGGTGCCCTCAGAACCATGACAACATTGGTGCCTATTCACAAAGGTGTTTAGTGGGTACACCCTGCAGAACTCCAGCGCATAGCCCACCCCACACCTACCCGCAGCCACAGCACCCTCTGTGATATATGCATGATGGAAATATGCTTCCCTCACATCCAATATCCTGGCCAATCACAGAGCTCCATGTCAGAGTGGGCCAGGGGGCAGTTTTGGGGGGCATGTCTGCACTCTGTATGATTCACGAATGCCTAGAGTGCTATGTAAAGGGGTCAATAGGTATGAACAGTTGGGGGAGACATAACCCTGAGCAGCCAATTACGTGCCCCAGGGGTTGCAGCTGCCAGCCACATCAGTGATGGTGGGAGGGCATTGGATCCCCATCATGGATGCCCCAGCCTTTGGTGCACTCTGGGAGAGCTGAGGTGGACACTGGGCTAACCATCCTTTTGCTGTCAACGTACTTCATGCCAGCTGCCAACATGGTGCCTAATGGGTGCAAGTGATTTATTGTGGGACTTGGGTCAGGCAACTGATTGGCTGCCTGACTAGGTCCGCTGCTCTGCACCCGACAGCCCCCTGTGAGCCTGCACACCAGGGGTGGGACCATGTACAGGAGATGCATGGTGGCTGGTGTTCATGAATACAGCCACCATGCAGATCTCTCGAGGGTGCAGAGCTGTGTGGGTGGGATACATGTCTTTTGCATTTACTCCCAGCCGCCTTCATGAATAGGGCCCCATCATGAGTAAAAGCATGTGCCTGTGTAGCACAGTTATACCTGCTACCTGCAATAGTGTGAGCAGCTCTCACAAACAATACAGTAAGCTGTTTGGGACCCAGGAATGCAGCAGTGTTGGATTTGCTGTAGATATAAGTAACATGGACCTTTCAGTATAATCTAATGGTGCAAAATTACAAAAGGAAAAACAGTTGTGGGTTTCATCCCGATCTGCTCTAGCAACACCAATTCCAAAGTGTGCCTATACAAAATTGTAACACACAAAAGAGAGTCAAAAATGCACAGACACATAAGCAATATTGTTGGATGCTCATGTATAGGATCTGAGTAAGTGATGCAAAATGATGCCACAGAGGTAATGCATCATGGATACAACAAAGGAGCATTAAGAAGTTTATTGGGCTATGGAACAGCTGTACCCAGTTAGATTAGCACAACTTGAATAGCACCAGTCTACAGAGTGATAGATCGTGTAGCACTAACATGGACAGTGAGAGGGGATATACAGTGCTTTCAGTAAGCGCTCCCGTGGTCACTGTCCATGGTGTTCACAGTAAACAAGAGTACCAGATTCCACAAGGCTGGCTAAGCTGCTCCTGTGGCATGGAGGACTGGGGCATAGAACAAATCAACCAGCAGCAGTGGTAACCAGGGTTCTAATCATTTTACCCATAATGGGACTTTCTTTTTTTTTTTTGACAAGGGACCATGGAAACAGTATTCCATGGCCCCACCATGGCCCCACCAATTTAACTTTCCTCATGATCTCCTCTGCCCCAGATGAAGAATCCTTCAGTCCAGGGGGTGCAGGAGGTGGTACCCCATGCAAAAATGAAATCAACATCTTTTTACTGCACGCTGCTTCACTGCCATATTCTGACTGGTGCAGTTCAGACCCAGTGCCATGGACAGCTTTGTAACAACACTCAGTAAAGATATTACTAGATTCAGAAAGGCAACTAGCACAAGACAGTGACATAATATCCATTAAAAACTGAATTGTATGAGTGTATAGTGTCCTGCATATATTTATGAATGTGATCTATCCAGGGCATGGCTGATATAAACTGCATTAACGGTTTTGTAATATATGGATTCTTAAAATAATACCCCCAAAAACCGTACAAAAAAATCCTTGCAATAGATTAGTTAGTCCCGTAATACTATACTTCCGGCCCAATAATACTATACTTCCGGTCCCCATACTACTATAGTTGGGACTACCGGACGCGACTACTATATGAACCGTGTGTTTTTTTTGTTTTTTTTTTCTCTGATAGAAGTGGGAATGGATCAGGAGCTGGGGGTGTGTGTAAATGAGAAGCAAGGAACACTCTGAGTCTGACGAACTCTGCAGGCCGCAGCAGCACAAGTAAGAACTTGGAAATTCCTCGCACCCATATATTACAAAAAATAACAAATAGGTTCTGGTGTTTCAAAGCAGAAATTGCATCTTGAGGCTCTGGGGACACAAGAAACCTCTCGAGCTTCGCTCTCGAGGTTTATTGTGTCCCCAGAACCTCTCGATGGAATTACTGCCTTGTAATACACCAGAACCTATCTATTATTCTATTTATATTTAGATGTTATCCATGGAGAGAATTTTAGCAAGAAAATTAAAAACCTGAGGTTGTGTACATTAGCCAACCAAAACCGTGTGCAGGTTTTCTATGAATTAGCTTACTTTATCTACAAAGGGCACAATGATAGTTTAGGATGGTACACTTCACAACGAATTATATGCTAAACCCATCTCACTGTACTTTTCTTTGTTTCTTTCAAAAGGCCATACAACATATATGTGTGTGTGTGTATATATATATATATATATATATATATATATATATATATATATATATATATATATCTATATATATCTATATATATATACAGTATATAACAATTTGCTTATGCAATCGTGCACAATATACACTGTTGTAACTCTAGCAGATGGGGTGCTCCACTGACAGATGTGGTTGCACAACCCTCCTGCATCTTGTGGCAATCCCCTCTGCTGTACCCTGTGTTTTGTGCAGGTGATGTCTTGTGGCAAACTCGGGGACTTTGGCATCAGGAACCCATTTCTATGAAACTCTGGCACAGGCTCCCTGGTGCACTGAAGTTTGCCGCAAGGGTTTGTTGCAACTTTCACAGATCTAGAGGTGGTTTGAAATTCCTGCCCCTTAAATTTATCATATTCTATTTTGCACAGACGTGCCCTGATAGGTCTGCAATATTTTCATCAAGTAGTAGATTCCAAGGGACTTTGATCATTTGTGGACCTTCACGCTACCTGTGGCATCCCACCTACAGATTATTATTGATATTTGCAATTCTGACCCTACTGTATGTACAGACTGTACCTTTATGGGACAGGTATTTTTTGAAGTCTATGTTGGCTATTACTGATTTAATTATTTTTAATCAGCAGGGAAATCTCCAGGAGCATATCATTGGTACTATTTACTCTGTTCTTCATTCTCTACCATCAGAGTCCACAGTCTCTATTCTTAATCTGTGGTCAACAGATCTGAAAATCAAATGTGACCAGGATGAGTGGAAGAGGTATTCCCTCACTACTTATAAGCTTTTGATGGCTCCATATCTTAAGGAATTTACCTGAAAATGTAGGATGCATTTTTGTAAGACCCCAGCAAAACCAATTTTCTACTTAGGACCACAGGCGGGTGCTTGTTGGAGATCCTGTGGCAAGTCCCTGGTGGACTATGTTCAAATTTTCTGGTCTTGTCCTCTTTTGTAGCCATTTTAGTCTGCCATATTTCAAGTGATTGCTTCATTATTTGATATTTCTGTTCCTTTACTCACTTTATTAGTATTGCTACATATTCCTCCTACCGGTTTTCTGATTAGGGGCTGGCAATTGAAACTAATGTTAATTCGTTTGGTATGTGATAAAAAATCATTAACAGATTTTGACTCAAACTGCAGTCCACTTAGGTGTTACAATGGGTAGTCCTTGTCAATATTTACCAGCATGAAATATGTACAGTAGTTATTGCTATTTAAACCACTTGTCAATTTTTGAGGAGATTTGGGGATAATGGGTTCTTTATAAATCCCAGTCCAATTCTGATTTTGCTCCTTAACCTGTTTTTATGTTGGCTTTCATGTGCTCAAGCAACATCTTGCAATAGTAACACCTTTCAGAGGTGTGTCAGTGTTGTGGCCAATGAAGGGGATGCTTTAGTGGGTGTGTGTCTTTCAGCCACCAATCAGTGAGCATGCTGGCGATTACAGCAGTTTCAAAGGCAGCCAATACCTTAAAAGAATTCTGCCACTCCAATGAGGTGCAGTTTCCTCATTGCAGTGGCAAATGACAAGACTACAACCATGCATATTATAGTGCACAGTAATGCGCATGGCCAGAGTTATCAGCGGAGTTTAAGTTTGCCTTTCCTATTGAAACATTTCAATAAGTAAAACAGCTGCGACGTGGCTTTCCGCAATGATGACTTCTGCCACCCAACACACACTCCCCAGAGAGCCAACATCGGGGTACCCAATCCCCGTGTTGGCATGTCCCTCCCCATTATGTGGCACACTGGGAGCCCACCAAAATATGGCGGCTCCTCTTGCCTGCCACACAGTTCCGCAAAGTCAACATCAGGGATTCTCAATCCCTGTTTTGGCATGTATCCCCTCCAATTAATGTACCACACTGGCAGCCCACCCCATTGTGCTGAAATAATTGTTTCTGACACTGGTATGCCCACTCCCAGTGTAGGATGTGCCGCCTCCCAACCCGTCTATATTCTTTGCTGACAGCGGGGTGCCCAGTCCCCATGTCAGTAATGGCATGTGCCCCCCCCATTGTGGCACACTGAGAGCTCATTCCAGTGTGCCTAGATGTTTTTTTAATTGTTTCCCCCTGTAAAATAGAAAAATCATCCCCCATAGTCTTTTTATTTTACTTAACCTGTAAAACAGAAAACAGTCTCCCCGTCCCTTCCCCCAACCCGCACCCTCCCTCTGTGCACCCATCTCCCTGCACTCCCCTCACCCCATACTTACCTCCAGAGGTCAGGAGCAGGGATCTTCTGTGGTGTGGGGCACATCAGCACTCTTCAAAGGCCAACCACAATCTGAAGAAATGACAGTAAGCTTTATAATGGGACTCAATGGGGGATTTCAACTTAGGTTGCTATCTCAGCCATTTTTTTGAATTTAGGCCCCTCATTCTCGACATGGGGTTCTTGGGACCCCACCTTGTGAACATGTCATTTCATTACTCAGTTCCAAAATGTGATTTACGGTCGCTGCTCAGAATCATATTTTGGGACCAATTAATGAAATGACAGCACCGCTGTTCATGAGGGGAGGTCCCAAAAAGCCCATGTTGTCAATTTGGTGAAAAAATTCAAAGAATGACTATGTTACGAGTGTGCATTGCGCAGTTTCTATGCAAGCTCATAACTTTACTAATTTTGTTTTTATATTTTCACTCTAGATTTTCAACACTGTCGTTTTTTTAACACCTCCTTGTAAACAGTATAGCTGTCAGTTTTCACATCCTGCCCAAAACATGTTTTTACACCTGTGGCACAGAATGGAGCAGTCATTGTGGGAAATCAACTTTTGTGACAGAGTAACAAAATCACAGTGCCACTGTTCATGAGGAGAAGTTCAAAAATGCTCAAGTTGAAAATTTGGTGAAACAATTCCAAAACATGATTCCATTACAGGCGTGCATTTTGCAGTTTCAATGAATGCTCATAACTTCACCAATGTTTCATATTTTCACTCTAGATTTTCAACATTTCCATATTTTCACACCACCTCATGAACAGTACAGCTGTCATTTTATACATGCTGCCCAAAATGTGTTTTCACACCTGTGGCACCAAATGCTGCAATTGCTGTGCAAAATCACCTTTCAGGTAATGAACTGATAGTGCCATTGTTCATGGGCTGGGGTCACAAAATGCCCATGTTGAAAATTTGGAGTGAAAGTGCCAACAGACACTGGGACATTAGGGTTTCCAACCATAATGCCCTACTCTGTAGAGACTGACAGGCATCGGGGGGTGACTTTGGATCATCGGCTGTAATGCTCACTGCATTCCACCTCCACTCCCACCCTGCAGCCAGTGACAGGCATAGAAGTGTGCCTTGGAGTCTTCCAGCCACAATGTTCACCCCATTCTCCTTTGCTGCACCCATCTCAGCATATTTCCTTACAGAATGGGGTGAGCATAAGGTCCAAAGACCCCAAGGCACACCGTGACACCTATCGGTGTCTGCAGGGTAGGGTGAGGTGAAATGGCATGAGTGTTATGGCTGATGGCCCAATGGCACACCCCCAATGTCTGTCAGTCTCTGCAGGTTGGGGGTGGGGTTGGCATCTGTTCAATATTTCGCTGCCATTCTTATTATGCATGTCTCTAACTCCTGTGCTACCGATGCCAATGTCAACATTCAGCATTGACAAATGCTTGTTAATAGATGATCTGGGGCCTTTTTTAGGCTGCAGTTGGTTTTATAATAGATATGGCTGAAGTCATACACATTAATTACTTTGTGGCCCATGCCCTGCCTCTGAGCTTCTCTTTGGTCTATAGCGGGGTTGTTTATTTTGCTTCTTTTAATGTTCTTTATTAAGAAGTTTAATTATTTGTTCTTTTTATCATACAAAGATGAGAAAATATGTAAAGTACTGCCAAACCAGAAGTTTTTATCTTTTTACCCATTTATCTGTTATATGAAATGATTTTGTATGAGTATTAATTCACTTTGAATATTGTGAATCTTTGTCCATTTATTCATTTTTAGCTACTTTATATTTGTAATGTTGATGTATTTTTTCTTTTATATTTCTTAATAAAGATGTTATTATTAAAAAAAAAGAATTTCACCCTCTAGGAGTATTTTAAAAATCCTGATTTCAGGGATGTGTCAGCTTGCATCTGCCGCATACCCCCTAGTGCCATGCCACAGCCCATTTTGTGGCGCATGAACAGCACAAGCACCCTTTGGTGCACACAACCTGCAGTTGACACAGGCTGCCTCTGTGACTCACTCCTGGTGCATCTTTTGGTGCAAGTGGCACTTTGCACCATTATTTGTGGTGCAAGCCCCTTGCAACATGCTGGGAGCTTTGAGAATCAGGCCCATAGTGTCTTGATATGTGAATTGGGAGCAAGGGAGGACATAGGGTCAAATGATTTGATAGCTTTTGCTGCATTTCTAAAATAATGTAAGAAATATGTGTTTTTTCATCTAATCTTTTTATTTCCATATAGGCTCTGCATATCATCTGTTCCCGGCACTGGGTGCATGGATTGCATACTTCTATGACCGGTGCATGACTAAGCAATTAATTGAAATTGCTTCAATTTACATAGCAGGACAAGTGCACAAGTGTTATTTTGAATATACTTGGATTAGTTGGAATTATGATATCTTCTGTTTTTAGCATCTGCCACTGCATATATTGTGGATGGACTCATAAGTTTATTTCACCACTTTCTGACACTTTAATAAAAAATGTGAACTAGATTATCATGACTAAGTCATTTTATTTTTGAGTGTCCTTAGCTTCAGAGTGCTGTTCTCTTTTGTTCTTGTTCTAAATAGTTTAAGTAAGCACTGGGGCATTCCTGGTACATTCCTCTCTCCTCTTACTTTTTTACATCTGAATCCACTGTAGGATGGAAATGAGAAAATATAGATACATGCCTCATCACCTTGAGACTCATCAGCGTATTACAGCAATTATTTCAGTCAGAGACCATGTCAGAACTCAAAGGCAGCATACATTTAGAAAATTCTGAGTGAGGATACTAGAGGCAGTTTGCAAGAGAAGCAGTATACAGGATCAGAATTAGACTTGAAGGTATGTATATAGCATGGAGAGAGATGCACAAATAAACAATTTGAATATTTATTCTCAGTTAGCATCCTTTTACTAATCCCATATACTACTGTTTTGTTTCAGATATGGAAACCTGAATATTTCTTCTCAGTTAGCATCCTTTTACTAGTCCATATACTGTTATATTGTTTTGAATAGTGAGGGCAATGCTTTATGAAGACATATTACTGTACCTGATATCCAGATCAGCCTAATTAAAATGTCTTCTGTTAATATGTAGTATAAGAGCTTACTTTACTTCTAGAGTCCCTGTGGTAATGCAACAGGATTGTGAGTGTCTCTTGTCTAAAAATAACTTCCTTACCACATATTCTTCCCTCTAATAGCCCCTCACTCAATGAAAACAATGCAGTGATTGGTTCTGTAGGTAGTGTAGCAACTGCTGGAAGTGCTTTAAAATGATCTTTTCTACCTCCAGGTGACATTTTAGTGCTTTTATATTTTGAACTCTTGCTATTCTATAAAATGGAATCCAGTGAAGTAATGGGCCTAGGAATGTCAATTATCCTTTTCTATCCATTGATGTAGGCATGGCTACTATTCAAAGAAACAGTGCTACACAGCAAAAACAGTGCAAGTCTAGAGTCTGCATTTCATTCAGCAGAATATTTTTTTTTCTTCTGTCTTTCTTTCTATCTCACTCTATTTTAGCAACATTCACAGCTCCAGCATGTTCCCAACAAACTTTGTGGATATCAAAATGAGATGTACAGGAGGAACTCATTTCTAAAATGTATGGGAGGAGGTGATGCTTATGACGGAATTCAACATGCCTGACTTACAGTGGCAGATCTCAGTATCAGCAAGTGCAAGATGTCAACAGTTGGTAGTGGTTTGCACAAACCATTCCTAGTTCAGAGAGTGGAAGAGCCTATAACTAAGGTAGCCATTCTCAACTTAGTCCTTACAGATAGGGATAGTAGTATATGGGATGTCCCAGTGCTGGACACCCCGGGAGCAAGCAGCCACGAAACAGTATGGTTTGACATTAAATTTGACACAGCAAGAAATCAGTCACAGACTGAAGTCCTGTATTTTAGTAGGGTGAATTTTGATAGGTTGAGGGAGCTGTAGGAAACCTAGAAGGGGCAGTCACAGTAAATAAGGATCCCACTCCTGGCATTATAATAATCCACAAAATTGATAACCAAGTAAGAAAGAGAAGTGAAGAACCAATGATATAGATGCAAAATGCTGCAGTAAACCAGAAACACAATATTTTTGTCTTTCTTTCTTCCTTCTAGCATTAATTCTGTAGATTATTACAGCTCCCAAAGTGTGATTGTTTGTATTTGCTGTCACTACCCCTGTTCTGTCTGCACATTGTCAGCTTCTTTGCATGTGAATAGTCTGTTTTCCCTGAAAATAGAAGGGGTAAGTGTAGCAAGAGAGGGGTAGGCAGCAAAGTAGGAAGTTGCAAAAAAAACTGGATGTCAGAGGTAACTCATCTCCATGAAAGTGAAACAGGGATGAATACGAGGCTGAAGTATCCATTGAGGTTCACAAAAGAGGTCAGAGTGGCTGTAAGGACAAAGAAAAAGGAGTTACACCTTAAGTGTCACTTAATGACACTGAAGTTACAGTGTAACTACACTGTAACTGCATTGCAGTTGCAATGTAGTTGCATGCAGCAAACATGCAATTATAGTGCAGTTACCCTGTTGCATGCAATTAATGATTAGTTACATAAAAACAAACACTTAAAATAAAGTGTAACCAAAAAAAGGAATTTATTAAACACAAACTCGGCCAAACAGAGAGATATAAGGTAGTTTCATATTGAGACGAAATATGCCAGCAGGGCTGTGAAGAAGGCTATGGCTGACATGGCATTGAAGATAGCAGAGAGTATGACTAAGGGAGACAAGACCTTCTTTTGTTAATTATGGGAAAAGAGAAAAACTAGGGAAAGCATAGTCAGACTGGAAAAGGTAGACAAGGAGGAGGAGGATAAAGGGAAGGTAGACATCCTGGACAATGTTTTCTGTTCAACATTTACAGTAGAGGGAATGAGTCAATGCATGAATGTGCATCAGGGTAACTGGTAGGGTGTTAATGAGGTTTGGAGCAAAACAAACATAACAGTCTTATCACTCTTCAACAACAACAACAAAAAAAAACAGCCTTAAGCTGGCCAGAATTGTATTAAATATTAGTTTATTATTTCACTGGCTATGCAAAGTAATGCAAGCCAGTTTACTCTCTCAATGTCATCATACAATATATTAACTCAGGACAACCCACTGCTGAATTGCACTTCTTTCCATTGCTAGTGAACAAATAAACTAATATATTGTGCAATACTGGGCAGCTCAAGTCTTTTTTGTCTGGTGAAGTGTGATGTGTGATATGTCCATTTTTCCCCGTGTGGTAGTGATTACTGAGTGTGCTGCTATCTCTCTGGAGTGGCACTTTATGTTTGCAGTCAATTAATAAGTCCCAGTTTTGCTAAAAAAAGCACTAGAGGGTTTACGATCACTAAAGGTGGATAATTCTATTGGCCTGAGTGGGCTGCACCTCTTCCCTGTGTGATAAAGGAGACAGAATAACTCCTAGTAGAACCACTAACTGAGATCTTCAATAGTTCAAAAGAGACAGGTATAATAATGTACCCAGGGACTATAGGACAGCATAGGTAGTTTCCCTGTACAGGTGGAGCAAGGAGGAACCAGGAAACTGTGTAACTGCAATCTAATGTCTTCAGTGGGTAAGCTGCTAGGGGATCATAGTACTGGAAAGTCTGGTAAGTTTTTTAAAAGCAAATGGACTTCAGGGTAAAATACACTGTGTGTTCAAAATGGGAGGTCATGTCAGACAAACCTGATCAATTTCTTTGGGTGATGCAGGTAGTGAACAAGGGGCAGGCAGCAAATATATTGTACCTTGACTTCAGTAAAGCATTTGACTCCATCCCATATGGAACCTTGATTAAGAATATGTATGACCAGGGAGTGGGGGCAAAGTCCCAAGATGGTCAAACAACATAGGAACATAGAAAAACGTCGGCAAAAAAGGACCTCCAGGCCCACCTAGTCTGCCCATTTGCCTAGCACCCCTAGGCTTGCCCCTGATCCCCCCCTGACCTTTCAACAGTCTTCTGTGTGTCCCACAGCCTCTTGAAACCCCACACTGAATTCACTCCCACCACTTCCCTAGGCAGCCCATTCCAGGAGTCCATCACTCTCTCTGTAAAGAAGTTCTTCTTGATGTTGCCCCTAAACTTGTCCCCCTCCAGTTGGAGATCATGTCCCTTTTTTCTGAGGCACTTCTTCATCTGGAAAGGGTTTTCAGAAGCCACCTTGTTTGTCTCTTTTAGATACTTGAAGGTCTCTATCATGTTCCCCCCTCCCTCCTCGACTGCAAGGGGTACATACCAAGGGCTCCCAGCCTCTCATCATATGGCAGGTGACTAAGCCCTTTCACCATCTTTGTTGCCCTCCTCTGTACCCTCTCCACATCCTTCTTTTGGTAAGGCCTCCAGAACTGGACCCCATACTCCAGATGAGGCCTGGCCAGCTAGGTGTACAGGGGAATCAGAACCTCCTCCCTCCTACTGGTGATCCCTCTCCCAATGCAACCCAGCACTCTGCTGGCTTTTGCCATTGCCGTACCGCACTGCCTGGCCACCTTCAAGTCTTGAGAGATGATGATACCCAAGTCTTTCTCTTCCATGGTAACCACTAGCGGCTTGCCCCCTAGTCTGTATTCCTTTCTCCCTTTCCTTCTTCCTAGGTGCATGATCTTGCATTTCGCCATATTGAGGTATACAATTTTCACTTCCTGGCCCACCCGTCTAATCTCTCTAAGTCTCTCTGCATCCTTTCCACTCCACCCTGTATGCCCACTCTATTACTGAGTTTAACATCATCTGCAAACAGGCTCACTGTACTCTCCAACCCCTTTCCACAATGTCGCTTATATAGAAGTTAAACAGTGGGGGTCCCATCATGGACCCATGGGGCATGCCAATCTGTGATTCAAACCTCACACGAGGGGACCTCGTTTACCAACACCCTTTGCGTTCTTCTGACCAACCGGTTGTGCATCCACTCAATGACTACCTTTCCTAGCCCTAGATATTCCATTTTGTGCACCAGCCTACCATGCAGCAATGTATTGAAGGCCTTTCTGAAATCCAGGGAGGCCACGTCCACCGACCCCCACCCTGATCCACCTCCCTAGTGAGCCTGTCAAAGAACGCTACCAGAATCGTCTGACAAGATCTGCCCTTGGTAAAGCTGTGCTGCCTTGGGTCAAGCAGGCTGCTTGCCTCCAGGTATTCAGTGATTCTGTCCTTGAGCAGCCTCTCCATGAGCTTACCAACCACCAATGTCAGACTCACTGGCCTGTAATTGCTCAAATCCTGCCTTCCTCCTCCCTTATGAATGGGGAGCACATCCACACTATTCCAGTCCTTTGGATTACTCCCATTCATAAGGACTCATTGAATAGATGAGCCAAGGAAGCCGCTAGCTCCTCTCCCATCTCGCGCAATACCCTATGGTGAATCCCATCCAGCCCCATGGCCTTGTCCACTCTTAGGCCCTTAAGCTCTTTCGAGATCTGTTACCAGAATGGTCTCGCATCCACCTCTACTCACTCGCTTCCTGCTGGAGCCATGGCAGCCTCCCCCAATCCTCCTCCCTCTTAAATACCTCGCTGAAATAACTATTCAGTAATTCAGCCTTCTTCCAGTCCCCCTCAACCTTTTTTCCTGTCTCAGCTCACAGGTCCAGTAACCCAGTCCCCCCTTTCCTCCACTCCCTTATATATGTAAAAAAGGTCTTGTCCCCCTTCCTGACCCCCTTGGCTATACTCGCTTCCATTCTCGCTTTCACCCATCTGACCACCCTCCTGGCTTCCTTCTGCTTATCCTGGTATGCCTTGTGGTCCAGCTCACTGTGCATGGTCTTATACTGCCTGAATGCCCTCCTCTTAGCTCTGATGCTTCCCCCACTTCCTTGCTGAACCACAATGACCTCCTTTTTCTCCTGCTCATGCTTACCTTCTTTGAACAGTGGTGCGTTGCCCCCACTATTGCCCCCTTAATCTTGGCCCAAATCTCTTCCACCCCCCTACATCCGCTCCCCAGTGTCCATCTGGTGTACTACCTCATCTTTCCAAAATTGGCCCATCCAAAATCCAGCACCTTCACCTTAGTCTGGTGGCACGAGGCCAAAGCGTGAATCATGAACCACACTGAGTTGTGGTCACTGCTACCAAGGCCACCAAGGCTGTCCCCTACCATTACCTCACCCACCCTGTTGCCATTTGTAAGCACCAGGTCCAGTACAACAACCTCCTTGGTGGGCTCCCTGACCAGCTGACTTAGGTGGGCTATCTGTTGTGGGTCTACAATCTCTCTCTGTTTCTGGATGTGGAACAAGTAGCAAAACTTAGAAGGTGGTAATTAATGGGGAATTTTCAGAGGTCAGGGGTCTGACTAGTTGTAGGCCAAAGGCATAGCTCTTCAGACAAGTCCTCTACAAAATCTTCTTCTGTGGCATCAGTGTAGGGATTCAGGGCAATATACAGCTCTTCACAGATGGTACCAAGATCAGTGGCCAGGTGAGTAGTGAGGATATATTCAGAATGATGAGAAAGGACCTGAGTAGATTGAGAAGTAGATCAAAAGTATGGTTGTGAAAATTTACTGCCAAGAAGTACAAGGTGTTGCACATGGGGGCAAAACACCTGTAGCTTGAGTAAAGAATGGGGAAAGTGGTAGGGAAAAGCATTATAGAAGAAAGGAATTTGGGGTAACAATTTCAGTCCAAAGACACCAGTGCAATGTAATCAGGCAGGAAAAAGGGCAAATAAGATGTAGAGGTCAAAGGTGAGGGGGATCAGCAGCAGAAGAGAGATGCTACTACCACCGTACAAGACAATATTTAATTAGTCCTCACCTGGAATACTATGAGCACTTCATACAGAGGAGGCTAACCAAGATCATCCAGAAACAGCAGGACATGACTTACAAGAAGATGTTGCAAGACCTACAGTAAACATACAGAAGCTGAAGGAGAGAAGGGAGAAAGATGACATGATGACTGAGACATACAAAAACCTTTATGAGTTTAAGGTGGATAGTGGAGAAGGTGGTGCAGTAATGGAGAAAGCTACCAAAAGAGGTGGTTTTTGCAAACCATGTGGGAGGATTCAAAAATGGCTAGAGATGTGCAAAGTTGCTGAAATTCACTCTACAAAAACATCTATAAAGTTTGGCAAATTTGCTGAGCTGGGGGCTGCAATTAATTGTGTTATTCACCAGAAAGATTGGCCAAAATTTGCCTGATGAGTGGTCAAACTGTCAGTGATTAAAAAGGCAAATCTAGTGCTGCCTATCAATTACCCCCTTTAAACACCCCCCACTGGCATACTCCTGACTCCCAACAAACAACACGCTTGTCAAGTCAAGAATAGGTAATCCCTTCCCCTACCTCCATGCCAAATAGACTCCCCCCACCTACCCCCACCCAAGTTCCATGACTTGGGTGGGGATATCGAGAATATATCTGGCACACATTTGGGGAAGGAATTAAGTATTCTTCAACTTATGTCACAGTGCAAACAGCCTGTGCTGCAGCAAGTATGCTGATTGCTGTGTTGGGGGGTGACTGAAGATTGTTTAGATACATTTTTATGCTCCTGGATGGGGGATGGTATCACAGCACAGTGAGTAGGGAGGTGTTTTTAAGTTTTAAAAAATCTGTCAGTAAAATTGGCTGGTTGAGCTGACGAATTTGTGAATATTTTTGCGAATATTAATGATACGGATTCATGTAACTTCTCCAGTGAATTAAAACATCTCAAAATCTCTAAACACATCTGGGACAGATATATGGGTTTGATAAATATAGAATCAGCAAGGGAGTGGTGTGAAGTTGGTGAACAGCCACAGGGGTGTCATACTCCAAATTAGATTTAAGTTAAATTTGAGGCAGTACAGCGCAGTGGTTTAAGGCTCTGAGCTACAAATCTGGAGAGCTGAGTTTGAGTCCCACAGCCCCCACTTGCATACTGTGTGACCCTGAGCAAGTCACTTAACTTCCCTGTGCTCCCAGGCTGCACCTGTAAACAAGCTTTTAGGTTAGTGTGCTACTCCTGGTTAAACAATTAAAAAAAATAGATAGGTAGGACTGGGAAAACATGAGAGCACAACAGGCCTTTTATTGGCAACTTTCATGTTTCTTCAGTACGTAGTATGGTCCCAGTCCTGTTAATAAACAGTAAGGGGGGGGCATAACTTACTTTCATTCATAAAATGGGTTGGAAATCTCCTGCTTCCATATTGGCTAAGTGAGTTTCAAGACTCATGAAGAGAGACTAAAGGAGCTTAATATGTATAGCCTTGAGGAAAGGAGGGAGAGGGGGGACATGATAGAAACTTTCAAGTAGCTCAAGGGAATCAACAAAGTCCAGCATCTTTCAAAAAAAGAGGTGTGCAAGAACAAGGGGGCACAATTTGAAGATGGAGGGGAGGCTCAGAAGTAATTTAAGGAAGCATTTTTTCACAGAGAGGGTTGTGGATGCATGGAACGGCCTTCCGGAGGAGGTTGTGGAGTCAAAAACAGTGGTGGAATTCAAGCATGCATGGGACAGTCATAAGGCCATTCTAGGGAGTGGGGGTAGGAAGAAGTAGGCTGCTGGTTAACTAGGATCTGCAGCTTATCCAGTAGGTAGGGAAATGGGCAGACTGGGTGGGCCAAGCAGTCTTTATCTGCCGTCAAATTCTATGTTTCTGTGTTTCATGTGACCCCCCAGTAATGCTCAGGTTGAATAATGTTCAAACAGTGGAGTCTGGAATTTAGGGCAAAGCACATGTAGAATTCATGAGCCACATCACTTTTCCCTGATTGCCATCATAAACTTGATTGGCTGATGCACTTACTGCAAATCTTCAGCAATGCCATAAAAACATCAAATTCCTTTAAATAAAAAAATATATTATATGAGATTCTTAAAAGAATGATACTTGAGAGTATATGGATGGTTTGGAGAGATGCATAAAAAAAAATAATATACAGTATTACTTCTCTCCTATTATCCTTTTATGGATACATAGATACATAAGGAGGGGGCACGGAATGAGGCTGAAGGGTGAAAGGCTCAGTGGTAATATTAGGAAGTGCATTTCACTGAAAGGGTGGTGTATCAGTGGAACAGTCTTCCAGAAGAAGTGCTGAGGGTGAAAACAATACGGGGTTCAAGAGTGCATGGGATAGACATAAGAGTACCCTGGAGATGTGCAAATCAGGAGAGCTACAGATTAAATAGGATCTGGGGCTGCAGCAGTGAGTAGGAAAATGAGCAGATTAGGTGGGCTGTATGGTCCTTATCTGCCTACAGATTCTATGTTTCTATGTTTCACAATCGTGACAGCAGATAAGGGCCTATGGCCCATCTAGTCTACCCATTTACATATGTAACTCTGCTTCTTCAAGCTTCTCTATAACTGGGTTGTCCCCTTCCTCCGACTACCAGGATCCTGATGCCTATCGTATGCATTCCTAAATCTTGCAATCGTTTCAGCCCTCATCTATCTCCTACATATATTCCATATCCTTAAATTCCATATACTGTACTGCTTCTGCTTCGAACTACCCCTCAGGTATGCTCACTCAAAGGCCCCCATATTTAGAAGATTTGCGCTCCTAACACCAGGTTAGCACTGTCACAAATGGCTGATTGCACATGAATGCAATATTAAGTCATTAGTGCTGCACCAAGTAGTTGTGATAGAACACCAGCACAAACGTAATGTATTCATCAGAGAAAAAAGGAGGTTGGTTATGTGAATATTGTGCACAGCATGATATTCAAAAATTTATATCTCTGGTAATGAAATTTAGCACAGCTTAGCACTGTGTAAATTAAGATCTATAAAAAGCAGGGCATAACCAGGGCAAACTCAGAGGTGGAACACAGAACTGCTTAAAACCAAATTTTACAAACTGTGCACCTGATGGAGGCCCTCCTGGAGGATGAGGAGCAAGATAAAGCCCCCCCAAAACCCCACTGCTGGCCAATGAAGTGATTTGCTGTAAACAGACAGTGCTGTTCATGAGTCACAGTTGAAGTTCTCAGTAATGAACGAATTGTGGGTCAGTGCAGAATCTACAGGGCTATACTAATGCAGCTGTGTGAGCTGCTGTATAAGCAACTCCAGATAGACATCCACTGCAGTCATGCCATGTCTGAAGAACTAAAGGTGGTAACAGAACTGTGCTTCCCTGTCACTGGAGTCTTTCACCTACCGATGGGTGATACCACCACATGATTGAGGCCTTTGTTTCAGATTCCTCTGCAGACCTGATATGTATCACAGCGATCTGGTTGGGAGATGACACAGGACCTGTACTTGAGCCTTCTATTCCACCAGGTTATTCTGTAGTGCATTGCCCTAGTTGGGCATGAGGGTCAGAGTAGCCATCTGCTTTAGATCCACCTAAAAGCTGTCAGCATACCCATTGGAACAGACCACGTCATTTGAATGCATAGCTATGAAAGGTGGTCTGGGTACAAGTTGCAGGACTGTGCTCATTTGCCACCATCCTGGCCATGGGTAAGAATTCCTGCAGGGACTGGAGAGTCTCATGACAAATCTAGTGTTAGAGTCACCCAGTCTGTTGAATCTGGGTGACTTCAATGATCAGACTGATGGTGACACATCTTATTTTGCTAGGCTGTTCCTCAGGGTTATGTCATCCCTGGGCTTTGTGCAGGAAGTTACCACCAGGACACACCAACATGGCCACTCCTTGGACTTGGTCAGTCAATTGGTCTTGACATTAATAATGTCAAGGCTGACCCAGTCTTTTGGTCAGATTATCATGACATTCAGTTTCTTTGTGGGATTCCCTATTTAATCCCCCTTGTGGAGATGGTCAGGTACCGCTCTTTTAAACATCTGGAGCTCTGAGCATCCTGGCGGTCCTAGACATCTGAAGCATGCAGACTGCTTGTGCAATGGATGTTGAGGCTGCAGTGGAGGGTTACAATGTCACCTTCTCCTCTGCTCTCAATTCTCTAGCACCAGTCTGTGTATGCCCCAAACCTCTAGCCTCAGTTCACCCTGGTTTGATGCTGAACTGGGGAAGTTGAAAACTGAGGTGCGGAGGTTGGGGCACTGCTGACAGGGGTCCCATCTAGAGGTGGACAGAATGGAACTGAGAACTCATTACTATGACTATCAGTGGACAATCACTCTAAAAATGACAGTATTCCTGTAACAGATGATTGCTGCTAGAAGGAATTGGACTGCTCAACTTTTCAACACTATTGATAAATTGTTACATCCAGTCTATCGGTAGTCTTGTGAAAAGTTGTCTCATGAAAAATGTGAGGAATTTGGTCATTTCTTTCTAGACAAGGTGCCCTGCATCAGGTCAGGGATCTCTCCAAGCAGCCTGTGAATGGTTGGTTGTGTCTGGTCTGTAGAGGTGACAGGCATTCTACCTTTGTGGTATGAGTTTGGGCTAGTTTCTCTGGATGAAATCCCATGGGTAGTTTCTTGCAACTCACTTTCTATATGTTATACTCTGGGATGACTACACTTCTAGAATGCTTGGACATGCTTGCTCTAATTGTTGTGGAGATTATAATGTGTTCATTTCTTGATGGTGTCTTTTCTTCCACACTAAAAAAGGAGGTGGTGAGGCATCTTCTTAAAAAGGTTTATTTGCACCCTGATGTTCTTATCAATTGCAGACCTATGTCAAACCTTCCCTTTTTAAGGAAGGTGATCAACAAGGTGGTAGCATCACAGCTGGAGTAACACCTGGAAAAGTATGACATCTATGAGCCCTTCCAGTCCAGTCTTCATCCTCACTATAGTATGGAGACTGCCCTAGTCAGGGTATTTCATGATCTTCTTTCAGAAAGGGATAGTGGAAAATAATCCATTCTTGTCTTTCTAGACCTTTCATAAGCATTTCACATGGTTGATCATGCTGTACTTTTGCCACTCCTTAGGCACAATGGGGGTATCTTGGGCATTGTTTTGTGATGGTTTGTGTCCTACATAACTGGTAGGATCCAACAAGTGGTACTTGTCTCCTATACATCAAGCACTACTGCACTTTGCTGTGAGATACCTCACGGGTCGATCCTGTCTCCCATGTTATTCAATGTGTGCATGATGGTTCCAAGCATCACCGGCCATATAAATCACATCTTTGACAGTTATGGATCTGACAATGTCCTGTAATGACATGTCCTCATTTGTGTCTGAAAGGTCAGCCTGAAGAAGTTGCTTTATATACTGCTTTTTAAAGATCTCCAGCAACCTCTGGTCACAAGGTTATATCTTGGATGTTGTGCTGTGCAGCAGAAAGAAACTGCCTGACATCATTTGTTTTAATAGCTTGAACTTCAAGGTTGGCAGGCAAATTATCAAGCAGCAGCACCGCTTTTAAGGGTAGAGTTTTGTTCAGTAGGTGGTGCTTTACATCAGGAACAAAATCCTCTTTGAACCACCTAGCAAAGACGCAGCTTCTCCTTTGCCTCTTTAATGTCGTGGACTGTTAACTTTCCCACTCCATATTCCATGGCTTGTGTGACAGCCCACTCTCCATTCTACAACTGCTTCAATATACTTAGCTTCTGCTGCAGGGTGAGTACAGTCTGCTTTCATTTGATGCTCATCCCTGCAGTCTGAAAGAACATGAAAACTTCTGTAGAAAACTCCACAACAAAAGGCTGTCAGTGTCCGTTCCACTGCTCACCAGAGACATCCCCTGTTTCAGTCAAATGCACAGTCTATAATGATCTATAGTTCTTTTCCTTTCCATTGACTCCTTGAACAGCTTTGATCATTGCCCTTCTGTCATGTCAGAAATAAATCACTGTGCCACATGATGGGTTGTTGTCATGCTTACTAACATTTTTACAGTTACACACTTGGGAACATGGGTCCTCCAAATCAGTCTCCTGGTCAACACTGCAAAACAGGCTCAATTCTAACCCTAAGCATCAGGCAGAAAATCAAGGTCTTTTTAAAAAGTCAGTACACTTTACATATCTCTTACAAGAGCCCCATGACTTCTCTTATTCTTTGCAATGCACCAGTGAGAAAGGTTTTACCTCAGAATAGAGCCTTTAATGGTGTACAGTTGTATTTAATTTCAAATCAAGTTTATTTGTTCAGCTTTTGCTATTACAAACACATATTTAAAGCAACTTAAAAGACATTCATGTGTAAAAAATAATTTTTATTTACAAATTAGCAATATAGCAGTTAAAAATGTACGTATTTCATGTCCCCATACACATTTCACAGCTTCAGTTATCAATACTGATTTTCCACATAAGAATTATTTTTAAAAGCATGAAAGAGGGGCAATCCATTTACAGCAAGTCATGATTAATAAACAAAACTCACTCTACAATAAAATGTTGTACCTGCCTTTTCCTTATTTTATTAGTCTGTATTAAAAAACAGGCCAAATATTCTAGAGTTTGAGGGCTTTCTGAATTAAATATTAGGTCCAGAATGTATTTTGTTGGTATGTAAAAAGTGCCAACATATTTACCCAGTTGTTTTTCTCTTGGTTGCTTGTACCAGTAACATCTCAAGACCACGTGGTATAGATCTTCTGGCTCATGCAATAGCAATAGCAACATTTTTGATACATCCTTGTCTTCATTGTACCTAGCCTCCAAAATACTGCTATCAGAAGTTTCAAACCTATATTGTGTTAATGCATTCCTATGTTCTGCAGTTTGCACAGTTTGTAAATAATATTTTTGTCAGTGTTCCTTTATATTTTCTGCCAGCTAAGTAGCAACCCTTATGTTTTTAAAACTTTCATGGTCAAATTCATTTGGTTCATTTCATAATATATTTGTGACCCACTTTGTATAAACTAAATTTAGCTAAGTTTTTCATTCCATGTCTACAGATAGTTTAAACCATATTCTTGAATTAGATGTTTTAATGTATTTAACCAGCTACCCTTTTTAGTGCTGTAGGTAGGCAGAGCCTACAGACCTCTTGCATTAGTTCTAAAAGGGGCACAAGGAGTGGGAATGGTGCAGAAATTGACACAAGTCCCTTTACATGGGAAAGGGTCCTGAAGGAACTGGAAGGAATAAGAGTTGATAAAGCAATGGGGCCAGATGGGGTGCACCCCAGGGTCCTAAATGAACTAAAAACAGGTGGTGGCTGAACCTCTGGAAATCCTGCTTAGCTGATCACTGGAAACAGGGGAGGCACCCACAGACTGGACGACAGCAGATGTAGTCATTTTATACAAAAGACGGAACAAAGAGGAAGCAAGGAACTACAGACCAGTCAGCCTGACCTCAGTAGTTGGGGGGGGGGAGAGATCATGGAAGCACTACAGAAGGAGAGATTGGTGGAACATCTTATTTCTAATGGACTACAGGACCAAAGGCAGCATGATTTCACAGGGGGGAGGCCATGTCAGACCAACCTCACTGATTTTTTCAACTGGATGACAAGGGAGTTGGATCAGGGGAGGGCAGTGGACGTGGTCTATCTGGACTTCAGCAAGGTCTTTGACATTGTGCCATATTGAAGGCTATTATGCAAACTGGGGACTATGGGAGTGGGCATGACAGTAGTGTGGTGGGTAGATAATTGGCTGGGTGGCAGGACACAGAGGGTGGCGGTAAATGGTTGTCACTTCACAGAAGGAAGAGTGACCAGTAGGGCACTAGAAGGATCAGTGCTATTCAACGTCTTCATCAGTGACATTGTGCAGGACCTAGAAGGCAGAATTTCCCTGTTCACTGATGACACAAAGCTCTGCAACAGAGTGGGCATGCCAGAGGGTGTGTATAGAATGAGGAAGGACCTGCAGAAGCTTGAAAAATGGTCAAGGGTTTGGCAGTTGAAATTCAGTGCAAAGAAATGTAAGATAGTGTATATGAGGCACAAAAACCCTGAAACAACATAGCATTGGGGGGTGAGGATATAGCATGCACCAAGCAGGAAAGGGACCTTGGGGTTATCATCTCTGATGACCTGAAGGTAGAGAAACAGTGCGACAAGGCAGCAGGTAAAGCAAATAGGATGCTGGGATGCATAGGCAGGGGCATCACTAGCAGGAAAAGGGAGGTCATAATTCCACTATATAAGACTCTAGTGAGGCCCCACCTAGAGTACAGTGTACAGTTCTGGAGACCCTACCTATGTAAGGACATAGACAGAGTAGAGAAGGTTCAGAGGAGGGCAACAAAGATGATACAGGGATCGCATCACAAGAAGTCCTATGAGGACAGATTGAAGGACTTGAATATGTATTCCCTGAAGGAGAGAAGGGAGAGAGGGGATATGATAGAGACATCGAAGTACCTTGCAGAAAGGAACAGGGTGTGGGAACACACCATTTTCCTGTGAGAAAATGTTTCAGGACTATAGGGCATGGGATGAAGTTGGAGGAAGGGCAATTCAGAGGAAACATGAGGAAGAATTTCTTCACAGAACAGGTGGTGGACAAGTGGAACACCCTGCCAGAGGAAGTGGTAGGGGCTGAAACAATCACGGGATTTAAGGATGCATGGGATAGACATAAAGGAATTCTGGAGGTCAGGGGTAAGGGGCAACAGACTTCTAGGAAAACTTAAAGTGAACTTACAAGCTCAAATGGGAAGATTGGGTGTGCCATAGGCCCTTATATGCTGACAGTGTCTATGTATCTATGTAAAAATAACTTACAGTGGAACTTCCTTTTTTGAGCATTTGGAAGCATCTGTCCATAACTGCAAAACAGTGAGTTTCCCCTCTGATTTTTGCTATTTACTGCTCTGTGTTAAATGCATCTGAAGGGAGGGTGGATGCTACTGTGCCTCCCAACTTCTCAGAATATAAACAAAACAAACTTTTGAAGCTGCTGTTATGTAGCCCTTTAACTTAACCCTTACAGGGCTGCAGACTGAGCATCTGTCCAACTTAAATAGATTCATTCTAGTTCTTTCAGCAGCCTAGGAGCTAACTCATTATCTCTAAGCATGCTGGAATTTCCCTTATTGAAGCACTGAATCAGTCAAGGTCTCATTAAACAGACTACAGTGTCAAATTACAGACAATCTAGTTCATGCATCTCAGCCTCCCTCATCACAAATCAGGGACAAGGCTTAAAATGATCAGGGACAAATGACCAAAATCAGGGACACATCTGAAAAAAATAGTAATATTAGTTCCAGAAGTTGTGTACAACATGCTTTTTAGTGTGAATAGCATTTTCTTAATGAGAACTAAACTGTAATGCTCATGGCTGACATTATTCTGTGATTCAAATCCCTACTCTTCAGTGATAGAAATGTCAAATTTAGGAGGGACAGAAGACATTTCTGAGGCAAAATTCAGGGGTATCCCTGAAAATCAGGGACAGTTGAGAGGTATGGCTTGGGATCTGAGACAATTTTCTTCTGTTTTTTTTTTTATATTTTTTTTCTATTTTCTATTCAGTGCTAGTAAAATGAGGGGGCTTACAACGTCTGTGTTCATCCACAGAATCAGGTTCACTGCTGACTTTTCTACTCTGGTGTATTTAATGCTCATAAAAGGTGCAGCTCAGATAGCATTGGACAGTAAACTAAACCTCTTTGTTTATCAACAGGGGCAGGTAGAGTGCAGGCTTCCCACCACCCACGCAACCACTGTGATAAATTTAGTGCTGGTAAAAAGTGGATAAAGCCCTCACTTTATCCACAGGTACCATGTGGTGCAGGCTCAGTGCAAACTTACCCACACTGTGATGGATTTAGTGCTGGTAAGAGGTGAGGAACTGACTAATTCACAGAGACAACTACAGTGTGGGGGAAAGGACAGTGCTTCATTTCAACACTGTCTGCATTTAGTCCCAGAGAATGATAAGTGATTGCCACGACACATTTTCTTGATTTTATCCTCACTTCCATCCAAGTGCACCCTAATCCCATTTCTGCCCTGATATCATGTTATTTAGGGCTTGATTAAGTAAAGCTGTATCCAAATTTCCTCCCCGTGGACCAAGTGAAACTTTTTCAATGCCAGAAAAAGATTAGCAATGCATTCCCTGATCTTGAACAAATGTATTATGGAGTGCTATTATACTTTGTACATTCTTGTGTTCTCTGATTCTAATATGTTCACCTATTGAGTTATGAGGTTATGCTGAATTTTGCAAATGCAAGCTCATAACTTTGGTAATATTCAATATTTTTACCACACATTTTCAACATAGCCATTTTGGTACAGCAACTCATAAATGTGACAGCTGTCATTTTTCAACTCCTGCCCAAAATGTGTGTTTTTAGCCCAAAAGTTGATTTTGCAGTCCCTACACAACATGAGGCATGAAAATCACAAGGCTGTGTTGAAAATCTGGTGTAACTCACATTCCTCTCCTGCAGCCCTATCAGCTGTGGCAAGAGTTTGTTTTGACCAGTCAGAAGTTCCTTTTCCATGAAACATTTACCTTGTAATGTATACCTTTTGTCATTTGTTAATTTTATCTAGTGGTTTATTAATCTACCCTGCATCATGTATTTGAAGCTAGGTTGCCAAAGCTGAGTCCTTACAAGAGCACTGCAGTATTTTTAATAATTGTTTATATGTTTTATTTAATATTACATTAATTTTGGAGGTATTCACTAGCTTCTATATTTCTATTGCATACATAGCTTGATTAATTAATTTGGCGTTTATAGCTTTTAGCATTGGTACTACCATATTACCTCCATACAGAATATTAAACCTCTTTAAGGCTTTCATGGAGGTCTGTATTTTGTTTACACATATTTCAATATGTTTATTCCATTTTAAGTTACTAGATATCAGGATGCCCAGGTATGTAAATTCATTACAGATTCCAGATTAATTCCAAACAGGCTTAGTTTTCTGTATTGCTTTCTTGTTCCAAATATCATCACCTTTGTTTTGTGTGTGTGTGTGTGAGTAGATGTGTGTGTGTGTGAATGTGTTTGTGTGTGTGTGTGTTTGGTTTTAAATTGTGTTGTAAACATAAGAGTTCAATTTTATTTAAGTAGGTTTGTCACAAAAGGACATGCCCCATTGTTCCAGGCCTGAGGATCCAGCAAGAGGTGAGGAGGGGGGTGGAAGGGGGGAGGAAAGAGAAAAGAGGAGGGACCAAGGAAGTGATGGACAGGATAAGAGAGAATGACATCATAAAAGGGACATGGTGGTCCTGGACCTAGGAGGCAAGGGGTAGGTCAAAAAGCGAAAGAGAGAAGAGAGGGTGAGGGACAGAAAGGGTGGGGGGAGCAGAGGGGGTTTAAGGGGAAGCTCAAGGGAGCTTTCCCTGACTTCAACTGCTAAGACAAGAAATTTGTTTTCCAGTCTTAGCATATTAGTTGGGGAATTCCTGAAGATTGGTAAGGTACAGAAGGTTTTTTGTTTAAGAAATGTTATAAATGATATGATATGGGAAGCCTTGTGGATGTTTGTGCAGAGGAGCAGTGATTTTTGGCTTTATGATGTAAAATAGCTAATGTATGGTCAGATGGGATGTTTGTGCAGAGCTGTGGTTGAATGTCTTTCTGTGGTAAGGAAGCTTATTTGTGGGAATCTGGTGCAGGGGAGTCATTTGGTGCTGAAATGCAAATTAAGCAGACAGATACTTTATTAGAAGTAGAAGGGGTCTTATTTAGAGTTAAAAAAAACAAAAGAAAGAAAGTCAGTGAGTGTTCTGTGCTGGGAAGGGTACTGTATCAACTTACTTTGCTAAATCAGTAGAAGGAGAGAGAGCTTAATTGGGGGTGTGGCTTAGACAGTATAAATGCAGGTGACTCAAATTACAACTTCCTGTTGCTAACCTTTTTTCTTACTAATTGCCCTCCATCTCACCCCTCCACCCAACCACCCTAAGCCAGTTCTACTTTTATAGCCACTGGAATTGACTTAGAACAGGAACTTCCTGTTTGGCAATAGGAATGGAAGGCTCATAGAGAAAGATTGTTTTTTTCAACCCTAAAGGAAAAAGTAGATCACCCCCCCATCAGCTGCTGGTGGTCTGACACTGAGCAAGGAAGAAGGAGGCTACTGAAAAATATAGGAAGTTGTTGTCCCAGAACAGGAAGGGTGAGAGTTGTAAGGAGAGGAGAGAGTAAGCATACAGAGAAACAGGAGAGGGGACACAAAATAAGACATGGTAGGAGTGGTGCAGTGAAATGGCTGTGGGGCGGCAGTGTTCTGTGAGACATTCTGGAGGCTGTGATGCTGCCCTATTTGCAAACACCTCTCTGGTCTGAGGGAGGAGGTTGCCGGTCTCCAGGCTGACCTGGCTAGGATTCGTGAAACCTCCTCCCCCACCCAGAGACCACCAGGGCTAATGCCAGTAACTCAGAGGTTGCCAAGAAAGAGGAGAGGCAGAACCAGGGTGGGCTCAAGGAGGAAGAGGGTGGTGGAACAGAGTTGCATCCCTCCAGCTGTACCTCTCCACAGTTCATACGCTTTTCTGGTGGATAGTGGTTCCTCTATGGAGGCACCTGCAGTGGAGACCAAGGAGGATGCTGGGAACCTTCACAAAGGAGACCCACAGGAGGGTGGCATGGGACATCACAGGGGAAGGAAACAACTCCTGGTGGGGGACTCAATCATTGGGGGGTAGAAATGGGGAAGGAAGGGGAAAGGGAGGTAAGGTGCCTGCCTGGCGCCATGACTTGGAGGGACAGGAAGTGTATAATCAGGATTGTGGGAGCAGCTGAACAAGGGAGGGAGCTGGATGTCATTGTCCACCTAGGGACAAATGACCTGGCTAGGAATGGGATCAGAGCAGTGCAAGAAGAGTTTGTAGAGTTGGGGAGGTGCCTTAGACAAGTAGTATTTAGTGTCTTTGAGCAATTGACCATTTAATTTCCATCGGGTTTCTTTATGGGGAATGCTAAGGAAGGTCAGCTTGGAAGTTACCAAAGAGTGATCAGACACTGGACCTGACTGGATTAGGGTAGTTAAGATCCCCGGCAAAAGGTCCTTAGAGAGGAAAAGATAGTCAATGCAAGAGTGGGTTCTGTGCACCAGTGAGTTAAAGGTATACTCCCTATCCTTAGGGTGTATCAGACCCCACACATCGCACAGTCCGCACTGGTCCAGAAAATCCCTAAGGGCCCTCTGTCCGGGCGTCAAGCCCCTCAACCCAGTACCGGACCTGTCTACTTCAGGATCAAGAACCAGATTGAAGTCCCCGCCTATTATTATACCAATGGGAAGCATGGGAAGGAGTATGGAGATAAGCTTCAAGTAATAGCCCAGATCATCTGCGTTAGGCCCATAAATGCTACCAAGTAAAATAGGCATAGACCAGAGACTCCCTTGAACTAGGACATATCTGCCATCTGGGTCCCTGAAAACTTGTTTGGAAATAAAAGGAATGCCTCTATTAATTAGAATCATAACCCCGCAACTATTAGTGGACCCTGAGGCATTAAAAACCTGCCCAATTTGTTGTCTCCTAAGTTTCAGAGATTCGCTTTCCAGTAAATGAGATTCTTGCAGGAATATAATCTCAGAAGATAATAAACTTAAGTGTTTTAACACTTGGTATTGTTTAACTCTTGTCCTTATCCCCTTCACATTCCATGTAGCAATGTTTATACTACTGGCAATCTAAACAGAAAAAGAGAAAGGATATTATATGAAATCCAGGAATTACAACAATCAGACTTAAATGACCTGAACCCCTGTTTGCTGCTGTATACCCTTCCCACCTGAGTATCAACTTTCCTCCCACCCACCACCCCATCGCCCAAAAAATATTCCATCCCTTTCCAACTAACAAGTAATATGACAAACCTGAACACAATATCACCCTCCCCCCCAATTGTTCTGAGCAACATTCAGCACAATACCGCTTTCCTTCCTCCCCCTCCAACCTCCCACGCATGCACCCAAAAACCCCGCCTTAGAATGTAAACCTTCTTATAGAAACAGTGATCAATAACATCACATCAAAGATAAAGGTAACGTAGATAATGATAGGTAAGCACTGGACTCCTGAAAACCAGAACAAAAATGACAAGAACGAGAAATAGAGAAGAGAGACTTGGGAGCAATCCAGAAAACCCCGAATTCCAGAGAAAAAACAGAAAATACATTATGTAAGGCACACTCACCTAATATGCTCTCATAACTGCTGCAGTTAATAAAATTGAAAACTTTCCCTGAAATGTATATTCACTAGTAAACTAAACGCTCCCGAGTAGGGGGCCTCCATCTGTGTCCAAGCCCCCACTGCTATCTATACCCGATAGAAATAGATTCTAGAAACAAATAGATAAAGGGGGGCTAAAACACCAAAATTAGAGCAAAAGCACCCTCTAGTGATATTATCCCAAAAAACATTGAAACCAAAAGGACACTCTCTCAAATCGTGCCCCAATAATCAAAAACATCAAACTTGAGGGTTTTCGTCATATTAACTATATCATGCAAGATAATTAAGTGTCTCTGGAAATGAAAAACCAGAAAATGTGATCAGTGCAAATAGAAAGGGAGCACTTCCCAGACAAAACACTACCCTCTCAGAGAGAAAGTCCCGAGATGTGAGGATGCTCCAAAACACTGAGCGCTGAGATGGAAAATACAAAAGGTCAAGACTCCGCTGAAGATAGTCCCCTCCGTTACAAAATTCGAGAGTCCACAAAACCAGACTAGTACTCAGTCCTCTTTTGCTATAACAACTTGAAAGAGTTTTTCTCCTTTCCAAAACCAGGCGGGGTAAGACCGACCAACAAGGTCAGGTGTCCCGAAACAGATCAGGTAGAGCAGCCTTCAATCCTGAGAGAGCAGCTTCAGGATTCTCATATGCTAACCAGGTACCATCCACTAGAACTTGTAGCCTAGCTGGATACCCCATTTTGAAGCGAAGGCCTGCAGCTATAATTTTTGATACAATAGGATGAAAAGCAGTACGCTTTGCCCTGACTGACCCCGGCAGATCTTGGGCAATTCTAAGCCTGGTATTTTCCCATTCCACTTCTTGTAACTCTCTCACTTTTCCCAGAAAGTGCTGTTGCTCTAGGTAATTTAAAAAGCAGCAAATAATGGGACATGGCATTGCTCCTGGGGATGGCTTGGGTCGCAAGGACCTATTCGCCTTTTCAATGATGTAGTTAGCCCCATAGGGAGAGGGACCGGCGATCTTTTCAATCAGCTTCTGCACAAACCCCAGCATATTCAGGCCTTCTTCTCCTTCTGGAAGGCCCAGGATAATAACATTATTTCTTCGGCTGCAGCCCTCCAAATCTTCCAACTTAGCTTCAAAGCTAGAAATCTTTTGCCGCATGACTATGAGACCGGTATTGATTTTTTCCACTTGCTTCTCAAGAGATAAGATACAGGCTGCATCATCTGAGGTTTTCATCATGACCTCCTCCAGTTTTTTAGAAAGGGATTTCATTTCAGCTGAGATTTCTGTAATTTCTGCCCAGAAGGGTTTGAATTCTTCCAAAAATCTGCTCAGAGTTAGGGGCTCTTGCTCAGAGATCAGGCTTTCAAGCTCTGGCTTATCCACTACACTCGAGGCCCTTGATTTTTCCGGGGCCTTCTCGGGAGTGACCGGCGGTATATGCTTCTGCAGAGGTTTCTTCATATAAACCTTCATAGTCACTGGCAACAAGCAAACAGGAGACCAGGATATTAAGAAGGTGGTAATTTATAAACTATCTGGTTTTTAGGAGGAAATTACAACCAAAATAGTGATTATTTGTGATTAGGAGGTTGGAGCTATGCAGAGGAGCTTCTACTCGGTATCCTGCATCACGTGATCCCTTCAATTCTTTCTTTCTTAATTTGTGGTGCATAGATGTTAATGGGCCAGATATTCAAAACTTTGCCCCTGAGCTAAGTTAACACTGCCTAGTGGGCAAACTTAGCCCGGAGCACAAAGCAAGCTATATTCAAAAGGAATTGCCCAAGGCAAACAGCTTCTGAATATAGCTTAGGAATGAGGCTGTGCACACTGGGCTGGGAGTGCAGGGCAAACGTAGCCCCGGAATAAGACAGCACTGAATATAGCAACCATGAAGTGCAAACCACAACAACACAGTGCACAGCAATATAGATACATAGATACATAGACAGTGTCGGCAGATAAGGGCCTATGGCCCACCCAGTCTGCCCATTTGAGCTTGTAAGTTCAGTTTGTTTTCCTAGAAGTCTGTTTCCCCTTACCCCTGACCTCTAGAATTCCTTTATGTCTATCCCATGCATTCTTAAATCCCGTGATTGTTTCAGCCCCACCACTTCCTCTGGCAGGGTGTTCCACTTGTCCACCACCCGTTCTGTGAAGAAATTCTTTCTCATGTTTCCTCTGAATCGCCCTCCTCCAACTTCATCCCATGCCTCTAGTCCTGGAACATCTTTTCACTTAAAAATAGTGTTTTCCTGCACCCTGTTCCTCCCTGTAAGATACTTGTATGTCTCTATCATATCCCCTCTCTCCCTCCTCTCCTCCAGGGAGTACATGTTCAGTTCCTTCAACCTGTCTTCATAGGACTTGTGATGCAATCCATGCACCATCTTTGTTGCCCTCCTCTGAACCTTCTCTACCCTGTCTATGTCCTTACGTAGGTATGGTCTCCAGAACTGTACACTGTACTCCAGGTGGGGCCTCACTAGTGTCTTGTATAGCGGAATTATGACCTCCCTTTTCCTGCTGGTGATGCCCCTGCCTATACATCCCAGCATCCTATTTGCTTTACCTGCTGCCTTGTCACACTGTTTCTCTACCTTGAGGTCATCAGAGATGACAACCTCAAGATCCCTTTCCTGCTTGGTGCATGCTATATCCTCACTCCCAACTGATATATTGTGCCAGGTTTTGTGCCCCATATGCATTATCTTGCACTTTTGCATTGAATTTCAACTGCCAAGCCCTGACCATTCTTCAAGTTTCTGCAGGTCACTTCTCATTCTGTCTACACCCTCTGGTGTGTCTACTCTGTTACAGAGCTTTGTGTCATCAGTGAACAGTGAAATTTTGCCTTCTAGATCCTGCGCAATGTCACTGATGAAGATGTTGAATAGGACCGGGCCCAGCACTGATGCCTGTGGTACCCCACTGGTCACTCTTCCCTCTGTGGAGTGACAGCCATTTACCACCACCCTCTGTGTCCTGCCACCCAGCCAGTTACCTACCCACCACACTACTGTCCTGCCCACACCCATATTCCCCAGTTTGTGTAATAGTCTTCTATGTGGCACAGTGTCAAAGGCCTTGCTGAAGTCCAGATAGGCCATGTCCACTGCCCTCCCCTGATCCACCTCCCTAGTCACCCAGTCAAAAAATTCAACGAGGTTGGTCTGACATGACCTCCCCCTGGTGAAACCATGCTGCCTTGGGTCCTGTAGTCCATTGACAACCAGATGTTCCACCAATCTCTCCTTCAGTAGTGCTTCCATGATCTTCCCCACTACTGAGGTGAGGCTGACTGGTCTGTAGTTCCCTGCTTCCTCTTTGTTCCCACTTTTGTATAAGGGGACTACATCTGCTGTCCTCCAGTCTTTGGGTACCTCCCCTGTTTCCAGTGATCAGCTAAACAGGATAGCCAGAGGTTCAGCCACCACCTCTCTTAGTTCTTTAAGGACCCTGGGGTGCACCCCGTCTGGCCCCATTGCTTTATCAACTCTTATTACTTCCAGTTCCTTCAGGACCCTTTCTCGTGTAAAGGGACTTGTGTCCATTTCTGCACCATTCTCACCCCTTGTACTCCCTTCAGACCCATTACTCTCCTCTTCCTCAGTAAAGACTGAGCAGAAATACCTGTTCAATATGTCAGCTTTACTGTTGTCATCCTCCATGCGGCTCCCATCCTCCCCCTTCAGTCTCACTATCCCTCCCTTTGTCTTTCTTTTTTCACTTATGTACCTGTAAAAGGTTTTGTCCCTTTACCCACTGATTTTGCAATGTGTTCTTCTGTCTGAGCTTTGGCTTCCCTTACTGACTTCCCTGCCTCCCTTTGTTTCTCCTGGTACTTCTCCCTATCCCCTTCTGCCTGTGTCTTTTTGTATTGCCTGAATGCAATCTTTTTGGCTTTCACTTTCTTTGCTACCTCTTTGGAAAACCATAATGGTCTCCTCTTCCTTTTCCTCTTGCTAACCTGCTTAATGCATAATTCTGTTGTTCTTATAATCCCCATTTTAAATACTGCCCACTGTTCCTCAACCCCTGATTCCTGTCCTATTCCCCTTAATGCCTCTTTCAAGTATCTCCCCATTTTCCCAAAGTCTGACCTCCTAAAATCCAGGATACGTGTTTTTGTGTGGTTTGGTTCTGCTCTTTCTGTGATTTCAAACCACAATGACTGGTGGTCACTGTTCCCCAGGTGCTCCCCCACTGTTACCCCCATCACACTGTCCCTGTTTGTGAGCACAAGGTCCAGTATTGCCTTCTGCCAAGTTGGTTCCATGACCAGTTGCTTGAGGAAGGCACCCTGAAGGGAGTCCAGGATAAATCTGCTTCTAGTTGATGCTGCTGCTGGGATGCTCCAGTCCACGTCTGGAATATTGAAGTCTCCAACCAGTACTACCTCACTCTTGTCTGCCATCCTTGGATGGCTAGCATCAGCTCCTCATCTGTTTCTTCCTCCTGGGCTGGTGGTCTATAGACCACACCTGTGCGGATGGCTGTCCCCATTTTCCTTTCCAGCTTAACCCACAGTATCTCTCCCCATTTTGTTCCTCCTGGATCTCTGTGGCCCTTATGTCATTTTTTCACATACAGTGCCACCTCCTCCCTTCCTGCCTGCTCTGTCTCTTCTGAATATGTTGTAGCCAGGTATGGCCATCTCCCAGTCATGGTTATCATTACACCAGGTTTCAGTGATGGCCACAATGTCCAGGTCTGACTGTACCATGACAGCCTCCAGATCTTCCATCTTGTTGCTAAGGCTCCTGGCATTTGCACACATGGCTTTCCATGATTTGACCTCCTAGACTGCTTTCACTGTTCTACTCCAGCCCCTTCCTTGGTTGTCATTTATCCCTGGTTCTCCTTGCTGTCTGCCCTTCTGCTGAATTTTGCCCCTTTTCTGCTTATCCACCTCTTGGGCACTAATCTCCATCTTTTGCACACTGCTTTGCAGAGATAGCCACTCCTCTGGTTCACTGGTTCCACTGCTAGCTGTGGGGGGTGAGCAAGTAGGTACCCTCCTTGCTGGCCTGCAACCCCCCTTTGCTAGTTTAAATGCTTGTCAATGTAGCATTTAAACTTATCATTGAGTGCCTGGATTCCCCTCCAGGATGGATGCAGGCCATCAGGCTTGAACAAACCTCCATCCCTCCAGGTGGGTCCCCAGCCACCAATGAATCCAAACCCTTCTTCACAGCACCAGTTCTTCAACTATGAGTTAAAGATCCTGGTGCATGCACTCCTATGCTCTCCCTTGCCTCTCACAGGTAGTACTTCTGAGAAAGTGACAGAAGTAGCTACTTGCTTGAGACCCCTCCCCAGTTTTCTAAACTCTTCCTGAACTTCCTTTGGTTCCCCATTTGCCAAGTCATTAGTACCTAGGTGGATAATGACATCCAGCTCACCCTCCCGTCTTGCCTTCTCAGTGATCCCCAGTATCTTCCTTCCATCCCTCCATGCCGTGGCACCTGGTAGGCACCTCACCTCCCTGTCCTCCCCCTCCTGTGTTCCTAGCTGGATCCCTCTTACGATGGAGTCCCCCACCAGGATTTGCTTCCTCCTCCTCTGGGGTCCACTGCTTTCCGCACTGAGGTCACCTCCTTGGCTAACCTCCACATCCTTTCCTTCCACTTCTCTGGGTACCTCTATTTGGTTGTCCTCATTTGCCAGTGTGGCATAGGAGTTCTTGAGTGGAATAGGATCTGGGATGTGCCTCTGCCTGACTGCTGTAACCCTCCCTGAGCCCAATGTCATCCAAGTGCTCCTCATTCTCGGCATCCTTTGAGGCAGCTGCATTGGACTGGATGGTCCCTGGATAGGGGTGATGGTACTCCTGACCCAGTTTACTTCCGCTCTGCATCTGGCTACCTCATCCCGCAGTCCAGAGAGATGCATGCAGATAGGGCAGCACCTCAGTGTCCAGAAGGTCTGCCTGAATATGGCTGCCCCACAGCCACTGCATTGCACCACTCCCCACATTATACTGCAATTCCACTACTTGTCTACTACTGAAGCTCTCCTAGTTCTCTTTTTATTAACTTACTGTACTAAAAATCCTGTCACTGATCCTCAGATAATTTTTTTTTTAAGGAAAAAGAAACCAATAAATAAGTAAATGAGTCAAAACACTTGTCGTGGTTGAGGGTGGGCTTCTTCCCATTATGCCCTCCTACTTCACACCTCTTAATATACCCTGTGTTTAGCTCCTGTCAATCAGATTTATCAGGCATATAATTAAGTGTTGGGGGAAGGAGGAGGGGGAGAAAAAATTTGCAGCAATTAAAGACAGCACAGAATTACACTACCACTATGTTTTAGATTTTCAACAGCCCAAAAACAATTATAACTAAAGACAACAAAGAAAGTATAGTGTCACTACAAGCCCACAATCTAAGTTTAAAAGAAAAATAGCAATTACCAGTTACTCTAAAGCATTGAATTGAATATGTTTCCTTCCTTCCCCTTCTGGCTTCTTCTGAGAAAATAAACCTCTGCTTGCTACTTTAACTCTGACTAAGCCCCACCTCCAGTGATCACGTAGCTGAGGTCAGAGGCCAGACAATTAACACCCTTCACCCAACTACAGGACAGTCAGACAAGCCAAGATAAAATTTGCAGCAATTAAAGACAGCACAGAATTACACCACCACTATGTTTTAAATTTTCAACAGCCCAAAAACAATTATAAGTAAAGACAACAAAGAAAGTATAGTGTCACTACAAGCCCACAATCTAAGTTTAAAAGAAAAATAGCAATTACCAGTTACTCTAAAGCACTGAATTGAATATGTTTCCTTCCTTCCCCTTCTGGCTTCTTCTATAAGGGCAGGTAGATATGAACTATGTGGCCAATGTGTGTGTCAGGAAATGCTTGTACCCTGTACTGCTGCAGGCAGCAGCAGATGTGAAAGAACAGTGATCAGAACTGTATTATATTCTCCAAACCATTAGTGTCATTCTTTAGCACTGAGCTAAGCTGTTTGCCCAGTGCAAACACGTTTGCCTGATGCTAAGATCTGCTGTATTCAAAAGTGACATGCAAATGAGCCTACTTAGGTAGTTTCTGGGCAAACAGCGAAATTAGCATCTCATTATTCCCTGATTTGCATGCAGTTTGCACAGCGTTACTGCAGGGTCCCACAGCTCCACCTATAGGTCAGTCTGGAAGTACAGGGGCTGGCCAGGTCTGGCCGCAGCTCCACCTGTAGGTCTGTCTGACAGTGCATGATGGTTGCTGCAGGCTACATTTATACAGTACAGAATAGCATTGTGTACTCCAGGGCACAACACAGCATATGCACAGGCAGTGGTGGTGCTGCTTGCAACCATCACACTGTAGGCCATGCTTCAGTGCACAGCAGATAAAACAGTAGCAAGGGGGCCGGTAGTGTGAGGGACACAGCAATGCCTATGGTATGTACAGCAGTGATGACCACTACACTGTACACACTGCCAGGCCCAGCTTGCAGGTGATTACTGACAGTGGACAGTACTGTTTCACTGTTGTGTGCTCTACAGATGCTGCACCCATGGCATGGGATGCTCATAGTGCCATATTCATGGCCAGCTGTGTGTCCTGTGGCATCTGTACAGTTGTGCGGTATGTGGCTGGGGGGGGCATGTAAGATCCGACTGGTACACAGGTGGTGGGGTATTCCCACTACTGGTCCATGTGCACCGTGTGATGTGTCTCAGCCTTGTGGCCACACCTGAGCTGTGGTGAGGCTGGCCCCCCATACACCCTCCCCTCAATTGCCACCATTTCCACAGTGCTGCATGTGCTGCTGGCATCTGTTGGTCACCACAGATGTATGGTCTGCAGGTGTGTGCTGTATGGCCACACTACCATGATGTCCACTGTGGGTTGGATCACCCTTACTGTCTGCGCTTGGCTGGGACTGGTTGCAGCTGTTGGGATTGTGGTGGTGCCATCAGTGAGCAGCATGTGTTCTCCATGTCTGGCATTTTCTAGGTGTCATGATAATATGTTAAGGTCGCGTAAGCCACGCTAATCCTATGCTAACACCACGCTAACACGGCACAAAGCACCAATGTCATGCAAAGCTGTTTGCCAAGGGTTAAGACCAGCTTTTCCAGGGCTGTAATATGTACTGCGCTAAGGGTCACACTATGTCACGCTAAACACCTTAGCGCGGCACTAATCACTGAATATCTTATAGCACTTGTATTCATGTTCACTTTGCCCCTTGCATACGATTATGGTTTGCCCAATGCTAATGCAGTTTGTGCACACTATTTGGCCTTTTAAATATGGCAGACCCGCTCTAATCCCGAGCTAATCCCACACAAATGGTTTGTACACCGTGAAAAGCTTTGAATATCTGGGCCCATGAGTCTAAACTATACACCCTGGTACAGCATATCCACCAACATAGCTCTTCCTGGTTTAAAGTCAACTAATTTTTGCAGAGAAAAGGATGTTCCCTGGAATAAAATTCCAACCTGATCATATCTTTCTTCTCCACAGGACCAACATGAATGTCCCCAGTACCATAATCTTTTGGTGTGGACAACATCCATGGAACTATTTAATCATGTTTCCTGCACTAAGCTAACATCATAAGAAAGATCCTTGAAGACAGAAAAAAACATGCATTTGCAAAGATTTTTTACACTGTTAACATTTAAGGTGTCTACCTTTTTGGATGTATCTATTCAAATAATATACAGTATGTGAAAAGCACCCCCCACCCATCAACTCGTACCATCAGCCATGTTGCTACTTCTGATGACCATTGTAAATTTTTCTTTTTTTTTTTATTCTGGTAGTTCTGGAGGAAATGTTGTCTTCTTCAGTGTCTGTGGATACTGGATGTTGGGATGAAGGGGGGAAAGGAGAGGGGCAGCTGCAAGGTAAGGGTTCTAGCTGCACATTCAAGCAGACTTGATAGACCATGTGACCTGTTTCTGCTGGCAAATTTGTATGTAAGCATGTTCGTATGACAAAAGAGAGGACGTATTTTTGGGGGAGGGAGGTAATGGTTTTATGGATATTGTTTTAAGTAATTTGTGGCACTATGAAGTAATTAGATCCAGGTATAAATGATCAAAGAAAATTTCAAATGGATATCTTTGAATATTATCAGTATTAATTCATCTGTAAAAAGAACAAGATTAATGTCATATTTATAAAATCCAAAGCTCATTATATCGCTCTCCAGGAAACACATTTAGACAACAGAAGGGGGCAGGGGAAGTGGCAAACTAGACAGGAAGCCAGCTGATGAAGGGTGGACTCTAGTAGGACCTAGAAAAAGAGGAGCAGCAGTAGGCAAGAGGGAGGAGAAAACACATAGTAAGGCAAAGGGGGTAGGGAACATGTCTGCTGTACCAGCAACACATGGGAAAGAGGACGCAGGAGGAGATTACACAAGGACAGTACTCATGAAGAGGAGGGAGTGAAGGGCATTACTAGTGGAGAGATGGAGCATGGCATGGCAGGGGGAGGGATAATACTAAGAGAGGTGAGGAGGGAGAGGGAGGTTAGCAGTCAAACAGGAGGAGGGAAGGGGTCTCAATTGAGTGGGGCAGGGAGGAAGACACTGGGGCAAATGGTAAAAGCACTGTCTTGAGTGGTCCCAAGAATGAGAACCTGGGTGGAGGGGGGGTGGTGATGGGCACAAGGAAAGAGATGGGGAGGTACTGGTGTTCGGGGACTCCATATTCATGGGGATCAGATGGGCCAGCAAGGGGGAGAGGCACAGTCGGATATGGGTGGAGTCCATACCAGGATTAAAGGCAGACAAGGCAGGACAGGCAGTCCTAAGGTGAATAAGGAGGGGCAGGAAGAAACCACACATTGTGGTACATGTGGGGACAAATGACCTAGCAGGGGAATTGGTAGAGGTAACAAGGGAGAGGACTGAGGAAGTGGGAAGGTTGTGAGAGGAGACTGGGGAGTCTATGGCCTTCTTCAAGGTGCTCCCAGTACCTAGCGTAAGCACAGTGAGAAAGGAGAGGATTAGGGAGTTAAACACATGATTGGTAGAATGCAGTGAAACTAAGGGGTATGAGGTTGTGGGCTGCTGGGGCAGTACCTGGGATAATAACAATCTGTTTGCAAGGGATAGGTTGCATCTGTGTGGGGAGGGGAAGGAGGTATTAAAGCAAAGACTGGGTAGGTATATTGTGCAAAGGTGGATTTAAACTAGATGGGGGGTGGCAAGTGAACTGCAGGTAGGATAGAGTGCAGTCACAGCCTACACCCCAGGCTAGCAGGGAAGGACTCGGAGTGGCCAAAACGGGAGGGACTAGAAGGGAGGAGATGGAGGCCAGTGATAGAAAGGGGCAGGATGGAGGGTGGTCTCACTGAATGCAAGAAGCTTAGGCAACACATCAGCTGAGCTGCAGGCACTTTTAGCAGTGTGGAGGGTGGATATTGCAGCTGTCACAGAAACGTGGGCAACTGAGCACTGGGACTGGGATTTGGCAATCCCCAGGATACAAATTATACAGGAAGGACTGTAAGGAGGGAAGGGGTGTAGGGGTGGCAGTCTATGTGAGGGATGGGATCAAACAATGGATGAGGGGGAAGAAAGGAGAACAGAGCCAATCTGGCTACAGCTCCTAAACCCAAGGGGTAGGAAACTGAGATTTGGGTGGTATACAGGCTGCCGACCCAGTCTGAGGAGCTTGACAAGGAATTATCAGGACAAATCAGAAAGGTGTGTAGAAAAGGGAAGGTGGCCATAGTGGGGGATTTCAACTTGCTGGGGTTGACTGGAGCATTCCAGTCACCTCCAGTGCTAGGGAGCAAGTGCTCCTGGACACAATCGAGGAGGGTCTCCTGGCACAGTTGGTTAGTCTACCTACTAGGGTAAAGAACACTTTTGATCTGGTATTGTCAAATGGGGAGGCAGTAAAGGAAATAAAGGTGGGGGACTCACTAGCCGACAGTGATCACCAAACAGTGTAGTTTAATATCACGACGTGTGGGGAGCCAGAGAAATCAGTTACTCTGGTGGTAAACTTCAGGGGGGCAGACCTTGGGAGGATGCAGAAAGTACTGAAAAGGATGCTGGAGGGCATAAGGCAGGAGATGGACGTGGAACAGAAATAAGATAGTAAATGGAGGATTACAGAGGCAACAGAAGCCTGCACCAAGATACAGAGTAAGAGGAGCAGAACAAGAAAACCATGCTGGTTGAACAGCGAGGTAGTGGAGGTGGTGAGGGCAAAATGAGAGGTGCACCAGAGGTATAGGGGGATGGGGAAGGAAGTGGACAGGGAGGAGTATGCAAGATGGTCCAGGGAGGTGACCAGAAAAATGAGAGAAGCCAAGGCCCAGAGGGAGCTGAGATTATCACAGTGAATTAATATGCGGGAGAGAAAGACATTTTCAGATACATCAGGGAGAAAAAGAAGTGCAAGGAGAAAATAGTGAGGGTAAAAAGGGGTGTGGAGTGGACAGAAAAGGGGGAGGAGTAGGCAGAATCACTGAATTAATGCTTTTGCTCAGTGTTCACAGAAGAAAAGGTGGGACCGCTACCACCATGGGCTAGGAGGGTGGGGATGGGGAGAGGAGGTGACAGATGGAAGAATTGAAGCAAGCAGAGTCCTAGAGAGACTGAGTGCACTGAAGGTAGACAAGGCACCAGGGCTTGATGGTATCCAACCCAGGGTGCTGAGGGAGAAGGCGGAGGTGTTGGCAGAGCCACTGGCAGACTTGTACAGCACCTCATTGGAGTTTGGATGTGTGCCACTGGACTGGAGGATGACATATGTAGTACCATTACACAAGAGTGGACCAAGGAATGAACTGGGTAATTATCATCTGGTAAGTCTCACCTCCATAGTGTGCAAACTCATGGAAATGATACTAAAGGAAAGACTGGTGTTGTACCTGGAGGACAATGGCCTCCAGTATGTGAGGCAGCATTGGTTAATTTCAGGGAAGTCTTGTCAAACCAACCTGATACAATATTATGACTGGGTGACAGAAGAGCTAGATAAGGGTCATGCGGTGGATGTTCTTTACTTGGACTTCAGTAAGGCCTTCAATTCAGTGCTTCACAGGCAGCTTGAGGGGAAGCTAACTGGTGGAGGGGTAGTGGCAAAAATGACCAACTGGATTACAAGATGGCTGAGTGGGAGGCTGCAATGGGTGGTGGTGAGCTCTCAACTCCAAGGCCAGTGACAAGCTAGGTGCCACAGGGCTCATTGCTGGGGCCAGTATTATTTGGGCTCTTCATATCAGACATTGCACATGGGGTGTTGAGCAAGATAAGTCTGTTGACTGACAACACCAAAATCCTAGCAATGGTGGATGAAGGTGGGGGGATGGAAGCACCTGCAGGGGGATCTAAGCAAGCTAGAGGAGTGGTCAGAGAGGTGAGAGCTGGGGTTCAATGCAAAGAAGTGTAAGGTAATGCACTTTGGGGAGAAGAACCAAGGGAGATAATACTGGATGGGGGGTTAAGTTGGGGATCAATGAAGAGGAGAAGGACCTAGGGCTAATTATATCAGAGACCATGAACAACACTACCCAGTGCCGGAGAGCAGTTGCAAAAGTAAACAGAATACTGAGGTGCATAGCAAGGTTTTTTTTTGTCCAGACGAAGAGAGGTGATCTTGTCCATCTACAGGTCACTGGTAAGGCCTCACTTGGAGTATTGTGTACAGTTTTGGAGGCCATTCTTAAAGCATGATAGACTACTGGAAGGGGTGCAGAGGAGGGCAACAAAGATGATATGTGGAATTGAGGGGAGAGACTATGAAAGCAGGCTGGGAGACCTGAATATGTACACCCTGGAGGATAGAAGGGATGGGGGGTGCATGCTAGAGACATTCAAGTACCTGAGGGGAATCAATAAGAATGGGGCAGATGGGGTCTTTAAGCTAAAGAGGGTGAGGGACACCAGGGGGCATGGGTTAAGAATAGAGGGGATAAGATTTAGGAGGGAAATGAGGAGATATTATTTCACAGAAAGGGTGGCAGCAAAATGGAACATACTACCAGAATGGGTGGTGTAATGTAAATCTGTGAACAGCTTTAAAGGGGCATGGGAGAGGGAACAGGGGAGAGTGAGGGAGGGGGAAGTAGGGTGTGGCAGTGGGATGACAAAAGGGGAGGAGGGTGGGGCAGCTGCAAACTAAGGGTGCTAACTGCTCACTCAAGCAGACTGAGATAGACTGAGTGGTCTGTTTCTGCTGGCACATTCGTATGTTTGAATGTTCGTAACATGGACATTTTAAAATTAAAACAGAAGTAGATTGCGCACTTGTTCTTCTCAGAAGGAACAAGGAAAAGTGCAGGAGTTGCTTTATTAATTAGAAAGGGAATGGCAATTAATGTATTAAACAAATATCAAGATTGTAATGGAAGAACTGCTTTAATTAAGATACAAATTAAGAATGTTATACTAACATTAGACTCCACTTATGCCTATTTTTCTCAATACAGCAACTTTTTGGCAGAAATAACAAAAGCCCTTTCTACAATACAAGCTGACAATATCATGTTAATGGATAATTTTAGCATCCTACTTAACCAATTTGTAGACAAAGCACAAAAAGTTTCAGTTGTTGATACTCAGTTAGCACCCTTAATAAATAACTTTTTACATCAGCATGAACTGGAAGATGTACGGAGATTACATCATTTAAATCTATGAGAATATACACATCGTGATAAAAAAATCTCTAGACTTCTCCCACATAAGCTAAATTTTTTTGTCTTATCAATTGCCCAAAACCCTAAAATTAATTCCATTCATCTTTCAGATCATGCTATGATTGAGGTAGAGCTTATACAATTAGATTCTAATAGGGAATATACAAGGCAATGGTGCTTTAATAATGGTCTTCCCAATGATGCAATTTTTAAGTAAAATAAAGGAAATAATAAGAGAATATTGGCAATTTAAGTATGACCCGTCACGATCTGTATATTCCTTATGGGACCCTTTTAAAGCAGTTTTGAGAGGGGGAATAATGTCATATGTTGCTTACAAAGTAAACAAGAAGTTAAAAAAAAGAAACTATTTGAGAAAAGAATAAAATAATTAGATTCCATGGTAACATTGGACCATGATAAACATGTGAGAGAATGGTATGAGCTTAAAATCAAGAAAATAGAACAACTAAACAAAGAAATAGCTCAAAATGCAAGAAAAATAAACAGAGTAAGATACATCCAGGGAGACAAAATGGATAAATTACTTGCCTACCTTAAAAAAAAAAGAGCAAACTATAATATCTTATTTAGCAGATAATGAGGGCTATGCCTTATTCAACAATACGAAAGTGGGTGAAGTTATAATACAAGCCTACAAAAAAAATTATCAGAAACAATTAAATCCCCCCAGTACAGGTAATAGAAGACTACCTCTCTGAAATGAACTTTGAAGAACTCTTCTGTAGAGGGGAGGACTTTTCAAAAGAGCAGATATTAAAAATAATTAGTAGTATGTCCAAAAACAAAAGTCCAGGGCTTCATGGTTTAACAAGTGAATTTCTTTCCACCTTTAGTGATGAACTTGTACCTTGGTTACATAAGCTCTTCTTAGAGATATCCTGTCAGGGAATTCCACCTCCTAAATCAATGGAAGAAGCAAATGTAATATTTATTTTGAAAAAGGGTAAAAATCCCCCCCAAAAAAATTGATAGCTATAGACCTATCGCATTGTTAAATTTAGATTATAAGATTTTAGCACATTTAATAGTGGAAAGACTTAAAGAAAATATCCATAATATCACAGAAGATTATCAATTTAGTTTCATCAAAGGCAGAAGCATCTCGCAGGCAAATAGGAGACTACAAGCAATAATGCATTATATTCAACATTAGAACTGTGCACCAAACAAATATTATTTCCCAAATACTTGGAATAATGCACTGTTCGTTATTTGGATCCCAAATAACGAATAGTGCACTATTCGCCTACTATTCAGGAAACAAAAGAAACCGTTCCCCCATCCTCCCTAGCCCCTCCAGATCATGTCTCTACATAGTGAGCCCTGTCCCCCACCCTCAGGTAGCACCCAGACACACCCTCCCCCCCTGCAGCACATGAAAAATTTTAATTTAATAATGAACTCAAAGCCACAAGCAGGCACAACTCGCCCACCCGACCATCTGCCGACTTGTGTTCCATGTTCTTAACAATAAAGGAATAAAATTCAGCATAGCTCCTTGTCCCCCCCATTGCTATAACTGAACATATAACTTGACCTCCTCCACACGCCACCAACCACTAGCCACATAGCAGAATCAGAATTAAAAAAGCTGACACAGCAGCCCACCCTCCTTGTTCCATGGTCGATCGCCTTTTGAATGAACATAGTGCTGATTGTCACTTAATCATAGAGAATGAGACCCTCATTTCAGAAGTTGCCATATAGAAGAATCAAAGAAGGCAATGACATAGCAGCTCACCTTCCTTGTTCCACAGTCAGTCACCACCTTCTGAATGAAGACAGTACCATGCTTGTCAAGTTGCCATTGACTGGCTACAGAGTAAAACCTGATGATCACGTGATCATTGGGTTTTACTATGCAGCCAGTGGCAACTTGGCAAGTGCAGTACTAACTTCATTCAGAAGGTGGTGCCCGACCATGGATCAAGGAGGGTGGACTGCTGTGTCATTCACCTTCTTTTATTCTTCTATGTGGCTGACTGCTGGTGGTGGTGTGAGGGGGGGCCTCAGTTCTCTATTGATTGTGAAACCAAGTGGGGTACAATGTTTATTCAAAAGGTGACCGACCGTGGAAAGAGGAGGGTGGGCTGCTGTGTCAGTTGCCTTTTTTAATTCCGATTCTGCTATGTGGCTAGTGAGTGGTGGTGCAGTGGGGTTCATGTTATATGTCCACTCATAGTGATGAGGAGGGGACTGGGGGCTTTGCTGAATTTCGTTCCTGTATTAGGAACATGGAACACAAGTCTGTAGCCTGCTGTGGGGATGGGCGGGTTGTGCCGGCTGCCGGCTTCGAGTACATTATTAAATTTTGCTACCTGAGGATAGGTGGATGGGGGTGGGCTTCTATATTAACATGATCTGTGCAGGATAGGGAGGACGGTGGGCTGTTTCTTGCCCTTTTTTTCCCACCTGCTGAATACCAAATATTTGGCTGAATATTTGGATACCTCTTTCCCTAATACTGAATATTTTGCCGAATATTCAAAAAAAGGTATTCACACAGCCCTATTGAATATAAAATACAATCACATGCCATGGCCATAGATGCATCTAAGGCTTTTGATTTACTTGATAGAACATTTATGCTTACTGTTTTGGTTTACCGGGGGGGGGGTTCCAGAAAAATTAATTAATCTGATTAGAGCTTTATATGACCACTGTTCGCTTTGCTATAATCTCATATCTTGGGCTCCCTTTCCTTACGCTAAATGGGATCAGACAGGGCTGTCCCCTCTCTCCAGTACTTTTCATCCTGGCCCTTGAACATTTATTAAATAAAATAAGGGCAAATCAAGATATTCTGGGCATAACTTACATTGGTCAACAAGTTAAATTAAATGTATTTGCTGACAATATACTATTAATATTGCAGAATATTAATAATTATACAACAGGTTTCTGTTCTCAGCCAATCACAGAACAGAATACCTGTCAGTTATTCCCTCACAAACTACAAACCAAACCTCCTAGAGTCATTTATTTAATGAAACCCCACCCACATTCGTTTAATGAAACAATAACCCCACCCACAGTCATTTAATGAAACATAAACTCCACCCACAGTCATTTAATGAAACATTAACCCCACCCACATTCCTAATGAAAACTATCCCAAGCCCACACACAGAAAACGCTCAACATTCAGAACAAACAATTTAAAATGTCTGCACTACCAACTGATAATGTAAAATACAAATCTCCTTTTAAGTGCAGATGCTCTTCTTGATCCCCAGTACACTGTCAGGCTCCTCGGGGGCAAAGCACACCACCTGCACCGTCTCGATCTCCGGGCTGTGAAACACGGAATGGGGAGGGCCTCCAGGCACCACCACCATGCTGCCTTCTCCTCTTTGCCGGTATCCCCGTTGGCCGCCGGTGGTACTACGATTCCAACAAGCATAGGAGAGTTGCACCTGTCGGTGGAGCAGCTCCTCTGCTGCATGTCCTTAAGGACTGCCTTTACCCGCACCTTGTAGCCCTTCCTCCGGCTCGTCATGGAGCCCTGCATGAAGAGTAAGAGGATGAGTGGGGACGCGATGCTCCTCACAACCGGTGGTGACTTTTTTATGCCTGACCACTCTGCCCAAGGTGGCAGGGCTCGAAGTGGAAACCCTTGAACTCACCTCTGCCACCATTTCACCAGTTCCCGCGAGTTGCTCCCTATCCCCAGTAGCATCGCCTGATGAACTTTCAGTGTGTCTCGCGCTAGTGGAGTCCGCAGTGTCTCTTGTGGAAAAGCAGTCCCTGCTGTTCCTAGTGCAGCCCTCACTGTTTTTCACACCGGAGTGCTCTCCAGTCACCTTCTCGGGCTCCGAGTAGTTGGCAACAGCGAACACCTTCATCAGGAAGCGGGACAGCAGCTTTCTGCTTGACTCTTTCTCCCATGACTTCCGGGAAAGGCACACTAAGCTGAGGTAGATAAAACATAATTTGCCAACACACTTCAACTTGTATAATAGTAATAACATTCAGCGAGTTGGAGCATACTCGCAATAACCAGCTTCTGTGTTGATTAAACGCTTCAGCGTTTAATCCCCACTGGAGCCGGTTATTGCTTCGTATACTCCAACTCGCTGAATGTTATCACTTAAATCTATCCCAATTGTGCTTCAAGAATCTGAGAAGTTTGGTTCAATGGTGGGGTATGTGTCGAACAAAAATAAATCTATTATAATAGAGTTATATGGGAATGATTATGATATTAACCCAGAAATTAAGAAAGAGTTTATGATAAGCATCAACTGCAAATATCTAGGAATTATGTTAACAAATAATCAATCTTCTATTACAAAAACTAACTATGACCAAACCAAGACTAGAATGAGGATGTTTCTGGAAGGATGAGAACAGCTCTCTCTGTACTTATAGAGCCATATAGAAACAATAAAAATGATGGCACTCCCTCATTTAAGTTTTGTTATTCATAATGTAATTGGAATGCCTGCTCCATCATGGTTCTCTGAGGAAAAAATGATTTTTTCCAAATGTTTTTGGAGAGAGGGAAAACCTCAAATACCGTGAGGTAAATTAATAGTCCTGAGAATAGGGGGTATACAGTTTTCCAGACCCTCTAATGTATGCTGTCTCTTTTCAAATTAAAATATTGTAGGATTGGGCTTTTGAGGATAAACCATATTTTATATGGGATAGTATTTTCTGGGAAAATTACAACTTAGCCAAAGCAGACAATTGGTTAAACATAGATACATAGATACATAGACAGTGTCGGCAGATAAGGGCCTATGGCCCACCCAGCCTGCCCATTTAAGTTTGTAAGTTCAGTTTATGTTTTCCAGGAAGTCTGTTGCCCCTTACCCCCTGACCTCCAGAATTCCTTTAATTCTATCCCATGCATTCTTAAATCCCGTGATTGTTTCAGCCCCCACCACTTCCTCTGGCAGGGTGTTCCACTTGTCCACCACCCGTTCTGTGAAGAAATTCTTCCTCACGTTTCTCTGAATCGTCCTCCTCCAACTTCATCCCATGCCCTCTAGTCCTGGAACATCTTTTTCGCTTAAAAATAGTGCATTCCTGCACCCTGTTCCTCCCTGTAAGATACTTGTATGTTCTCTATCATATCCCTCTCTCCCTCCTCTCCTCCAGGGAGTACATATTCAGTGCCTTCAACCTGTCCTCATAGGACTTGTGATGCAATCCATGCACCATCTTTGTTGCCCTCCTCTGAACCTTCTCTACCCTGTCTATGTCCTTACGTAGGTAAGGTCTCCAGAACTGCACAGTGTACTCCAGGTGCGGCCTCACTAGTGTCTTGTATAGTGGAATTATGACCTCCTTTTCCTGCTGGTGATGCCCTGCCTATGCATCCCAGCATCCTATTTGCTTTACCTGCTGCCTTGTCACACTGTTTCCTGCCTTGAGGTCATCAGAGATGATAACTCCAAGATCCCTTTCCTGCTTGGTGCATGCTATATCCTCACCCCCAACTGATATATTGTGCCAGGGTTTTGTGCCCCAAATGCATTATCTTGCACTTCCTTGCATTGAATTTCAACTGCCAAACCCCTGACCATTCTTCAAGTTTCTGCAGGTCGCTTCCCATTCTGTCTACACCCCTCTGGTGTGTCTACTCTGTTACAGAGCTTTGTGTCATCAGCGAACAGTGAAATTCTGCCTTCTAGGTCCCAAGTAATGTCACTGATGAAGATGTTGAATAGGACCGGTCCCAGCACTGATCCCTGTGGTACCCCACTGGTCACTCTTCCCTCTGTGGAGTGACAGCCATTTACCACCACCCTCTGTGTCCTGCCACCCAGCCAGTTACCTACCCACCACACTACTGTCCTGCCCACACCCATATTCCCTAGTTTGTGTAATAGTCTTCTATGTGGCACAGTGTCAAAGGCCTTGCTGAAGTCCAGATAGGCCATGTCCACTGCCCTCCCCTGATCCACCTCCCTAGTCACCCAGTCAAAAAATTCAACGAAGTTGGTCTGACATGACCTCCCCCTGGTGAAACCATGCTGCCTTGGGTCCTGTAGTCCATTGACAACCAGATGTTCCACCAATCTCTCCTTCAGTAGTGCTTCCATGATCTTCCCCACTACCGAGGTGAGGCTGACTGGTCTGTAGTTCCCGCTTCCTCTTGTTCCCACTTTGTATAAGGGGACTACATCTGCTGTCCTCAATCTTTGGGTACCTCCCTGTTTCCAGTGATCGGCTAAACAGGATAGCCAGAGGTTCAGCCACCACCCTCTTAGTTCTTTAAGGACCCTGGGTGCACCCATCTGGCCCCATTGCTTTATCAACTCTTATTACTTCCAGTTTCTTCAGGACCCTTTCTCGTGTAAAGGGACTTGTGTCCATTTCTGCACCATTCTCACCCCTGTACTCCCTTCAGACCCATTACCTCCTCTTCCTCAGTAAAGACTGAGCAGAAATACCTGTTCAATATGTCAGCTTTACTGTTGTCATCCTCCACGCGCCCCCATCCTCCCCTTCAGTCTCACTATCCCTCCCTTGTCTTTCTTTTTCACTTATGTACCTGTAAAAGGTTTTGTCCCCCTACCCACTGATTTTGCAATGTGCTCTTCTGTCTGAGCTTTGGCTTCCCTTACTGACCTCCCTGCCTCCCTTTGCTTCTCCTGGTACTTCTCCCTATCCCTTCTGCCTGTGTCTTTTGTATTGCCTGAATGCAATCCTTTGGCTTTCACTTTCTTTGCTACCTCTTTGGAAACCATAATGGTCTCCTCTTCCTTTTCCTCTTGCTAACCTGCTTAATGCATAATTCTGTTGTTCTTGTAATCCCTTTAAATACTGCCCACTGTTCCCCAACCCCTGATTCCTGCCCCATTCCCTTAATGCCTCTTTCAAGTATCTCCCCATTTTCCCAAAGTCTGCCCCCCTAAAATCCAGGATACATGTTTTTGTGTGGTTTGGTTCTGCTCTTTCTGTGATTTCAAACCACAATGACTAGTGGTCACTGTTTCCCAGGTGCCCCCCCACTGTTACCCCCATCACACTGTCCCTGTTTGTGAGCACAAGGTCCAGTATTGCCTTCTGCCGAGTTGGTTCCATGACCAGTTGCTTGAGGAAGGCACCCTGAAGGGAGTCCAGGATAAATCTGCTCCTAGTTGATGCTGCTGCTGGGACGACATAGCCACTACCCTGAAATGTCCAACTATTATGGCACAGACAAAAAATGTTGTTAAGCAAGCAGAGAAATGACTTCAAGCAAGTAAGCTGTCCCATGGAGGCATATAAACATATAGAGCAATGAGGATGTCAAAAATCATAGTCTAATAAGGAAATTCCTTCCACAAATGGAACCTCAGGTTCAGAAATGGAGTCAGTTAATCGAGGGAAATCAATTTGTATCATTTGGTGAATTTGAAGAGTTCTCAGGTATCAGTGTGGCTCAGTTGGTAGCACATCTGCATCTGGACCAGAAGGTCATGGGTTCTCGTCCGACTCCGGGATTGGACATGCACCTAAAAATCACTGGCATCCTAGTGCAGTATCGGGGGGTGCTGTACTGCTGAGGTGTGCCATCCTTCGGATGAGACATTAAACCGAGGTCCCTTATGCCCATCCTGGTGTTGTCCTGTTGAGTGTCCAGGTAGAAGTAAAAGAACCCAGGGCACTCTTCACAAAGACCAGGGAATATTCCAGGTGTCCTGGCCAACATTCCTCTTCCCATAAACCGGTTCATGCAATTATCCAGGCTGTGTGTGGGTGATGATGTACGATATGGCCGCCACCACACATTCAGTCACTTCACTACCAGTCTAGAATTGCTTGTAAAGCGCTTTGGGATACTCTGTATGAAAAGCGCTATATAAATGCTGATTCTTTTCCCTTTTTGCAAAATCAAAGTATTTTTGCATATGAAACCCTTAAAGACACTTTTAAGAAATACATATACCCTAAAGAGTCTGTGACCTCTCAGTCTTTATACCAGGAACAACAGAGATTTATAAAGAACCCCACTATAAACATTTTTCAGAATAAGTATAGCCTGATGTGTTCAAATAACAAGGATATATGGAATAAAGTAAATATAAAATGGAACCAGGAAGGGAGATTAATATTTTCATCTCAACAATGGAAAATGTAAGAATCAAAATAAACAATGATTACACTTATGCTAAAAATAAAACTATTCAGAAAAACAATTATAGATTGGGCTTATTATACCCCACAAATTTTAGGTACTATAACTAAATCAGGCCTTAAAACATGTTGGCATGGCTGCAGGAAAATGGGAGATCTACTTCATTGCATATGGGATTGTGGCTTTGTCCAGAATTGGTGGAAATGTACAATTTCAATCTTAAGTTCATTATTGAACATTACATTTCAACTAAAATGTGACTTAATGATTCTTAATCGTATAAAAGATTATAAACTGAACAAAAGAGACAGCAAACTTTTCTGTTTAGGGACAATGGTAACATAAGATTAATTCTGGAGAACTGGAATGCCCCCAAAATGGGTGACTTTAACAAAAATAAATGGTGGTATATGTTCAAAGAAGCTGCCCAACACAGCTTTGTGGGAAATGTTAGATCGCCAACAAGAATGCCACGAACAATCCTGGACTTGAAATCTCTGAATTATTGCCTCCACTGATAAACTCATAAAAAAAGTTTATCAACCGTTATGGGTGGGGGTGAGGGGGAGGAATTGTCTTGGTATTATACCAGTATTAGTATTGACTGTATAACTGTAATAATGTATGGATTATTTGCAAAATTGTGATTTCTCTTTCTTTTTGGTGTCATGTTATAAGAGAATGGAAATTACTATATTAAGTATGATTGTATTCTGCATATCATGCTTAAATACTGCAGGATTATTTATGTGACTAAAACATATGTATGAAGAGAAAGAATTAAATAAAAAATTACATATATAAAAAAGATAGAGAGGAAGTTTACGATTCCATGTTGCCATCCATGTCAACTTTGTCTAAATCCAGAACTTCAGATTTATTGCCCAAGGGAATAGTAGTCATTTTTCTATCCAGTTGCAGCTGTTTCAGATTAGGCCATAGTTGCCTTAAAGATCTTGTTCTACTCACCATAGTCATGTCGGGGCGGGGGGGCAAAATGTCATCCTTTTGATGTTCTGGTAAATCTGTGGTCATGCGAGCTTCAATGCTATCAGCTCTCGACTGCAGTATAATGGAAGGCATTGGTTGTTTCAGTTCTGTTACTCCATGAGGTTCCACAATAGGCAGTGGAGGAACCAGTTCTATATTCTCCACCTCAGCTATAAGAGTGTCTTTATTGCTCATCTCCACTGCGTGGGCTAGGTGCTGTGCTGCTTCCTTATGTATTTTTTGAATGAAAGCTTTTTGGTCAGTGTTGAGAATGTAATCCTGGGCTAGCCTGTTATTCTGATTGTGAGTAGCCCATTTACAGGTTCAATAGGAATGACCCATCTCTTCACAAAAATTACATCTGAAATTTTTGGCACAGTGAGAGCCCACATGACCAAATTCTAAACAAAGGTTGCAGCAGATTTTATCACATACAGTACTCAAGTGATTGTCAGAGCAACATTGGAAGCACAATTTCAACTATCCCGTATAGAAGCATTGCCCTCTTTCTCTACCCAGATACAAAATGCTAGGAAGATGTTGAAGACTTGAAAAAACATGCCAAAGTTTTATCCTAAACTTCGAGTTACCAATCCAGATGTGTTTGTCATCCATGATCGGGTTAGGTTCTCCAATGATGCCACAACATTGGACAAGCCAGTACTAGTACATCATTTACATTAACCCCCTCATTCTTTAGGAGGATCATAATCACACTTACAGCAGGCTTGGTTAAGGGTATTGCTTGAAAAGGTAACTATAGCAGTGTTTTTGAAGGCATTATACTGTGGCCAGAAACTATCTACTGTAGATTTGCTACGATTTTAAAACAGATATCAAAATACATCTATTTTGTTGTATGTATGAGGGCATATATCTCATTCACTAAATAATGCAGAGAGTCTTTCAGTAAAGCTTTCCCAACATGCGATCTATCAAGAGGTAAATGAAGCCCACCTTTTGTACACAAACTTCACTACATTCATCCTCTGCACTAGTGCAGGCGAGTTGGAAAAGGCATCCGCTTTTCTGAAATTCCTCCACTTCTGTGCTGAGTCCTGCTGAAACATTGGCTCCATTATAGGTAGATTCAGAAAGGTGGCTACTACCTCAGCTTGTTAAACTCTGTCTGCCTAGGAGCTACGGGTGCCTTCTCTAACTGAAAAATGATCCATGACTACTTTAGCATGAATAGAGTCAGACACAACGGGCTTGATTCTCAAAAGGGAACTTAGACTGATGCAAGCTGTAGCAAAAGGCAGCTTTCATCAAAGCCCAGTAAGCTAGGGACTCTATGCCCAATTCTATATCGGGCAGGGTCCCTGTAGCAAAGTCTCTCAGCTTGTGGCAACCGTGGCCATGGGTCAAGCTGATGATGGATCTGGAGGGTTTGCTGCAAGCTGAGGGGTAGCTGTGCACCAATCTAGCATGTCCCTGATGGCTAGTGAATCCCCCCCCCAGTCCTGATCTGCCTGAAAATTACTATGTTATAAAAATCATTCCCTGATGATCTAGCACCACCCCCAGCACCAATCTGCTCAACATTTAAATTGGTACAAATTAATTTCCTGGTGATCTAGTGGACCCCCCAGACCCAATCTGCTGGACATGTAAAACAGTACAAATTAATTCCCTCGTGATCTAGTGGACCACTTCCTACCAGCCATGATCTGCTGGACATTTACAATGTTAAAAATTAATTCCTTGGTGATCTTGTGGACCCCCATCCCCCCACTCAGGCAGGTAGTGTCAATCACAACATTGCCCCACCAGCCAGAACCCCAAGCCGGTGACCAACACAACCCTCATCTCACCACCACGGCCAGCTGCTGACTAAACTGTCACTGAGTGCATACTGTATAGAGTACGTACTCACAGTTCCATGTCAATTGGGTGAAACAATTTAGGCAACTGTGAAATGGGTGATGCCAATACAGCGACCATCAATTTATCAAAGTTCAAAATATGGCGACTAACATACTGGCGAATTTCAGGCATTAAACGTTAAGCTCTTCACAACACCATTGCACTTTGGTGCTGACCTCCTATCGTGGCTATACCAAGAAGCCACCATACAGGACCACTACCTGATGCAACTGTACTACAGGTGCATCCCCTCAAAGTTGAGCTTACTATTTCATGCGGGGAGCTATGCCCCCCAACACCTTCTGCGGGCGGCTCTGCCCTTGCCACCCCTATTTTTAATATTCCTATTTTATGGCACATATTGATAGTGAGGTATTCTAGCATACCTGAATTCACCCATGTCACCATATCACCATTAATTGCCAGTCACTGTAATTGCCGTCGCCCATATTGAGTCACCGATTTGTTTTTGCTGTTATGTACTCACTATTATTGCATGATACCATGCTCATTGACAGTTTAGTGGGTGGCTGGCTGTGGTGGTGAGAGGAGAGCTGAGCCTGTCACTGGCTCTGGGTTCATGCTAGGGAGAGTGGGGTGGTGGGCACTACTTACTGGTTGGGGAGATGGGGGCCACTAAATCACCAGGGAAATCATTTTTTTCCTGTCAGATATTTATTCTCCTGCTGGGCCACAGCTGCCATCTGCCAACCTACTGGACTCCGGGGGTGTTCTGTATCTTGTCATGCCTTGTATGTCTCAGTGGTCCCCAGGAGCCAGCCTGGAGGCTTCATTCTGCCATTGGCCCCTACTGTTTTTCCTTGGTTTTCTCCCTGATTACCAGGGGCACCAGAGAGGTGCATGTGTGAGGAGGCATGCATGCATGCACTCTCTGATTCCAGTGATGGCCCCATCCTCCCACCCCACTGGCCTAGCTCCCTCGCTCCCTCAGCTTGTGCTACCCCCTGACATCCACAGTGAGGCAGCCAAGAGCTTAGGGAAGCCTATATCCCTCCCCGGAGAGGAGAGCTGCCTAGCCCCATGCCGACCTCTGATGACCCACGCTCATTCCTGAACACAGGTTGCCGGCATGACATGAGGTAAGGTGTCCAGCGCCTCAGCCCTCTATGCCACCAGGCCTGTACAGGAAATTAATTTTTAACATTGTAAATGTTGGGCAGATCAGGGCTGGGGGAGTCCACTAGATCACCAGGGACTGAGTTTTAGTAACATTTTAATTTTGAAGCAGATCGGGGTGGGACGCTGCAAGCTCACCAGGGAATGATTTTTGTAACATTTAAATATTCAGGCAGATCAGGGCTGGGGGGGGGGTGGTCCACTAGATTACAAGGGAATGCATTTGTAACATTTAAATGTCAGGCAGATTGGCACTGGGGGGGAACACTAGATCACCAGGGAATGCTTTTTTAACATTTAAATATTTGGGCAGATCAGGGCTGGGTGGGCGAGGAACATGGTGAAGGGGGGCTCCAATTATGGTGCAAGTGATCAAACTCTCCCAGATGGTAATATTCTAAGTAACCTTAGACCAGCCCTGGCTTGTCTAAGGGTGCTAAGAATTTTGCCCTTTGTGGAGTTCACATGATGCAGCTTGCCTAGAGGACGCTTTCTCCTGAGCTCCGACGTTCCCTACGTTAAAACTACCTTTAGAATTCTTTTTTCTTGGTAATTGGGTTTGATTATCATCTCCTAACTCTTCCTTACCTGTAAATTTTCATGTCTGACGATTTCTGTGCAGCATGGAGATAGAAATGAAGAAATCAGGGCCATGGCACATGCCTCCAATAATGCCCGAGAAGGCCCCAAAGAAGCAGAGGGCTCATGGCACCTCAACTGTAATAGCGCACCCCACTGCCAAAGCAAAGCAGGAACCACTCACACTCACTGATTTCCTCACAGAATTTCATCTGTTCCAGGATGAGCTTCTCGGTATGGCTACAGAAATCAAATCTTTGTCTATAGCCATGGAAGACATGTCGAGGAGAGTGACAGACAACGAAGCCTGGGTGGTCTCACTGGAAAAGAGGGTGGACAAAACTGAGTCAGAGGTGGTCGGATTGTGCCAGAAGCTCACTAAAATGGAGCAGAAAATTGAATATCTAGAGGGGCGCAGCCGACAGAACAATGCTGTCATCATCGGGCTCCGAGAGCTGGAAGAGGAACCCGATGCTGTTTTATTTGTTCAGAAACTGGTTGAAAAAGTGGCAGACCCTTCCCCATATGGGCCCAAATACACTATCGAGAGGGCTCACAGAGCTCTGCGACCTATCCCCCAACCTGGCACACCTCCTAGACCGCTGATCTTCCGATTCTTGAACTACCTGGAAAGGCAGCATTTTTTAACTAAAATCCAAGACATCCAGGACCTGCAGTGGGAAGGGAAGACATTTTGAGTGACCCAAGACGTCCCCTCATGATCCGGCAGTGTAGACAAGCCTTCCATCCTCTGGTATCCAAAATTATAGCAGCGGGTCTCCGGTTTAGAATGATTTACCCCACCAAGCTGCAGGTTTTGGTCTTGGGAACCTGGCTATCATATGAGGAGGTGGGGGCAGCTAGCTTGTGTCTCAGTGCGGCTCTTCTGGACCTGTTTTGGGACACCTGAATTGTCTGCAAGGCACTGTAAGCTCTATATGAAACAGTGATCCAAGTAAGTGACCCTGGGATGATTGAAACAGTCTGTCCTTGGACCCATGTTATTGCAGTCTGCAGCAGGCATTTTGGACTCAGGGGATTGTTATTTCTTTGAACTTTGAATTTTGTAGAGTGCCTTTTCCCCTTGTCTGTAAAATAAAAGACAGATCAGGGTGCAAACTGAGGATTTGCTCGATAAGGGGGTCGCCCTTCCCCTGGGGGTTTTGTCCTTCTCCTTCTTTGATTTATTTTATTTCTGTCTGGCACTTCATCACGTGACATTTTGGGCTAGTGGAATTCCATTCCTTTCTTTACGTTATCAGTTGAAAAGGCTGCATTAGAGGGACTCTCAGTACAGTTTACCGTTTCTAGTATGCGATTTAGTATTTGTGCAGTTCTCCTTTTTGAGCACAAGAGGGGAATAGAATATAATATATTGTGGGACTTCCAATGTCTTAATGCCTAAGGGTTTATTTTCAGGGTTTTAGGGCTTTATTGAGAGAGAGGGAATCGTTTGTAGTGTGCTTATTTGTTTTTCGATCTCCCTCTATATATTAACTGTGGCAAACCCTTATAAAGTGGAGAATTTGTTATTGGGGAGTGTTGGAGGGGAGCACTGGAGATATGGGAAGTTGCAGAACGTTTAGCTGGATAGGAAATAGATGGGGGTGGGCTGGGAAAGAGTGGTATGGGAGATTAATAGTAGGATCTGTTTGTTGACAATGGGTAGGAGAGAGGGGGAGGGGTTGCACAACAGTACTCAGAGATAACTGTTTATTTATCAAACGTTTCATCAGCACCATATGTCTCTTATATCTGTTTCATTCTTATAATTTATGATGGCTAATGATGTCAATTTACGCCATATGGAATGTAGAGATCAGGAGAAAACAAACAATACCAAATACTTAAACATTTGAATCTCTTACGATCTCAGATTACCTTTTTACAGGAATCTCACCTATTAGAAACTGAGGCTTTACAATTAAGAAGACAGCAGATTGGGCACGTTTTTGCTGCCCAATGGTCCACCAACAGCTGTGGGGTCATGTTAATCATTAATAAGAATATTTCCTTTACCTCCAAGAAAGTTATCAGGGATCCTGGTGGTAGATATGTTATGGTGCAAGTGTAACCCCTAGGTGGCACTATCCCAAGGGCTACTACCCCTGCCTGCTTGGCTATTAACAGGTTGAGGGGCCTAGATCCAATGGCGGGTGCCTCCACCCAGAGGTCAGGGTTGATAGTGGTTAGACTAGCTCTGGTATAGACCTCTGGGACGCTGTGACCCCCCCCTTTGTTTCCATTAGTGACCCACACAATACTTGGGAGTTACCTTCCCAATACCCCACAATTGCACACTTCTTACACATACAGTAACACTTACCCTCATGAATGATGTCTTGCAGCACGTCTCTGAGGACCCCCTGTAAAACAAGGTTAGGCAATACACAGAAACATAATGCTCACAGTACAGGGGAAATGAATTTGCGATTCCCCACTAGCACTACGCATATTCATATATAAAAGGAAAGTACTATACCAGGCAGGCTGCTCCTTGATCCCGATAGCAATTACTACAAAATATCCGGGAGAACACACAGCAACTTCAGTTCCTGACAGACCAAGTGTGATTCAGCAATATATCCAGTCTTCTACACGGCAAGCCTGGTTCTACACACTGCTCCCTTTTCTTCAAAACTCAGATTCAGTCCGAACTGGCACTCACAACGGCTGCAGGCTGAAACTCAGGGCCTCACACGTGCTTCCTGCACAAAACTACATGCCGCAGCAAGAGCAGGGCTCCTTCTCTCTTCACTGTCACTACTGATCTGAGCTTGCCAGCAACAATTCAGGGCATTTCCTTTGGCTTCACACCAGTTCTGTTGGTAGATTCAGCTGTCAATCACTGCAGGGTTCCCTCTGTTGGTGCAAAAAGGCACCAAGGTCAAAACTACATTTCCCAGGGGCTCTCTACATATAATCCCCTTTCAGCAGGCTTCAGATGAAAGTCCAAGTTCTGATTCATCCACAGGCTCCATTTTAAGGTCTCCCTATCTTCCTGATTGGTCCAAGTCAGCAGTTCAGGACCAAAATGAAGAGCTACACTGAAACAGTTCGTACTGAAGTAAAGACAGGTTAGACAAACTACATTTTCTCAGTTACTCCAAATGATTTCTGGCAACCAGTTATATCTTTCAACAAGGCTCCCTCTGCACATGTAGCGACGGCAGAAACGGGGAGAATTGACAGCAGCCTGAGCGGGATTCGGGCATTAGAACACACAGCCCCCCCATTTCAAACCAGTTAAGCCTGCAAGCAGGCAGCTCTTAAAGAAACAGTACATGGAGGCTCAAATGGCACTCACTTAGAACCACATTTGGGCGACTTAGACGACGAACACCTCCAGACTTGGAGCATTCAGGCAAGCTCCTGGAAGACTTCTGGGAACCCCCATTTGCAGGGGGGGGTTACACAAGGTACAATCTCCTCCATGCCACTTTTACTTTGTAGTATATATGGCCCCAACACAGATAACCCTGGCTTCTTCACAAAGCTAATTACTCTTCTCCTACCTTTGCTTCCTATCCCGACAGTAATGTGCAGGGATTTTAATTTGGCATTTGTCCCTTCTCTAGATAGGTCAGGACCCACACTAACGGGACTCTCACCTACGCAGAGGGCATTCAGGGATTTACTGGATCAGTGCGGTTTATGTGACACTTGGAGATTATTACACCCTAATAGTAGGGAGTATACTTTTGTCTCCCCCGTCCATGGATCGCACTGTCATATAGATTATTTATTAATATCCCAGTCTCTCCTTCCAGTGGTGATATCATCCACAATCCAACCAGGTACCTCATCTGATCACTCTCTGGTTATCTGCCGTTTAACCCTACTCTACTGCCCCCAAAAAGATAGCCATTGGAAGCTAAACGACCAATTGCTTAAGGATCTACTCCTCTTTAAGCAGATTAAAGATCAGATAGATCTTTTTTTTTACTGTAAATACCATAGAAGCCACCACACCAGATGTCACATGGAGCGCTTTTAAGGCATATATGAGCGAGATATTGATTAGTTTAGCTACCAAGCTTAAAAAAAAATGAAAAGCAGATCTCCTCTCTCTATTATCACAAATTCGTATGTTGAAGGCTAAGCTATCTCCTCAAACCTCAAAGGAGTTTCAGCAGAAACTACTTTCTCTCAAAGACAAGTACTTGACTTGCTGAGGGACAACACCGAACTGGCAATCATTCGCACCAAGGCTGTTTACACAGACCAAGGCAAAAAAGCTGTGTGCCTATTGGCTTTAAGGATTAAGCAACAGGAATCTGCTATGTTTATCCCCCTGTTCGGTCCCACATAGATGGTTCTCTGAGATCATCCCCCTCTGAGATCATCCTGGAGTTTACGCTTCACTATTAGCAGTTATATAGCAATATGAACAATCTCCCTTCTCCGGAGGCCCTGGATGCCTATCTCCAAGAGTCTCACCAACCCCTCCTTGTCGGAGGCCCATAAGTTGCTTCTTTCTTCTCCTATCTCCATAGTTGAAATTACTGAAGTGATACAGGCTCTCCCCTTGGATAAAGTACGAGGACCAGATGGTTTTTCATCATTACTTTACAAAAAATTCCAGGACCAAATAGTCCCAGCCCTTCATAGACTATTCCATCACATATTATCTGGGGCTACTTCTGATCCCCACCTGTTTGAAGCTCTAATTATTCTCCTCCCTAAATCTGTTAAAGACCTAGAGAGGGTACAGAGTTACAGACTCATATCCCTTTTAAATCAGGATATTAAAATCCGCTCGAAGATCCTGGCTGATAGGCTTACTCTGGTTCTTCCAGATTTGATTGGAATGTCACAGGTTGGTTCATGAAAGGAAGGTCTTCATCGGACCACCTTCAAACTCTTTCCCGTGTCTTCTCGGAGTCCAGAGATGCTCCATATCAGGCTGTTCTGGTGTCCCTGGATGCTGAGAAGGCATTCAACCATGTGAACTGGAACTTCTTATTTCACACTCTTTATGCATTTGGTTTTCCTCCTACATTTCTACGGTGGATCCGAGCCCTTTATCAAGCTCCTTCTGCCAGGATTTCAGGGAATGGTGCATTTTCAGAACCTTTTCTCTCTTACATTTTGAACAAGACAGGGCTGCCCCTTCCCCATTATTTAACATCTACTTAGAACCGCTTATTAAGTAATCTTTTAACAAACTTGAATATTCAAGGAATACCATTACGTAATACCATAGTTAAAGTTACTGCATATGCAGATGATATTCTTCTTCATTTGTCCCACCACGACTCGTGCATCCCCGCCACGCTTGCTATAATAACTAAGTTTAGTAGCTTCTTGAACTATAAACTAAACACCAACAAATCTTCTATCTTTCCTCTCAACCACAAGTTGTTCAAACAAAATATTATTCCTCTAGGTCTATCTTGGTCACTGGTCTTCCTTAAATATCTCGGCATAACACTTACATGCAATCCCTCCAGGTGGTTTAAAAAGAACCTGGAGGCCCTGACTCAGATCGTTACTCAGGACCTTGATAAATGGACCAAACTCCCCATTTCTTTATGGGACCGGATTAGTTTAATTGAAATGAATGTGTTTCCTCACCTTTTTTATCCTTTATAGCTTCTTAACTCATTCATCCCAATGTCCTGGTTTCAGAAAATGCATAGACTATTTACTAATTTTATTTGGTCTAACAAACACCCTCACTGAGCGTACCATAAATTGGCAGTCCAGAAACTTAATGGTGGCCTCCGTATTCCTCATCTGGGTATATACTACTGGACTAGTCACTTATCGAAATTTCTTAAATGATTAACCCCAGATCCCCGTAGACTGATGCCGGCATGGCTCAAAATTGAATTAGACTTCATCCAGTCTACAGGAATTTACCCCCTGAACTTGCTATATGCCAAGATTTCCTCCTTACAAGACATTCGAAAATGCCCAATTATAGCAACATCATTAAGAATCCACGCTCAACTCTGTTCCTTTCTGCAATATAAACCCTATTTGGACCTATCTCAATCCATATGGAATTCACCTTCACTTCTAATAAATAAAAAGAGAATTCCCCTCAAATGGTTACCACAGCTGGGAGAAGTGAACTTATCTACTCTCCTCAGGGATGATGGGACTTGGCTTTCCTCATCCAAGATTATCTCTAAATTTAATATCCCAGTATCTAGTTACTTTAAGGTTCTCCAACTTAAACACCTTATTGTTAAAATACTGGGTAACCCCCCTCATCCCCTGCATTCTCCTTCCTATCAAAGCTTACTCCACTGATACGCCCTCCCAAGTTAGTCTCGAAGTTATAACAAATCCTTTTTCAACGGCTGTTTGAGGGTTGCTATGGTCCCACAAAATACTGGTCCTCACTTTTCCCCCAACTTACTATTGACTGGCCAGTACTATGGCAGAACTACCATAAGTTTGTGTCGCAGGACAGGCTACAGCTCATGCAGTACCATATTCTACATAACCTTTACTACTCCACCCCAAACCTTGCTAATTGGGGCCTTCTTGATTCTGATTTATGTACTAGATGTTCCCAAGACAAAGGGACACTTCTCCACATTTTTTGGCCTTGTCCCAAGGTAACCCCCTTGTGGAATACTATTAAGGCCAAATTGGACCCCTTGTTGGGTCTTCAAGATTGTTTCACCCCCGAAATTTGCCTGTTAGGTGACTTATCCTCTATTGATGTCAACACCCGGAGATTTCATATCTCCATGATAGCTATGTCCATTAAAAAAGTGGTACTAAAGCATTGGAAGGACAAAGCTTGCCCATCATACCAGGAATGGCTTCATGAAATACTAGCTAACCTCAGAACTGAGAAAGCCATTGCTGGTCTTTATAATAGACAACAGAAATATAAGCGAATTTGGGATCCCTTACACACTCTACTTATTATTTGTGGTGATGTTAACAATTAGACATAGATATCTGGTTGGGATGCTTCTAGGTGGTGCTGTTGTAGTGGAAGGGATGGGGAAGGAGGGAGGTGGGGAAGGGTGGAGGCAGAATGAATAACTTGTTGCTGTATTACTCTTTTGTTACCAATGTTTCTGTCTACTGTATTAATGTAAAATTATTAATAAACTTTGAATTGAAAAAAAAAAATAATTTTGCCCTTTGTGAGATTTTTGAGAATCCTGATTTAGGGAATGTGGCAGCTTGCATCTGCTGCATGCCGCCTAACGCCATGCTGCATTCCATGTTGTGGTGCATGGACAGTGCAAGTGACCTTTGGTGCAAGCAGCATGCAGTTGATGCAGGCTACCTTTGTGAATTGCTCCCGGTGCATCATTTGGTTAAAGCGGCACTTTCTACCATTCTTCGTGGCGCAAGCCCCTTGCACCAAGCTTGGAGCTTTGAGAATAGGGCCCAACTGCTGCAATGAAATGGTTGGCAGGGGACATAATTTTCATGAATAGCCATCAAGTCCTGAGTAGTAGGGAAATTACAACTGAACTGAGGAAATGCCTCTTGGTCTGGATCTAGGATTCCAATACTGGCAACAGGAGAAGGGATAGTCAGTGGAGTAAATTGTGTTTCAGGTACAAGGCAAGGTGTTATTAGATCCATTGAAGGGGGACAAATATTAGTGTCGGGAGGCATTGACAAATCAATAACAGTAGTTTGCCCTGCAATAGTCATCAAGTCAAATATGATTTCAGACAAAGTAGAAGCAGAGATCTGGTTACCTTGGAAAAACATGGGTCTCAGCTGCTCCAGTGAGGACTATGGGTGGCACTGACCAATGGTATCCCTGCTCCAGCCTGCACCGTTTAATGCTGATACTGGAGACAAGTAAAATTGTGTGGGGGAGTAATCTGTTGATGACTTTCTACTTTTAGCTTGGCAAACCTCACGGGACTTTCTGAAAGGAACTTTAGGCTGGAGCATTGCTATTGTCATGCCTCCTCGCTGTCCTTTCACAGAGTTTTTTTTTGTTGTTGTTTATTTAACCAGGACTATTCTCAGCTCACAGAGGGCAGGAGCTGAAATGATAAGAGTCTAATCCAGAGAAGTGGTGCTGTCCTTTTGCAGGTGACACCCCAAAACTACAGGACCAAGAGAATGGCAAAAATCAGCATCACTGTTCAAGAGTTCCCCAGAGGTCTTAAAAGAGGTAGGAGCACCAGAAATCTCAGCAACAGGAGACTGGATAGTCAGTGGAGTAAATAGTTTTTTGGGTACAAAGTAGGGTGTTTTATATATATATATATATATATATATATATATATATATGTACTGTAGATACAGTATATATATATATATACATATATATAACTGTATGTTATTTTTTACTTACCATTTTATATGCATGCAATTATTGTAAGTTTTTACTGAAGTCTTTTTAGTCAAACAATAAACTTTTGTTATGTGCTGATGCAGCAACAGAGTTGCAGTGCCAGCCTCTGCAGTACTCTGACACAGAGGTGGCTCATTTGATGATACAGCATCATGGGGCCTGAGAGCTGTCAACTGAATGTAAGGTGGGTGGGAGGGTACTGGTTGCAGGCACTATATGCTATGCAGGGTGAGCAGTCTGTTTTGTTCCCTGAGGAAAGAGGCTTCTTCCTCAGCTATCAAAAAAGTAAGTGATTCTTCTTAGCAGCCAAAGCAGCTTGCAAATGATCTTTTGCATCCCAAATACTTGGGTCAGGAAATTTCTGAAGTGCCAGCGCTTGTGCTACAGTGTCAGGAGTCAATACTGAAACATCCTCAGGCTGTTGTTAGATACATCCAGATATGATACTTTCATGCAGAGCCTCAGAAGGAGAGTTTGTGGAGAAGGAGCCATCTTCCACACACTCAGAGCAGCAAGAGTAGGGGAATTTTTTATTCAAACTCCAAAAGTCATAATACAATATAGTTTTGTTTAAATTCTGAGAAAAATTCAGAAAAAACATTAAGCAAATAATTATTAATGCAAGCTGGACCACCAGCACAGCAGTTGGATTTCCGCTTGAGATGCCAAAGACCCAGGTTTGGGAATGGAATTGGCAGTTGAAGGGCCAGCCAGGAGTAGAAGGATTGAGCATCCTGTGGACTGCTCTCCTTCTCTGAGGGAAGGGGGAAGAGTGTCCAGCACTCTCTGGATGCCTGGCGGAGGCTGGGGGGTACCAGTAATGGCAGGCACTGTCACCTTAGGGGGGTGGCGCATGCTGGACATCATTGCATGTCCCTACCCCCAGGATCCAACAAGCATCAAAAAATGACAACCCCCCAGGCATGATGACCTGACCCACTGCCATCTCCACTGTCTTCTGATGTCCACTGGAGGGGTTCAGCTCCTGTGGCCCAGACCCCGGGGGGTAAGCCTGGACTCACCTACAGTGTCTGCTGGGTGGGGGAACCCTTTCCAAAGGCCCCACCAAATAGGGTAATCCTAGGCATGGGGCGACAATTGGCAGGATGGGTCTGACCACTGAATGGAGGATTAGGGGGGGCTCTGTAACAGAAAAGGTATTATTGCATACTGTCCCCTACTTTAAAACTTAATACAGAGCCTGTTTGAAATTCTCAAAACCAAAGAAAACATAAACTAAAGCAAATAAACATTAATTTATACTACCCCAGCCCCCGTCACCCCTTAAGTGTAGTGTAGACTGAATATTTTATTTTGTCAGAAATTAATTTATACAGTACATATTCTTTATAGAAGGAAAATCAAATTACTTCTAATGTAATGAGTATTAACACATACTGACCCCAACCCCCTCTCCTCCATACTAAATAGTAGAAAAGCCATTATCTGACTCAAACTTTATTATATTCAGTCCAGCACTCTAAGGCATATCTAGCCAAGTAATACACCTCCACCATTTCTCATAAACATCAGCAGTATACTTAAGTTTTGTGGTTCTGGAGATTCCTTATTGACCCCCTCTATAATACCAAGGAGTTGATCTCCCTAGATCTCCACCTGTGGGAGAGGCAACTTCCATCTAGCATTCCAAATGTGGTACTTGAAGCACAGAAGAATAAGCCACATAGTTTCTTTCCCATCTGAGGTCCATGGGGATGGCAAAATACCCCAATATAAGAAATTTAATTGACAAGCATCTAAGAGTAAGTTAGGCCACATGTAGTCAAACTAAGTCCCCAAAACAAATTATATGGACATGTAAAAGCAGGTGGTCCATTGTCTCCAAGGTGTCTGAGCAAGAGATTCTAGGGCACATCCATTCGTCCACACTCTTATGTTTCAAATTATTCTTGACATTCAGGCAACCATGTACTGTCAACCACAAAACATCCCACATATGTTCAGGAATACTGGTTGAAGTTAATATTAATCCAGTTGTGTTCAGTTCATTCTGATGTCTATTGCTAAAGGATGGTACATCCAGAAAATATTTGCTCAGAATTCCTGCCTTCTTAATGAAAATATATAATATTTTGTTATTGCCTGTAGTTTAATTTTCCCAAAAGATGGCTGAAAATGGGTATGTCTATTAAAGATATATGCCTTGTGAGTGGTGCATTCATATGCCAAAGTTACCATACCTGATTGAGACTATCCCTAACCTAAGAAGTCGATAGTGTCTGTGTACAAATAAGGAGTGGTTTTAAGCTGCATAAAAAGCATTCATGAAAAGAACACCACTGGGTTTATTTATTTAGTTTTTGTTTACTAGGTAAGGTGCAGTAGCCATAGCAATGACTATTTTCAGGCATGAACTGGGAGGGTACAGTACAGTACAGCAAGAAACATTACAATACAGTACAAAAATGTTTGAGATACAAAGAAAAATATCATCCAGAAGTGGCAGTTTGTTACAGTACAAGTGATTGGTTAAAGAAACAAATACAGCAAAACAATACTGAACAGGGAGTTTATCATTTGTAACTCTCCCTTATTCTTATCTAAATAAAGGACACCTCTCGTAATGGAGTTCAAATGATTCCCCCAAATAGATTGAAAAACAACAGCTGTATGATGAGGTCTCGAGTTGTTTTGGCAAAGGGAATATGCAACTAAGGTGTAAAAACCTAGTGAATAAAAAGGTCTTGGCCATATAAACTCTAAAGTTTGGCTATTTTGCATCTGTTCCAGTTTTGCACTTTCTGTCGTGCCTTAGCAATCATTCTTTCCCAGTTAAAGCAGACCATGTCCCCATGCCCAAAATAAATCACTAAAATACTACAAGGATCTTCTGATAGGGGTATTCCCATAATGTCCAAATATTCTGTCAGTTACAAGCCAAATGTAAAACATTAACTTTTACCATATTAATTTTGGAATTTGTAGCATATGAAAATAGTTGTTGTTCTTCTGTTGCCTTTGAACATGAGTGCCTGCCTGCTAACAATAAGCAAAGATCATCAGCATATGCTATAGTGTTTTTCTCAAGATCAGAATTAGAAAATTAATGACCAGTAATATCTTGTTGTGCAGTTATTCTGCATAACAGGGGGTCCAATGTAAGAATGTATAACAGTTGGCTTAAAGGGCACCTCTGTCTAACACAGATACCCACTTTGTATTCGGTACCCACCCAACCATTTATGTATGGGGCCACTAATGCTTTTTTATAGCAAAGCTGAATCCATGATACAAAAGCAGTTGGAAATCCATATACTGTTATGCATTCCCATAAATAATTATGAGGTATCCTGTCAAAAGCTTTAGCCTGATCATGGCTAATTACATAGCCAGATAATTCCTTGTACTGTCCCCTTTGTATGATTTCTTGAAGCAAAATTAAAATATCAGAAATCTTTCTCCCAGAAACGACACAGGCCTGTGTCGGGTGGACTATGTCCTCAAGCACCAATACCATACATAGTAACATACTAACATACTAGACACCAGCAGAGTAGGCCTGTTAGCCTATCAAGTCTGCTCATGCTTAAGCACCCTGATTGGGTGCCGTAGACCTCTATCTGCCTCCTTCCACTCTTACTCCATACCCCAGTTGTTCCACCCTCTCTTCAATCCATCCACCATAGCTGCCTGTACCAGCTCCCCGGGCAGCGCATTCCACGGTTCCACCACTCTGTTGGTGAAGTACCTTCTCCTCCTTTCCCCCCTAATCCTACCACCTTCAATCTTCCAACTGTGTCCTCTGGTGATTCCATCCTCCTTCAGTTGAAAGATCCTATCTCGGCTTACCTTATTTACTCCCCTGAGGTACTTGAACACTTCAGTCATGTCTCCCCTGTCCCTCCTCTCCTCCAGCGAGAACAGGTTGATCTCCTCTAGTCATTCCTCATATGTCATATTCCCCAGGCCCTGGATCATTCTGGTTACTCTCCTCTGAACATCTACTCAATAATTTTGTAAAAATTTTAAAATCTGAGTTTAGTAGGGTGATCGGCCTCCAGTTTGTTAATAAATCCTTATTACCTGATTTATATAGTAAAATCATCAGATGTTTGTTAATGCTAGGAGGTAAAAGGTCAGTCTGTACCATGGAAGTAAACAAGAACACCATTTCATCAGTTAGTATGTAGCAAATATATTTATGCAGTTCATTGGGGAGACCATCCTGACCTGCAGCACTACCAGATTTTAGGCCTATAACAACTCCCAAAACTTCCTGTTTGGTAATGGGTGCCTGAAGTGACTGGTGATGATGGACTGGGACACTGGATAAAGAGCATGTATTCAGCCATGGACCCATATTATTCAAGCTCTTTTGAGCTAAACATGTCTTGTATATAATTCTCCACTCCGTTCATAATTTCAGTTTTGGCTTTTGGGGCCGGATATTCAAACTGCGCCCTAAAATTGCGCAACAGCAGGAGCAAGCGCAAGTCACTTGCACACATGCGCAATCGTCGCGATATTCAAACATGGAGCAAGGCCAATTGTGCAAGCAGCCAACGTCTGAATATCGCACAAACTGTGCCATAGCGCAACCAGGGAGGGGAAGCTGAGCAGATATGATGTGCCATAGCGCAACCAGGAAGGGGAAGCTGAGCAGATACGATGTGCCATAGTGCAACAAGGCCAGCCCAGCTGAGCAGTCCAGAGGCCCATAGGGCAAGCAATGACACCCCCAGCAGCATAGCAATGGAACAGCACAACCAGGGAGGTAGGCAGAGGCCCACCACCCATGCCACAGATGGGCACAGGGACACACTGCAGAACTAACAATGCACCCCCACACCCCAAGAACAGCATAACTGGGGGAGGGACGGAATATCAACCGGCCCATGGGGACAAGCAAAGAAAGCACATCCCGGCCGTGTTACTGCAGCACACCCACTGGCAAGCTGAGACTGCCACACAAAGGGGGCGGACCACCCCAGTGTCCAGCAGCCCCCCGTGTGCACAGCACACCCTGCACTGTGACCCCAAGACACCACCCATGAGCAGTGACCAGCACTGCAGGAATCCCAGCCCCCCATCACACTGCAACCTCGTGTACCACAGAACCATACAAGCCAGAGCCACCATGAGCACCCAGCGGTGGGTGGCAGCACATGGCAATATTGACTGAAAGCCACTCCCACACCAGAGACACCCCCACGCACACACACACACACATACCCATGACTATACCACCCCAGATGCCATGCACACCACTGCAACTGAGCACCTATAGCCAGCTGCAAATCAGAGACCACCACAGTATTCATATCAAAATACATATTTCAAATATAACAAGAATAAGAAGAACAACAACTATAACTATGTACAAATATACAAAACGGGGGGTATGGGTACAAGGTAGGGGTGGGTAAGTGGCAGGGGTGAACAAAGGGAGAGGGAAGGTGGGGTGAGGTGATGGGCAGCTACTGCCTGCCAGCCTGCTCTCCTGCTGCCTGGTGCTGGGCCCGGGGCCTCCTCCTGCGCCTCAGACCATGTTGCTGTAGGTCCAGCAGGATGGCATGCGAATCCATCGCCACCTGTATCAGCCGCTGCATCGACCTCTCAATGCGGTGCAGGATCCGGACACCTAGGACAAGGGATCAGAGTCAATGGCTGTGACTGTCCATATCCCTGAAGCCCACGCATCATGCATGGCATACAGCCAAGTACCCTGCTCCTGTGATGGACTGCACCCACCCACAGTGACCGTGCACAAGACATGCCCAACCAGGCAGCAACAGCCATGTGTACCACTGCACACACACCTCGCATGACCAGCACAGCACAACCAAGGCTGTCCAGTGATGTGGTTATGTGGTGGGAAGTCAGTGCCACAGCCATGTGCCCAGTGCATGCATGGACCACCAGTGATGCACTCACAGACATGCAGTGCCACTGGACAGTGCTGACTGTCACGCGTCACGTGCATGGCAGTGTTGTCCATGGATGGTGGCCGTGCCCCCCCCACAGCATGCAATAGCATCCATGATGTAATGACACTCACCCTTATCAAGCCGCTGCATCAGGTGCTGCTGCAGCTGTGGTTGCTGCTGTTGCTGCTGCTGTGGCTGTGGCTGTTGAACCCCTCCTCCGCCAGCCACCCTGGCACCGCCATCCCATGCCTCAGCCCGTGCCTGCCTCGCTCCTCCACGCCTGTGGGAGGCAAAGGAAGAGAAAAACATCAGTGAGATCCCAAAGCAGACAGCCCCTTGCCCCATTGAGTGTGCCTGCCCACACATCCAGACCCAAACAGCACACACCTGCAAACACCCTCACAGCAAACCACAGCCCAACCCACTCCCATGCGCAGATTACATTACACAGTCACCCATGCAGACAATACTGGTGCATACAGAGCACACCCACTTGGCCTGGGCACAATGCCCCTCCTGGCACGCGACCTGAGGCGCGCAAGCAAAGCATGCTCCCTCCTTTGCAGGTTGCCGTAGTGGTGCCTGCACTGTTCAGGGGTCCTCCTCTGCCCAGTGGCCTGCTCCAGGGCAGCAGTGACCTGCTGCCACACATGGGTGCATGGCACCTGCAGGGGCACACCCTCAAACAGTGAGCCACAGTGGGACTCCACCACAGCCACCAGGTTGGCTAACTCCAAAGCCCCCCATTGTGGTGCTCTCCTGTGTGCCATTTTCAAAATGTACAGTGGCAATATGGCGCTCCACAGTGCGGCAACCCCACGTGAAAATGTTGCGCAATACAACTCCATCACTGCCTATCGCGCTGTTCGGACAGCGCCATCGGTCCACATCACACTGTCACCGAACAGTGCGATAGAGCCGTACACATGCCAGATGTACAGCGCCAGGTGGCAAAGGTTCTGCACAAGGTCATGGGTCAGTGGCTCATGGCCACGCACAGCGCCATCAGACGTCCACACATCCTGCGCAATCGGACACCTGCGTGCCAGTGCCACAGTGGACTATTGCACAGTACTGCCACTGTGCCATGTGGTGACCAGCGCTGTAGCACCATTGGCACAATGGTGGCCATGGCCTGAATTGCCGATCGCGCACAGCACGTCATCAGCGAGGCAGATGCCTGCGTAAGCTACCTGGGCATGTGCAATGCAGTGTACCACACTGTCACAGATATGCGCCATTGGCTTAGCTGGCTCAACCGTATTGCACAAAGCGCAACGGCGCAATATTCAGCCGACACATGCAAATCATCTGATCAGCCATTCAAAGGTGCAGTGGCGCGATTTGCATCTCATTACAGTTGCTCCACTCCCTAATTTGCATGCATTGCACTATAAATGTGCGACATTGGGCTGCACTGGCCAGATTCGGTTACTACAGGTGAGAGGTGGGTTGCATGCTGTGTGATGTTCTGGACAGTGGTCATGGGATAACGCTGTAGACTGCACAGTGACAGGTGTTCACTTCCACCCATACAGATCGACATGACCGAGCAGAGCAAAGGTGAGGGTAAGGATGGTGGGCAGAGGAGGAGGCCCAACTTCACCACGGCGGAGACAGAGGCCCTCTTCCAAGCCTACCTGGAGGAGGAGCCACTACTGAGTGGACGGAGGGGCACCCCTCAGGCCCGTGTGGCTGCATGGGAGGGGGTAGCTCGGGCAGTGAACCTGCATGGAAGCCACCAGCGCTCCGTGCAGGAATGCAAAAAGAAGATGGAGACAGACCGCAGGAGAGTGAAGGAGAAGGTGGCAGCCCTCAGGGCAGCACGTGCTGGCACAGGCGGGGGCCAGCCAGCGGTGATGGAGCTGACCCCGGCTGAGGACCGACTGGCTGCATCAATGCAGTGGAGTGCTATTGAGGGCGTACCAGGAGGTGGATTCCAGACAGGTGAAAGCCCATCACTGCACGGTATGACATGGTGGTGGTGTTGGGAGGGGTTGTTCACATGCACTCACATGTCCTCACTTTCTGTTACAGATTCTGTTCATCTTCAGGGGATGGTGGTGGTGGGTCCAGGCAGTGAGGAAGACCTGCTGGAGTTGGAGGAGGGTCCATCCACCTCTGTCACCAGCCAGCATGCACTACACCAGCAAGCACGCCGGGCTGCCAACTCTGTTGTCGGTGAGTCAGGTGTGGGGGGTGCACAGCCTGTGTCTCAGCAGTCTGGCATGCAAGCATGCCAGCACGCTGTGGCTGTGGCTGTAGCATGTACCTGCACCATTGATGATGCAAGGACTGCAATGGGCAGTGACATGTGTGTGTCCCATGACTGACACACAGCAGGCCAGCATGTGCCCCTGGGCCTAGCTGGTTCCAATGTGTGTGCCAGCATGTCAGCACAGTCCCAGGCTGTGCCTGTCAGCACCGGTGGGGCAGCACCGGTGGCTGTGCAGGTGTCTGGCACTGTTGCGGCCACAGCAGTGGAACGAGTGGTCCCTGGGCACAGCAGTTGGAGGGCAGCAGCAGCAGCAGTCACCCACCAGGTCTGGGGGTACAGTGTCCAGTGGTGGCACATGCCCACAGCCCTTTGATATGCCCATTCCTGGTCCTGGTGAACAGCGCACACCCTCAAGGGGTGTTGAGCATCAGGACCTTCCATACCCTGGGGGACAGGATGCCGTTGTGGCACAGTACCCATTTGAAGAGCACACCCGCCTGCTGCGGGAACCAGTACAGCAGCAAAGGCGGGTTGCAACATCCGTGGAGGCACTGTGCGTGGCTGTGGAGCGGCACAGCAGGGACTGTGCTCTGATCCTTGCAGAGATGGTCCATATGCGGATGGATGTGACCGCCGCCATTGACAGGCAGACCCAGGCATTGGTCACTGTCATGGCTGCATTGGGCACACAAGCAGGTGCCCCTGTACCACGCACCCCACACAGTACGCTCTCCACTCCCCATTCCCGGCGTCGTGCGACACCCAGCCTGTCGATGCCGGGTTCTGCTGTGGGCATCCCGAGCACCCCTGGTGCAGGTATGTTTGGCATACTACAGACCCCAGTGCGGACAAGGTCATGATCACTCAGTGGGACCCCTGGTGGTCCATCAGTGCCACCCCATGTGGCCCCTGCTCAGCCTGCCAGTGCTGTTGGGTCACGGCGGGGCCGCCCACGCATCCGTGGTGGCGTGGAACAGTGCAACATGACTGATCTGTCTCCCAGTGCGGGCCCTGTCTGGTGCTGCCCTGTGTGCAATGTGCGTCATGGTGGGCAGTGCACTGGTGGGTGCCCTACACATCACATCGACATACGGACCACCTGCACACCATCCCGACTGCTGTCCACAGGTGCGTGTGCATGATGATGCCTGCATTGTACTGTACACCAAGGTGCAAGGGTGCCCAGCAGCTGACACATGTACTTGGACAGTACAGGTGGTGGGTGTGGTCTGTGGATCTGTGTGTTTGCCATGTCTGTTCCTGCTCTGGTGTGCACCTGCCCATGTACGCTTTGTGCCTGGTGTGTGTGTGTGTGTGTGTCCATATGACTGTTCACCCCTCCCTGATGGTGTGTTTGTGTGCCTGGTCCCTTCCACTCCCCTTGCCGTCATGCACCCCTGGTGTGTTACTCTGTGTGCCTGTGGGTTGCGCCAGGACAGTGTTGGTTGCTCATGGCCCATTGATTTACCTGTGTCATGAATAATGCTCCTCTGTGATGGTGTTCCGGTGCAGATGGGCCTGCTGGATCAGTTGGAGGTCCCACCGTCCAAGGGGGAGCTGCTCATCACCATCATTACTGGCGCCGCTGGCGTCCCCATCGCTGTCCCCCTCCTCGACCTGAATGGCTATCCCACAGTCTTTGGCCATGTTGTGCAGGATACAACAGGCCAGGAATATCCCACAGGCCTTTGAGGGGCTGTACTGTAGGGCACCGCCGGAGGTGTCTAGGCATCGGAAGCGTGCCTTGAGCATCCCAAACACCCACTCGATGATGTTGCGTGTGGCGGCATGCGCCTCATTATAGTGTTGCTGCGATGGGGTCATGGGGCGCCGGTATGGTGTGAGCAGCCAGGGACGGAGTGGGTATCCGCTGTCACCTGTGTGGAGATGGTGGAGATGAGTATCATGTTCAGGTCCATATTGCCAATATCTCTGTGTGCCACTACCATAGCACCTGTGGCATTCCCACCTTGCCCCACGTTTGCAATTCCTACGCGTGACTCACCCACTAGATGGCCTGTGGGATGTCCCCACTCTTGAATCGATGGCACAGTGTGGACTGATACCATATAAAGGCATCATGTGCTCCACCAGGGTGTGTGGCACAGACATTGATTATGCGCCCAGTGGCATCACACACCACCTGGCAGTTGACACTGGAGTAGCCCTTCCTGTTCCTATATGCAGCCCCATCGGGGCCAGGTGGTGTGCGAATGGCCACATGGGTGCAGTCTATGGCCCCTAGCACGTCAGGCATACGTACTACCCTGTGGAACTCCTGCATGTTTGCTGTACGCTCTGCCGCGGTGCTGGGGAACTGGATGTGCTCCACAGCATGTGGCAGCAGTGCGCTGAGGAATTGGGTGAGGATGCATGACGTGGCCGACTGTGTGATGCCTGTGGTGTCCCCTGTCGGCCTCTGGAAGGTGCCCGTGGTGAGCAGGCACATGCAGGCTGTCACCTTGGTCTCCACCGACAGAGCGTGACTCCATCGTGAGGGTGCCTGCATCACATCACTGCACAGCTCACAGAGCCATCTCAGTATTGCCCTGTTCAGGCGGTACCGGCCCACGATCTCTACATCTGTGTACAGCTCAAAGCTGATGCGGGCACGGTACTGCCTGTTGGGGGCGTACGGCCGACAGGCCCTTCCACAGCCACGTCCCCCTGCAGCATGCATTCTCACCCCCCTCATTACAGCTTCCATGTGGAAGCTGGCACTGTCCATCTCCCTGGCTTGTGACCCCCTGGCTGATGTTGCTCTGTTACCCCCGCTGTCCTGACTGCTACCTCCACTGCACCGGGTACCCCCGCTGGCCTCTGCAGCCTATGGCCCACACAACTTCCCTTGCCTGCCCTGTTCTGGACTGTCATTGTCTGTCTCTCTCTGTCTGTCTCGCTTGGCATCCCTGTAGCGTTCTTGCACCTCTTCCTTGAGCCTGTTTATTTTGGCTCATTTCCGCTGTGGCGCAACTTCCAGCTGTTCCGCTATTACGCATTGCGCAACTCTTTGAATATCGCATTACGCTCTTTATGCAGGGATCCACCCCCTTCAGTTGCGCATGCCTTCATTTGCATTGCACTGTTGCTCAGCCTGTTTTCGGTGGCGCAACTGCCTCCTGCTGAATATCGCAGAATGGCGAACTTTCGGACTTGCGCATGTGCAACCCTATTGCACATAGCACAACCCTTTTGAATATCTGGCCTTTAAAGTTTTACCATCAGATGTTGTAATTGTATTAATGGTTTTCTTTTGCCTTCTTGTCATGCAACTTTCTAAAGGGTTTACTTGGTCTTGTTTAACCTGAGTTCCAAACTGTTGCTCTGTTTTTTAAAGATTTTAAACAATCGTATTGTATGTCTGCCATTTTGGACTTAACCTCTGAAATTTGTGCTGAATAATCATAAGGATGTTGCATTTGTAGATAAATTAATTTATAAAAATTACCTCTTAATAATTTGTATTTATTCATCTTTATTTTCCCATTCAATTTCCTTATTTTTTAAATAATCCTAAATATCTGCTTTAGTGTCCTCCCACCACTCCTGGAACCTTTCATATAGAAAGAACACTGATTGTTGTACTTCTAAGATATAATAAAAACCTTGTTTAATAAGGGGTTCCTCGAGTAAACTCAAATTGAATCTCCAGTATCCTGGGCCTCAAGACTTTGCTTTAAAATTAGATAGTTATAGACAGAGCATACCATGGTCAGAGGAAGACACTGGCAAAACCTCTGCATGTTGTATATGTAAGTTGGGGGGAAATAAACCAGTAATCTAGTCTGGTGGCTTGATTGCCTCTAAAGTATGTTTTTGGAGAAGATAGGCCCAGATGGTCATAGGCATTGATTAACCCAGACTGAAATAGAATATTATTCAGACAATTTGGGTCACAAAACATTTTCTAGATTTTTAATCCTCTATCAGTCCTTAGTCTACTACAATTAAAATCCCCCCAAAAAGCACATGTTTGGAAATACATAAATATGGCTGTATAAGCTGTAAAAGCTCTAGTCTACCAGTTTTAGTCTGCAGGGTGTGAAGGTTAATTAAATGAAAATCTAAACCCTGTTGCTGTATATCCAATAATAATGCCCTCTCCGGAGAGATGTCTATCAAATGTATTATTTTTAGAGCAGTATTATTAATGCAAATACCCACCCCACTACATACTTTCTCTCCCATGGACCAAAATATTTCACCCGATGGTCAGGCTAAACTAGCTTCCTGCAGTTCTGACTCAGAATACAAATGTATATCTTGCAAAAAAAAAATCATATGTGGTATCAGTAAATTGTGCAAAAGTTAGAAGCCATTTTTGTCTGACTTTATGCTATTGGCATTTAATGATGCCAGAGATAGATTATATAATAATGGCTCCATCAAACAAAGTCAGGAACTTCCAGGAGGTTTCTTAGTACTGGCTCTAGTGCCCATCCTCCACCCCTTGACCTTGAGGACTGTTTTTTCAGTGGTTCTTGCAGACGGCGGATCCTGGTCCAAAATAACATCCTTTTGCAAAGATGTAACCGAGGTATAGTCTGACCCCATGTCAACATCAAAATCCCTTTCATGTAATGTTTCATATTGGTTTTGAATTTCCAGTGTCCTGGGGGAAGTTTCCTGTATTGATTGTTGTTTCTCCTTCCCCATTTTTGATTTTAATATTTGACAATGTTCATCTTCTGGGATGGTGGGGCATGACCTGGGATTCAGTGGGTGTATCAGTAGCATTCTGTACAGACAGCTCCTTTATCATTTCCTTCTGGGCAGAAACTTCCAAGGCTTGTTCTGTGTTAGACATGTCTTGGGTAGGAGCTAGGGTAGGTAGTCCTACCATGGGCTGTGGTCTATAAGGCTGTGGAACAGTTTTAGCAGCCTCAGAAATATAAAAGCCCTGGATGCCTTAATCAGCATTTTCATTGTTGTGGGCAGCCCAGGGGTAGTTCATGAAAGAATGGTCCTCATCCTCACACAGATTACATTTGAGGGGAGCTCTACAGTGAAACGAGAATTACCTACTTCTCCACACTGGGAGCATCTGAGGATTTCACAGTTAGTACTGACATGCCGTGGTGACCCACATTTACAGCATTGTTTGGGCTGTCCTGAATAAAAAATGAAGCCCTTATCTCACCCAAGATAAAAGCAATTGGGCAGGTGCTGAATACCATTATCACTTTGGTACAACTGTACTTTGATTTGCAAGCCCCCATTCCAAAAACCTCATCATCAATGATTGGCTTGGGGTTGCATTGGATGTCACATCTCTTTTCAATCCAGTAAGGGATGTCTGTAATGTTGACCCCCTCATTATGATATCATACTGTCAATACCTTAAATATTTGCTTGATTAGGGAGACAGCCTGAAAAGGTGTCCACAGGGTTTTTTTTTAAGGTGGCTTATTTCAGCCAGAACCTGTCCAAAATATCAGCAGATCAAAAACATATATCAAATGAGTTTTCCCCTGGTGTATGAATTAAGACATAGGCTTCAACTGGCAAAACCCCAAGAATAGTTTTAGTAATTTCTTTCTGACATAGAAGCTGTCCAGGTACAGCTATAATCCCCCCAAATATCTTAGGCTACCTGCATTGTGGCATTTTGCCAACTCAACAGGTTTTTTGAACAAACTTGCAAAAGTAGGAGCCAGCTGTATAGAGGGCACCTTCTCTGTTTGCGCATTAGAAAGGAGAGCTTTCTGGGGTTCTCTAATCTGTAAAGTAACAGGCTGTACAATATTAACCCACTCCTCATCGTGCTGTGCATCAAAGAAAACCTCATTAGGTGCAGTGTCTACAGGAGAAAAGGAAATATCACACAAGGTATTAGGTAGAGGCCCCGGTTCTTGAATATCCAATGAAATGTTCTGTGAGACCATTTCAAATGCGTGTGTACTGTACTGGAACCAATCAGTATTGCTGGATTTGGTATCCAGGAGCCCTCAGGTGTTTGCAGTCAGTCAGCCTTCTCTAGTGCACCTTTATTTATTTATTTATTTAGTGGTGTCTCAGATAAATACCTTTGAGCTATTAGTTCATTTACAAAGGTTCCATGTCAAGGTACAATACAATAAACAACAACAGCAAGGAAGGCAGTCGTACAGTACATACAAGCCTGGTAATTACAAAATTGAGTTACTCTACATGAAGGATACTTATAGATGCATTACAATTGAGGCAACTATGCAGTTAAAGACAGTCCTAGAGGGGTGGAAAAGTAGGGAAAGTTGGGGAAATAAAAGAGTTGTAAGTAGAAGCAGTCATAGGGCCTTGTCAATGTTAGGAGGCTTTGAACAGAATTGAGGAGGGTGTGCATGAGGGACTGTGGATAGAGAAGGGGAGGTGGGTGAGGCATTAGGTAAGGGGGGTTATGAAGGGGTGAGTGGGTAAATAGGAGGTGGAGGTAGTGGACAGGAAAAAGGTAAATAGGAGGAGGAGGTAGTGGAGAGGAAAAGGGTAGGGAGAAGTGGGGGAAGTATGGCTGGCTCGGGGTTGCCTTGGATGTCACATCTCTTTTCAATCCAGTAAGAGATGTCTGTCAGGATTACAGAGACCAGAGTAAGTGCTAGGATATCATAATAGAAATCCTGGTGAGACCGGGGGGGTTATCAGTGGGTACAGTCACAGCCACTATGTGCAGTCAGGTGCGAGTGAAGTTGTGTTTTAAAGTGCCCGATTTTAGTAGTCTCTATCACATCACTAGGGAGAGAGTTCAGCCAGATCAGTGCTCTGTACTCAAATGGCCATTGTCCATGTGTGATCCTTCTGAAAGGTACCTTGAAGGTGTTACTTATGGTACCTCATGTTAACCTAGGTGTATCAGTTTGGCACAGTAAAATTTGGACCCCCAGTGGTGTAAGACCTAAAGTGACCTTTTTGGCAAGCAAACACACTGGTACTTATTCCTGTTATGTAGGTTTAGCTAGCCAGGTTGAGCATATAGTTCACAGGTGTAAGTTAGTCTATTTGCTCCTAGCAGTAGTCTGCATGCTTTGTTCAACACTAGGGTGATCCATTTTAGTGCCGTGACTGTGGCTGCCCCATAGACAACCAGCCCGTAGTCTGTTAACGTGAAAACTGAGCTATATATTGCAAGATTGAGGGCACTATCTGTTACACAGTTTTTTTGCCTGTACAGTTGACCTATTTTGGTGTTAGTGGACTTGGCTAATAGATCAATATGTTTTGAAAAGGTAAGGGAGCTATCTAGGGTGATTCCCAGGTATTTTAAATTCTGGATCATTTCCAGTTTTCACCTTTGTTATTCAAGATATTGAGTTGATGCATCCTGTATCAATTGTGGGAGGAGACGAACAGCATTATTTTTGTCATCTTATGGTTTAGCATGAGTCTAGATGAATGGAACCAGTATTCAATGCTTGCAAAGTCGTCCTGCATTTATTTTTCCAGAATGACAGGGTGTGAGTGACTAGTGAACAGCACTGTGTCATCAGCATACAATAGTATCTGACCTTTGCAAGCTTGTGGGAGATGGTTTAAGAACAAACTAAAAGACGGAGGACCCAGGATAGACCCTTGGGGGACCTCTGTACTGATACCACACTGATCTGATAGAGCATCTTGGATTTTTACCTGTTGATCTCTCCCTGAGAGACAGCTGCGGAACCACTCGATTGACTCTTGTGGAAGACTTGTATAGGTCATTTGGTCTAACAGGAGCTCATGACTGACCGTGTCGAAGGCCTTGGTGAGGTCAATAAAAGTAGCCCCCTCCATAGACCCCCAATCTAGTGAATCATGAATATAGCCTGTAAATTCTACTAATTCAGTAGAGGTACTATGTTGCTTCTTAAAACAGTGCTGTTGGATAAACTGCAGCTGGTATTTGTCCAGATATTCGACTATTTGTTTGAAAACTATACATTTGAGTGCCTTTGAGGATGGCGGGAGTATTCAAATAGGGTGATAATTTGTATGGTTAGTCCTGTCAATGCTTTTGAATACAGGTGTGACGACTGCAGCTTTCCAAAGTCGGGGGAGCTTTTCTGTTGTTAAGGATAGATTTAGTATTTTTGTTAGTGGTGTGAGTAGTACGATGAGGGTAAGAGTGACTAGCTTATGGTCAAGACCACCACCACCACTGCTTCTGGTTTTGCCTAATACTTGCTTGACGTATTTTTTTGCCTCTGTTTTGGTAATGATTCTAAGATAGAAGGGTGGGGGTGGGGTAGGGAGCAGGGTGTTTCCGGATTTGCATTCTACTTCACTTATGGGTTTGAGGTAGTCTGGGGGAAGCACCCCACTGAGCTCCGTGAAGGCCTTGTTAAAAATGTCTGCTATGCTTTTTGGGTCCTGTGTTATTTTCCCTCAGTGCTAAGCATAGCTGGTGGCATTTTATTTGCTTTACCTGTTAGGGTCTTGATGTTATCCCAAAATTTGCAACAGTCAACCCATGAACTAGAGAGTTCTGATTTAAAGAAATGGCTCTTCACTTGGCGAATGGCTCAGGTGCAGTTGTTACATGCTGTTTTGTAATTTTGAATGTCTATTGGAGCTCCTGTGCTTCTGGCCTTTTGCCAGAGGTAGTCTCTGGCCTTCATTTGGTTAATGAGAGGGGGCATCGCTCAGGATTTATGCTTCCTACTGACCTTCCATTTAGTAACTGGGGCATAAATGTCACAGGGGGCATTGAAGGTCTTTATGAAATGTTCTAGTGCTGTGTCCACATTGGCTTTGGAGTCTATGGCAGACCAGTCTTGTTGGTTAAGGTGTGCTTTAAAGGAGGCTAGTTGCCCTTTTTAAGCACTTGGAACATGATGACTCTTGCAGGGGGGTTGGGTGTTTTATTAGTCCAGGTACAGAGGATGGGAGAGTGATCACTCAGGGAGTCAGGGAGGATGACTGTGTGTGTTATTCACTCTGGTTGGTTGGTTAACAGCCAATCGAGTAGTGTGCTCGTACCTGTGTGATAGTTGCTACGGGTAGGTGAGTCAACTAATTGGGCTATATTTAGAGTGGAGATGACATCTCTATAAGAGGCTGCACCAGGGTACAGCCAGTTAATGTTAAAGTCCTGAGGACTATAACCTCAGAGTTATGATTGAAGTCAAAGAGGTAGTCAGTGACTGCTTTGAACCAATGGCTTGCTCATTGGGTGGTATGTATACTGATACTATTGTTAAGCCTTTCCCACGAGTTCAGAGGAGTATTTTTAGGAGTAGTATCTGTGCATAGTCGCCTGCTGTTATATGCAGGAGGGCCCTGGCCCTGGAGGGGGTCCTTATTGTAGATGATGCATCCACCTCCTCACTTCCTGGTTCTGTCCAGCCTAAAGGATGCATACCTTTCAAGCTGAATAGCTATGTCAGTGGTCCTTGGCTTGAGCCATGTTTCTACCACAGACAAAATATTTGGTCTGGGTTGTTTAACCCACACCTGTAGCAAGTCTAATTTAGATGTAAGACTGCAGATGTTAATGGAGGTGACTTTTAAGGTTCCATGATACTTTATTGGTTCCTCACCCACTGTAGTTGGCCTGGGGTTAGGGTGAATGTTCAGCTGTGAATGACAGCAGCAGCAGTAACCATGCTAGCCTTATAACTTGCACCCTAATAAGTTTTAGAGACATTGTGCCCTTGTGGCTGTTTGGGCTCTATTTTAATTATTTACTGTTATTAAGGACATATTGATGTTGGTGGGGGGGGGAGGCAGTGTTGGACTGTAGCAATACTAGTCCACACCTATGTATTTATCCAGGGAATATTGAGATCATGCCTTTAAGTGTCCATTTTGGATCCTCTGCATCCTGGCACTTTGGATCATCTCTCATCTCATCTGCTTTCCATGGTTCAAATCCAGGGTTTTACTCCCCACAGAAAAGATGAACACTTTGGCCAAGACATCTACCTTTGCTCCATGGGATCCCCCCATGGAGTGTTTCTGTTTTTTTTTTCTTCATACATTTTCTTTTTTGCCTCAAAAAAATCCTGCTCCACTTTGGAGACTTGTTGTTGTAGAAATTCTCTCTTTCTTTGTAGCACCTTTTGTAAAGATAGTTATTTTTCTGTACAGTCCACTATTTCCAGAGCTTTGTGCTCCAATATGACTTGTTCTGTATTTTCCATCTGAACAGATTCTGTTGTGTCTACAGCACCATTTGTGAATATAGTTTCTTTGGGGAGCTCTGAACGTCCACCTCTACCTCTTTCGTCCTCCAAAGGCACACTGGAGTTCTCCATCCCACCAACAGGAAGCAACACCCCCTGCTGCTAGAGTAGGTTAATATTTTATTCAAGACTTGAAAGCAAAATACATACATGGAAGTATTACAGCACACAAAATCATAATACAATAGGAGAATAAAAAAATGTAAATAAATAATTCATCAAACCTACTAATACAACACAACAAGTCCAAAGGATGCTGAAATCCCCACCACCACCAAAAGAGCAGCTGAATATTTAATTCAAAAACTATAAAACAAAACAAAATGAATAAGTATACAAGGATATATTTTACAATGTACAAACTTATAAAGGAAAACAAGAAAACCTAAATAGACAAGGGTATTAGGCATAAATGAGACATATTACTAGTACCCCTCTTTCTAAAAGGGATTGAAAAGGCTGTCAAACCTGCATACTACCATCTCTACTGTTCATAAATCATGATGCTGACCCAAAGAATTGGTCCATATTGCTTGCCATGCTAAAAATTCTCAGTAATCAAACTTCAGACCTGGATATGAAATGCAGAGTACCCCTTTTCCTGAAAAATTAAAATAGGTGTTAAGAAATTAGATAATTTCTCTAAATTACCTATGGCTCTCTCCAAGCGTTATATATTAACAGGGTCAGAAAAGGTAAAAACATTACCCTGTATCTAACCAAGACATACAGTATTTCTCAACCACAATTTGTATAATTCAGGTAGAACTCTACTCTTTTCCATAACCTGCCACAGCAACACCACTTTTTGCAGTAACAGAAATACTTGCTCCCCCTATATCAATTGCTGTCAGAGGGACCATCCACACCTAGCTAGCCAAAGCTAGTAACTATTGAAACTCATCACCAACCAAATTGTAGTAGCATCAAATTTAACCCATACTCCTGGCAGCAATCCATCTGTCCATATCTGAGGTGACTGATTTTGAAAAGGATTCAGGAGCCATTTCTCCATACATTCATTTCCTCTAGGACAAGTACGTTCTTTGAGTCCTTTATGTTTCAAATTGCCTCAGACGCCCAATATCTGGTGTGCACGTAGCCATATAAAGTCTCTCATATAGCTTGGAAGTCTTTTACTGGACAAAAAGGAATTTATCGAGGAATGTTGGACAGTTGATAATTTGGAATACCATGGGGAAACATAATAGAAGGATCCCAATATCCAACTATATAGGAAATTTTTTGACAATGTATGAAGGGAAGTTTACATGACCTTCCAAACTTTTCATTTACTTACTACTCCAATGAAGTGACCTGACAGGTGAAATACCCGGGTCTGTCTTGAGAAAGGGGTAGTTGGGTCCCAATCACTTAATAGGGGTCCGAGTTCAACCTCTACCCAGGGAGTCCATATTTTCACAGTTTGTTTCAGCAGGGGCACAATATTAAAGTAAATAAATGCGACATAAAAGAAAACCACCGGGTTCAACATACCTCAGCCTCCTTCCTGTACTGTTAAATAAGTAACACCTCTCTTAACAGGGTTCAGCCTGCTGCCCCATAGACATTGAAAAAACACACTATAAACCGTAGTTTCAAGATGTAATGGGGGAGGAAAAATAGCAGCTAAATACAAAAAGTGTGACAACAAAAAAGTCTTAATCAAATAAATATGTTTTGCCTTGGTCATCTGGCATTTATTCCAGCAAGCTACTTTCTCTTTAGCTGACTGCAAAAGCAGCTCCCAATTGTACCTTTGAGGATTATTCCCACCAAAGTATACACCCAATATCTTCCTATAAGTCACGTCAACAGGTATTCCCCATATAGTGGACATATCACCGGCGTCATACCCCAAAGGCAAAATACTGCTCTTCTGAGTATTTATTCTTGACCAGGAAATGGCAGCAAATTCATGCAACAGAGAGCAAGCAATCTCCGCAGAGGATTTATCCACCAAAAAGATCTCCAGATCATCTGCAAATGCTAAGGCAACAACCTGCCTATCCTCGGACCCCTCTGAAAGTCCTGTTATTGCTTCTGTCCTGTGTAGTACATACAACAATGGATCCAATGATAGAACACATAATAAAGGGCTGAGGGGGCAATCTTGTCTCATCCCTCTGTTAACCGAAACTGTTTTACCCACCCAGCCATTTATACTTGGTATAAGGCTAATACCTGTATAACAAGTCTGTAACCAGGCTATAAATATAGGTGGAAACCCAAAACATTTTAATGTTTTCCGCAGATAAGCATATTCAACCCGGTCAAAGGTCTGAGATTGATCTAAACAGACCAGATGCTCAAATAACTCCTGTGTTTCTCCCTTATTTAAAATCCCCTCTATCAAAATAAGAGCATCCTGGACTCTTCTCCCTGGAATGCTGCTAAACTGGGATGGATGCACTAACAGATCAATAACACTTGCCAATCTATTACTCAAAACTTTCATCTGTATCTTATAGTCTGTATTCAAAAGTGAGAGTGGTCTCCATTTTTTTAAATCTCCACAACATCCCCCCTTAAAAATCAGGATCAAAAGTCCCTCCAACATACTCCTAAGGAGTTCCTTTTGGGATAAACAGTTATTTAAACATGCGCCAAATTCTGGTCCTAAAATGTTCCAAACATATTTATATATTTCATGCGGGAGGCCATCAGACCCCGGTATAGTGCCAGCTTTAAGTGACCAAATAACAGTTTTTAGCTCAGCCTGTGAGATGGGAGTAATCAGAAGAAATCCAACTTTCTTTGGAAGCTGGGGTAAATTGATGCATGCCAACCATGACTGCATCTTCTCTACTGGCAGGTTCTGGCTAGCAAAAATATGGGTAAAATGGGAGGAACTTTCCTCCAGTATACTAGCATTGCTGTACACTGGAATTCCGGAGGAATTATTAAGGTACTCCATACTGTGTCATTCCTGGAGGAGTTGCATGGATTCAAGGTAAAGTATCTCTTGCTCTCCAGTAGTGTCATATTTTTGTTTATATTCTAGAGATTTTAAGGCCTCAATTTGTATATTTGCCAATACCGGTTTGAAATGTCTAATCCTCTACAGATCTTCCGTCCCTAAATTGGGTCTGAAAGATGTCCAGAAAGTAATGCTTTTCCTCAAAAAGGAGCTCTCCCCATACTGGAATTTCCCATTAATACACCCTATTTTTTGAAAAAAAAGTTTTTATCTCCCTTTTCGTATCTTTAGACCAGGCAGAACTATCTTCATATAAAAAAACTCACAGATTTACATGCCTGAAGTACCGAGAAGAAGCCTTCATTCACAATGGGAATAGATAATAATGAAATATTTAATTTCCATGTCCCCAGTCCCCGACGCTCCTCCGGGAGGTCACTAAGGACAAGGGTCAATAATCCATGATCTGAAGTAGCTACATCCTGTAAATAAACCTTCTTAATATTTAAAAAGGCAGGTACAAAAAAATAATCAATTGTGGAGGCTCAAGGGCCACAACAATACATGTAACACTCATTTAAAGGGAGACAACCAAAGGCATCTATAAATCCTACATCACTAAGAATGTGGGCCAGACACTGAGCATCACAATAAACTTTTTTATTTGAAGCAGGGGTAAAGTGCTGGGGCTAAGTAGCATTAAAATCCCCACCCAAAAGCATTAAATGAGATGTCTGAAATAAGGGAGATAGAGATCGAAAAAGGCGCGCTTTGTCATATTTAGTTTGTGGAGCATAAATGTTTATTAGTCTGACCAATTGATTATCCCATTTCACATCTAGTAACAAAGCTCTACCTGGCTTTATCTCTAAGTGATGTACAACCTGAATATTAGGGGGAAAAAAAACAAATCCCCACTCCTGAACATAAATCATCCCCCTGGGACCAGAAACTGTCACCCCAAAGCAATGCAGTTGAGGCTATGGACCTCTCTTCTAAGGAATGTAAACGCACATCCTGGAAAAAAACACAATCCAGGTTTTTATGCATAAAATATTCAAAAGTGCTGTGGCGTTTAGTAAGGGATTGAATGCTACTGACATTCAAGGAAGCTATACAAAAGGAAAAAGGAGCCATGATCGACTTATGAATGATGTATCACTTTACTTTACTGGAGGCCCTTGTTACCCTTCCACTTTTAGCACCAAGGGTGGAATGATCAGATTGGTCTGAGCAGTCAGCTTGGGGCTCAGTCATCACTACTCCTTCTGTAGCGGGATCCATAGGAACATCAGAGAGTACAGCAAACTTGTTTAAGACCTCTAGGGGGCCCACAGGATCATTTTTCCTAGATTTAGCTTTCAATTTTGCAGGCTTTCCTTTCTTCCCCTGAACCAAAGTATAATCTCTGGGCTCCCAATAGCATCACTTATCTGTTCCTCCAGAGGATTAGAAGTGACTTTGGTCTGGGGACTACTTAAATTCAAAGTATTCACAAAAGAAACAAGATTTTCACTTATCTGAACTGGTAACTGGCTGACATTCATAGGCAATACAGGGTTAGTCTTCCAATGCCCATCAGAGAGCGGAATCCAGCCCGCTGTTAGCAGGGCCTTGTCAGAAGACCAAGAACTTGTCTTCTTGGTACTCCAGTCACACCTAGGTGGAGATTTGACTGGCTCAAGGGGCTCCACAGACCTCTTCTCTGCTGAAAGTAGCTTGTTAAATCCATTGGAAGCTGCGGTACCTGGAGAGGTATCCAATCTTTTCCTTTTTCAGTCCTCCACTTGTCGAAGGCGCTCTGTTGTAAGCTGCTCCCTGATGTAGAGCAACTCTGCAGCTAAACACTGCTGCTTTTGCTCTAGGCTCAATTGCCAGCCGATTCTTCCAGTGAGGAACTGCCATTACGGACGATCTGCTGGCCACCCATAAGGTGCATTCCAGCTGTCCCTACAGCGGATCCTCCGTCTTGCACACTCATGGTTCTGATAAAATCTCCTGGGCTTCCTCAGCCCCAGCCATCCATCTACCACCAGGATCGACACAGAAATGATGCGTCTCTCTGTTCAACAGGCCCCCTACTGCAAGAGTAGGGGTTTTGCACCCATACCCCACAGCATGAAGCTGAACACAGGCAGTGTTTTCCAGCATTCATTTTACAGTCAACAAAAATGAAATAAACAAATAAATATGTCACATCCCCACTATTATTGATTGTAGTAATTTAACCAACCACACAACTGGCAAAAAAGTAAAAGGCATAAAATTACAGAAACAAAAAAAAAGAAGAAAAGGAAACATGACTAGAGTTGAATACTCTAGTAAACAGGGTGTAATATCCCTAATTACATGTTTTTCCTGTATAAAAAATAACAATTTTACCTACCTACCTAGAGTTGAAGCCATATGAAAATCAAAACATTTTGAAACATTTTAACTTTGCTACTTTCCAGTGATGTTTCCAAGAACTTGATTTGTTGATGTCAGAGCATTGCAATTAATTTACTGCTGTGCTATCCATGGGATCCTGCTGCTTCTACTCTGAGGGCTGGAGTGACAGACAGGAAATACACTCTTTATTTAGCTACAGTGTAGCAGACTGAAGGTCTTCTATGGCCAACAGATACTGGGTCAGCTCAGCTGACCTCAGTTGGAACTGGGGTTCTGCCAGGCCCTGACAGTGACACAATGAAATGCTAGCTTACTCTGGTGGTTGCTCACTATAAAGCTGGTGGATTCTTGTACTGGTTTTGTTTAAAGCTTGCTGGTTCCAGAAGAGGTGGATGATAACCATCTGAAATGTTGGTTTGGGTGGGACTCTGATGAGGGGTGCTTCTGGATCATGCTGCTGGAATTCCATGTAGAGTGTTTCCTTTGGAAGGATGTGGTGCAGGCTTATTCAGGATCATGGTGATGGGCTGCCATTTAAAGTGATTGTTCTTGGAGACTGGTACTTATGCTGGTGTAAATGCTGGTTGCTTAGCTCTACAGGTTGAATTGACTGCTGAATATATAGCTCCTACTTGTCTGCAGCTAACAGCAGTTGCACATGGCACCAGCTGGAGACTAAAGCAATGTCACACTGTACTTATATGGAACACAGATAGAGATGTTGTGAATTTAAACTTCACTGGTGATGTTAGTGCAGAGTTGGGAGCTTTGCAGTATGAGTAGCTGGGCAAGGTTTCCCTACTTAACCTCAACTTCACACAGTGAGTTTTTTTTTTCTTTTTTGAAAAACTGATGTAAAATACACTCCTCACTTGTAAACCATGTTTTCACACCCCCTCCCACCACAAATGAGTATCAATACTATAGGTACCCACACCTACCCAATACTCTCAGTAGCATCCACCTCCTTCCTCCCTCCCTATTATCTTGGCAAAGTTTTTTTTTTTTAAATCACTATAAATCTAAATCACATTCTCACACCCCAGATGAATTCCAAGACTTGATTGGGAAGAGGGTTGGGGTGATGTTGAAAATTCAGCTGAGGAGTAGGAAGGGTGATTCAGTGATTTAATGAAATCCTTCCTAGTACAATGAGGAGAGTAGCAAGGTGGATGCTACTGAGGGTGAGGATACCTATTAATACCCACATTTGGTACAAAGGAGTAGGGCAAATGACCAGCATGAATGATGGTGGCTTCTGTTTAAAAAAAAAAAAGCTGTGTAGTTGGCACTTTGCCAGCAAAGTTCAAGTACACACAGTTCTTGGATGTCTTCAGCTGGTGACGTGAGCACTTCACCAGGTGAAGACAGGTAGAAACTACACATAGTGACACATTTATCAGTAAAGTGCCACTATGCATAGTCTCCACCTAGGGAAGTGGACACTTTGTCAGGTCAAGAACAACACAAAATGCCACTTCATTCTATGTAAATTCTGGAAACCATGTAGCTCCCAGACTTTTGCTACACCTCCACAGAGACTTGGCTTCAGATTATATCACATTGTGGCTCCCCAAACATCACACCCTTATATGGCATTGAGGCTTGGCTTCAGATGACATTACAGTAGTGCCTTCTCAGCCATCTTTTCAGCACATGCCTCAAGTGCCACTTGGTGACCCCCAAAAAACTGCTGTATGGTTCCTAGGACAGTGGGAGGAGGGAACCAACAGGGTAAGTGGAATACCATTCTTGTAACACACCTTCTCATTTAACAGTACAGAAGCACTGTCTTTGAAGAAATCTCCAAGAATCCCAAGTTTCTTCAAGTATTCTTACTAATAATTTTTTCAGAAAATTTTTATTTTAATTTCTGTGAGACTGTCTCTATTTCAGACAATTAAGATCATGTACATTATATTCTTAACGGGGGATTTGTTAACCACAGGCTGATTACACTGTTATTCTGCTTAAAGTATTTACTTTTAATTAACTAGATATGGTCTGTCATACATTGAGCTATTTGAAGTTACCTTTAACATTTTAAGTTGTTTTCCCCTAAAGAAATGGGAGAGATTACTATGAACATGTATGCAATTCTGTAAGTAATCCTGTCACTTTGCTGCTGCTACTGACTGTTGAAAAAGTCCTGTTTGTTTCACACAGTATTCTATAATCTTCACTGTATTTTGACCAATTCAAGCAGCTCTCCTACCAGACTACATAATTACCAAGCTGAATTTGCTGTGGATACAGTAATTCAGTCAGGTGTGTCAAACAAGAGCAGAATCTGCCTCTAAGTCTTGTGTTCATCCCTAATTATAATGACGGAAACTTACATTTTGACAGCTGTCACTAATAGTCATGGCTTCAGTTGATTCTGTTTATTAAGCCTTTGGCTTCTCAGAATCAGAAAAACACATAAAATAATAGCTGAAGAAATATTTTACTCCAAAAGAAAAAGTGGAAAATTAGGTGGCATCCAGTTTTGCGTGGAAATTAGAAATGTTTACAGCAAAAATGATTATAAAGCAATAAACCTTTATATTAACTTCCTCCTGTCACTCGTAGGGTACTGCCTTTGAAAGCTTGGGAGCTGGGTAGCATTCTGACTTTAAAACAACTGGGATAACTCCTAAAATTGGACTCATGAAAGTTTTTTAAGCCTCTAAATCATAATTTACAGAACTATTGTTTACAATTTAAACAAATTTTGCTGTTACAAATTGTAAACAATATTTTTTCTACAAACTGAGCTCAGTGCCTTCATCATAGCTACAATTTGCATCAAATTTTATATAGTTAATAGCAGCATCAGAAATAGTGGAAGTGTTATTAATTTTTATGAGACATCTGTTCTTACTTTTCATTTCATAAATGTTTTTCTTTTGTTCTTTAGGATGTTTATTTACCTAAAAGTATTAGGTTTTAAGAGAAGTGATTTACCTGTCAGCTGATATACATAGTTCAGTCCCTCTTCCCCTATCATTAGCATTGTGGACTCACTTACTGTGACATCACTAGAACCAATTTGGCAGCTACTGAGTGGTTGCTACTGAGTAGATGTGATGTCACCATCAATGAGGTCACAATGCTGATGAGGTATAAAGAGTAACAGATACATCTGCCTCCAGGCAGAGTGTTTTACATATTCAGTTGTCTCCACTTAGTATGGACACCAATTGCCCAGTGAATTGATTACTGTGGACATTCCTTGTTTTCCAAAAGCCATCTGCTATGCCCATAATGTGAACAATATTCATTATTGCATACCTGTGGCTCCAGCCATCATAAACAGCTGAGGTCTCTGCACCACATAATTCAAACTTACAACCAAGCCAACTAAAAGGAGAAAATGTATTTTGTGGATCTCTACTGCCTCTAACATTCATAAATGCTTATTGTTTACAATCCAAGCACTGAAACAGCATGCTTCTCATACTGTACTTCCGTGGTCACCAACTTACGTATGACGTCAGTAGCTACATCAATTGTTGGAGGTTCTCAGTCAGCCAATCGGAGGTAGTGCATTCTGTCCAAAAAGGCTGGTTGACAGTGACAAACAGCTATTTTGTACAATTTGCAGTGATAGTAGCTAAGAATACCACACCAGGTGCAAAACAAAGTGCCCTCTCGCTTAAAGATAAAAAAAGACAAAATTCTTCTGGAGACAGACTCATTACTGAAAATTAGTGTCTGTAAAAAATAAAATTCTGTGCATAAGCACCCCCCACACCCCACAACTGACATCATCAACTATACTATTCCAGCACTATTGAACACTTTCAACATGGAGCTGTAGATCTACCAGCCCTACTGAGCACTCACAAAAAAACATTTAATTAAAAAATCCATTTAATACAGTACTCAGCTACAATGGACATTGGCTATAACAGACAAAACTGCTTATCACCAACGTGTCCATTATAAGTGGTGTATACTGTATCACATAATTTCCTATGAGACAGAAAAGCTTCTAATTAGCAAAAGTGAAATGAAAATGGAGCTCAAATACACAATGCAACAGTTGACTACTTTTACAAATGAATATTAGTCAGTGACCTAGTCTTTTAATTAAAATAGGTAAATAACTGGTACCTTTGACCGAATTATTATCTGATGATTGGCAAAGCATTATTTTCCAATAACACTGTTACAGATGGAAAATACTACAGAGTGAATTAATTGCAGTTTCACAAGTTGCCCTGCTTTTACTTCCATATGTAGAATATTACAAGGATATTACCTGCCATTTTCTCATTAAAAAAAGCCATTGAATTTGTGGGTCTCATCTCTTTCACATTCCACAAATATATGCAGTTGTTTGGCATGGACGTTTAATCAGTATAGGGTACACTCATAGGTGCAGTGTCTCAAAAATAATCAAACTGAACCTCCATCTGCTGAATGGAGAAAGAATCAGCAAAGAAAACTGAAGCAAATTAGAGTGAAATGCTTGTTGTGATGTCAATAGTATATATTAGTAATGGCCTTATTTTCTTAATAAAATGTTTATTTATAGTTATCTTGGCATTGTAAATTATGGCATGGTAAATAAAGAAGTACTGAAATATGTAATAGTCACTTTTATAAAACGGTATATATATTCCTGCATACTAATTGACTGATAAGGATTTGAAACAATGGCTTTACAGCGTTCATAAAAAAATAATGTTTCAATATGTTTTATTTGACTCATAGACTTATTACATAAATATTCAAAACCATTTAGGTCTCTTCATCTTGTATAACAAGTCCTTGTTAGTCAAATAAATGATATTACCACCTAATATTTTTCCATTAATTCAAATGTCTGACTACCACAGCAATCCAACTCTTCATTGTACCATTACAATTAACAGTGCAAATCTCTTCTTGCCAATAAGGTTATATGACCAACTCAGCACTGGTGCCTCCCACACACTTTTTCTGCACAGTTTCTGGTGGCCATCTCAATAAAATACTGTAGCCAACAACCTCTCCCAGCACCACTATCAAAGGATACTGCATTTTCCACAACTATAAACTCAGATACCACCTTGCCTATCTTGATAAACCCTCTAATTTGTAAAACATTAAAAAAAATCTTTATTTCTTGCAAGGCCCTTATGATCTTTGCCAGTGCACTGGAGTGAACAGGTTTTCAATACTCACTACTACTGTATTTTCTTTGCAAAAAACAGTGTTATTGCATCAGTTAGCATTCAGATTAAACCAATAAAAGTAGGCTCTACACCCACATGCCCAAGAACAAAAAGGAAAACACATTATGGTTTTTGCTGCCCTAATTCTTGGCATATCAGGGGTGGGTTCTACCTGTGGGTTCTCAACCCTAATGCTCACCCCACTGTGATACAGCATTCAGACATACAGAACTGTGTCTCCCCACATGTTGCCAAGAGCCAGTAGGCCGTTTCTGAAGAAAACATATCACATCACCTTATTTGGCCTTGGAATGGGGTGAGCTTTAGGGCTGAAAACCCCAAGTGAGACCCACCCCTAATTTGCTGAGAGTCAGGGCAACAAAAACTGTAATATTTTTTCCTTTTCCTGCTTTGGGTGGGGTGGGGGTGTGGAGTTAGGGTTGGAATTTCCCTACTTTGGTCAGTATAATATGAGCCCTAACTGCTGCATTAATGCAGTTTGTTTGCAAAGAATTTTCTTACTTTTTTAGAGAGACTCATATCCTAATTCATGCAGGTCCCTTTGGTATCTGTGTAAAGGATTTATGATGCTGGTTCAACAACTATTTTGCCAACGGACATCACAGCAATGGATTTAAGTTGACTGCAGGTTGTGGTTGACATAAATCTGAATGGAGACCAGGTGTTTTTCTATCTGGAGGGCTTTACCCTGCACCTCCGTAATATAGAGATTAGGAACTATGAGTCAGAGTTGATTGAGGGAGGGGATGCAGGACTGCAGAACAGAGTTCTGGGGTCTCAGGTGGACTATTACAGCTAACTGTTGATGTTGTTGGCATTGACATGTTTGCTGTAACATTGCTGCCGTACAGAGGGCATACCCTATGTGAATACATCCATCAGGCTAGGGAAGTGCAGAGCCAGTTCCATCCCTCCACAGATGCATCCATCCATCTGGCTTTGTGTGCTTCCACGCCTCCAGAAAAGCAACGTATGTGCTTGGTTGTAACTGTTTTTTTGTGAGGCACACTTCAAAAGAAAAAATATGTTGGTTTCTTTGAAATTTTCCATGGTTATAGTGGATGATGAGATACACCTTTGGTGCATTTTTGATTATTGCATGTTCATTGTGGATTTGGCACTATGGTGAAAATTAGAGGTAATTTTGGGGTGCAGTGTGTACCCCATGAATATTTAGTGGGGGATAATGTCTTAATGTCATACTACTAATTGACACATTTTCTTACATCTACATTGTCCCTTAACTCCAATTATTGGTAGACCTATGGCATGTTAAAGTTGCAAGGTTATCTTAAAGGAATTTCATGATTTAATTTTTATGTTTTTTTTATATGGCCCCTAATTTTTTTTTTTGGGGGGGGTATTATGTGTTAGTGTTGTAGTACTCGTTAAGATTTTATTTTATTTTTTTTGGATACATAGATTCTCCTTTAACTCCACAGAGCGATGGAGTTATGGCTTTTCAAAGTTGCAATGTTATCTTAATGAATTTTCATGATTTACAGTATTCTTTATGTTTTTTTTTTATTTGCCCTTAATTTTTTGTGGAGAGGGGGTTATTATGTGATAGTGTTGTAGTATTCATTGAGACATTTTTTGATACATAGATTCTCCCTTAACTTCACAAGATGACAAGGTAATGACTTGCTAAAGTTGCAGTGTTATACTAAGGGAATTTTCATTTTTTAACCTTTATATTTTCTTATATTGCCCATATATATATTTTTTTTGGGGTGTTATGTGTTAGTGTTGTACTGTAGTACTTATTGAGACCTTTTTGTTCTGATGCATAGATTCTCCCTTAACTCTACAGAATGACTGAGTAATGATTTATTAAAGTTGCAGTGTTATCAAGTGGCTTCTACTGGTCCAGTTTCAGTGGATCTGATTGCAATCAATGCTGAAAAGGCATTTGATGCCATTGAATGGCAGTACCTGATTCATACTCTTTCAGCCATTGGGGTAGGCCCGGTATGTTTGAATTAGATCCAATGTTTATACTCATCCCCCAAGGTCAGAGTGCTGGTGAATGGGATCCTCTCAAACTCCTTTTCACTGTTTAGGGGTATGAGACAAGGTTGTACCCTGAGTCTATTCTTATTTTTGCTTGCTATAGAGCATCTAAATGCTGCTTTGAGACAGCATCCAGAGATATATGGGATAAATGTGGGTGCTCATTCTTTCTACACTCTTTTATACACAGATGATTTATTATTAACTTTGTCTGAGGTAGAGGTGTCCCTCCCAGTGGTTTGGAGGGTTCTTGACTCTTTCAGCTCCTTATCAGGATTGAGAGTGAATTGAACCATAACAGATATCCTTCCTCTTTCTAAGGTGGATCCTACTTGAGTGACTACATATGTGCACATATTGAAATGGCCCCCTCTGGGATTAGGTATTTAGGAATTTTTATTTTGCCTGATGTTAATGAGATGTGCAATAAAAACGTACCGGATTTAATAGAGAGCATGGCCCTGGATATGAATCGCTGGACTATGTTATTTGTGTCTTTCCCTGGGAAGGTTGTAGCTACAGTATAAAGTTAATTGCCTTTCCCAAACTGTTTTATTGTTTGAGCAGTCTAGCAGTGCCCATTCCCCCCAATGTTTGGTATAAAATAGATAAGTTATTTTCAAATTTTATTTGGAGCAGTAAAATTTCTCATTTTAGTAGGAAGATATTAAGGGTACCTGTCATAGAAGATGGATGGACTATGCCAGAGCTATGGGTATATCACATTACACATAGTTTTAGGCAATGTTTACAGTTGCTCCATCCAGATAAAAAAGAGACCACGTTATGGGTGGAAATTGAGCAGTCTATTGCTGGGGATCTCCTGTTGGCCATTTTGGTCAAGGATTCTTTTTCAATGGTTAGTTATTCTACTGGCCCTATGAGGTTCACCAAACAATCTTGGTGTACTATGACTAAACTTCTGCAATTGAATCACTCCTTTTTTGGCCCTTATGAGGCATTGTGGAATAATCTGCAGTTGAGAATAGGGGCGATACAAACTCCTGGTCATTGTGGGCCATTAAGTGGGTATCCTTAGTAGGGGACTTGTGTGACTTAGAAAGTGGTATGCTGAAATCCTTCTCACAGATGAAAGGTGGATATGATTTATCAAAACAGGATTTTTAGAGAATTGTACAACTGAGACATGTGCTAGATACCAGATTTATGAAGGAAGATACTTTGCCACAGACAGAGTTAACAACGATGCTGCAGAAATATTTTTTGATACCTAAGGGGCATACAAGTATGATTTATAAATGTATGCATATGAAACATATTCCAGATTGGGACCCTTCTGCAACGGATTGACGAGTGTCAGGAGCCATTTGATATAGAAAGTGATGTCGATGTTGGGCTGAGGTGCACAGAGCCCTTGTAGATCCAAAAGCACAATTAATCCAGAAGAAAATGTTGGGTCAGTGATATAGAACACGTTAAACTATTTAATATGGTCCTACCGGTATCTATTCTGTGTTGAAGATTTAATCAGGAACCTTGGTCCATGTGTCATGTTTTCTGAGGTTGTGTTTTGGTGAGTGGTTGGTGGAAAGATATTATCTCAACTATAAAAAAGTTTCTGGGATTACAGCTGCCTCGTTCCCCTCAGCTGTGGACCATAGGAGATGTCCACTTATTAGATCTGGCAGCACTTAAATTGAAAGATGTCATCATAGCAGCTGCTCTGAAATCCAAGAGGCCTCTTCTTTTGCATTTGTGCTCAATTACTCTTCCTCTGTTTAATCAGCAGCTTCAATCAGTACATAATGCTGCTTCTTATTTACAGGTAACTTATCAGAGAAAAAAGTCATTGTCAAAATGTTACCAATCTTGGGAACCTTGGTTAAAACATATTGGGGTGCAGAAGTAAATGTTAGTTAACTTTGCATTTTTTACTTATATTCTTGAAGTACTGTAATTCTTGGTATGTAAGGAAGGTTAATCTTTATATCCTTTATATTTTGCATTGTTTATTAATTGATGGGAAGTGAGGGCTTGAAGGCGATGCTTCTTTTGCAAGACTGTTTGATGGTAATTAGCTACTTAATGACATTTATTTTCAATATTATACAGCATTCTCATTATTATTGAAGTGTAGGATGATGTGTAATGTTATATTTACTTGATCTTCTTTCCTTTTATAGGATCCTGAATGGCATGTTATTTTATTCTGTAAGATTACATGTTTTTCTGCCATTGTTAGATATTGATTTGGTGATTCCAACATGTCATTTCAATTGTGATGTTCTTTTTTGATTATTATATCAGTTTTGTTTGCAAGCAAAGTTACAAATTAATGAAGTGTTTCTATACAAAAAAAAGTGGCAATGTTATCTTATAGGAATATTGATTTTTAAATCTTTATGTTTTTTATATGGGTGCTAATATTTTTGGGGGGATATTATTTGTTACTGTTATAGTACTCATAGAGCCTTTTTTGTTTCATAAATTTTCCCTTTACTCCACAGATTGATGAAGTTAAAGTTGCAATGTTATCCCACTGAAATTTCCATTTTTTAATGTTTATGTTTTTTTTATTTGGCCTCTAAATGTTTGGGGGGTGATATAATGTGTTACTATTATAGTACTCATTGAGAACCTTTTTCAAATATAGATTGTCTCTTAACTTCAAAGGCTGACAGACATGCAGCTTTTTAAACCTGCAATGTTATCCGATGGAAATTGTAATCTTTATTTTTTTATGTGTTTTATATGTTCCCTGAATTCTTTTGTAAGGTAGTATGTGTTAGTGTTGTAGTACTCATTAAGACATTTCCCTTGATGTATAGATTGTCTCACACACACACATATATAGATATAGTTATTTTGATGTTGTTATGTCTTGTTAAAATTTAAATGTGGATAAAAACTAAGTGATTTTTTTTTCGCATGAAGGAAGCTTTCTTCATAAGATTGTATCATTCTCATGAAAAAAGATTCCTTCGTATGAAAAAAGAATGTTAAAAAACTCCAGATTATTTTTTCATATTAAGTTGTTTTTGTTTTTTGTATGGCCCCATTCTTGTTTTGTATGGCCATACAAAAAAATAAATGGTCCTACAACAAAAGATTTTTTTAAATGTATTAGAATCAGATTTCTGGATCATTTTTCCATACATTAACTAAAGAATCCACTTAATTATGTCCTGATTAGTAAGATACAAGTGTTGGTGTCTTTTCATATTATGATTTTTATGGGTTTTCAAAAGTTTTTTTTGAAAAAAAGAAACAGAAACAAGATGGCCACCTTAGAAAAAAAATATATTTTTTTCTCACAAAACAGAATTACCCCCCCACCACCACCACACACACACACACACACACACACAATGCAAAGCATTATGCTTTTTCATATGGCCAAATTATTTTTTTCGCATGAAACAGCTATCCTAAACAGTATAATGAGCACGCTCATAAACAAATTTTCAAGTCCTGATAACTCTGGAATGAATTAATATTTTTTTTTCACCAAAACAATGACAGGCACCACTTTGGGCTTAGCTCTTTCTACTTGAACATTTCAGGCCAAAATTCCAAACTGTCTGGGCACTAAGTGATGACAAAAACACAACTTTTTCATTATCTGGGTCATGGAATCCACACATCTGACCAGAACAAACTTGGCATGTCAAAAGATCTTGCCCACAAGACCAAGCATGCAACATTTTGTTACAATGTGCTGAACAGGGGTGAAGCTATTAAAATGAAAAATTAGGGTTATAACATTTAACAGCCTACTGAGCCCTTACTATAGTGGTGCTACTGCAATACTGTAATTCTATATATAATGGTGACTTGTTTCGTTAAAGAAATTTAAACCTAGCTGAATTTGAGTTTTTGTAGTGCTGTTAATTTGGCCCCCAAGATTGAAAATTCTTTAGTTTTGGACACTTAGTAATCTAAACATTGGAATATTACATTTGTATTTAAGAATAAATGAATTGAGGAAACACTTGATTATTTAAATAAAATGAACCTAAAGTCACGAAATGGTGATAATGGTATCAACCTTAAACTATGTTCCCAAATCATAGATTTGATTGCTTTTCCCTTATGTACTTTGTTTAATTTTTCTTTGTAGACAGGTACATTCCCTGAGATTAAGAAGGTGGTGACCATGGTGCAAATCTTTAAATATGGCCAAAGAACTTTAGTAAAAAAATATAGGTCAATCTTATTCCTTTCTCCAGTGTCCAAGGCCTTTGAGAGTGGCCCTTGAGAGGGTGTTCTTTGACCAGATCAAGACATACAGTAAAGTGACATACTATCTTCTTGCACACGTGGCTTTTGTAAGGAGCATAGTTTGCTTGTGGTTTTGGTCAAATTGACCACTTATCTTCATGAGGCCTTGGGCAGTGTCGTTATGGCAGTTGGGATTTTTCTTGACTTATCAAAGGCCTTTGATTTGTTCTATCACAGTCCCCTGCTTGCCACACTCAGGGACATCTGATGTACTGCAATTGTTTAAGTAACTTTGAGAATTATTTGATTAGAAGAACACAAAAGGCTTGATATTCAAAAGTTTGTATGGGCACTAACCGGTGTTTGCCCATGCAAATGAGCTGTTGCCTTGGAGTCCAATATTCAAAAGGGTCAGTTGCACTGACAAACAAGGTTAGCACCTGCACAAATCACAATGTGTGGTATATGCAAATGAAGGACATGGACAGGATTATCGGCTCAAGCTTATATTCAGCAGATTTCTTCCACGCAAAATGGTTTAGCACATTCTTTTTGAACTCTGCAAAGACCAGCAAACAAAACCCTCTCTTACTCTTTGTAACCCTAGTGGCTGCCAGAAGTAGTGCAGCTAATTAGCTGGTTGGCTGCTGGTGAAGAACACCTGCCCCTGTGGTCTGTGGCCCACTCCTCTTTTATTGCCAGCATGTAGTAACAAAAAAAGAATCTCCCTCATGCTAGTAGTTCCCCCCCTCTGACCACCAGCCCATAGTAAATACATACAGTCCCTGGTTCTTGTGGTCCCCCAACCTTCTGATTGCCTGCCTATAGTCAAAATTACTCTCCCTGGTGCTAGTAGTCCCCACTCCCTCAAACTGCCAGCCCGTAATTAAAAAAAAACCCTCCTTGGTGCTAGTGCTAACTCCCCCTCCAAACACCAGCCCATAATTCAAAAAAACTTTCCTTGTGCTAATGATATTTCCACAATTGCTATCCCGAATGTAAAAAAAAACAACTCCCTGGTGCTAGTGGTCCCTCTCCCCCCCTCCCTTCAATCACTAACCCACAGTAAAATGTACAGCCCTCCCTTGCTTCCAGTGGTTCCCACTGAACACCCACCCACCCACAAGCTGCAGGTGCATATATGGTTACCAGCATAGGCCTCCTCACACCTCCTCAGCTAGATGATATGTCCAGGTAGGAAGTGCACATCTTATTTATATGACAGGGTGATACATCCTGTCCTATAAATAAGACATCCACTCCATGTTCTTCCTGCCATACATCTGGTGGCCAGCCATGAAAGTATAGAGAGGGCTGTGCTGGCTGCTGTATGCACACCCACAGCATCGAGGGTACTGTACTCCAGGTGGGGCCTCAGTAGTGTCTTATATACTGGAATTAGGACCTCCCTTTTCCAGCTGGTGATGCCTTTGCCTATTCATCCCAGGATCCTATTTGCTATATCTGCCACCTTGTTGCACTGTTTTATTACCTTGAGGTCATCAGAGATGATAACCCCAAGGGCTATTTCCTGTTTGGTGAGTGCTATATACTCACCCCCAAACTAATATGTTGTTTCAGGGTTTTTGGGCCCTGCCTCTGCTACCCATGCAAACTGGCCTACAATGGACATGTAAATGGCCCCTTAGTGCCATGCATGCCCAGTGGACTCATTTGCATGTGTCCCTTTCAAAATTGCACATAGTGTTCCAGTGCTATCCACTCTTGAGGCCCACATTGTGTGCCATGTCCAGGCAGTACTACTTGCTTAGTGCAGAGCTGACATGACCCTATATTCATTTGGATAGCGCCAGTGCACTATCCAACTGCATGCAGCATCCTTGGACCCCTGGGCAATTGCAAAGCACAGCACAAACCTTTGCACTCCGCTCTGTACTTTTCTGAATATCGGGTCCAAAAAGTTTTATCTAATGGCGTTTTTCCACCTTCAGTATGAATTGATATTGGAGTACCACAGGGCTCAACTCTTGGCCCTTTGTTGTTTAATATTTTTTAAAGTCACATGTTTTATTTTATGCTGATGTCATTGTTTTATTTTTTCAAGGGAAAGCAAATAGAATGTTTGATTTCCACATCACACTTAGACTTTATTTTGTTTCAAAATGGTTGCAAGGAAATGGTCTGCTAATTAATTTCTGTAAGACCAGGACCACTGTATTTGGTAGTAAACCAATGTTTTTTTTTTTCTATCCCTTCTTTAATTTTAATAAGGGATGTCAGGTTTAAATAGTAAAGTCTGTAAAGTATCTGGGTTTAGATTTATTTTTATGTTACAATGTCCACACTGATTTGTTGATTAGAACTGTAAATAGTAGACCTGGCAAACTATATAGAATATGTAATTGTCTTACCATAATTCTAAAACGTTTTTTGGTTCAGTCACTTATATTTTCAGTTATTGATTATGGTTTGCTGGTATACAATTCTGGTACTGAAATGGTATTGAACAGAGTCAAAATGTCATACCATAATGCTTGCAGATTCGTTATGAACTGTTCCAAGTATATAGATCATTGTAATTTGTATTCTGTGCTGAGTTCATTTTAATTGATGGTTGCTGCTTTTATTTTCTTTTATTTCCTTTTGACAGTTTACTACATGGCTCAGTATCCTTTTCTTCTAAGGATTCATTATAATTTAGCGGGACTTCTCATGTTACGCATTCACCCAGAGCAACAAAATTGAAACATCTTTTATATAGACCTGTTTTGGCCCAATGTTCATTTCTGTATAACGCCATCAGAGGCTGGAATTTGATATCTGCTGACTTTCATTGGTCTAGAACTTATGAATCATTTGAAAAACACAATTTAACAATATTGCACAGAAAACCCACACATGCTCTAACTGATTACTGCATTGTGATTGTGTTTGCATTTGTTATGTATTATGTATTGGCTATGTCTTCTGGGTTCCCCATAAAAATTGAAATTTTAATGCCCTTTGGCTTTCCCTGGTTAACATATTTAAAATAAAAAAAGATGCTGGCAACCTTGCAATCTGACTGTCAGACTAAACCCTCCACTCTGTTTCCTCTATAATCCACTGGTTTCTGCAAGCGACCACAGATATCTGCTGAGTCAACAATTTCATTAAGAGTACTTTAGTATACTCTTATGATGTGTTGCTATTTTCATATTGTAAGACTGATAATATTCTGTTGTTACAATATACGGAAATCATGAATATTTACTAGTTCATATGAGATAATGGTATGATAGGATCTTTATGTTCTGATGTTAGTCATAAAGTTACAGATTTTTTTTTTCAATCAGCTAGGCTAAGTACATGATAGTCTGGCTTTTGCTTGATTGTAAGCTGGGCAAAAACAACAACAAAAATAGACACTACTGCCTTACAAAACCACAAACTTAGTTTAGAGCAGACTGTAACTGAATGTTCGATGATTATTCAACATGCAGATGTGCATATGTGCAGGCCACATAAGAAAAAACACATCACTCATACAGAAGAGCCTTGTCAATTTGTCAGTGCACTACAAGTACAGCCACTATCTGAGCAGTTTCTTTCTGTTACAGTAATAATCAGGGTCCCTAGTGCTCAATGATGCTACAGTTCTGATTTCTGCAACAGGGCTATCAGGCTTTGGTGGCAGTGCGTGTTTATTCCTGCAGCACAAATTATTCATTTCTATAAGAGAATGCAGCCCTGCTGTTGGCAAAACTGTGTTGTGATGTCATTGATAAAATCATATGTTGTACATCAGGAGGGTCTTTAAACAAGTTTGTGGGGGAACCATGCACTACAGAAAATCTGAATATTTAAATTAATATTCTCCCAGAGCAAGTAATGATGTGGCATTACACATACAATACTGGACCCCATACATCAGTGCATTTGATCAGCATACAAGGCAGACATAAACCTAATGCAGCCATGTCCAGAAACAGTGGAGGAGATGTGGTGTTAACCACAACACACACACACACAGCAGTGTGGGTGGGCTGTGGTGACATGGGCAGGACAACAAAAAGTAGAGCCTAAACACAAGGCCTCATTGCTTGACCCCACCATATATGGGCAACCACTCCGCACACATACCCAATGTGCAGGAAAGGAAATTAATGCAGAAATGTCAGAGGTAGGAACAGTACATGCAGCTCTCCTCAGGTAAGTAGTACCACCAGTACACCAGCTGATGGTGGTTGATGCAGGTAGCACTAAACATGGCCAACCCATGGTATGTGATTCTTGTGAGGTCTAAGTCACTGGGCAATTGAGTTCTACAAGCTTCACAACCCAGCAGATTGCCATCATGGTGGCTGTGCTCAAAGGCATCTGCTGAAAGCAAGTCACAGGTAGAGCTGGACATCTGGGCAGCTTTCAATGCTGAAAGCCATGAGGCATGCACACTGACCACCGTCAAATAAAACTGGCATGACCTCCAGATGCAGGCAAAGTTTTAAAGCAGCACTCCAATACCTCACAAAAAGGCAAACCTCCAGCATGTAGAAAACAATAAAGTCTTCTCCAACTTACAATCAATCGCAGTCCTGGCATTTTGGCCCCATAATAGGTTCTTCATCAGTGGGTATGTTTTCCTGCCTCAACTACCACACATTTAAAGCAAACATTTAAAGTGACAAACCACATAGTGCTAAATAGTTATATGACCATATTGAAAACAGTCATTCTAAATTATTAAAACAAAATTTATTCCAATATAAAAACAAGTCATTCAATGCACATGTGATTTATTATTCTCTTAAATTCATTTCAAAGGCTTCATTTCATTGCCCACTATTGATTGGGTATCTTTGCAGTAGTAACAGTAAAAACGTTATTTTTAAACAGGAATCATACCATTATGACATGGAGTCCTGTTTACAAAACAGTCCTGTATTGCAAAAGTAAAATAATAAAATGTACATATACATACAAAAGAAAAGTTGCTACTCAAGTTACTATACAAACAAAAACATCAAATACAGTAATAAGCACCAATGGCCTCATTAAGACTCTACAAGCCAACCTATCAGGTAAAACAGTTTTAATTTTTTTTTTATTTAGTTTTTGTTGACCAGGTAAGTGCACTAGACAAATCCTGCCTATTTTCAGGCACGACCCGTGGGAGGGGAATACAAATGAATGCCAACTGCCCTTGAACCAGATTAAGCTGTTGGTGGTATTTTTACATGTATGTACACTGGATTTTTTTTATTTTATATGCAAATTGGGAATATTCTGTGATCTCATGTATGGGTGGATGAAGTATATTCCAGGCCGCTGGAAGAAAGAGACTTATCCCCAAATCTGTTCAAGCATTTGCTTGGTGCAATTTTATTTAGATGAACAGATCTAGTTAAGGCCTTCTTATTTAACATCTCCTTATTATGTAGGATTTGAGAAATTGGATGATCCAAAGATTTCAACTTATGTAATAATAATAATAATAATAATAACAATATTATAATATTATTTTTTATTTATATAGCGTAATTCCAATGTCAAAGCACTTCACATAAAAACATCGACAAATCATTCATTAAAATCACATGAAAACAGATTCAATCAAAATCCACAGAAAATCTAAAAGTTCAAATATTGAACGCCTGTTTAAATAAATTAGTCTTCATACTGGTCTTAAAGCCCTCCACAGTCCTGCACTCTCTAATCCAATGAGGTAGAATGTTCCACAGGCATTGCGTCATGAACATAATAGCCAGGTCATGTTAAAACTTATTTCAAGTGGCTGACAGCCAAGCCTACTTAATAACAAACAGTGGTGTGTGTGAAAATTGCACTTTAGGACATATCTAGAAATTCTATATTGAGTCCTATCAAGGCACCCCTACAGAGAATAGTTAGCTACTCTGTAGACTAAATTACCATAATTTAAAGTTGGTAAAACAATTTGTTCTGCTATCCTCTTTCTATCAGATTGTCTCAAAAATCCCATAGTTCTCCTTAGTACTCCCATTTTGTTGTTTACTTTCCCTGTAGTGTTAAATATGTGTTTTGCAAAGGTAATTTTGGAGTCAAAAATAACCCCTAAACAGCAATAACTATCTACTAATTCTAACTGAATTGAATCTTGGGTCTGAAACTTAAGTCTAGCTGCCTTCTTCCCCCCATCTTCCTTATTAGGGGAAAAATACTTAACTTTGGTTTTCTTTACATTCATAAGCAAATTCAACCTGGTGAAGCACCCCTCTATGTCAGAAAAATCAGACTGCAGGTTTAGCTGAAGTTCCTCCATAGTTCTGACTGAGGCTATTATAACAGTATCATCTGTGTACAGTCTAACGGCTGGACGTGTTGCAATACTACTTTACTATGTATACTATACTTTGTCTTCAATATTCAAAGATGAAAGAATAGAAGATTAAGGTATAAAAGATGGGACTGTGGGAAGGGGGAGGATTTAGAAACAAGGACATGCAGGGTATCAAACAAAAACTGGAGAAAAGTAAGTGTGTGGTTGTGGATTAAGAGGTAAAGGGAGAGGATGGGGAGGGAGGAGGGGTTAGCCAGGGGGTAGGGTAAGAGGATGGAAGTGTGATAAATTCTAAGTCAAAAGGTTAGTTTGGGCAAATAAAAACAAGGAGGTCCATTTGAATCACCATTTAACCAAACTTTGAACTTGGACAGCTATTGTTTCCATAGTGAACTCCTATTATGAACTTCAATAGAAAAACATTATGTGAGTGTCCCTTACAATCCTCACTAGGATGAGGGGATTCAAGGTGAGGTGAAGAAGAAAATAGTGCCTGATAATCAGTTCATCACTGCCATAGGTAGGGATCCCCAAGTCAGCAGCAAGAATGCTATGAGTGCTGGGGCTGATGTTTTGATTTTTTTATGCTGTTTGATACTTGGGTGGATTTTAGTAAGACAGGGGACACCCCAGAGGGAGGGATGAGTGAGGGAGATTGGCACCCATTTTCCATCACCATTGGAGGTACCACCTGACTACAGCCAGACAATATGGCAGCAGTAGTTTAGCAGGGCTCATGAACAGGCTGCTCTGTAGTCCCCTCCACAGTCAGTGAGATGCCATCAGGCATGGAGGAGTGGCAGGAATGGTTTGTATATAAGAGGCTACAAAATACTTAGTTGTGGGCTGGGTCTTACATTGTGAGTACTGGGGCTGATGTTTTGATTTTTGTTAAGCTGTTTGGGACTTTTGTGGATTTCAGGAGGAAGTGGGACACACCAGGGGGTGGTCTTAGTGAGGGAGATTGGTGGCTGTTTTCCTGTGCCATTGGAGGTCCCACTGGACCACATGACTGCAATTAGGCAATGGGATGGCTGTAGTCCCTTTATAACACCCTGAGATCCAAGTGAATCCTCATGGGAGCAACCCGATGGGTGAGTGCCATGAAGCAGAAGTGCAGCTACTGATTCAGTGTGGCATCTGGGGGCATCTGTGGGGAGGAGTGCAGGCTACGCTAGTCATGAGAGGAAAGGTAAAGTGCAGAGGCAGGGAAGGAAGTACACTGTAGGTGGTTGGAAAGGGATTGCAGCTGATCCCTATCTCGGGTCAGCTTACATTTGTATTGAGCATCAAGGAAGCAGGAGGGGGTAGGTGAATTGAGGGAGTTTGGGAATTGCTGTGAATATCCCTGACTGGGTTATATACAATTATACATATCTGGGGTTATGAGAAGCTGGGGCTGGGAGGATGAGGTGGAATAGAAGCATGTGCAGACATCAGGATAGTGGGGAGGAGAGTTTTATGTTGTAATAGTTGTCTGGCAGCAGTCTTCCTGAGGATGATATGAAGTGCAGGGGGCTGTCCAGTGTGCAGCATCCTGAAGTAGCTAAGGACAGAAGTAAGACAGCTCAGGTGGGAGCTGGGAAGGATAGAGTGAAGATTCAGAGGAGCAAAGCAGTGGAGAGAAAGGTAGATTGGGGTGCCCAGGGGAGTGACTGTATCAGCCAGAAAAAGGGAGAATGGAGGATTACCAAGTGCCCAGGGATACCTTTTCCTCAGAGGGCCAGGGAGTCCAGGGTGGTGGAATAGATCACAAGTGGTAAGGAGAAAGGGTCAGTCTCTGAGGGTTACCACAGGAGTGGGAACTTCTGAAGGGGTGCCTTTAATGAATAGATTTGACCAGCTGTCTGGAAAGGTGGACCGGGACAACAGGAAGGGGGTAAGGAGGTTGGGTTAACACAATGAATTGAGGGGTAGAAGGACACGAGAGGGGAGGTTGGACTCTGCAGGGTAGTCAAGGTGAGCAGGGAGGAAGAAGAAGCAGACAAGTGGAGCAGAGGGTGTGGGGATGGAGAGAGTAGGGTAGAAGGTAGAAATGGAAAAGTGGAAGCAAGCATGGCTAGCCAGAAATGGAAATACATAGAAGGGAATGGAGAAACAGCTGGAGGGATAAGTAGTGAATGTGATGGGATGTTAACCAGGTAGACTTGGGGCAATTGGGTGAGGGTGCAGCTCATATGGCAGTTGAGGATGGAAGAAAGGGAAACTAGGATGGAGGAGACAGAAGGGTGGTAATCGTAGAAGACTCCATAATTAATGGTATTCACTGGGGAAGAAAGGGAGATCCAAATGCAAGAAGGAAGGTTGTTGGCATGCCAGGGATGACAGCGGGGAAGACGTGCCCCAGAATTGGGAAAATGGTAAGGGGAGTTGGGGGAACCAAATGTAGTTACACACATGGGGACCAATGGCCTAGCTGGGGAGGAATTGGGGGTAGTGTAAGTTAGATTCAGGGCATTAGTGAGGATCTGCAAGAGGACGCATATATATATATATATATATATAAATATATATATATATATATACAGTATATATATATATATATATATATATATATATATATATGTGTGTGTATTAACTATCAATAAAAGTATATTTATTTTTATTGATCAGTCATAGACCATTTCATAGCTCAGTTTAAAATTACGGAATTACAATAAACATGCAATTCTTGAAACATATATCATTTCTAAGACAGAAGCCGGATGTATGTAAATTTATATCATAAATAAGTTACTACAGCATAATATCCAGAACATAATATGGACAGTATTTATATAAATGTTCAGAACTAATAATTTATTCTTCCAGTACAATACACAAGTCAGGACCAGGTTTCTGCAATCTGTAAAATACAATATTATGCATTATTTATATTTTAGATGTATTAATGAAACAGCAGCAAGGTATCCAGCTACCCTCTTAAGTATTAATTCATCATTTGTGGTAAACAAAAAGTTCAAAAGAGTATTTTTATCACAGGTCTGAATATTATTCCAAAGTGAGACAAGCCAGTAGGCACTAGGCCAATCACACCATGGACAAACGAAAATTACATGACACGAACATACGAACATATGAACATGCGAAATTTGCCAGCAGATAAAGGCTTAGAGGTCTATCAAGTCTGCTCAAATGTGCAGCTAGCAACCCTTATTCTGCAGCTGCCCCTCCCTTCCACCCTTCCCCTTCATTAACCCTCCCCCTTGTCCTGTCCCATCCCCTTTTGAAGCAGTCCACTGTTCTACTGCATACCACTTCTGCAGGTAACGCATTCCACCCAGCCACCACCCTCTCTGTAAAAAAGTGTCTCCTCATCTCCCTCCTGAACCTTCCTCCCTCCAGTCTCATATCATGGCCCCTGGTGGCCCTCCCCTCCTTAGCATAGAAACATAGAAACAGACTTTGATGGCAGATAAGGACCGCTCTGGCCCACCTAGTCTGCCCATTTTCCTACCTAACAGATAAGCTGCAGATCCTGGTTAACCAACAGCTTACTTCCTCCTACCGCCCACTAGGACTGCCTTATGTCTGTCCCATGCATTCTTGAATTCCTCCACTGTTCTTGACTCCACGACCTCCTCAGGGAGGCTGTTCCATGCATCCACAACCCTCTCTGTGAAAAAATACTTTCTCACATTACCTCTGAGTTGTCCCTCCTCTATTTTCAAATTGTGCCTCCTTGTTCTTGTACATCTCTTTTTCTGAAAGATGCTACCTTCTTGGACTTTGTTGATTCCCTTGAGGTACTTGAACGTTTCTATCATGTCCCCTCACTCCCTTCTTTCGTCAAGGGTATACATATTAAGCTCCTTTAGTCTTTCTTCGTATGTCTTCTGGTGCAGATCGTGCACCATTTTAGTTGCCCTCCTCTGGACAGCCTCCTACTCTGTCTATGTCTTTGCGGAGATGGGGTCTCCAGAACTGCATGCAGTACTCCAGATGGGGTCTCACCAACTGTCTGTACAGAGGGATAACAACTTCCTGTTTTCAACTGGTGATGCCTCTTCCTATGCATCCCAGGAGCCCCCCAGCCTTCCTTACTGCCTTCTCACATTGCTTGCCCACCTTTAGGTCATCTGATATAATTACCCCCAGGTCCCTTTCCATTCCATTTCCTTACTTTTAACAGCCCTTCTGTACCTGTCTTGTTTATTCCTTTCATGTATTTAAAGGTTTCAATCATGTCACCCCTGTCCCTCCTCTCCTCCAGTGAGTACATGTTCAATTTCTTCAACCTCCTCTCGTATAAGTCTCCCAGCCCCTTGATCTTTGTCGCCCTGCGCTGCACCCCCTCCAGTAACTTAATGTCCCTCTTCAGATACGGGCGCCAGTACTGCACACAGTACTCCAGGTGTGGTCTAACTAATGGCCTATACAGTAGCAGAATCACCTCCTCCCTCCTCGAGGATATACCCCTTGCAATACAACCCAGCATTTTGTTGGCCTTTGCAGCTGCCTTCCTACATTGTGCCGAGTTGTTCATTGACCCTGTGATGAGCAGACCCAGATCCTTCTCCTCCTCTGTCTGGGCTAGCTGCACTCCCCCCAGCTGGTAACTTCTCCTTCGGTTCTTCATCTCAAAATGCAGCACCTTGCACTTTTTGGCATTAAACCCCAGTTGCCAGGTGTCTGACCAGGTTTCAAGCTTTGCCAGATCATCCTGCAACCCCTGCCATCCCTCTAGGTCATCCACCACCACACCTACCTTGGTATCATCAGCAAACAGACTGATCTTGCTCTTGATGTCCCATGATATGTCTGCAATGAATATCCCAAACAACACTGGTCCCAAAACCGAGCCCTGTGGAACACCGCTCATCACTGCCCTTGGGTGTGAGAGCTCCCACCCACCACCACCCTCTGTTGCCTTCCCTGAAGCCAGTTTCCTACCCATCTCACCAGCTTTGCACCCACCCTTGTGCCTACTAACTTCCTTCCCAACTTCCATGCGGCACCGAGTCGAATGGCTTACTGAAGTCCAGATACAGGACATCCACTACATGGCCCCTGTCCAGTTGCCTAGTTACCCAGTCATAGAACTTGACCAGGTTGGTTTGGCAGGATCTGGCACGTATGAAGCCATGCTGTCTGCTGTCCTGTAGTCCTTTGGCCTCTAGGAGGGCCACCAGCCTCTCCTTCAGGATAGTCTCCATTAGCTTACCCGACATGGATGTGAGGCTCACTGGTCTGTAGTTTCCTGGTTCATCCTTGGGGCCACTCTTGTGGAGGGGCACCACATGAACCATCCTCCAGTCCTGAGGTACACACCCTGAATGTAGTGAGGCATTAAATAGGTCTGCCAAAGGTCCTGCAAGGACCTCTGCCAGTTCCTTCAGTACCCTGGGGTGGATGCCATCTGGGCCTGGTGCCTTGTCCACCCTCTCGAACTCTGCCCTCCATGATTTCTCCATCTGTCACCACTTCCCCACCTGCTTCTGCCATTTCTCCCACCTTGGGTGTCACCCCCCTCTTCTCTTTAGTAAATACTGAGCAGAAGTACTCATTTAGTGCTTCTGCCTTATCGCACCCTGCTTCCACCCAACCCCCCTCCTTCCTAATCCTTACTATGTGGTGATATAAATTTTCTATATACTGATTTGAACAGGAACAGAACCCCTCAATTAAATTTGTAGATTTGTTAAATCTAACTTTAAGGACATTACTTTGAAATAACTATCTTATAAAAAGTTTCCTTTGTTTATGGTCTGTCAGTATAATCAAATACTACCTAATATCATATGTAATATTCTGAACAAACCATGGTGATATATCTTGAGATTGAATCCATATCAATTACTTTGTAAAAGTTTTCATTTTTTTGTGTAATAAATGCCTTATAATTTAAATGAATGGTTATGCACTCGATACATATCTTCCAAGAAATTCCAGATCCATTTCCCTTAGAATAAAGAAGAGCTTTTTTAGACACTGATTGTAAACAGCCAAGAGCATCCCACTTGTATTTCTCATTTAAACATACATACGGCAATCTGCCAGGATCAAGTGACAATAATCTTACCCAAAAGTTAACTGTCCTGGCAGACATAAGTGCTTTCAGTTTAGCAACACCTGCAGTAATTCAACACAAGCTATGGGTACTGTTTCAGCATTATTCAGTCTTAATGTAGATCTGTACAATGTATTTAATAGGGTTTCTAAGATGTCAATGTTTGCTGAGTCCGATGTTTCAGCATGGAATAGGGCTTGGGGAAAACATGTTGCTCGAGTATCCTCAATGAGTGGATTAATGGCATTACCTCCATATTTATTATTAAAGATGTTTAACAAGTTGGCAGTTTGTTTAAGTTTAACCTTCAGATTACTTATGTGTCTTGACCATAGGCCATCACTGGTTAGCTGTAAACCTAAGTAAAATATGATTATACTGTGCATATTTTCTTATCCCCTAGCCTCCATGATTTATTAATATTATTAGAACCAAAAATAAAAACCTGACTTTGCACTTCATTAATTTTCATCTTATATTTTCCCGATTATGAGTTTAATATGTTTAATTTAGATCGTAGACCCGCTTGAGATAAAGAAAAAAGCACCAAATCATCAGCATGCACAAGTATAGCACATCCCTTATTACCTGTCTTAGGTGAATCAGTTTCAGAATCAAAAAGATATATAAACAATTTGTTAATATAAATGCAAAAATGTAGTGGGGCTAAAACACAACCTTGCCTGACTCCTTTGTTTGTTGGTAACACTGAGGAAAACTGGCCTTTAGTTCCCAACATAATCTGTTCCCACATATCTGAATACAGTTCTCTAATAATACTAATAATCTCAGGACTAATACTTCATTTTAACATCAGTTACATATGAACATATGAATCTGCCCACAGAAACAGACCTCATGGTCTATCAAAGTCTGCTTGAGTGCGCAGCTAGCACCTCTAGATTGAAGCTGCCACAATCCTCTCCCCTATCATCGGGATGTTCTCAACACTATTCACCCAGTTCTCAGAACTATTCACCCAGACCATCCCTCATTCCCTGTCCCATACCCTTTTAAAATGTCCTACCATCTTGCATTATACCATCCCCTCTGGCAGGGCATTACACTTCTACACCACCCTCTCCATGAAGTAATGTCTCCTTATCTCTCTCCTAAATCTTCCACCCTCTAATTAAAGCCCATGCCCCTTGTGTCCCTACCATTCCTCAGCTTAAACAACAATCCATACTGCCTTTGTTTATCCCCTTCAAATACTTGAATGTATAAATCATTTCCCCCCCATCCCTCCTCTCTTTCAGGGTGTACATATTCAGCTCACATAGCCTGTCCTCATAGGCTTTACTTTCCATTCCCCATAACATTTTTGTCACCCTCCACTGCACCCCCTCCAGCAGTTTAATGTCCATATTCAGATATGGGCACCAGTACTGCACACAGTACTCCACGTGCAGCCTAACCAGAGACCTGTGGGGGTAGGATCATTTCCCTATGCCTGGACAAGAATCCCCTTGCAATACACCCCAGCATCTTGTTAGCATCAGCTGCAGCTTTCCTGCATTGAGCAGAGTTGTTCATGCTCCTCATTATCAAAACTCTAAGGTCCTTCACTTCCTCAGTGTCCCCCAGCCTCACCCCACCCAACCAGTAGTCTCTGTTTGGGTTCTTTGCCCCGAAGTTCATAACCTTGAATTTCTTCACACTGAAGCCCAGCTTCCACCTCTCTGATCACTCCTCCAGTTTAGTTAGGTCCCCTTGTAGTTATCTCCACCCATCCACTTCATCAACTACTGTCCTATCTTAGAATTGTCTGTGAACAGACTAATTCTGCTCCCAATTCCATGTGCGATATCCAAAATAAATAGCACAAACAGCACTGGACCCAGCACAGAGCCCTGTGGTACTCCACTCATCACTGGCCTAGGTGCTGAGAGCCCCCCACCATGACCCATTGCTACCTCCCCTCAACCAGTTCACTATCCAATTTGCCAGTTTCTCCTCCACTCCTATGGATGTTAGTCTCCCCCCTAGCTGCCCATGAGGCACTGAATTGAAGGCCTTGCTGAAGTCCAAGTATAGGGCATCCACAGCATGACCCTTATCCAGCTCTCTTGTAACCCGGTAATAATATTCTACTAGATTGCTCTGACAAGACCTCCCCGATACAAACCCATGCTGCCGACCATTCTGGAGTTCATTACCCTCCAGAAATGCCACTAGTCTCTTCTTCAGTATCACCTTCATGAATTTACCCACAATAGAAGTGAGACTGACAGAATGGTAGTTTCCAGGTTCATCCCTTTGGCCGCTCTTGTGAATGGGCACCACATGAGCCACCCTCCGGTCCTGGGGCACATAACCCATGTCGAGGGAGGTACTGAACAGGCCTGTCAATGGTCTGGCCAACACCTTCGCCATCTTCCTCAACATCCTTGGGTGAATACCATCAGGACCTGGAGCCTTGTCCACCCTTAGGGCTGTCAGACCCTCTAACACTCTATTCTCCTCAATCCATCCATTTGTCATCCCCTCTACACTGACCCCATTCTCTTCATCCACAGAGGTAGTGGACCTCCCTTCTCCAGTGTGAAGACAGAACAAAAGTATTTATTCAGTGCTTCTGCTTTTTCCACTCCCTTTTCCACCAACTCTCCACGAGTCGTTATTCTCACTATGTTGTCCCTGCATTTCCTTTTTTCCCTGAAGTACCTAAAAAAGTCTTATTCACCTTCCTTAATGCCCTGTGCTAACCTTAGCTCTCTGGAAGATGAGCTTCCCTCACCCACTTGGTAACCTCTTTGGACCAACTCTCATATGCCTTCCTGTCCACTCCCCTACCTTTTCTCCTGAATCTCTGGAATGCAGCCCTCCTTGCCCTCACCCCCCCATCATTCTGCTATTCAGTCAGCCTGGCTTCTTGGCTCTGTTCTTCTTGCATTGAGTCCTGGTGCAAGCCTCCATAGTCTCTACTACCACAAGTCTAATAATATCCCTCTTTTGATGTGCATCCATCTCTGGCCTAACCCCTGCTAATCATTCCTGCAGTATTTCTTGCATCTTCCTGAAGTTCACCCTCTTCAAGTCCTCCACTCTTGTTTCCAAGTCCCCAGTCTCCTTCCTCAAATTGAGTGTGAACCACACCAATTGGTGGTCGCTTCCAGCTAGTGAGTCCTCCACCCTTTGACAGTACCAGGTCCAGCATGTTACCTAGCCGAGTTGGTCCACTGAACAGCTGTGTCAGGAGACCATCCTGGAATATGTCCAGGAGTACCTGCTCCCTGGCACTGGAGGTGGCAGGGGTGCTCCAATCCACCCCTGGCAGATTGAAATCCCCCACAATGACCACACTCCCCTTTCTACGTACCATCCTAATCTGCTCTGCTAACTTCTTGTCCAGCTCCTCAGAATGGGCAGGAGGTCTGTACACTACCCTCAGCCTCAACTTTCTACCCTTGGCATCCAGGAGCTGCATCCACAGTGCCTCAGCCCTCCCTCCCTCCCTTCCCTCATCTCCCCCTCATCTCTCATGCATCTGATCCCATCCCTCACATAGATTGCCAGCCCTCCCCCCACTCCCGACCCCTCAGTCCTTCCTGTAAAATTCTATACCCCTGGATTGCCAGATCCCAATCCTGGTGTTGAGTGGCCCAAGAATCAGTTATTGCTCCTATAATAAGGCTTGAGCTATAGTGTTGAAGGCAGAGCTGAAATTGATAAATGCTACGTAGAGCTTTTGTTGTCTTAGTTTTACATATTTTTCATGCAGATGTGCCAGAATGAAACAATCGTTTATTGTAAAATATCCTGGCCGAAACCCTGCTTGATATTGCAATAGTCCACCCCAGTTAAGCTAATTGCTCTGTTAATCTAATTAAAATTACTTTGGAAAATATGTTCCCCACATTATCTAGTAATGATATTGGTCTATATTTTAGGGGGTCTTTCTTGTCACCCTTCTTATGGATGGAAATAATCATACAGCCCTTCCAGGCACTAGGGATTTCACAATTATAAACACAGAGGGCCGGATATTCAAACTGCACCCAAAAAGTGCGCAACAGCAGAAGCAAGCACAAGTCAATTGCGCACAAACACAATACACGTGATATTCAAACATGGAGCAAGACAAATTGCGCAACCAGCCAACATCTGAATATCGCACAACCTGCGCCATAGCTCAACCAGGAAGGGGAAGCTGAGCAGAGATGATGCGCCATAGCGCAACAAAGGCAGCCCAGCTGAGCAGTCCAGAGGCGCCATAGCGCAAGCAAAGAGACCCCCAGCAGCAGAGCAATGGAACTGCACAACCAGGGAGGTAGGCATGGGCCCACCACCCATGCCACAGATGGGCACAGGGACACACTGCAGAACCAACAATGTACCCCCACACCCCAAGCACAGCATAACTGGGGAAGGGATGGAACAGCCACCAGACCATGGGGACAAGCAAAGAAAGCACATCCCTGCCGTGTTACTGCAGCACACCCACTGGCAAGCTGAGAGTGCCACACAAAGGGGGCGGACCACTCCAGTGTCCAGCAGCCCCCCCGTGTGCACAGCACACCCAGCACTGTGACCCCAAGACACCACCCATGTGCAGTGACCAGCACTGCAGGAATCCCCAGGCCCCCCCGGCACACTGCAACCTCGTGAACCACAGAACTATACAAGCCAAACCCACCATGAGCACCCAGCAGTGGGTGGCAGCACACGGCAATTGAGTGGAAGCCACACCCACACCAGAGACACCACCCTCCATTACACACATACCCATGACCATACCACCCCAGATGCCATGCACACCACTGCAACTGAACACCTATAGCCAGCTGCAAATCAGAGACCACCACAGTATTCATATCAAAATATAAATGTAATGAATAAGAATAACAAGAACAACAAAGCAACTATGTACATATATACAAAGCAGGGGTGGGGTATGGGTATGGTAGGGGTGGGTAAGGGCAGGGTGAACAACCGGGAGAGGGAAGGTGGGGTGTGGTGATGGGCAGCTACCGGCCGGCAGCCTGCCCTCCTTCCACCTGGTGCCGTGCCTGGGGTCTCCTCTGGCGCCGTATCCCATGCCACTGCATGTCCAGAAGGATGGCGTGAGAATCCATGGCCACCTGTGTGAGCCTCCGCAGTGCTCACTCGATGCGACACAGGATCTGGATACCTAGGACAAGGGATCAGAATAAATGGCTGTGACTGTCCACATCCCTGAATCCCACACATCATGCATGGCATACAGCCAAGTGCCCCACTCCTGTGATGGACTGCACCCACCCACCCACAGTGACCGTGCACAAGACATGCCCAACCAGGCAGCAACAGCCATATGTACCACTGCACTCACACACCGCCCATGTCCATCACAGCACAACCAAGGCTGCTGATGACATGGCTACGTGGTCGGATGCTAGTGCCAGCCATGTGCCCAGTGCATGCATGGACCACCAGTGATGCACACACACACATGCAGTGCCACTGGACAGTGATGACTGTCACATGTTGCGTGCATGGTAGTGTAGTCCATGGACGGTGGCCGTGCCCCCCCAGCATGCAATAGCATCCATGATGTAATGACACTCACCCTCATCAAGCTGCTGCTGCTGGTGCTGCTGCTGCTGCGGCTGTGGCACACCACCTCTGCCAGCCACCGCGGCACCGCCATCCCATGCCTCAGCCTGGGCCCGCCTCCACTCCTCCATGCCTGTGGGAGACAAATGAAGAGAAACACATCAGCGAGATCCTAAAGAAGACAGCCCCTTGCCCCACTGAGTGTGCCTGCCCACACAACCAGACCCAAACAGCACACACCTGCAAACACCTTCACAGCAAACCATAGCCCAACCCACCCCCATGCGCAGGTCACATTACACAGTGTCACCCATGCGGAAAAATACCGGTGCATACACAGCACACCCACCTGGCCTAGGCACAATGCCCCTCCTGGCACGAGACCTGAGGCGCTCCAGCAGAGCACGCTCCCTCCTTTGCAGGTCACTAAAGTGGTGCCTGCACTGCTCAGGAGTCCTCCTCTGCCCAGTGGCCTGCTCTAGGGCAGTTGCCACCTGCTACCACACATGGGTGCATGCCATCTGCAGGGGCACTCCCCCAAACAGTGTCCCATGGTGTGGCTCCACCACAGCCACCAGGTTTGCCAGCTCCAAGGCCCCCCACTGTCGAGATCTCCTGCCTGCATTCCACAGTTATACAGTGGCAATATGGCTCCATGGCAGCTCGCAGTAAAATGTTATGCCAATCAACTCCATGAGTCCCTATCGTGCTGTTCTACAGCGCCGTCAGTCCACATCGCACTGTCACCGAACAGCGTGATAGAGCCGTACACATGCCAGACATACAGCGCCGGGGGGCAAAGGTCGGGCACAAGGTCATGGGTCAGTGGTGCAAGGCCACGCACAGCGCCATCGGATGTCTACACATCCTGCGCGATTGGTCACCTGCATGCCAGTGCCACAGTGGACTATTGCACAGTTGTGCCACAGTGCCATTTGGTGACCAGCGCTGTAGCACCACTGGCACAATGGTGTCCGTGTCCGGAACTGCTGTTCACGCACAGCACATCATCAGCATGGCAGACGCCTGCATAAGCTACCTGGGCATGCGCAATGCAGTGTACTACGCAGTCACAGAAAAGCGCCATTGGCTCAGCCGGCTCAACCGTATTGCGCAAATCGCAACAGCGCGATATTCAGCTGGCACATGCAAATCATCTGATCAGCCATTCAAAGGTGCAGTGGCGTGATTTGCATCTCATTACAGTTGCTCCACTCCTAATTTGCATGCATTGCGCTATAAATATGCGACAGTGGACTGCGCTGGTCTGATTCGGGTACTGCAGGTGAGAGGTGAGTTGCAAGCTGTGTGATGTTCTGGGCAATAGTCATGGGATAACACTGTAGACTGCACAGTGACAGGTGTCCACTTCCACCCATACAGACCGACATGACCGAGCAAAGACCAGGTGAGGATGAAGATGGTGGGCGAAAGAGGAGGCCCGACTTCACCAAGTCAGAGACAGAGGCACTCTTTCAGGCCTACCTGGAAGAGGAGCCACTACTGAGTGGACGGCGGGGCACCCCTCAGGCCCGTGCTGCTGCATGGGAGGGGGTAGCCCGTGCGGTAAACCTGCACGGAAGCCACCAGCGCTCCGTGCAGGAATTCAAAAAAAAGATGGGGACAGACCAGAGATGGATCAAAGAGAAGGTGGCAGCCCTCAGGGCGGCACGCGCTGCCACAGGCGGTGGCCAGCCAGTGGTGGCAGAGCTGACCCCGGCGGATGACCATCTGGCTGCATCAATGCAGCATAGTGCTATAGAGGGTGTACCAGGAGGTGGATTCCAGACCGGTGGAAGCCCATCACTGCACGGTATGACATGGTGGTGGTGTTGGGGGGGGTTGATCACATGCACTAACATGTTCTCACTTTCTGTTACAGATCCTGTACATCTGCAGGGGACGGTGGTGGTGGGACCATGCAGTGTGGAAGACCTGCCAGTGTTGGTGGAGGGTCCATCCACCTCTGCTGCCAGCCGGCATGCACTGCACCAGCATGCATGCCTGGCTGCCACCTCTGTTGTCGGTGAGTCAGGTGTGAGGGGTGCACAGCCTGTGTCTCAGCAGTCTGGCATGGAAGCATGCCAGCACGCTGTGACTGTGGCTGTTGCACGAACCTGCACCATTGATGATGCAAGGACTGCAATGGGCAGTGACACATGTGTGTCTCGTAACAGACACACAGCAGGCCAGCACATGCCCTTGGACCTAGCTGGTTCCAACGTGTGTGCCAGCATGTCAGCACAGTCCCAGGGTGTGCCTGTCAGCACCGGTGGGGCAGCACCGGTGGCTGTGCATGTCTCTGGCACTGTTGCGGCCACAACAGTGGAATGAGTGGTCCCTGGGGCACAGCAGTTGGAGGGGCAGCAGCAGCAGTCACCCACCAGATCTGGGGGTACAGGGTCCAGCGGTGGCACATGCACACCACCTGTTGACTTGCCCAAACCTGGTCCTGGTGAACAGTGCCCACCCTCAAGGGGTGTTGAGCATCAGGCCCTTCCATACCCTGGGGGACAGAATGCTGATGTGGCACAGGACCCATTGGACAAGCACACCTGCCTGCTGCGGGCATCAGTAGAGCAGCAGATGCAGGTTGCAATGTGTGTGGAGGCACTGTGCATGGCTGTGGAGTGGAACAGCAGGGACAATGCATTGATCCTTGCAGAGATGGTCAGACTGCGGATGGATGTGACCACCGCCATTGACAGGCTGACCCAGGCAGTGGTCTCTGTCGTGGCCGCATTGGGCACACAGTCAGGTGCCCCTGTACCGCACACCCCACAATGTACGCTCTCCACTCCCCGTTCCCGGCATCGTGCGACACCCAGACTGTCGATGCCAGGTTCTGCTGTGGGCATCCCGAACACACCTGGTGCAGGTATGTTCGGCATGCTGCACACCCCTGTGCGGACAAGATCGCGATCACGCAGTGGGACCTCTGGTGGTCCTTCAGTGCCACCCCATGTGGCCCATGATCAACCTGCCAGTGCTGCTGGGACACAGCGGGGCCGCCCACACATCCAAGGTGGCCGTGGCACAGTGCCACCTGAGTGACCTGTCTCCCAGTGTGGGCCCTGTCTGGTGCTGCCCTGTGTGCAATGTGTGTCATGGTGGGCAGTGCACTGGTGGGTGCCCTACCCAACATGCCGACACATGGACCACCTGCACACCCACCTGACTGCTGTCCACAGGTGCGTGTGCATGATGATGCCTGCATTGTACTGTACACCAAGGTGCAAGGGTGCCCGGCATCTAACACACGTACTTTGACAGTACTGGTGGTGGGGGTGGTCCGTTGATCTGTGTGTTTGCCATGTCTGTTCCTACTCTGCTGTGCACCTGCCCATGTACGCTTTGTGCCTGGTGTGTGTGTGTGTGTGTGTGTGTGTGTGTGTCCATATGACTATTCACCCCTCCCTGATGGTGTGTTTGTGTGCCTGGACCCTAACACTCCCCTTGCTGTCATGCACCCGTGCTGTGTTACCCTGTGTGCCTGTGGGTTGCGCCTAGACAGTGTTGGTTGCACATGGCCCCTTGTCTTACCTGTGTCGTGCAAAATGCTTCTCCGTGATGGTGTCCCGGTGCAGCTGGGCCTGCCGGATCAGTCGGGGGTCCCGCCGTCCAAGGGGGGGCTGCTCATCCCCATCATCACCGGCGTCACGGCGGCTTCGCGCTGTCCCCTCCTCGACCTGTATGGCTATCCACAGTCTTTGGCCATGTTGTGCAGGATACAACAGGCCAGGAATATCCCACAGGCCTTTGAGGGGCTGTACTGTAGGGCACCGCCGGAGGTGTCTAGGCATCGGAAGCATGCCTTAAGCATCCCAAACATCCGCTCGATGATGTTGCGTGTGGCGGCATGTGCCTCATTATAACGTTGCTGCGATGAGGTCATGGGGCGCCGGTAGGGTGTGAGCAGCCAGGGACGGAGTGGGTATCCGCTGTCACCTGTGTGGAGATGGTGGAGATTAGTATCATGTACAGGTCTATATTGCCCATATCCCTGTGTTCCACTACCATGGCACCTGTGGCTTTCCCACCCTTGCCCCAAGCTTGCAATTCCTACATGCATACTCACCCTCTAGATGTCCTGTGGGGATGTCCCCACTCGCGAATCGATGGCACAGTGCAGATTGGTACCATATGAAGGCATCATGTGCTCCACCAGGGTGTGTGGCACAGACATTGATGATGCGCCCACTGGCATCACACACCACCTGGCAGTTGACACTCGAGAAACCCTTCCAGATTCGGTATGCTGCCCCATCGGGGCCAGGTGGCGTGCGAATAGCCACATGGGTGCAGTCTATCACCCCTAGCATGCCAGGCATACATGCTACCCTGTGGAACTCCTGCATGTTTGTGTACGCTCTGCCGCGGTGCTGGGGAAATGGATGTACTCTGCAGCATGTGGCAGCAGTGTGCTGAGGAATTGGGTGAGGATGCGTGACGTCGCCGACTGTGTTATGCCTGTGGTGTCCCCTGTCGGCCTCTGGAAGGTACCCGTGGTGAGCAGGCACATGCAGGCTGTTACCTTTGTCTCCACTGACAGAGCGTGACTCCGTCGTGAGGGTGCCTGCATCACATCACTGCACAGCTCACAGAGCTGCCTCAGTGCCCTGTTCAGGTGGTACCAGCCCGCAATCTCTACATCCATGTACAGCTCAAAGCTGGCGAACGCGGTGCACTGCCTGTTGGGAGGCGATACCGCCCGGCAATTCCTTCCGGCCACGTCCCCTGCAGCATGCCTTCTCACTCCTCATTACAGCTTCCATGAGGAAGCTGGCACTGTCCATTTCCTGGCTTGTGGTCCCCCGGCTGTTGTTGCTCTGTTACCCCGCTGCCCTGACTGCTACCTCCACTGCACCGGGTACACCTACTGGCCTCTGCAGTCTGTGGCCCCACACACCTCCCTTGTCTCTCTTCTCTCCTGTGCACTCCCTGGCCTGCACTATTTTCCACTGTCGCCTTGTCTGTCTCCCTGCCTCATGTGGCTTCCCTGTAGCGTTCTTGTGCCTCTTCCTTGAGCCTTTTTATTTTGGCTCATTTCTGCGGTGGTGCACCTTCCGGCTGATCTGCTGTTGCGCATTACGCAAGCCTTTCAATATTGCATTGTGCTCTTTATGCATGGATCCACCCCTTCGGTTGTGCATGCCTTCATTTGCATTGCGCTGTTGCTCAGCATGTGTTCGGTAGCGCAACTGCTTCTAGCTGAATATGGCAGAATGGTGCATTTTTGGACTTGCGCAAGTGCAACCCTATTGCGCATGGTGCAACCCTTTTGAATATCTGGCCCAGAGATTATAAAAGAGGAGTAAGAAACCTAGTCCACATTGAAGGAGTAACCAGAGAGACTTCATCAGGGATTAGATCAGGACCTGGAGCCTCTTGTTTTTTCAGAGCTGCAATTATAGAATATACATTATACAATGGCAAGAAAGAATCTTGGACAGTGATTGGTCAGTCTGGGGCTGGACCCATGGCATTAGCCCAGCACGACGCCACAGGTCCAGACTCAGCACTGTGAACCAATTTGCAGCACCACATAGAGCACCTCTTTTTTTGCATCTCCTCTTAAGAAACAAAAATATTTTTCTACACTAATAAAAGCATTCTTTAAAATTATTTTTTTTATTTTATATATAACAACAAGCCATTGTATAAGAGGAATAATGCACTCCAGGGTGTGTATCGTTTGGGATAATGCCAAGCCTGGGGCATTGGACGCTCTCGGCCTACAGCCTTGTGCCCAACCCCCCCCACAGGTGTGGCGTTATCCCAGCACGATACACACCCTGTCATGCATTATCCCTTTAGTATGTACTTCAGTCATTGTAATTGGTCTAAATTGTTGCCTCTTACCAAACAAATATGGGACCTCAGAATAACTCAGGGTCAAAAAGCATTTTTGCATAATGAGTAACCCATTCTTCTAAAGGAATATATGAGTCACTGTCATATTTGCAGTTAATTGCCCTTTAGCTACAAATAACCAATAAGATTAGTAATCATTGTTGTTTATTACAGTCAGCATTTTTTTCCATTCTTTTAATCGAAATTCAGCTTGTTTTTCTCCTAGAAAGATCTTATAACTTTCACTAGCCATATTTAGGGATTTGTATATACTATATTTAGTATGTGTGATTAGTTGATGTAAGGCCTTTTTTGCCTTATGGCAGTCATAGTCAAAACAAGTACAGTAACTGCATGTCTATTCTCATTCCTGGTCCTAACGTTTTAAAAAAAGGAGGGTTCTGATTTCTTGAAAGCATGATTTTAATGCCTTATTAAGTATAATCCCATTTTGTGGATCGCATAATTTATAAGAAAATTTACAATAAATTAAATGAAATATTTCCTCACTACAAGAGTTGTCCCATTTTATTCTTATTTGGTTCCTAATTTCAAGCTGCTGATATGGCTGTGGACTAGTAATTGATTTATTAGAAAATGTATAGCTGAGAACTAAAGGGAAAAGGTCACTATCACTTCTAATAATAGCTCTACATAAGTCCCACAAATCCATGGCTCCATTCCAAAAGAAAAAAATCCAGTACAGAAGGGCCTAGGACATTATAATATGTATGGTTCCCATGATTATCTCCACTAATCCTATCATTTATACAGTAGGTTCAAGCTTATATGGAGACAATAATTCAATCAATTTTAAGCCGGTACTATTGGTTCTCTGGTCCTGTGAGGATCTAGGAAATTTAAAAACATATTCATTTAACCAGTTGTGACATCATTATCTGATTAGCCATCAAAGCTACCTATTCTGGAATTAAAATCTCCACATAGTAAGATTTTATTACAAGCAGTAATTGTCCAGATTCCTAGATGGTAATATTTAGAGTTAATGGGTGGAATATAAACATTAATAAGACAACATTTTATCTGGGGTATCTGGACAAAGAATGCTTGGGCATTAGTGTTAGAAGGTATCAGATCAACTTTGATCTCGTTATCAATTTTAAACCAGGTCACAAGCCCTCCAGAGGGTCTTCCTACATTAGATAGTCTGTTCCCAGGTATTCGGTATGTACAATAACCATTTAGTGCAACATCATTTTTGGCTATATGCCATGTTTCTTGCAAACAGACTATTGTATGTTTATTAATATAGTCAACCCATTCCTTATCTGCAAACTTTTAAAATAATCCAGCAACATTCCATGTCATAATTAGTATAGAAGGATTTGATACAGATTCACTCAAGGAAACAGAGGTCTGCAAGCCTAAGGGTCAATCATCTTGCATTTTGAGATCAGTAAGTCTGTTTTTAGTAGAAATGTTATATAATACAATATACTGTTCTCACAGTCTTTTTCCATGGTCTCTTTTTCATTTTGGACAGCATCTTTTATAGTTGTAAAGGTGGTTGCTTTTTTACACCCCTTTTCATAAAAAGGAACAATATAAAGACCCAGCATGTCACAAGTATGAGAATTCCCTATAATCTTGTTATACAAGGTAGAAAAGCTTGACTTGATTTGTATTTGTTCACAATCTGATTAGAACCCATGTGTATAGCCATTAAAGCAACCTGATTGTCTAAAGAGATGTTAATTCGTTGTTCCAATAAATCTGTTACAAGTTTTAGTTTTGTGTTATTTTCATTTTTAAATCTCTTCAAACCATAAAGGAATATGGATTTAGTTACCATTTCATCATCCAAAGGTTCCTTAATGAATACCTTTGTTTTATGAGTAACATTCAGAATAGAACTATCAACTATATGCAGACCAGCCACATCGAGTACTGAGGCCTTCTGCAAAATCATATCTGCTGCTTCATTACCCTGTAATAAAACATCCACCTGACCAGATTTGTTTTCTTTGTTCCATCAATGAACATTAATTATTCTTATTTCAGAAACTGGTACCTTTAAGACATGTGAAAAAATATTTAACAGTACATTTTTCAGTTTACCTACATTTTCATTGGGTATTGTCTTAAACCCAAATATGCTGATCTGTTTGGTTTTGACTGTTATATTCCCAGTGTTAACATTTAACCTATCGCTGTTAACAAAATCAATAGTACAACCAAATCCCTCCAGGGCACTATTATTTAGCCAAATCTGATTTGCCACATGGGAGTCAGTACAGAAAATATAAATGCAATTAGTTGCATATTCATCCCGATCATTCCATATTTGCACAAAATTTGAATCCATGATTTCTGCCCACATTGCTGCCCTTGAGAGTTCCACAGTCTTGGCCTTGTTTATAGCTACAGAATTTGTTTGATCCAATTTCTGTCCATATAGGCACAATATTACGCATTTATCTAAATCAATCAGGTTTTTTTTTCTGGTTTTTGGTCTGTGGGCCCTTTGTTCTCTTTACCCCCTGTAGGCTCTTCAGGACATTGCATTTTGTGGGCAGAAAATTGTTCTTTTTAGGTTTGTATTATTACATCAGTTGCGCCACACTTCCCTGAAAGCTTTCATGTCTGAGTTGAAAGTATTTAGCTGAGCAAAAATATTATTCATGTGGTGCTCCTTACCCAGGTCATTATAATCACTGGGCATTACAGAAATATCTTTTGTAGTCAGAGAATCAATCAGAACAGTTTTACAAGTATCTGATTGATTGTGCTGCTCATGAACCGTAAGCCTCTATTTAGAAAGAGATCAGACAGTTGTATTTGCAAGGCCTATGAGTCTGTGCCCCACAAAAGGTTGCTCAGGAAGTTGGTGGATCTTGGGGTTGGGAGAAAAGATGGCCAGATGGGTGGACAACTGGCTGAGGGACAGAACCCAGAGGGTGGTTGTGGGGGGGGGAGTTATCTAGTACCAGATAGGTAACCAGAGTGGTTCTACAGGGATCTGTGCTGGGGCTAGTGTTGTTCAATGTCTTCATCAATGACATTGGGGATGACATTAAGAGCAAAATGCGCCTATTCATGGATGGCACCATGCTCTGTGTGAGAGAGGATACAGCTGAAGGGATACAGGACCTACAGGAAGATCTGGAAAAGCTGGGGAGGTGGTCCAGGATTTGGCAGCTTGGTTTCAATACCAAGAAATGCAAAGTTATGAATATTGGAGCCAAGAATCACAGGACGAAGTACTACCTGGGTGGAGTCTGAGTATCTGCATCAGAGGAGGAGAAGGATCTGGCAGTGATGATCACTAATAACCTGAAGCACTCCACGCTGTGCAAGAAAGCAGCAACAATGGCAAAAAGGATGCTGGGATGAATATATAGGGGGATCAGTAGTAGGAGAGAGGAGATTATACTGCCATTATACAGGTCACTGGTAAGGCTGTTTCTTGTGTATGGAGATCAGTACTGGTGTCCACACCTCAAAAAGGACATTAACCTGCTGGAGAAGGTCCAGAGGAGGACTACAAAGATGACAGTGGGTCAGCAAGGTAAGGCATACAAGGAGAGGTTGAGGGCACAAAACATGTACTCCCTGGAAAATAGGAGAGAGAGAGAGAGGACATGATTGTGACCTCCAAGTACTTGAAAGGGATAAATATGGTTGATAAGGAGAGCCTCTTTAAGCTGAGTGGCAACCATAACACTAGGGGGCACAGGCTTAAGCTGGAGGGTGGGAGGTTTAGGAGGGAGGTCAGGAAGCACTTCTTCACAGAGAGGGTGGTGGGCACTTGGAATGCACTGCCAGAAGAGATCATCTCATTGAAGATGGTGGGCAGCTTTAAGAGAGGCTGGGATAGGCATAGGGGGAAATTAATGATCATAGGTAGGATAATGGAGGAGTGGGAGGGTGGGCAGGGACATTAGTTCAATCTGTGGACCCTGCAATACGAAAGCAAACTTGATAGACCAAATGGCCTTTTTCTGCTGGCTTCTTCATTTGTCCAAATGTTCGTATTTTGCTCAAGTCTATTCTCCGATCCAGACACAGATAAGTCCGTTTGAGATAATGAGATAGCTTGGACTTCCTTTTAGCAGCTGTATCTGAAGTCGAAGCCAAAGTGATTTTGTTTTTTTTTTCTTTTTCCTTCCCCATTTTTGTGGTTTATTTTTGGGGGGGAGTGATTTTGGTATATGGATAGAGGGAAATCTGGCTTAGCTTGCAGTGAACCCTCAAATATCAAGGAGGGGGAACCTTCCTGTGGTACCAGCTTTTTTAGTTTTTCCAACATGTCATCAAGTCTGAAGCCATTTATTGCAATATTTTCCTTGAGTATATCAACCTCATTTTTTACTATAACTATTTGCTCCATTATAACAAGGTGTGCAGTGTAGGGATTCTTCATAAAGTGTTTAACATCTTCACTTAAATTAAATGGATATGTAGATACTGCACCCGAGGTCAAATTTGTATCAGATGGAATGTGTGATTTATAAGAACCCCCATTATTTAGGTGACTAGGCCCCTCCTGAAAGAAGTTAAAGGTTTCTGACATACCCAAAGGGGAATCATACTGCAGGCTTATAGATGCACTTTTAATAGGTGGCTTGTATGTTTGACCCATGTCAGTGTCATATTCACAATACTCACCAGTGATATCCCCTTCAATAGTCTCCACTGAGCCATCAGAAAATTTACTAGATTCATTTGATTAATGAGAAAAATTTTCAGAACCAAATATTTTAGTGATAGAAGACAGTCGAGTAAAATCCTGACCGTGACCCATACTTCTACCCAGAGCAACAGCATTGCCATACCAATGGGACGCTGAATGCCCATCTGAGCATGGCTGTGCATTTTCCTTTAAGGACCCAGTTTTGTTAAAGTGCTCACTTATTTTAGTTTGTTTAGATTTTTTTTGCAGTAATTGTTTTCCCTTATTAGATTTTCTGCTTTTTGTGTTGCTTGCACTCATGTGCAAGAAACACGTTTCATCAACAGTTAGGGAGCATGTCACAATGCCTCAAGAAATGTGGCCATGTCACTATGCAATCAGCTGTTTTGGTGCATTACAAGCTACCAAAACAGCTGATTGCAAGGTGTCCCCATGGTGATGGCTTCTCCTTTGGCCTCTCACAGTCCCCAGGAAGCCGACGGAAAGCCACCGCCCACTGTTCAGTGTGCCTTCCTGGTGACACATTTCAATAAATAAAAAATAAAGCCAATGGGGTGCCCAGTCCCCCTGTCAGCATGACCCCTTCCCCAGTTCATTTGCCGATGGGGTATCCCAATCCCCATCAGCATAATGCACCCCCCATGGCTCATGCATCCCCCCGGCACACTGTATGGCCGACAGGGGTGCCCAATCCCCAGTCGGCTCCACTGCCCACCAAACAAACTTCCATCTGCCACACTGGGAGCCCATCCCAGCATGGAAAAAGTCTCCTTGGCCAATGGGGGTGACCAATCCCCCATCGGCTTCACTGCCCACTGCAAAAAAATTGCCTGGTGCCATTCTGGGAGCCCTCCGCAGTGTGGCAAAGGTCCCACATTGCCTTTAAAAAAAAAAGACCTAGAATAAAAAAATTGTCCCTCGTTGATTCTTTTGCCCTCTCCTCCTACCCGTGCCTACCCTCTGCGTACTCCACCTCTCCACACCCCCACCTCACCTCATACTTACCTCTGGAGCCCAGCCCGATGATCTTCCGTGGACCGGGAACATGTCTGCACTCTTCAAAGCCGACCACGAACTGAAGAAATGCCGGTAAGCTGTATAATGGCATAAATAGTTTTTTTTTTCAACTTTGATGCATATCTCGGGCATTTTGGGGAATTATTTCACCAAATTTTCAACATGGGGTTCTTGGGACCCCACCTCATGAACTCAGTCACTGTCATTTTGTTATTCAGTCCCGAAAGGTGATTTTGCGGTCACTGTGTGGAACCACCTTGCAGGACCGATTAACGAAACGACAGTGTCACAGTTCATGAGGTAGGCCCCCCAAAACCCTATGTTGAACTTTTGGTGAAAAAAGTCCCAACAATGCCTGTTTTATGAGCGTGTGTTGCGCAGTTCCTACACACACTTGTAATTTTGAGCATTTTTAATATTTTCACTCCAGATTTTCAACATTGCCATTTTACCACACCTTCTTATGAACAGTACAGCTGTCATTTTTCACATCTCACCTGAAATGTGTTTTCACACATACAGGACACAATGGCACGGTCAGTGTGTGAAATCAATGTTCCGGACAGATTAAGAATAATACAGTGACAGTGTTCATGAGGTAGTCCCCAAAAACCCTATGTTGAAAATTTGGTGAACAAATTCCCAAAAATGACTGTTTTACGATGTTATGTTAGAACCTTTTATGCACGCTCATAACTTTGAGCATTTTAATATTTTCACTCCAGATTTTCAGCATTGCCATTTTACCACACCTCCTTATGAACAGTACAACTGTCATTTTTCACATCTTACCCGAAATGTGTTTTCGCACATGTAGCCACAGAGGTGTGGTCGGTGTGCGAAATCAATGTTCTAGACAGATTAAGAAAATCACAGTGACACTGTTCATGAACAGAGGTCTTAAACTAGCTATGTTGAAAATTTGGTGACAAAAGTCCAAAAAATGACTGTGTTACGAGCGTGCATTGTGCAGTTTCCACGCACCCTTGTAAGTTGACGAATTCGTAATCTTTTCCATCCAGATTTTCAACATTGGCATTTATCTACACCTCGTTATAAACAGTACAGCTGTCATATTTCACACCCTGGCTGAAATGTGTTTTCACATTTCCGGCACAGAATAGCATGGTCGCTGTGGTAAATCAGTGTTCGGGATAGAATAAGAAAATCACAGTGACACTGTTCATGAGCAGAGATCCCAAAATGCCTATGTTGAAAATCTGCTATAAAAAATCTCAAAACTCATTACATTATGGGTGTGCATTGGCAGTTTCTATGTACACTCGTGACTTCACCAGTTTTTTTATATTTTCACTCCAGATTTTCAACATTGCCATTTTTTACACCTCCTCATGAACAGTACAGCTGTCATTTTTCACATCCTGTTCGAAATGTGTTTTCGCACCTGTGTCACCAAATTTCTTTATTTATTGAAATTTGTTGACTAGGTGAGCCCACTGAGACAACAGAGTCCCTTTTTCAGGGGTGACCCAGAATTAATTACAGAGGAAAGGCACATTAGCATACAAGAGACAAAGGTAGGGATATTAATCACATTGGTTCATACTTAAGGAGCATACAGTAGAGAAAAGAAAACAGGTAGCAGTAGAGGTAGGTAGAATATATAGGGTAGGTGCACAGGTGGCCTGCCACTAATCAATATAAAGGTAGTTAGAAACAGGACAATACAGGTGAAAACTCAGGAATGTAAGGGCACCAACATTTCAAGTGCAACAGCATTGATTTACTACCAGCAAATGAGATTTTAGGGCATTTTTAAATGAGTACTGAGTGGAGCAGTTTGTCACAGTTGAGGGTAAACTGTTTCAGAGTGTCGGGGCACAGCTGGCAAAGGACCTGTCTCCAGCTAGGGTTCGTGTCCTAGGGACTTCCAGGATGGGGTAGACAGCATACCTCAGGTCACATTTAGCAGTCTTGAATAGGAGAAGTCCATTCAGGCTGGGGGGGCTGTTAGTTTGGCTGTTTTGACCGTCAGACAAAGTGTAGTGTACGCAAGCCTGGCCTCGAGTGATGGTCAGCTTAGAGAGGTAAGAACATTGCAGTGGTGATCTCGGGGATGAGCAGCAGCTGCAAAGCAGGCAATTTTGTGATAATGGACTCTGAGTTTGTTGAGTTCAGTGCCCCAAAGAGGTTGTAATAGGGGAACACCATAGAGAGGCACTGGAAGAATGGTACCTGTGGTGATTGTCATACGAGCTTCCCAGGAGAGGTAACCGCCAAGTCTGTATAAGAGGCCAATTCTTTGATGGAGGATCTTGGTGGTTGCCTCAATGTGTGGGCCCAGGGTTAGCTCCTGATCCAGGTGTAATCCAAGATATTTTGTGGATGCACCGACCTCAAGTGTAGTCCCATTGGATGATGAGATCTGTAGGAGGTTTGATCTATTGACTCCCAAGCATTTGGGACTGAAAAGTATGGCCTTGGATTTATTGAGGTTGAGGACAAGTTTCATATCCAATAGCCACTTTTCTAACACTCTGAAGTCCATACTGAGGTACTGGTTTAGTTGATTTAAGTCTTTTGAACTCCTATATGTAATAGCATCATCTGCACACAATTGGATGTTGGCACCTCTGCAAAGTTTTGGCATGCAGTTGATGAACATAGTAAATAGCAGGGATCCAAGGATGGATCCTTGGGGAACTCCTTGGTGCACTGGCCTAATTATGGAGGTCACACCCTTCCATTTTACTGGCTGCTTTCTCCCACTTAGGTAATGTTGAAACCAGGAGGAGGCAAGTGGCCAAGACCTAGGTTCTGAAGGCAGGTAACAAGGAGATCATAGTTCACCAAGTTGAAGGCTTTTGTTAGATCCAGGAATAGGGCACCATTGGCTAGACCTTGATCCATAGCCCCTAGTACATCTGAGGTGAACTTGACAAGAGCTGTGTCTGTGCCGTGGTTTTTCCTGAATCCATGTTGCACCTCTGTAAGTAGATTATGGGTTTCAGTGTAGTCAAGAATCTGTCTATGCACCAGTTTTTCCAGCGTTTTCACAAGCACACTGAGTATGGATATAGGTCGATAGTTTTCAATTTGGTTCTTGACACCGCCTTTATGTATAGGGATTACAGCGGCCATTTTCCATTTAGTGGGAAATTGTCTGACAAGGAGGGATTTGTTATACAGGTTCCTTGGTGGAGCTGCAATAATTGGAGCAGCCATTTTCAGAAACTTAGGCTCCAGATTGTTGAACCCAGGAGCGCCTTCCGGTTTGATGGTGTTTAGTAGAGAGAGAGAGGACTTCCTTCCGCATAACCAGGCGGAAGTGGAAGTTGGGACCTGTGTGATCGGCAAAGGAGGAGAAGTTAATGTTGCTAGGTGTGGGATCAATGTATCTATCCAGGTCAGTGAAGAAGCTGTTGAAAGCATTAGCTAACTCATCCAGATCTGACATCAGGTTGCCTTCAACTGCAATGCTCTGGGGGGGCTTCAGCTTAGTGCCCCTTCAGTAGGCAATTTATTTGAGATCAGAACTTTTTTAGGTTTGCAGTGTTTGAAGTCTGGAGTCATCAAATATAATCCCTTTTAACATGTTTAAGATCTTTCTTACAGCTATTCCTCAGGGCCCTGTATAATAGCCAATCAGCGTGAACACCTGAGCATTTGAACTTACCCCGTGCCTTATCTCTGAGCTTCATTTGTTTTCTTCTGTCCCGATCCAGCCAGTATACACAATTGACACTGACTCTCCGTTGTTTAAGTGGGGCATGCTTATTAAGTACACTTAAGAAGCTGTGGGTAAAGCAATCAAGAGCCACATTTATGTTAGCGAGATTATTGAGGTCTGCCCTGTGCATCCCTCTCAGATCTCGGAGAAAATCATTGGGAACAAAACTCGATAGGTCCTGGGCAAGTATGATCCTAGGGGGAACATTCAGTGAGTTGTTCCTCAAGATGCAAAAGATGGGAGCATGATCACTGAGAGAGACAGGCATCGGGTCTGCTGCTCTACATCTCTGGATGGTTTACCAGTATCCAGTCTAGAACAGTATGGTTTCCATTCTTAGGGTTAGGCCTTGTGGGTTCGCTGATTACCTGCGTGAGGGACACATCAGTTAGTGAGGATTTGCTAACTGCATTGCTTAGCCAGTTTAAGTTGAAGTCACCTATGAGAATAAGTTCCTCCACAGGGTTACTGGCCAAATGACTGATGAAGAACTCCAATTCACATTTCACCACCTTGGGCTGGGTGTAGGTGCAGCCAATGGTTATGGATTTAGTCCCACCCACGGTGAGCTTAATTAGAAGACACTCAGAATCCCTATTATCCAACCAGGATGGACAGATATTAAGGGCATTAAGGGAGTTCCGTACGTAAGTAATCACTCCTCCTCCTTTTCTGTTTATTCTATCCTTCTGGAAAACAGTGTATCCTGAGATATCTATCTCATGGGTAAGTATGTAGGGTTTGAGCCATGTTTCAGTGAATCCAATGACATCAGGGGAGTAGAGATCAACCCAGGCCTCAAGTTCCTGCAATTTGGGTCTTAGACTGCAGTTGTTCATTTGAACTGTCTTCAACCCTTTGGTGAGGCTCCACGTTGGGTCCGAGGGGGAGGAGATTCTGCAATTGGGGGTTTCCGGGTTCATCTCAATATCTCCTGAAAGGTGGAGGACATGCTTTCTAAGGTACCAGGATAGGTAGGGTGTGGGCCATTTTGGCCATACCGGTGCACCCTTGGGGTAGGAATTGAGCTTGAAACAGTTCCCCATAGCCGTAAGTCCTAGGAGTGTAACCAACCCAGGAGAACAATTGTCTGTCAAATAAAAAGAGATGGATAGTGGTTTGCTCTCTTTTAGTTTGCTATAGTCAAGAGCAGGACAGAAGAAGAGGCTCCAGTCCAGGATGACAAAGGAGAGTAAGATGCTGGCACGAGCCAGCAGGCCATATGAGGACATGATTAGAAATAAGGTTCTGGGATTAGGCAGGCTATTCCAGGGACATTAGTTTTAGTACCTGACAAATATTCAGCCTACAGCGTTCCCTAATGCAGGACTTAAGTAGGATGCAAGTAAATTTGGCTTCACAGAAAGGGGAAAAATAAACCAGTGGGACAACAGTAAAAACGCCCCATACACCAGCACTGGTTCCACTAGAATAACATTGTAGAAAACTGATTTGGCTAGTCACCATAGGTTACCCCCCAGTAGAGGCACGAGAACACAGTCAGAAACACCCTAGTAATACAGGGAAGAAGCAGAGATATAGACAGAAATTAGAACAACAGTGTGGTAGGATGCAGGCTACACTAGCTGGAGAGCCCTGACTGGCACAGTCCTTTAAATTGGGTAATTCAGCTCCACAGAGCTCAGTTGCAGCAGTCAGTTTTTTGCCCTGTTTGTTCCTATTTTGTGCAGCTCCAGTGAACTGGAGCAGAAAAATCCCACGTCGTCCTCGGAGAGTTCCGATGAACTCTGACTGTGGAAAAGGGCAAGAAAGGCAGCCTTTTAAATAGCCAAGTAGGACAAGCTTGGCTGGAGGAACTTGGCACCTTTTTTCTTTGAATAAAAAAAATCCAACAGCAACACTAGCCAGAGAGCCCCTACTGGCACAGTCCTTTAAATTGGGTAATTCAGCTCCATGGGGCTCAGTTGCAGCAGTCAGTTTTTTGCCCCATTTGTTCCTATTTTGTGCAGCTCCAGTGAGCTGGAGCATGAAAATCCCATGTCGTCCTCAGAGAGTTCCATTGAACTCTGACTGTGAAATGGTGTTGTCGCTGTGCAAAATCACCTTTCAGCTAACAAACTGATAGTGTCACCATTCATGCAGTGGGATCACAAAAAGCCCATGTTGAAAACTTGGAGTAAAAATACCAAGAAATGCCCAGGGTGTTAGGGTTTTTGACCATAATGCCCTACCCTGTAGAGACTGGCAGGCATCAGGGGTGTGACTTGGGATTGTTGACAGTAATGCTCATGCCATTCCACCCCCACCCTACAGCCAGTGGCAGGCATTGAGGTACACCTTGGACCCTTTGGCCCCAGAGTTCACCTCATTCTCCTATACTGCACCCATTTCAGTGTATTTCCTTATGGAATGAGGTGAGTGTAAAGACCGAACACTTCAAAGCACACCTCAACACTTGTAAGTGTCTGCAGGGTGGGTGAGGTGAAATGTCATGACTGTTATGGGTGACTACCCAAAGGCACACCTGAATGCCTGTCCATCTCTGCAGGGTGGAGGTGGAGTTGGCATCAGTTCAATACTTAACTGCCATTCCTATACTGCATCTGTCTAACTCCTGCACTTCCACTGCTAATGACAGCAAGCAACACTTGGCATTGACAAATGCTTGCCTTTTTTGTGTTTTTATTTATTTAATACCTTTTCTCCAGGGATAGGTGATTCCAGAGAATAGTTAAAAACATTTGACTCTGGATCCTGAACCCTGGAGCTGGGGTCAGATGAATTAATCTGACCTAATTGTTTAATTAATGTGCAAGGTTTAACCATTTGAAAGTCAGTATTATCCAAATCAATGCCACCTTCTCCAACCTGCTTTCGTACAAGCATGATATTTATATAAAAAGCTGCTCCCAAAATACTCAAAGTTAATATAATAAATATCACTTCTCCAAGCCTGCTAAAAAAATGTATATACCTTATCAAAGATACTCTTTAATAGATTTTAAATCACACAGTCAAGTTTAAATAGGTGAAAGCAGGACCATCAATAAGTTTAGTAGACAAGAAAAGTCTGCAGTCCCACAGCCCAAGAAGTCCAAAATAGGAAAAGAAAATTTTTTCATAACTGCAGCTGTTCCTTTCTGGACCTTGATTTCATTTTTGTTTCAGCAGAATGTTCCTCTGCTTTTCCTCCTTCATCTTTCCTTAGTTTAGATTAATCAAAGAATAAGGATGCGCCTTCTTGCACTGTTTCTTAGGTCTTCAGGATTAGCCATCAGAGTGGGTAGTCGGCCAGTACCCTAGGTTTCAGAAAATTGCAAAGATGTTCTCTGCTTCAAAATTAGCTTCAACTGCACTCAGTGGAGCGGCAATTCAGGCACCCTGTGAATATTAAGCAAATAGCAAAACAATGATAAAGAAAGGGCAAAATGCCCCCCACCCCACCCCCAAAAGCTTGCTGCTTAGATAAAGAGTGATAACAATTGTGTTTCAAATAATTAGACGGCCTTTAAAAAAAAAATCCAAGTGAGTTGTAACTCGGATGCTACAATTTTAGACAAGCGTTTTCAGTGCCACACCACCAAGGACTAGGCTTAGAAAGTTTTCAGCCATTCTAGGGGCCCAAGCATGAAGGCAGCAACTCTACAGAATCGAACTTACTGCTTCTTCTTAGCACCAGTGGGAGATACATTAAAAACCTAACGGCAGCTACAGTAGCAATTTCCATGCGGTGTAAACATCAAAAAAGCCACATGTAATCTAACGTTCATAGGAATCGCTGCCTCACTGGTCCAGCAGTTGCCGATCAGATCTGCCCGATCTGAAGAATGCCTGGTGTATATGTTCTGTTTCAATGGTAAACGGTTACATGACGCATTTTTAAATTTAAGAGATAAAATAAAAAGTTTAAACCTTATTTAAATAATCAATAATATTTGTAGTAGTAGCAGACAAAAAGATAAATACCACAAACAGCACACAACACAGCAGTTTAAAATGCCGAAATGAGCCCCGTCTTACCAAAGGACAGAGTTATATTAACAGGGTAACACTGGGGAATAAAATATCTCTGCTTGTCAAAAATAAACCCCAAAATAGTGTGGGCTGCCTTGTACAACTCCCCTGCAGAGCTTTACTATAACTCAGCGAAGACAGCAGGCTACCTCCATCACAGGAATTCCAGGCAGACCCCCAACGAGTGTGGATCACAAAAGCACCGCAGTGGTGTAGTACTGAGCAGCAGAAGTAGGACTGAAAAGGGCACATAAATTCCTTAATTTCTTCAAATATGCATAAGCAAATCAAAGTACAATGCACAGGCAATGGTGGAATACTAACATACTATTTGCCAGCAGATTAGGCCTTACGGTCTATCGAGTCTGCTCGAACCTTAGATCCTTAGTTGGGTGCCGAGACCCTCCCATCCCTTGTGCTCCAGAAACCCCTATCATCCATCCCACCCCTGGGACAGGCCATCATCTGATACATCCACTTTCTGTGTCTGTCCCACCCTCTCTTGAAGCCCTCCACTGTGGATCTCTGAACCAGCTCACCAGGCAGTGCATTCCAAGGGTCCACCACCCTCTCAGTGAAAAACCTCCTCCTCTTTTCCCCCCTCACCCTTCCACCTTCCAACTTCAAACCATGCCCTCTGGTGATACCTCCCTGCTTTAGTCTAAAGATTCCCTCCATGTTTACCCTATTTATTCCCTTGAGGTACTTGAAGACCTCAATCATGTCCCCCCTCTCTCCTCTCCTCCAATGAAAACAGGCAGAACTCCTCAAGTCTGTCCTCATACGTCAAATCCCCTAGCATTCATATCATCTTTGTTGCCCTCCTCTGTACCCTCTCCAGGAGCTGTATGTCCCTCTTCAAGTGTGGTCTCCAGTACTGTACACAGTACTCAAGGTGCGGTCTAACCAGTCCATTGTACAGCGGCAGAATCACTTCCTTGCTCCTAGAGGTGATCCCCTTACGATGCATCCAACATCCTGTTTGCCTTGCTAGCTGCTCTCCTGCACTGCTCAGAGTTATTCATACATGCATCCATCATGACCCTAGGTCTTTTTCCCTATTGAGGCCTCCAGCGCCTCCCTCCCAGGGTGTACCTGTGTTTAGGTTTCCCGACCAAGATGCAACACCTTGCACTTGGTGATATTGAAATTTAATTTCCATGTGTGAGCCCAGCTTTCCAGGGTGTCCAGATCCTTGCAGGGCCAACCTCCCCTCTTCTCCCTCAACTACTGCTCCCAACTTGGAGTCATCCTCGAAGAGACTCATTTCACACCCTATACCCTCCCTGATGTCCGATATGTATGCATTAAACAGGATCGGACCCAGGACCGAGCCCTGTGGTACCCCACTACCAACCTCTCTAGGGTTCGAGAGCTCCCCACAGACCACTACTCTCTGAGTGTGTCCAGCTAGCCAGTTTTCAATCCATCTGACCATCAAAGGGCCTACTCTAACCCCATCAGTTTCTCCATCAGACCATTGTGGGGGACAGAGTCAAACGCCTTGCTGAAGTCCAAGAATAATACATCCACAGGCTTACCCCTGTCCAGTTCTGATGTTACTCATTCATAGAACTCCACAAGGTTGGTTTGACATGATCTACCTGGCACAAACCCATGTTGCCGACTATCCAGACCTCCGACCTCCTCCAAGTACACCCCCAATCGTTCCTTTACTATACTCTCCATTAATTTTCCCACCACTGAGGTCAAACTGATGGGTCTATAGTTACTTGGTACTTCCCTCGACCCCCCTTTATGGATTGGTACCACATGTGCCTCTCGCCAATCCCTAGGTACCCTCCCTGTCTCAAGTGACCTGCTGAAAAGCTCCACCAGGGGTGCAGCCAGTATGTCCGCCAATTCCCATAGTACTCTTGGATGAATGCCATCCAGGCCCAGGAGATTTGTCTTTCTTTAGGGCCTTGAGGGCTAACCACACCCTTTTGGCAGAGATAGCATTATCCGTCCCCTTCACCTTACTGGCCTTTTTATCCTTACCCAGATGTGACACCCCTGGGATACCTCTTCCTCCCCCTTGCTCCATTTCTGTTGCTCCCCTGATCCCACTTACTGACGCTTCTATCCCCTTTGTGCCTTGCTTTGTAGATATCCCATCCCCCTCCCTAGTGAACACAGAGGCAAAACACTCGTTAAATACCTCTGCCTGGTCCTTCGCCTCTTCCATCCACCCTCCTTCTGATCTCAATCTGCTGAGATGGCCCTTAGTTTTTCTCTGCTCCCCAATGTACCGGAAGAACCCCTTTTCCTCTCCATGTATCCCCTGTGCCAGCCGTTGCTCTTTACTGGACTTTGCTCCCCTCACCATACTGGTGACTTTTCTAGATGCAAGCTGGTACATTTCTTATCCCTATCCCTCTTGTTGTTTTATATTTTTGTAGCGCCTTCTTTTCTCTGACTGCTACCTGTACCTCACTGGACCACCAGCATGGTTTATGTGACCTTGCTCCTTACGTTTCAACTTAGCCAGATCCTGACTGCCTCATGAAGTCCCCGTTTTATGACCTCCCATCTCCTTTCCACACTTGTCGTTGAGGTAATCCCCTTCAAGTGATCCTTGAGAATATTTCCCATGCCCATAAAGTCTGACCTCCTGAAGTCCACTGCCAGTGTCCTAGATCTCCCCCCTCCCCCATGCTTATTTGAAACCAGACAGTATTGTGGTTGCTCCCAGTCAGGAGGTCCTGTACAACCATGTCCCTTACCAGATCCCCATCTGCCAGAACCACATCCAGGACATGCCCTTCCCTTGTGGGCTCCATCACCTGCTGTGTTAAGAACACATCCTGGAAGCCATCCAGCAGCCTCTGCTCCTTGGCCACCTTAGAGGACATGGTTCCCAGTTTGTACCTGGCATATTAAGGTCCCCCATCAACACCACTCCTTCCCCTTTGGTCCACACTGGGCAATGATGTTGTCCAGCAAACCATCCTCTAGAACATCACTCATCCTGGGGGGCCTATATGCTACACCCAGCTTGACCTTATCTCCTGCTGGGGATCATAAGGTGACCCATAAGACCTCCACGGTTCCCTCTGCCTCTTCTACCATAGCCATTTCTATGTCATCTCTAATGAACATAGCCACTCCACCCCCTCTGCCCTCCTTTCTATCCTTCTTAAGCATAGTGTACCCCCATACATTTAGGTCCCAGTCATGGTTTTTGTTGGCCCATGTCTCCGTGACCGCTGCCACATCCACCCCCCCCTCGAACAGCATGGCCTGGAACTCTGGCAACTTGTTTCCCAAGCTCCTGGCATTTACTAACACCAACCCCCACCCCTTATCCCTGATCCTCTTTGTCGAACCCCACCCAGATTCCTTATACTTCCATCCTCCCCCTGCTCCTCCTGAAACCTCCACCTCCAGTCTGTTTCCCCCCTCCCCCCTTGGGCTTGAAGGCTACTCCTCTCATCTGGAGGAGAGGGCTTCTGGTCAGCCCCTCCCTTATCCCTTCCCCCCCTTACAAGTTTAAACCCCACCTTTCTTGTATGTAGTCAGCCATCCCCTGTTTAAGGACTTCCTTCCCTAATGGGGCAAGATGAAACCTGTCCTTGGCATATAGTCCCTTATCCTCCCAAACTCCATTCCTGTTCCTTAACGCCCTCAACCCACTCTCTTCACCCCACTTCCTCAAACCCCCTCTGAATAGGTGTCCCCTTTAACCCTCTCTTATCTGAACCATTTATCCTGGCCCTGATGGTTTCCCCTTCCCCCACACCGCCATCCTCCCCCCTTGTAATAGTACCCCTGCCTCCAGAGGCTCTCTGTGGGTCCCCTTTAGCTAGGGCCCCATCCTTGGTACTGACCCCCTGCTGAAGGGGCCCTCTCCACCTCCTTGTCTCCCAGTTTCTCCAATCATGCTCTCCTCCTCATGTCTGGAATATGTTGCATCTCCCCATTTGCTTAACATATATGTTTCCCTTCTCCCTCTGGGACTATGTCTATCCTTTCCATAGCGGTCTGTGATGCCCTATGGTATCCTACTCCTCCCGGCCTCTGTATAAGTTTCCTCATTTCCACCAACCCTTCCTCCCCTCTAGGTTGCTTAGTAGCTCAAATTTATTGTGACACTCTATGTCAGCCTCCATCAAGTAACCCGAGTTTCCTGACTGCATCTCTAAACTGCCCTCTTCTTCCCTCTTGCTCTGTTCACCTTAGAGCTCCTTCCCACAGTCTGCTGTTTTAGGCTTCTGCACAACAGCCCTCCTGACTCTTCCTCCTCCAGTCTCTTTGTATTCAGAATGTTCACCCCGTACGCTTTCCCCTTAGCATCAACTTCCCTATCTAAGGGTCCTCTGTCCCTAATATCCCCCCTCCTGCTTGCTGTAACATAACGTCCTGTAATTTCAGAGTGTTGCCCCAGCCTCACATCAACCCCACCCTTCTGCTGCCCATATCCACACCCTTTATCCTTGGACACCCCCCAGCTTCCCCAGCTCACTCCTTAACCAATATACCTCACTCCTGATACAAGATAGCTGTCTACAAAGTGGGCAGCCTCCCTCTCTCCAGGCCCAATTTAGAATTATTGCCATCCCACAGCCTGAGCAGCCTACAACCCTTCCGAAGATGCCTGCCATGGTGGAATATGGCCACCCTGTTTATCCCCCTCTGTTTATAATATCACACCCCCTTTCTCAGTCCCTTTCCCCTGGAATACAGTTTCTCTCTATACTGACTGTAGTTATTTACAAACCCAATTTCAACCCCACCAATAAAGTTCCCAAGTCTCACAAACACATACAGTACAGTGTGTGTTCGGTCCCACTAACAGTGTGTGTAAGCAGACATCAGGCACCGTATGATGTCACAGGTCCACTAGCTCCTGTTGCTTAGAATTTCAGTCCCAAACAGAAATACTCAGCCCTTCAATCCCAACCCCCAGTGGCTTTTCAGTATTTAAGAAAGCCTACAAAACAGGATGGGTGGGACGGCTCTTACCAAACACCAGGCAAACAACACATTTAAATTTCCCTCTAATTAACCCTGCCAAACAACTGTCCCCAAGCCTCCAAAGTTACAATATCACAGCCCAAGTAACAGTTCTAATTCAAGGTAATAATTTTTAACACATAGAACTAATTTCACTTACAAACTATTCAAATATTTCAGTTAAAACAGACTATAACCCCAGACCTCTGTCCTACCAGCCTGCTGCTTAAGTTCCCAAATGAACAATAGAAGGACTAAAGGCATTCAATGTGCCCATTCTCCTGCTTCACTCTGACAGCATAGCATGCAACTACTTTCAACCGTTACCCTGAACCAAGTCGTCACTCTCCTGCAGTATGTCTAGTGGAATGAACCTTACTTGAAACTTGTCATAACTTTCTGGACCCTGCGAATGGGAAAATCTTGGTCCACAGTTCATTTGGCTTAAGCTGTTTTTCCAAGCACTGTTGTGCTTAGGCTGGTGTCTGAATAGTAATTCGTAGTCTCACCCTCATGCTGGCAGGGAGGAAGCAAGACTGCTGGCTTTCTCTGAGGTGTCACCCATGCCAAAGGCCAGCACAGTCAGGAAGAAAAGGATAAGAGGAATTCAATGACTGGCAGAAAAAATATTGAAAGGAGGAAGGGTTTGTCTGTACTGGGGACTGGGGGAAGACCTAGTAAAATAAAAACACTTTTTGCACCTGACAGACTACACCTCAGTCAGGAGGGCCTGAGGGTACTCAGGGACAAACTGGGTGAGTAACATAACCCATAAACTTAACTTAAACTACTGAGGGTGGAAAGGTGGGCCTGCAGGCCCAATGACGCTAGGAGGAGGTCAGCAGACCACCACCCATATTAGCAGAAGAGATCTGGAGAGTTGAGGAGGAGGAGGTGGAGCAGAACTGTTAGCAATGGGGGGGGCACAAAGAAGGGAGAAATGAGAAAGAAAGAATGAAGAGAAGGAGGCTCAGATTCTAGGTAGAAGATGCTGTCTCTGAATGTGCGTAGCCTTGGAAACAAGACGGACAACCTGCAGGAGCTAGTAACGGTAGGGGGGTGGACATCACAGCAGTCACTAAGACTTGGGCCACACCAAACCATGACTGGGACATCTCAATACCTAGATGTAAATTATACAGGATGGACAGGGTGGTAGGGAAGGTGGAAGGTGGATGTTTACATCAGGGAGGGTATAACATGCACAAATCAGGAGTCAGAAGAGGGAAGGGAGGAAGCACTATGGGTTCAATTACTGTCTAATAAAGACAGGAAGATGAAGAAGGGGGGGTTACAGACAACTGAACCAGGAAGAGGAAAGGGAGAGAGGATATTGAATGCTGCAGGGAAATGAGAGGTGGTGATAGTGGGAGACTTCAACCTGCCCAAGGTAGACTGGATTGTACCAACCATGGCATGTGTCAGGGGTTTCGTGATCATAGAAGAATTGCAGAGTGGTTTGTGACTCATTCCTGACTCGTATATAAGCAAGGAAAGGGACAAGAAGTATGGGATATTTAGGCTTTGGATAGGGGATAAATGGGTGGAGGAGAATGGTGGAAAAGCAGAGGTAGTGAATGAATACTTCTGTTCTGTCTTCACCAGGAAGCAAGATGGACCAGTGCCAACAGGGGAGAGAAAAGGACTGGGGTGAGGGGAGCACAGATGTGGTGGTAGAGGGTGTTTACTTGAAGCTGCCTATTTGCCGTATCATGATGAAAGGGCTGGTTGCACTGAAGGTAGACAAACTACCAGACCAGGATGGCATACACCAAAGGGTGCCAAGGGAACTGGTAGAGGAAATTGCAGGGCCACTGGCAGGCTCGGTCAATAGTACACTGGAGTCAGGTGTGGTACCACAGGGCTGGAGAATGGCACATGTTTTATCTGTCCATAAGAGCAATCCCAGGGATGACCTAGGGAATTGCAGACTGATCAGTCTGATCTCAATCATTTGTGAGCTCATGGAGACCATACTTAAGGAACGATTGGTAGAATATCTAGATGATCACCGTCTCCAAGATACAAGACAGCACAGGCTTATGGGAGAGAGGCTGTGTCATATTAATCTGATTGACTTCTTGACTGGGTCCCAAAAACAGCAGACAAGGGCCAAGTGGTAGACATCCTTTACCTGGACTGAAGCAAGGCCTATTTACTCTGTACCCCCCCAAGAGGTTGATCAGGAAGTTGGCAGATCTCGGAGTTGGGGAGAAGATGACCAGATATTTGAACAACTTACTGAACAGGACCCAGAGGGTAGTGGTGGGGGGCAAGTTATACAGCACCAGGGGGTCACCAGTGGGGTCCTGCAGGGCTCAGTGAGAGGACCAGTATTGTTAAATGTCTTCATCAGTGATACTGGGGATAACATTAAGAGCAAAATGTGCCTATTTGCAGATGACAAGGTCTTTGGGAGGTTGTACACATTTGAAGGGGTACAGGATGTACAGGAGGATCTGGAAAAGCTTGAGAAGTAGTCTGGGATTTGGCAGCTTGGCTTCAATGCACAGGAATGCAGTTATGCACATTTCAGCCAAGATTCCCAGGATATAGCAAAACTGAGAGGGGTCTGAGTATCTGCATTAGAGGAGGAGGAGGAGAAAGATCACACTATGATGCTGAAGTGGGGGAGGCTGAGAGGCACACACCATGCAGAGCAGAAAAGCAGCAGCAAGTGTAACTAAAATGTTGGGCTACATAGGCAGGGGGAGTAGCAATAGTCGAGAGGAGGTTATACTGCCCTTGTACAGGTCACTGGTGAGGCCACATCTGGAGTATGGAGTACAGTACACCACACTTTAAAAAGGATATTGACCTGCTGGAGACTGTACAAAGGAGGGCAACGAAGATGATAATGGGCCAGCAGTGTAATGCATATTGTGACAGGTTGTGGGCTCTCAACATGTACTCCCTGGATAAGAGGAGAGACAGAGGGACATGGGGGCATGATTGAGTCCTTCAGTTACTTAAAAAGGATAAATAGGTTGGATAAGGAGGGTCTCTTTAAGCTAAGTGGCAAGTTAAACCCAAGAGGATTCAGTCTTCAGTTGGGAGGGAGGTTTAGGAGGGAGGTTAGGAAGCATTTCCTCACAGAGAGGGTGGTGGCCAGTTGGAATTCACTGCCAGAAGAGGTGTCTCATTGAAGACAATGGGCAGCTTCAAGAGAGGCTGGGATAGACTTAAGGGGACAGTAAGGGTCTTGGGAGGGGTGGATGGACGGGATGGGAGGATTCGAGGGGGGGAGCAGGGTCAGTAGCGTAAGCTGTGGACCCTGCAATACTAGCAGACTAGATAGACCAAATGGCTTTATTCAACTGGCTTTTTTGTACGTTCGTACATAGCCCTCACAGTGATAGCAGATGGTGGTGGAAATGATGACACAGTTGCCACTGTGTGGTGAGGAGGAATTACACCAAGCAAGAGATGTACCTATCTGGACTTCAACAAGGTCTTCAACACCGTTCCACATAGATGACTGGTGAGAAAGCTGAGAAGCCCAGGAGTGAGTCCTAAAAAGTAAGATGGGTAGAGAGTTGGCTGGACAATAGAAGTCAGAGGGTGGTGGTAAATGACATCCACTGACTGGCCTGGTGGTGCTGAGGGTTTAGGCACTGGATGCCACACCTCACGCCATGCCGGTGACCAGTGTTCGGGAATGAGCACGGGTCACCGTGGGTCAGCAGGGAGGAGATGGATTGCGTGTCTGAAGGACTTCTCTGCATCTCCCGAAGGGGGGATTCCTGCGGCCGGTGCTCATCTGACCCCTAGCGGAGGCTGGGGCTCGATGACATGGAGCCAAACAAAAACATGGGGGTTGGGGACGTGGCAGTTGCCTGACAAGGATGCGCACAGGAACGTGCATAAACCCAGTCACTGGTGTCATTGCACACCACTCTTCCTCAATGGGAGAAAAGTAGAAAAAGGGTGCCCCGTCGCAGCAGCTTGATGGCCATCTGTGAGCACCCGTGCCGCCTCCTGGAGGGGATCACCATGTGGATTCAGACTTGGTGGGGTAGTTGGTCACCCCCTGCCACCCTGCCATGGGGGGGAAGCTGTAGAGCAATAAAGGAGATCACCCTTCATGGGAGCATGGAGCAGGGCCAGGCAGCGGCCAGAGGATTAGGATGCGAGGATGCAATAGCTGACTGTGGGCCCCAGGAGAAACAATCATGTAAAAATAAATAAATAAATAAATAAAATGGCATCCACTGTGGAGAGGGAAACGTGACCAGTGGGGTGCCACAAGGGTCAGTACTAGGCCCAGGGTAGCACGTCATAATGGCAAAGTTTAATTGGCAAATCAATAATGGTGACTACAGAACAGCAAAAGTAATAATAGTGACCCTGACTAAAGAGCAATAGGAAGTAAATGGCGACTCTGAGGTGCTAACCTGCCCCTGTGCCCAGGTGCACCTCAGAGTTGTAATCCTAGAGATAGCAGGGGTTCCGGTGCACAGCCCCACCATGGGGTTTGTGGGGGGCGGAACATCCCCACTCGCATAATAGACCACCAGGTGCACAGGTGCATGTATAGAATGCATGATGAACACATACCTTGTGAGCTAGAAGGGGTGTCCTGTGTTGCACCATGCCAGTTTCCTGTACTGGCATGATACGGTTGTCACTCCAAAGCTCCTGCACTCCAAAGGCACTACAGAGGTACAATTTGTGTAAAAATCGCCAAAAAATGCCTGTCACCGAAATTTCAGTGCACTGTTAATGTATGTTCTATTTAGGATTCACTGTTTAGGATATCACCAATAGTTTGTCATCATTATGACATGCAGCCAGGTCCAGTCCTCTTCAATGTCTTTATAAGTGACATTGTAGAAGAACTGGAATGGAAGTTATGACTGTTCATGACCGACACACAAATCTGAAAATGAGTAGACACTGGTGGGGGAGGGGGAGCGTGGAAAGAATAAGAGAAATTCTAAAAAAGCTAGAAGAATAGTGACAGGTTTGGTAACCGGGTTTCAGTGCAAAAAAGTGCAAAATCATGCATTAGTGACACAGAAACCTAGGGGCAATGTATAAATTGGGAGGAGAAGTACTAGCAGTCATAAAACTGGAAAGGGACCTGGGGATAATCATTTCTAATGACCTGAGGGTAGTTAAACAGCATGACAAGGCAGTGGGAAAGGCTAGCAGGATGCTTGGATGCTCGGGTGCTTAGGCAGGGGTATCACCAGCAGAAACAGGGAGATAATATTACCACTGTATAGCTCACTAGTAAGACCCCACCTCAAGTACTGTGTCCAGTTCTAGAGGCTCCACCTTAGAAAAGACATAGAAAGAGTAGAGGCAGTACAAAGGATGGCAGCCAAAATGGTGCAGGGCCTGCATCAGAAGCCCCACAGGGAAGCTTAAGAAATTAAATATGTACTCATTTGAACAAAGGAGGGATAGAAGGGATATGATAGAAACAGCTGAATACCTTAGAGATACAAACAAGGTACAGGAAGGGGGCATTTTCCAGAGACTAAGATGCTCGAGGACAAGGGGTCACACTATGATGCTGAAGTGGGGGAGGCTGAGAGGAAATGTGAGGAAGTACTTCTTCATGGAAAGAGTGGTGGATGCTTGGAACAGCCTCGCACTGGAGGTTGTGGGGGCTGAAATGGTGACAGGATTCAAGAAAGCATGGGATAGACATAAGGGGATTTTAGAAGTAAGGGGGTGCAAACTGGAGACCGAGTAGGGTCTGCAGTGGCACTGTAGGCAGAAAAAATAGGACAGACTAGGTGATACAGGAGGTCCTTATCTGCTAATAACGTTTGTGTTTCTATGTTTCTATATACCTATTAATGTGGTAACACAAGGTATATGCCATAGTACGCAATCTGGCTAACTGTACTATTCCTAAGGCCCCTAGAATTCTGCGGCTGCAGAATTTTGCGCAGAACTTGCAATCTACCATAGAACTTCTGTGTGCATGAAATTCACTCTTCTTGTTGATTTTTATTAATATTTCTGCTTTTCCATAGAATCTGGTTCCCTTCCCCTCTTTTTATATCCTAAACCCCCTATATGCTCAGAATGTGAAGTTATCATTGCTATAACATCATACATTAGCTAATGAAATGGCTGCAATCTGCAACAGAAATGAACAGTCACTTATTTACCACAGCTCCCACTGCCAGAGACGGTAGCACTGCACATCAGGCATGGTGAAATTTGCTCAACCTGCACTACAGCCTAATACAATTTTCAGTCTTACATTATTGCACTAGGGCCAACTTAAACAAAACCTTGTCAATAGCACAGACCTGTTAAGTCCATACATCACTTTGTACAAACCTATTTGTGCCTTTAAGGTATAGAGATGCCATCTGAAATGAATAACTGGTAAAATGAATTTAACTGTCGTTTTTAAGAAAAATAAAGTAATTATGCCCAGAAAAGTGGCATATAATAATGTGTAGACCTGTTGAAAGAATAGACCTGTTAAATAAATAATTGCATTGTATGCATTTTTGCCAGGGTTGTTGATTATGTATTGTCATTGGTTGATAGAATCACCTAAAAGTTATGGAGAAATGTTGTGTGCAGGAACAGCTGCTGGGCCAGAGGGTAGCATGCTGTGTTTCTGTGCCGGCAACTCGGGTTCAGAGATTAGCTCTGGGAGCTGGCTGGGCAACACAAGGATTGGTGGAACACATCATTGCTTGGAGCCTGGGAAGGTATGGTGCAGTGTTCTGCCACATGGTGGACACATTGTGCTGGTCTGGAGAGCTCTGTCTCACAATCGGTTCACATGCATGTCACGGCCTGATGGTGTTACGCAGTGTGTCAGGGAAAGCAGGTTGACATCAAAAATGAGTTTTGCAATAACTCCTCTATTCCATTTCTAATGGGACCTGTATGAATGAGGATACAAGTTCGTGGAAATTAAAAAATATATATATATACACACACACACACACACACACACACACACACACACAGTATCTCTGTCTCTCTCACACACACACACACACACACACACACATTTGTATGTATGTTACAGACTGCATATAAATATATAAGTGATACACAGTGGGAACCTCATGAGTGGTGTAGAAAGCACATACAAATATGTAAGTGATAGACAGTGGAAACCTCATTAGTGGGATAGATAGCATGCATATAGAAATACCTTATTTATCACATAAGATCCCCTCTGCATATGTCATTTATGCAACAGGCTAGGACCTTAAGGGAGAGACATTTGTTTTGCCTTTTTAGGCATAAAATTATTTTTATAAGTCTGTTATTTTTTGAACTAGGTGTTAATGTGCTTTCCACCATCCTGATTGCTATAAAAACTGCCATGAAAGTGAAGTCAGGATGACAAGCTGTCACTGTGATGTGGTAGTTTGTTGAGTGCCATGAGAACTTCCATAGAAATTACAAACCACCACATGAAGTTCTGCAGCAAATGAGTAGCCTTGCCGGAGAACTTGGTCCCACTGTGCCGCAGAAAAGTAGGGGCCCACAGAAGCCATGACTGGTGCATTATCAGGAACGGCAGACACTGAGGACCAAGATTACCAAGGTATGGCCCATGAGCCCAGCACCACCCAGTGGGAGCAAGACAGCCCAGGTAGGTATCACAGTCAGACAGCTCACACTGAGTGCCAGGCAACACCCAGCAATTCCACATGTCACATGTAAGGACTCATACAATGTCTACTTCTGTTCAGAGGCAGTCTACAAGCAAGGACAGAATGGGAGGAAGAGGACACTGGATGGAAGGAGGAAAGTTTCATGAGGTGCTCAAGACAACATAGTTGCTGTGCCGCGTCACACACACCTCACATGATGATGCATCAAATACGAGCAGCTCCATATACAGTAGGCAGGCTCACAGGGCACACAGACCTCCACCTCTGATACAATCACTGCCTTCCACACCTGTAGTGCCCAGCACACAGGGCACTCTGGATACCACAAGAATGGAGGACTCACACGGACCATGCACCCAGCCACAACTGCCCATCCCATCAACCAAGGATATGGTGGGATGATAAGTCAGCTTGGCCACAGTGCCACCACTGACCTAACCATACATAGTGGAATGCACTGGCAGTGGAGACAAGGGCCCATCTGTATGGGACAGCCAAGTTGTTCAAAAAGGGCAGACATGACCAATGGAATATGAGAGGCTATGTACCATACAGGAGCACAAAAATCAGTAGCAGGAACTGACAATGAGGTCAGTGACATGGAAGCTGACCAAGGCTATATTGAGGACATTCTTGAGAGGATTGCAACCATCATGTGTGACCTGTGGCCCTGGACATACCACATCCAATCCCATGGACATGGGAGCACATGCCACAGTAACTGGCACAAATGGAAGGGTGTGGGAGGAAGGCCACAGGGAAGGCATGCCACCTAGGTACATGCACCTCAGCACATATGAAAACAACTCTATTTAAGGGTCAGCGACTATAACCATTACAGGTTACCACAGATGCACTCTGCAGACAGACACTGATGCCACACCATGCTCCACCAAGAGTCACCTATGTCCAGCAAAAGCACAGTGCATGGCACTGCACTACATATACAGAGCACAACCACAGCATGTGAGCCCTAAACGCATCCATGTAGGTTGCACAATGCATCACTAATGACCTGCACAGGTGAATGGTGCTTAGATGTGAACATCATCACTGTGTCACCAACCCACACAAGCACACATACACTGCACACTGCATGACCACTGCACAGGCCCATGTTTCACATCTCTCCCCGATAATGTGTCCCCACCAAGCCCAGGGTGCCCCCTGTCACCCTTGTTGTCCTGGTCACTATCTCAATGGCCACCATCACACTCATTTGGGCATGGGACTACGTTACTATATGGCAATGTTATGCAGCATGGCACATGTGGACAACAATCTGGATGCCTTCCTGGGGCAAGCATCATTGTGCCACCCATCCTGGCTAAGCATCCGCACTGTTTCTTCAAGAGTCCTATCATTCACTCCACCACAGACAATGTTTTATGGTGTGCCTCATTTTACTGTGCCTCTGCCCCACTATGTGTCATCTATATGGTGTCATCAGTTAGGAACATAATTGATATCAGTTGTCACCTATTTGGGACAGAATAACATTGTTAACACCTGATGGGAGAGAGGAGTAAACATTGTCGAACTGCAGTCATTGACATGTCATCAGTCTGTACCCTCATGTGTGCTTAGCAATGTGCTGAGGCATGATTTGTCAAAGATTTAGGCACAGATAAGTAAGAGAGTAGAAGGGACTAAACAGCAGACATTCTCTATCCAGATTTCATCAAGGCCTTTGACTCTGTGCCCCCACAAAAGGTTAATGGGGAAGTTGTCAGATTTTGGAGTTGGGGAGAACATAACCAGACAGGTGGAAAACTAGCTGAGGGACAGATCCCAGAGAGTGGTTGTGAGGGGAGAGTTATCTGGCAAAAGAAAGGTCGCCAGTGGGGACCCATAGTGTTTGGTTCTGGGGCTGGTATTGTTCAATGTACTACCTGTGTGGAGTCCAGGTATCTGCATTAGAGAAGGAGAAGGACTTGGGAGTGATGATCACTAGTGACCTGAAGCACTCCACACAGTGCAAGACAGCAGCAACAATGGCAAACAAGATGCTGGGAGGCACAGCTAGGGGGATCATTAGTAGTAGAGAGGAGGTTATACTGCCCTTCTACAGGACATGGGTAAGGCCACATCTAGAGTTTGGAGTTCAGTACTGGTGTCCACACCTCAAAAAAGGACATTAACCTTTCTTTGCTAATTAACCAGCACAAACCAAGTTGCAGGTCAAAAACTAATCTCAGGTTGCTTAGGTACATATTGATACATAATGGTCTACTACTATTACTGCTCTCAGGTAATATACACCTCAACTCGAGGACAGCTTTGCAGCCCCTACCTAACCCCAGCAACCCAGGTATGCCCACAATTGCCTTAGTTAACATCCAAAGACTCCTTTCTAAATTGTGTCTTCAAGCCTGGGTACTGCAACATAAACCAGATGTACTAGCCGTGGCTCTCACCTAAAATACCTGACTCTGCTGTCACACTGAATGGTTATACACTATTCAGAGAGGACAGGCTGGGGAAAAGGGGTTGGGGAAGGGTGTGCCATCTGCCTCCTGGATTCTCTGCAGGGACATGCCTTCCCTAAATTAATATCTGGGTACAGTGGGCAGGTCCTTCCAGTCAAAGTTGCTATCAGTAATAGGCAATGCACTTTTGGTTCTCTCTGTTTATATCCCGCCCCCCCATGGGACACTACCAAAGGTTTCAATTTGATCTTAGAAAGTATCACTAACCTGCCTGATCATACTGAGGTAGTTGTATTGGGTGACTTTAATATCAATTGGTTGGCTCCTGATGCAGAACCCTATAAGGATGCTGCAGCTGCCATTGACCTCTCCCAATTGGTAACCTTGCCCACAAGGAAAAACTACAGAACTGGCACTTGCTCTCAGATCGACCTCATATTCACCAACCATCATTACCATTTCACGGACAATGTTGTCCTTTCAGACTTACTCAGTGACCACTCCCCAGTACTCTGCCACTGGTCCAACCAGACCCCTAACTCCCTGCAAAACCCTCCATTCAACGTACCATTAAAAGAGGAACACTAAAGCAGTTCCAAGACTACCTCCTCCATATTGACTGGTCACCTAGCAACTCTATTAACAGTATTGATCAAGCCTTGGCTCAGTTTATCACAACCTTTAATGCGGCCTGCAACATCTTTGCCCCTCTTTTAGCAAATGGAAAGTCAAAGGCAGCTGCAACCACTGGATCACACCCACTCTCCTCAAACTCATGTTCTCACGGGATCACCCATGCTACCGGTAGCCCAACTGACTGGCAATGCTACAAGGCAGCAAGAAACAACTACACGCTGTAGACTCATCTGTCCAAAACTATCTACTTTAAAGAATCCCTTGCATCCTCCTGGGGCCATGGGAGGAAGTTTTGGGATAACATTAAAGATCTCACCGGTGAACCTAACAAGTCTCCCCCTTCAATGTTAAGTGTTAATGGTGTAATCATCCTAGATCCACAACTCATTACTGATACTTTCAACTCCACCTTTTCAGATTTGAGTGGTGTCCTCCCCCTGATTTCTTCTCTACTCCCCCCATATTGACTGATCCCCTAAAGTCTGTTGGTTCCCCCAAACACTCTTCCTTTCTATTTCAGGACTGTCAGTGCTAGTAAAGCTAAAAGGTACCTATAGCATGTGCTGGGGAAATCTAGATTCAGCAGCAACACACTGGACCTGAAGCTACTACACCTTGCTCTCAACACTGTCTCTCCCCCCTCATCAAGTTGCTATATCTGTCCCTATGTCTTGCTCAATTCCTCCAACAGTAGAAGGCAACAGTGGTGACTCCTATCCACAAGAGTGTCGACAGAGCTGCACATGGGAAGTACTGTCCGATATCCATTCTCCCTCCCCTGTCAAAAGCCCTGGAGAGGACAGTTTTGGATCAATTATGTGAGTACCTCTCCAAATACAGCATACAATGCCACCAGCAACATGGATTCAGGAAGGGGCACAGTACCACCTCTGCCCTTCTTGAGTTCACCGACTTCACCCACAAAGTCCTGGGCCATGGTCACCTAGTGGGGTCAACCTTATTGATCTCATGAAGGCATTCAACACAGTCAGTCATACTCTTCGTATTGCTGTACTCCCTGCCATCAGCCTATCCCATGAAGTTATATCCTGGTTTTCTAATTACCTTGGGGGTAGATCACAGCAAGTAAAAATCAGTGATACACTCTCCACCAGCCAACCCATACACTCAGGTGTACCTCAAAGCTCAATTCTTGGCTCCCTCCTTTTCAGCCTCTTTCTCAATGCCCTCCCATTAGCCTGTACTGGCAATCTGCTCCTCTATGCAGATGATACTGTTATTTTTACAAATCATTCGGACCCTCCCCCACCGAGAGAGAGAGAGATCTTCAACATAGCTTTGCTGAAGTGGAGTCCTGGTTTGTGCACCAGAAGCTTATAATCAACTACAAAAAAAATCGGAGTTGATATTATTTGCAAACCCTCACAATAATTTCACTTCATTTCATTTTTTGTTTTTTATACTTGTTAGCGATATGAGCTAAAAACCCATTTTCACAAGTGACAAGTAACATATAAAACATTGCACCATACAATATATACACAATATCAAAAATACAAAATATAAAGACATCCAGATAATAAATCCATACAATAAAACATGAAATCAGTTACTTTTGGAAACATATACACTGTAACAGAGCCAAACCACTGGGCAAGCTAATACTTAAATGACCTAACAGTCCTACAATTAATAATTGCAGAAGGGATTTTATTGAAAAAGGTGGTAGCCCTGTAAACAACAGATATTTGGCCCATTGTTTTCATATAAAAAGGAACCTTTAGTAAACCTGAAGATTGTGACGTTGTTACCTTACTGCTCTGTATTCTTATAAAAAAGAGATTGAATTGTAGGGGGAAGAAAACCCTTAAGGCTTTTAAAAACAATAATAGCCAATTTCAAATTAAATATGTCTGTTAATGAAGGACATTTAGCTTCTTTCAATAAACTCCAATGGTGAGTTCTTGTTGGAAGACCGGTCATAAATCACAGTATGCTGTGATATGTAACCTGTAACTTTTGTAGTACTTTTTCACTAGCACCAAAGTACACCATAATCAAAAGTGCTGAGCACGAAACTATAAGCCAATAATTTTCATGACTCAGGAATTAAGTATGATCTTGCACTGAATAGAATTCCCAACCTTTGATATATTCTTTTAACCAAACTCTCAACATGAAACTTGGAAGTAAATTTTGAGTTTAAAATAACTCCCAAACATCTAAAGCTTTGAACTGATGCTGTCTTAGCCTCCTTAAGATCAACAATTGATACTTTAGTATCTCTAATTACTTAAGGGCCAGAAAATGAACACCTGTCAATTCAACCCGAGTCAATTCAGCCCAGTGAAATCAGCCCCAAGTCAATTCAGCCTGAGTCAATGCAGCTCCTACGTCAATTCAGCCCGAGTCAATTCAGCCTGAATCAATTCCACTCCTTGTCAATTCAGTTCCCATGTCAATTCAGCCCCTATCAATTCAGTCTGAATCCGTTCAGCTCCTATGTCAATTCAGCCCCATGTCAGATCAGCCCCAAGTCAATTCAGCCCCAGATCAATTCACCCCTATGTAAATTCAGCTTCTTTTGGTTCTGCACTAGAATGAATATAATTATACAATGGCAAGAAAGAATCCTGGACTCTGATTGGTCAGTGTGTACCTGAGATAGTGATATTATTAGGCAATAACATTACTGTATGGATTTGTTGGATGATAATCCCTTTTTTCTCTTCAGAAACAAAGATATAGTGCCACGCTAATAATCTACTAACACCTCTTTTAAATATTCTTTTTATTTTGTATAACATCGAGCCACTGTATAATTGCAATAAGGCACTCCAAGGTATGTGTTATTGTGTAATAACATCACTCCTTGGTCGGTGGAAGCCCTCAGCTTCGACTTGTGCTTCAACCCACCCCAGGAGTGATGTTATTACATGATACAACACACCTTGTCATGCCTTATTGCTTAACTAACAACTTATGTAAACATTTTTAAGCTTTATTGATGGCTTTAAAACATATATTTTGCAATTAAGTATACTTAATTGAAAATGTTAATTTTCACATACAGTACACGTGGCAAACACCAATCACATACACCAGAAAGAAAAACAAAAGAACAGAACACAAATAAGCCTAAACATAACCTTCTAACCCACACAACACCCAAAGCACCCTGCCTAACCCACCCCGACTCTCATGTGCACATTCCAACAGCTTCTGTTGTGAATAGTAGAATGGACAGCGACTAAGGATATAACTGCCATTTGTTTTTTTTGCATAATGGTGGGAAGGGCAGAGTACTCTCCCAACAGACAAATGTCCTCTATAAATAAAGGAAGAAAGGCTGAAGAGTATAGTATTTAAATGAATTGAGAGAATTGTAAGCATCTATTAAGTTAAAACATGAAATTACGTGCAAGTCCTCTCAGGTATGCCACGATTTCCCTTGTATGGTATTCTGTGAAAATGCGCTGAATTCTTTCAGCAGAGTTCTTGTACACTTTCTTAGGTTCTTGGGGCCCTATGCATCAATGGAGCAGAGTGGCTATGTGCATGGGATGCACAATTTGGGAGAGCGCAGACAGTATGTGCCCAATCCCCCAGGACCATGGACAGCACTGGATGGGAAGCATGCTAGCACTATGTGCCATGCACAAAGGTGCATAGTGCTTTCTGCATGGGTGCATACAGGGGTGCAGGGCATGCCCAGGAAGACTCTGCTATAAAACCCCTACATGTCCTATGCATGCCTGGATACCAGCCTGGCATCAGGGTGATGTGCCCACCCACCTTCTAGAGCCACACCATAGAAGGGCTACTGCCTCTCTCCCACCCCAGCACACAGACTGGTGAGGATGCATAACACAATCATGCCCCCCAAACACACACAGCACCTCACAGGGGCAGTGGCCCTAGTGTGTTGCCCATGGCGCAGCACCCGCTGGCACCACCAGCACATCTCACTAATGGTGCGGTATGGTAGGAACCCCACCACCAGTGGCAGACAGCTTGCAAGCCCAAACCCAGCCCTGTGCACCACTCCGGTGCCATGGGAGGGCCGGCGGTATTGCTCTCCTCACACCTGCCACAGCTGTAGGCCCTCGGACATTCGTCGGGTCACCACGGAAGTGATTCACTGAGCCACCTAGTCTGGGCATCTGATTGGATGCCCAGCTGGACTGTGACCACAGACAGGTGGTCAGCGGTCATGAATGCCACCAGTGCACACCTGTCCACAGGTGTGGAGCTCCACGGGTGAGTAACGTGGCTCTGGCTTGTATTACCCACCCACTGGTTCATAGCACCCATTGTTAGTTATGTTTATTCTAGTGCAGAACCAAAAGGAGATGAATTTACATAAGGGCTGAATTGACATAGAGGCTGAATTGACATGAGGCTGAATTGACACAGGAGCTGAACTGACACAGGAGCTGAACTGACATATGAGTAGAGATAGGCGAAGTGGTCCCAATTCGTACCGCGAAGAGGAACACAGAGTGAAAGCAAATTCACGGAGTGCTCTGCAACATGAAGCGGAGTACTTCGCATTACAATGGGTAATGTGAAGTCCATTGAAAACAATGACTTTGCATTACTCCGCCTTCCCAAACCACTACTCCACTAATTCTTAAGGCAAAGTACATTGAAAACAATGTACTTCGCTTCACTTCGCCTTGTTTTTAAGCTCCAAAGGTGAATTTTGCAGTGATTCATGGAATTTCAGGTCACATGGGCTCTAGATTGTTCTGCACAGCCTCAGTTTGGGGTAGTAAGTGTAGGAAACTGCAGGAGACAATCTGCTCTGAGAGCTCTCTGCAATTCAAACTTTCTAAAAGCTGTTAAAAAAGCCTTTTTGAGTCATTTTTTTTTTTTGCTGAAACTTGTTCATCGATTATAGGAAACCCTCCTGTGCTCATATCATCGAGCATTTATTGTTTGTGTGTGGATTTTGAATGTTAATGTACAACATTCAGTCTGTGTACTGACAGACAGTGGAAGTGTGCTTTGAGGGGTGGGTGTATCTGTGGTGTAGGTTGATTAACTTGGAGAAAAAGACAGTGCTTTCTGTTTCGGTGATATTTTTCTTGTATAACTCTGTTAATGTACACACAGTAATATTTTCAATAATTCTTGCCATTTTTTTGCTGATTGTTGTGGTGCAGCAGTGCATAATTTTAGTTTGTTTAAAATATGTGGTTATATTACTGCAGTTTTCAATTTGCTACGCATTACTTAGTGTGTGTGTGAGTATGCGTGTGAACACGTGTCATCAAATCAGACACCTTTTGTTGTGCCACATAATTTCAGCAATGTGAACCTGCTATCCTCTGCAGCTGTGTAATTTTTGTACTTCTTTGTGGTATCTTTACTGGTACTGGTAGTAGTGACTGTTACTGCAGCAGTGCAGTACACTGCCCCCCCCCGTGGCCCACCCCAACTGGCAAAGGTATTCTTTCCCAGATTTAAATTTCTGATGGTGAGCACTGGTTAGGTGTTGTGCCTTTGCACCTGCATCTCTTCAGTGTGCTGCTCAATCTTAATCTGTCTGTGCATTTCCATCTCTTTAGGGCCCAATCTACATCTCTAACTTAAATCACAGTTGTTTCTTTGGCTTCCCTTCAGAGTACTGGACAGGTGTGGTGCACAATTCTGCATGAACAATGTACTCATTAATATACGTTTTTAAGTCAGGGCCATCATCACAAGTCACTCATGATACAAATCACATTCTTCATCATCACGGTCACAAATGCAGTCACAAATCACGATTCACGATCTCATCACGAATCACAACATTAATTTTTTTTTACTAGTTACTTGGATGTATTGTAAGCCTGTTTTGTAGCGTATCTCCATGCTTCACTACCCCATCATTGTACTCATTAATGTTTGTTTTTAAGTCAGGGAGTTTTGTGCCACACCTCATAGGGGCCCGGGGAAGAACAGCCATAGGCATTCACGTTTCTTCATCATCACAGTCACCAATGTGGTCACAAATCACGATTTACAATCACATCACGAATCACATTAATTTTTATGTTGATTGCGCACATGTGCAAGAAACATGTTGCGTCAGCTTTCTGCACAAGCAGGTTGTGGAGACATGGCACTGTTGTGCTCAATGCCCCCACAGCCTGCAAAGGCTTGTCCCCCATCCCCCAATGCCATGGCACGCTGCTGCTGACACTAGTTCAGCCAACGTGCCACAACTTTCTTAAAAATCAGCCACTGCAATCAGGGACTGCCTCGTCATTGCAGCATCAGCCATCCGCTGCAATGAGATAGTGACCTGTCATTGCAGGGCGGGATGTAGGATGTCTGATATTGTTTGTGAACATGGCGGTGGCTTGCTGCCATATTCACAAACAATATCTACTATGTTTATTGCTGGATGGGGAGCCTACTCCTCCGTAGTCAATGTCACCAACCCCTCCCAGTTTTATTGTTTGCCGACGGGTGCCCAATCCCTCGGGAGAAAGTAATCCCCTTCAGTTGTTTGCCGATGAGGGTGCCCAATCCCCTGTTGGCTCTGGCTGCCCCACCAAAAACAAGACACGGTGGCAAGCTGGGAGACCACCCCAGCGTGCCATATGCCCCTTTTCTTGTTTGCCGAAGGGGGTGCCCAATCTCCCTTCGGCTACAGCTGCCCTCGCAAAGCCAGACTCCGGTGGCATGCTGGGAGCCCACCCCAACATGACATATGCCCTTGTAAAGTAAAATATGGTCCTGCGACGTTTTTTTGTTTTTTATTCCCTGAAAAAAAGGAAACGGTCCCTTGTAGTCTCCCTGCCCCCCACCCACAACCAGCACCCACCCACTGCGCACCCTGCCTCCCTACACCCCCATACCCCATACTTACCTCCGGAGCTTGCCACGATGATCTTCACTGGACCGGGAACACGTCTGCAGTCTTCAAAGCCGACCGTGAACTGAGGAAATGCCGGTAAGCTGTATAATGTAATGAATAGGGTTTTTCAACTTTAGTGCATATCTCTGGCATTTTTGGGAATTGTTTCACCAAATTTTCAACATGGGATTTTTGGGACCCCTCCTCATGAATTCTTGAACTGTCATGGTGTTAATCGGCCCCGAAAGGTGGTTTCGTGGTCACTGCTCAAAATCACCCTTTGGGGCCGATTAATGAAATGACAGTGCCAGTGTTCATGAGGTGGCCTCTCAAAAAGCCTATGTTGCAAATTTGGTGGGAAAAATCAAAAAAATGACTGTTTTACGAGTGTGCGTTGCGCAGTTGCTACGCACCCTCGTAACTTCACGAATTGCAATATTTTTATGCGAGATTTTCAACATTGCCATTTTGTCACACCTCCTCATGAGCAGTACAGCTGTCATTGTTCACATCCTGGCTGAAATGTGTTTTCGCACTTTCAGCGCTGAATAGTGCAGTTGGTGTGGGAAATCAGTGTTCATGACAGATTAAGAAAATAAGAGTGACACTGTTCATGAGCAGAGGTCTAAAATGCCTATGTTGAAAATCTGGTAATGATGCTCCATAAAATGACTGTGTTACGAGCTGCGTTGCGCAGTTGGCACGCACGCTCATAACTCCTCGAATTTATATTTTCCCTCCAGATTTTCAGCATTGCCATTTTCCCAGATCTACTGATGAACAGTATAGCTGTCATTTTTTCCATCATGGCCGAAATGTGTTTTCACACTTCTGGCGCAAAATAGAGTGATCGCTGTGGGTAATCACTGTTCTGGACAGATTAAGAAAATGACAATGATACTGTTCATGAGCAGAGGTCCTAAAATGCCTATGTTGAAAATTTGGTGATGATAGCCCATCAATTGACTGTGTTACAAGTGTGCGTTGCGCACTTTCCACGCACCCTTGTAACCTCGCAGATTTGTAATATTGTCACACCAGATTTTCAACAGTGCCATTTTTTCACACCTCCTTATAAGCAGTACAGCTGTCATTTTTCACATCCTGAACGAAATGTGTTTTCACAGGTCCAGCGCAGAATAACGTGGTCACTGTGGGAAATCAGTGTTCAGGACAGATTAAAAAAATGACAGTGGCACTGTTCATGAGCACAGGTCCTAAAATCCCTATGTTGAAAATTTGGTGACGAAACTCTATGACATGACTGTGTTACAAGTGTGCATTGAACTGTTTCCACGCACCCTTGTAACTTTACAAATTTGTAATACTGTCATGCCACATTTTCAACGGTGGCATTTGTTCACAACTCCTTATGAACACTACAGCTGTTATTTTTCACATCCTGGCAAAATATGTTTTTGCACTCCTGCCGGACAATAGCACGGTCACTCTGGGAAATCAGTGTTTGGGACACATTAAGATTGACCTAGTGAGAGGGGGGAGTGACCGAGCTCAACTGAGCTCTGTCAGGACTACTGCGGATTTGTTTGTGGGCAGACAAAGGCCCCAATACATGAGCCCAGTACAAAAGGGCAGCTTGCAGCACTGGGAGAAACAGAACGGGAGTGCGAATGAAGGAGGGGGAGTGAGCGAACTCACCAAAGCACTGTCAGGACTGCTGCAGATTTCTTTGTGGGCAGAAAAAGGCATCAATACAGGCAGGAGCCCAGTACAAAAGGCCAGCCTGCAGCAGTGGGAGAAACAGTATGAGCTAGTGAGACAAGGGGACTTAGTGAGCTCAACGGAGCTCTATCAAGACTGTTGGGATTTCTTTGTGGGCAGAAAAAGGCACCAATGCAGGCAGGAGCCTCGTACAAAAGGGCAGCTTCCAGCACCAGGACAAACAGAATGAGCGATGAGAGAGGGAGACTGAGCGACCTCAATGGAGCTCTGTCGGGACAGCTGCGGATTTCTTTGTGGACAGACAAAGGTGCCAATGCAGCCAGGAGCCCCATACAAAAGCGCAGTCTGCGGCGCCAAGAGAAACATAACAAGCAAGTGACAGAGCAGTAGTCAGCAAGCTCAACGGAGCTCTAGTATGACTGCTGCAGGAGCCCAGTACAAAAGGCAAGCTTGCAGCGCTGGCAGAAACGGAATGCGAGAGTGACAGAGGGTGGAGTGAGCGAGCTCAGTGGAGCTGTGTCAGGACTGCTTCAGATTTCTTTCTGGCCAGAAAAAGCCACCAATGCAGGCAGGAGCCAAGTACAAAAGGGCAGCCTGCAGGCCAGGAACACAGAGAAACGGCGGTGAGGGAGGAGTCAGTGAGCTCAGCAGGGGCTTTGTTGGGAGTGCTGCCAGATTTGTTTGTGGGCAGAAAAAGGCAGTAATGCATGCAGGAGCCCAGTACAAAGGGCAGCTTGCAGTGGCAGGAAACCCAGAATGAGTGAGTGGTGAGTGAGCTCAACAGAGCTGTATTGTAACTGCTGCAAATTTCTTTGTGGGCATAGAAGGCAGCTTAGCATAGGCAGAAGACCCAGTAGAGAAAAGGGCAGCCTGCAGCAGAGTAGAACAGAATGAGTGAGTGAGAGAAGGGGAGTGAGCGAGCTCAACGGAGCTTTGTCGGGACTGCTGCTGATTTCTTTGTGGGCAGGAAAAGTCACCAACAGAGGCAGAAGCCCAGTACAAAAGGGCAGCCTGCAGCGCCAGGAGAACCAGAATGAGTGAATGACACAGGGGGAGTGAGCGCCCTAAATGGAGCTCTGTCGGGACAGCTGCGGATTTCTTCCTCAGCAGAACAAGGTGCCAAAGCAGGCAGCAGACCAGTACACAAGAACAGCCAGCAGCACTGGGACAAACAGACTGAACCAGTGACAGAGGGCCACTGAGCGAGCTCAACAGACCAACGCAATCAACATTCGGCATTGACAAATGCTTGTTTTTAATAGTTACTTGGATGTATTGTAAGCCTGTTTTGTGGTATCTCTCCATGCTTCACCATCCCACCATTGTACTCATTAATGAGTGTTTTCAAGTTGGGGAGTTTTGTGCCACACCTCATCGATCGGGCCTGGGGAAGTACAGCTGTAGGCATTTGTGTTTCTTCATCTTCATGGTCAAAAATGCAGTGACAAATCATGATTTATGATTACATCATGAATTACAATATTAATTTTTTTACTAGTTACTTGCATGTATTGTAAGCCTGTTTTGTAGAATCTCTCCATGCTTCACCACCCCACCATTGTACTCATTAATGAGTGTTTTCAAGTTGGGGAGTTTTGTGCCACACCTCATCGATCGGGCCTGGGGAAGTACAGCTGTAGGCATTTGCGTTTCTTCATCAACACGGTCACAAATGCAGTCACAAATCACGATTTATGATTATGTCACAAATCACAACATTCATTTTTTTACTAGTTACTTCGATGCATTGTAAGCTTGTCTTGTAGTATCTCTCCATGCTTCACCACCCCACTATTGTACTCATTAATAAGTGTTTTTAAGTCAGGGATTTGGACAGTGTCTGCAGTACATATACAGACTGGAAAGAAGACTGACTGCACACACGCAGTTTAGCACAGTATACTTGCACTGCTCAGAATACATATGGAAGACAACAAAAAAAGGGCATAATTACATACAAGGGTCAGGGAAGGTGGAGCGAGCACATGGTGTGAGGAAAAAAAAATAATGTGGGATCCCATGGTGATCCAGTAGCAGCAGTTCCAGCATGGACATAATTTGCAACTGATGTCCCTCTATGTGATCCAGCCTCTGCTCCACAGCACTCACCCTCTCGTTGTTCTCCTTGACAGCACTCTAGAGAACTGCCAAGTCAGCCTGTGTTACACGCAGTTCTCTGGGGTCCACAGGTTTTACAGGCTAACCTGCTGGTGGTGGTGGTGATGGTAGGGGTGCTGGTGGAGTAGCAGGTGCTGCTGTGGTCCTTCTCTTCTTAGGGATGCTGCCATGCACAACTGCACCCTCTGCCACAGAACAGCCAGCAGGTGCAGGCATGGTCTGTTCTGTAACAGTCTGCCATTCTAACTGGTGGTAATTGAGCATATAGGTGTACTGGTCCCCAGTCCCCAGGTGAGTTCCCCGGGGGCCATGGCACACCTCCACCTCACATAGGTGGCACTTGACCACACTGCTGTCCTCCCCGACACAGTCAAACAACTGCTAAACAATGGAGGTACGGGGAGGACCAGGCACAGGCAGGGGAGGGCTAGATGAACTGGCAGCTGGCTGGTCACGGTGCTGAACAGCGATGGAATCCACACCTGGGCCCAGGGGAACAGGCACATCCTGCTCCAGAGGACTTAGTACTAGACTTGGTGGTGGTGGTGGTGGTGGTTCAACTGCCTTAGAGTCAGGACAGGAGGCGGTGCTGGTCCTGCTTCGAGGGGGGGGGCACTCACAAGTTTTGAGCGGTTCAACAGGAATGTGCACCCATGCCCCCCATGCATGTGCATGGTACGATGCTTTCCACTACCATGATTTCCCAGAGCTGCCCCCCCCAGACATTCCCTCACCCTGGTCCATCTCTCCTACTGAGCTCCCTCAGTCTGAGCAATCACTACTTACACTGTCACACAACACACACACACACAGTCACACAGACAACTAACTACTTATAAAGGTAAGAAAAATAAAATTTACAGGAAGAACAAATTAAGTAAAAATGAGTACAGACAGAAAAGACAAAAAAACGTATCTTTTAAAAAAGCTGTTGGGTCTAAATCAAAGTTTAAATCTCCTCCTCGCTCTGATCTCAAAGTATCAACAGTCATAAAGGACACTCCTTTCTCTCTGTCTGCACAGGAGAAAGTAAAAGTGTCTGCTTGTATGACTCACTTCCTTCCTTCCTAGCTAAAGATCATGTGACTTCCAGCACTGTAATCCATGTGATGTGTGGGGGGGCAGCCAAATCTGAAACACCAAGTGGATCACTTAGAATCATAATGAGGAACGTGAAGTTCATTAAAAACAATGACTTCACCTTACTTCGCATTGCCATTCCACCTTAACGCGAAGTGGTAATGACAAGGAAGAGTGAGCACTTTGCATTGCCACTCCACATAGCGGTGTGGCAAAGCGAAGTGCCCACTTCGCGTTTACTTCGCCAGCGGAATTTAAATTTGCTGCACCTCTACATAGGAGCTGAATTGACTGGGGCTGAATTGACTGGGGCTTAATTGACATAGGAGCTGAATTGACATATGAGATGTATTGACTCAGGCTGAATTACTATGGGGCTGAATTCACCACGCTGAATTGACTCAGGTGGAATTTACCGGGCTCAATTGACTAGACATCCAGAGAATACCATCACTTTTGTCTTCACTGAATTTAAGACAAATTCACAAGAAAGTAGCCACCTTTGAAATAAATCAAAATCCTGTTGGACAGATTTTAAGGCTTGATTAGGATTGAAACCAGAAGAATAAATAACCACATCGTCTGCATACAAAATCATAATTGAATTGGAACAAATCAAAGGTGCTGCATTCATAAACAGGGAAAACAAAAGTGGTCCCATTATTGAACCCTGGGGTACTGTATTCCTCATAGAAACAGAGAAATTGTCAGGCAGATAAGGACCACTAGGCCAATCCAGTCTGCCCATTGTACGTGACCACTGATACTATGTGAACAATGGCTTGTCATCACTCCCTCCCCTCTCAGGCTTCCCTTGTGCCTGTTCCAAGCATGCTTGAATCCCTCCACTGTGCTTGCCCCCACTACCTCCTGTGGCAGACTATTCCATGTGTCAACTACCCTTTCTGTGTAGAAAAACTTCCTCACATTACCTCTTCATCTACCCGCCCCCTCCAATTTCATATTGTGCCCCCTTGTTCTAGTACTTTTTCTACACTGGAAAAGCTGGGGCTGAATTGACATGGAGATGAATTGATTCAGGCTGAATTCACTCAGGCTGAATTGACATAGGAGCTGAATTGACTTGAGCCGATTTGCCATGTAACTAAGTGAGGACCTGAACATTTTTGTGCAATAATAGTCCTATGCTCCCTATTGGATAAGTACCCTTCAAACCAAGATATTACATAACCTGAAAAATAAACATCTTTTAATACTTCCAATAACAAAGAATTACTTAATTGAAGGCCTTGGTGGGGTCCACAAACACCCCTGCAACAGAGTGCCCCCAAATGAAGGGAACTCCGTACCTCGGTAGTGAACCTCACCAAGGCTGTCTCTGTGTTATGGTTTGATCTAAACCCATGTTGTGTGCCTGTTAAAAGTTTATATTTTTCCAAAAACTCCTGAATCTGATCAAACACTAATCTCTTATGAATCTTTGACAAAGATGCCAGGAGATAAATAAATTCTGTAATTAGAAACCAAATTCCTAGATCCTGATTTAAATACAAGCATTGTAAGTGCTGATTTCCAGCATTTAGGAAATACTCAATTACACAATAAAAAGTTAAAAAACGGTCTCTAGGGGCTCAGCTAAGAAGTTAATTCTCAATTTTAACAATCTGTAATCAGTTTTATCCTGTCCAATACTGGGTCTTGGATTATATTTCAAAATATAATCAATTACTTGTTGTGGGGTAACCACATGGAAATGCAATTGAGTATGATTTACCGTGTTATTCCTCTCTAAACCTTTAATATTAAAAGTACTTTTATTATTGAGTTGAAACCTAGACATATCACTAAAATAATCATTAAACAACCTGGATACCTGGTATGAAACATAGCAACATAGAATTTGATGGCAGATAAGGACCGTTTGGCCCACCTAGTCTGCCCATTTCCCTACCTAATGGATAAGCTGCAGATCCTAGTTAACCAACAGCCTACTTCCTCCTACCCCGCACTAGAATTATGGTATGGGTTGTTAACAAGTTGATTACCATCCTTCAAAGTAATAGTGGTGTCCGGTAACTTTTTACCAATTAAGTTATTAAGTGTTTGCTAGGTTTCCCTAGGATTTCCTAGTGAATTTATCTGTTTATGTTTGAAAAAATGTGATTTACCTTTTCTAATTAAAACCTTGCACTTATTTCTAAGTATTTTATAATTTTGCAATGACTTCTGTTCACCATGTTTTCTATATACCTTTCAGGTTTGTCTCTAATTTTTATTAGTGCTAATATATCCTTAGAAACACACTCATTCTTTTTAGCTCTAACCCTCATTATTTTTAAGTGAAGCCAATCGTTCAACTGTTTGATTAAACGGACCACCAAAGGTCTCCAACATGACCTCTATGTCATGTATTGTTTCAAGAATAGACCAATTAACTTACTTACAAGCCCTATTCATAATTCCAGTTGTTATTTTTTATATTCCTTGTTTCTATATAACAGAGGGAACTCTGAGCTGGTTTAACAGACCGCTCACAATATACAGGGCAGTGGTCACTGACCCCATCAGGTAGCACCCCAGAACTTATAATCCTGGAGGGGTGAGTGAGCACAACCGAGTCTAAAACTGAGCTGCCTCCCATTCTATAGTTAAATCTGGTAGTCTGAGTAATCAACTGCTGAATTCCTAGTTCAAGAAATAAATCCGCAACTGGGGTTGTTTGAGCAGAGCCCCAGTTTAGATTAAAGTTGCCCATCACAATCTATTCCCTCTTTAAAGGGAGGGAGGGACTTTTTAATAGATGTGATCAAATCTAAACCTTGTTTGGAGAGGCCTGGAGGAAAATAGACTGACATAAGTGCAATATGTTTATTTAATCCCAGTAAGAGATCACTAGAGATGATAGCATAGCCTGATTAATTAGGCTGTGATGCAATCTCAATGGTCTCAAATTTTGTTTTGACATAAATCAAAACCCTCACCCCCTTTCTTACCTACCCTATCGTTTCTAAAAATATAATAATTAGGAAGGACAATTTAATTATCATTGATTTTATTAGTCATCCATGTTTCTAAAAGAGTTACGATATCAACATCATGCTATAAGATCCAGGCCTCAAATTCAGGCAATTTAGAAACAAGGCTCCTAATGTTAAGATGAATAGCCTTAATTCATAGAATCATAGAGACTGATGGCAGAAAAGGACCCTCCAGCCCATCAAGCCTACTCCTCACCCCCCCCTTAGTCCACCCTCCCCCATCTTGGGGTCCTCCCCATAGCACCATATGCTTGTCCCATGCTCTCTTGAAATCAGAGACAGTCTTGGCCCCCACCCCACCCCACCTCTGGCAGTCTGTTCCAGGATTCCACCACTCTCTCAGTAAAGAACCTTCCCCTCACTTTACCCCAAAGTTCCCACCCTGTAGTCTCCGGTTGTGCCCTCGCATTATGGAGCCTACCTTCCTGTGAAATAAACACCCCACATCCACTTTATGGATCCCTTTGATGTGCTTGAAGGTCTCTGTCATATGCCCTGTACCATGTTAATTGCTGAAGGTTTCCTACCGATGACACCAGTGTATAGATTAGGGTCATGGTATTTACCCAAACCACTAACTTGGGGTCCAGGGTGAGGATGAACAGACCCCAATATCAGAAGTAATAGCAAAATAAGTTTCCTAAGTACATTCACTTTAACTGTCTGTAAAGCCTTTTTTTGAATTTGTCTTAAAATAGTACTGTAGCTTTTAACAGGTAAACCAAATTAAACAGGATCAATGTATCAAAATGAGACCAGTTCAAAGACATTTGGAAAAAGTTATTATGTAAAATAATAACCCCTTTTGAAAAAGTTAGAGAAACAGACCCAACTGTGGTACTCCAGACAATAATATTGAAATTAGACTTCAGATTATTGGGGTTTGTTGTAAAAATTCCATCTGCAGCAGATGGCCAATGTACACCAACCAAAAGAAAAACCAAAATTAGAAGAATCATTATTAAATATAAAAAAAATCTAATAACTACAGTAATATATTAACCACTTAATAAAATAATAAATCCTAACAAGTATATTAAAACTCTAAACCAGAGTATAAATATATAAAACACCTTCCTAAGTTTACTGTGTTAACAAGTAACAAGCATTTGTCAATGCCGAATGTTGATTGCGTTGGTCTGTTGAGCTCGCTCAGTGGCCCTGTGTCACTCGCTCGTTCTGTTTCTCCCGGTGCTGCAGGCTTCACCTTTGTACGGGGCTCCTGGCTGTGTTGGCATGTTTTTTTCTGCCCACAAAGAAATCTGCAGCCGTCCTGACAGAGCTGTGTTGAGGTGAGTCATTTGCCCTCTCTCAGTCGCTTATTCTGTTTCTGCTGGCGCTGCAGGCTGCCCTTTTTTACTGGGCTCCCGCCTCGGTTGGCAGCTTTTTCTGCCCACAAAGAAATGTGCAGCAGTCCTGACACAGGTCCATTGAGCTACCTCACTCCCCCTCTCTGGCTTGTTCCGTTTCTGCTGGGGCTGCAGGCTGGTCTTTTGTACAGGGCTCCTGCCTGCGTTGTCACCTTTTTCTGCACACAAAGCAATCTGCAGCAGTCACGATAAAGGTCTGTTGAGCTCGCTCACTCCCCCTCTCTCACTCTCTCATTGTGTTTGTCCTGGCACTGCTGGCTGCCCTTTTGTACTGGACTTCTGCCTGTGTTGGCACTTTTTTCTGGCCACAAAGAAATCTGCAGCTGTCCCGACACAGCTCCATTGAGGTCGCTCTCTCCGCCTGTCTCACTCTCTCATTCTGTTTCTCCTGGTGTTGCAGGCTGCTCTTTTGTACTGGGCTTCTGCCTGCATTGGCAGGTTTTGCTGCCCACAAAGAAATCTGCAGCTGTCCTGACACAGCTCTGTTGAGGTGGGTCACTCACCCTATGTCACTCGCTCATTCTGTTTCTACTGGTGCTGCAGGCTGCCCTTTTGTACTGGATTCCTGCCTCTATTGGTGGCTTTTTCTGACCACAAAGAAATCTGCAGCAGTCCTAACACAGGTCTGCTGAGGTAGCTCACGCCCTCTCTCTCACTCACTCGTTCTGTTTCTGCGCACTGCAGGCTGGCCTTTTGTACTGGGCTCCTGCCTGCTTTGCTGCCTTTTTCTGCCCACAAAAAAATCCACAGCAGTCACTATAGAGCTCCGTTGAGCTTACTCACTGCTCCTCTCTCACTTGCTCATTGTGTTTCTCCTGGCGATGCAGGCTGCCCTTTTGTACTGGGCTTCTGCCTGCATTGGCACCTTTTTCTGCCCACAAAGAAATCTGCAGCTGTCCCGACAGAGCTCTGTTGAGGTCACTTACTCTGCCTGTCTTACTCGCTCATTCTGTTTCTCCTGACGCTGCAGGCTGCCATTTTGTAGTGGTCTCCTGCCTCTGTTGGCTCCTTTTTCTGCCCACAAACAAATCTGCAGCAGTCCCGACAGAGCTTCATTGAGCTCACTCAAGTCCTCCCTCTCTCACTCGCTCTTGCCATTTCTGTCAGCGCTGCAGGCTGCCCTTTTCTACTGGGCTCCTCCCTGCATCGCCGCCTTCTTCTGGGCACAAAGAAAACTGCAGCAGTCATGATAGAGCTCCATTGAGCTTGCTCACTCACTCTCCCCTCTCACTTGTTCATTCTGTTTCTCCCGCCACTGCAGTCTGTCGTTTTGTACTGGGCCCCTGCATGCATTGCAGCTTTTTTTCTGCCCACAAAGAAATCTGCAGCAGTCCCAACAGAGCTCCGTTGAGCTCACTCACTCACTCACCCTCCCTCTCTCGCTCATTCTGTGTCTCCCTCTGCTGCAGGCTGCTGTTTTGTACTGGGTTCCTGCCTGCATTGGCGGCTTTGTCTGCCCACAAAGAGATGTGCAGCAGTTCTGACACAGCTCCGTTGAGGTCGCTCACTCGCCCTCTGTCACTCGCTTATTCCGTTTCTGTGGGGGCTGCAGGCTGGCCTTTTGTACTGGGCTCCCACCTGCATTGCAGCCTTTTTCTGCCCACATAGAAATCCACAGCAGTGACGATAGACCTCTGTTGAGCTCGCTCGCCCCCTCCCCTGTCACTCACTCATTCTGTTTCTCCTGGCACTGCAGGCTGCCCTTTTGTACTGGCCTCCTGGCGGCAATGGCACCTTTTCCTGCCAACAAAGAAACCTGCAGCTGCCCCGACAGAGCTCCATTGAGGTTGCTCCCTCTCTCTGTCTCACTCGCTCATTCTGTTTCTCATGGTGCTTCGGGCTGCCCTTTTGTACTGGGCTTCTGCCTCTGTTGGCATTTTTCTCTGCCCACAAAGAAATCTGCAGCAGTTTTGACAGAGCTCCATTGGCCTCACTCACTCCCCCTGTCTCACTTGCTCATTCCATTTCTGCCCGTGGTGAAAGCTGCCCTTTTGTACTAGGCTTCTGCCTGCGTTGCCGCCCTTTTCTGCCCACAAAGAAATCTGCAGCAGTCATGATAGAGCTCCATTGTCCTCGCTCACTCACTCCCTCTCCCTCACTCACTCATTCTGTGTCTCCCACTGCTGCAGGCTGCCCTTTTGTACTGGGTTCCTGCCTGTGTTGGCGGCTTTTTCTGCCCACAAACTCATCTGCAGCAGTCCCGAGAGAGCTCCGTTGAGCTTGCTCAGTCCCCCTCTCTCAGTCGCTCGTTCCATTTCTGGCAGCGTTGCAGGCTGGCCTTTTGTACTGGGCTCCTGCCTGCTTTGCTGCCTTTTCCTGGCCACAAAGAAATCCACAGCAGTCACAATACACCTCCATTTAGCTCGCTCACTCCCCCTCTCTCACTTGCTCATTCTGTTTGTCCTGGCCCTGCAGACTGCCCTTTTGTACTGGACTCCTGCCTGCATTGCCACTTTTTTCTGCCCACAAAGAAATCTGCAGCTGTCCCGACAGAGCTCCATTGAGGTTACTCTCTCACTCCCCCTGTCTCACTTGCTCATTCTGTTTCTCCTGGCGCTGCAGGCTACCATTTTGTACTGGGCTCCTGCCTCTGTCGGCATATCTGTCTGCCCACAAAGAAATCTGCAGCAGTCCTGACACAGCTCCGATAGCCTCACTCACTCCCTCTGTCTCATTTGCTCATTCCATTTCTGCCGGCGCTGCAGACTGCCCTTCTGTACTGGGCTCCTGCCAGCAAAGCCATCCTTATCTGCCTACAAAGAAATCTGCAGCAGTGACAATAGAGCCCTGTTGAGCTCACTCAGTCCCCCTCTCTTGCTTGCTCATTCTGTTTGTCCCACCTCTGCAGGCTGCCCTTTTGTACTCAGGCCCTGCATTCATTGCTGCCTTTTCCTGCCCACAAACAAATCTGCAGCAGTCCAAACAGAGCTCCATTGAGCTCACTCACTCCCCCTCCCTCACTCGCTCATTCTGTGTTTCCCGGGGCTGCAGGCTGCCATTTTGTACTGGGCTTCTGCCTTCGTTGTTGCCTTTCCTGCCCACAAAGACATCCACAGCAGTCCCGACAGAGCTCAGTTGAGCTTGGTCACTCACCCTCCCCAGTCGCTCGATCCTAATCTGTCTCAAACACTGATTTCTGACAGCAACTGCTGTATTCTGCACCAGAAGGGCGGAAACACATTTAGGCCAGGATGTGAAAAATGACAGCTGTACTGTTCATAAGGAGGATAAGGAGGTGTGAACAAATGCCAGTGGTGAAAATCTGGCGTGAAAATATTACTAATTTGCAAATTTACAAGGGTGCGTGGCACCTGCACAACACACTCTCGTAACACAGTCATTTTATGGAGTTTCATCACAACATTTTTAACATAGGCATTTTAGGACCTTGTCAGTGTAATTTTCTTAAAGTGTCCTGAACACTGATTTCCCACAGCAACCGTACTACTGTACGCTGGAAAAGTGAAAACACATTTTGGCCAGGATGTGAAAAATGACAGATGCACTGTTCATAAGGAGGTGTGGTAAAATGGCAATGCTGAAAATTTGGAGTGAAAATATTGCAAAGCTGAGAAGGTAAGACCGTGTGTGGAAACTGCGCAATGCACATTCGTTACACACTCATTTTATGGACTTTCGCCACCAAATTTTCAACATAGGATTTTAGGACCTCTGCTAATGAACAGTGTCACTGTCATTTTCATAATGTGTCCTGAACACGGATTTCCCACAGCGACCACGCTATTCTGCGCCGGAACTGCGAAAACACATTTCAGCCAGGATGTGAAAAATGACAGCTGTACTGTTCATAAGGAGGTATAGAAGAATGGCAATGTTGAAAATCTGGAGTGAAAATATTATAAATTCATGAACTTACAAGCCTGCATGCAAACTGTGCAATGCATGCTCATAACATAGTCATTTTATGGAGTATCATCACAAAATTTTCAACATAGGCATTTTAGGACCTCTGCTCATGAACAGTGCCACTGCCAGTTTCTTAATCTGTGTGGAACACTGATTTCCCACACCGACCGTGCTATTCTGTGCCGGAAGTACGAAAACACATTTCGGCCAGGGTGTGAAAAATGACAGCTGTACTGTTCACATGGAGGTCTGAAAAAATGCCAATGTTGAAAATCTGGGGTGAAAATATTGCAAATTCGCAAAGTTACAAGCGTGCTTAGCAACTGCGCGATGCACGCTCATAAAACAGTCATTTTTTGGATTTTTCCCACCAAATTTGCAACATAGCTTTTTGAGAGCCCACCTCATGAACACTGGCACTGTCATTTTGTTAATCAGTCCCGAAAGGTGATTCCATGCAGTGACCGCGAAATCACCTTTCAGGACAGATTAACATGATTACAGTGATAGAATTCATGAGGAGGGGTCCTAAAAACACCAAGTTGAAAATTTGGTGCCAAAATTCCAAAAAATGCCTGAGATATGCATCAAAGTTGAAGAAACCCTATTTATTCCATTATACAGCTTACTGGCACTTCCTCAGTTCGTGGTCGGCTTTGAAGAGTGCAGACGTGTTCCCGGTCCACCGAAGATCGTCGCGCCAGACTCTGGAGGTAAGTTTGGGGTGAGGGGGGTGCGGGAGGCAGGGTGCTCAGTGGGTGGGTGGGTTGTGGGGGGCAGGAGACTGCCAAGGGACCGTTCTTCTTTACAGGTAAAACAAAAAATTTATATTGCTGGACCATTTTTTAATTTTACTGGGGAATGTGGCACGCTTGGGTGGGCTCCCAGTGTGCCAACGGAGTCTTCTGTTTGGGGGGGCAGCTGTAGCTTAAGGGGGATTGGGCACCCCTGTCAGCACACAAGAAAGGTGGGCCAGTGTTACATTATGCTGACGGGGATTGTGCACCCCCTTCGGCACACAACAAAGGGGGAGCTGTTACATTGTGGCGACGGGGATTGGGCGCCCCCATTGGCAGACAACAAAAGAGTGGGGGGTGACATTATGCCAATGGGGATTGGGTACCCCATTGGCAAGCAACCAAAGTGGGGGGTTTTACATAATGCCGACGAGAGTGGGTTCCCCATTGGCAACATAAAGTGTGGGGCACATGCTGCAGAGGGGGATTGGGCACCCCCTCGTCAGGGGAGGGGTTCAATATTGTTTGTGAACATGGAGCACGCTGCCGCCATGTTCATAAACAATATCACTGTTTCAGGGTCCCACCCTGCAATGACGGGTCACTCCCTCATTGCAGCGAATGGCTGACGCTGCAATGACAAGGCGGCCCCTGATTGCAGTGGCTAATTTTTTACAAGTTGGTGGCATGCTGGCTGAACTAGTGTCAGCAGCAGCATGCCATGGCATTTGGGGAAACGGGACAAGCCTTTACAGGCTGTGGGGGCATTGGCCACAACAGTGCTACGCCTCCACAACTTGCTTGTGGAGAAACCTGCTGCAACATGTTTCTTGCGCATGCATGCAATCAACATAAAAAAATAGATTAGGCCAGTGGCAGGAGTGATTTCTACGGTCCCACCAGATTTAGCAACTAAAGTTACAACAATTAAGTAAGCTTACCTTCTATTATAATTGATACCACAGGAAAACAGTCCTCCCAAAGCAGAAATGATAAAAATTCTAATTACAAAATCAGTTTGTCCTCCGGTGGTGAAGCCACTGATGCTCGCACCTGAGGGCTCGCACCTCGGGCCGGCACAAGCTTTTTAAGTGCCTCAACTCCACCCCTTCTTGCTTGTTATTGGTTGAGCGGCTCTCCACCGAGAGCCCTCTAACCATAGATACATAGATACATAGACAGTGTCGGCAGATACAGGCCTACGGCCCACCCAGTCTGCCCATTTGAGCTTGTAAGTTCACTTTATATTTTCCTAAAAGTCTGTTGCCCCTTAACCCTGACCTCCAGAATTCCTTTATGTTTATCCCATGCATTATTAAATCCTGTGATTGCTTCAGCCCCCACCACTTCCTCTGTCAGGGTGTTCTACTTTTCCACCACCCGTTCTGTGAAGAAATTCTTCCTCACATTTCCTCTGAATCGTCCTCCCTCCAACTTCATCCCATGCCCTCTAGTTCTGGAACAATCTTGTTCACTTAAAAATAGTGTATTCCTGCACCCTGTTCCTCCCTGTAAGATACGTGTATGTCTCTATCATATCCTCTCTCTCCCTCCTCTCCTCCAGGGAGTACATATTCAGTTCCTTCAACCTGTCCTCATAGGACTTGTGATGCAATCCATGTACCGTCATTGTTGTCCTCCTCTGAACCATCTCTACCCTGTCTATGTCCTTACATAAGTAAGGTCTCCAGAACTGTACACTGTACTCCAGATGGGGCCTTACTAGTGTCTTGTATAGTGGAATTATGACCTCCCTTTTCCTGCTGGTGATGCCCCTGCCTATGCATCCCAGCGTCCTATTTGCTTTACCTGCTGCCTTGTCACACTGTTTTCCTACCTTGAGGTCATCAGAGATGATAACCCCATGATCCCTTTCCTGCTTGGTGCATGCTATATCCTCACACTCCAACTGATATATTGTGCCGGGGTTTTTGTGCCCTATATGCATTATCTTGCACTTCTTTGCATTCTGCAGGTCCCTTCTCATTCTGTCTACACCCTCTGGTGTGTCTACTCTGTTACAGAGCTTTGTGTCATCAGTGAACAGGGAAATTCTGCCTTCTAGGTCCTGCGCAATGTCACTGATGAAGATGTTGAATAGGACCGATCCCAGCACTGATCCCTGTGGATCACTTGTCACTCTTCCCTCTTTGGAGTGACAGCCATTTACCACCACCCTCTGTGTCCTGCTGCCCAGCCAGTTACCTACCCACCACACTACTTTCCTACCCACACCCATATTTCCCAGTTTCTGTAATAGTCTTCTATATGGCACCGTGTCAAAGGCCTTGCTGAAGTCCAGATAGGCCATGTGCACTGCCCTCCCCTGATCCATCTCCCTAGTCACCCAGTCGAAAAACTCAATGAGGTTGGTCTGACATGACCTCCCACTGGTGAAACCATGCTGCCTTGTGTCCTGTAGTCCATTGACAACCAGATGTTCCACCAATATCTCCTTCAGCAGTGCTTCCATGATCTTCCCCACTACCGAGGAGAGGCTGACTGGTCTGTAGTTCCCCGCTTCCTCTTTGCTCCCACTTTTGTATAAGGGGACTACATCTGCTGTCCTCCAGTCTTTGGGTACCGCCCCTGTTTCCAGTGATCGGCTAAACAGGTTTGCCAGAGGTTTAGCCACCACCTATTTTAGTTCTTTAAGGACCCTGGGGTGCACCCCATCTGGCCCCATTTCTTTATCAACTCTTACTGTATTACTTCCAGTTCCTTCAGGACCCTTTCTCGTGTAAAGGGACTTGTGTCCATTTCTGCACCATTCCCACCCCTTGTACTCCCTTCAGACCCATTACCCTCCTCTTCCTCAGTAAAGACTAGGCAGAAGTACCTGTTCAATATGTCAGCTTTACTGTTGTCATTCTCCACGCGGCCCCCATCCTCCCCCTTCAGTCTCACTATCCCTCCCTTCACCTTTCTTTTTTCACTTATGTACCTGTAAAAGTTTTTTTCCACCGCTACCCACTGATTTTGCAATGTGCTCTTCTGTCTGAACTTTGGCTTCCCTTACTGACCTTCTGGCCTTCCTTTGCTTCTCCTGATACTTCTCCCTATCCCCTTCTGCCTGTGCCTTTTTGTATTGCCTGAATGCAATCTTTTTGGCTTTCACTTTCTCCGCTACCTGCTTGGAAAACCATAATGGCCTCCTCTTCCTTTTCCCCTTGCTAACCTGCTTAATGCATAATTCTATTGCTCTTGTAATCCCCATTTTAAATACTGTCCATTGTTCCTCAACCCCTGATTCCTGCCCCATTCCCCCTAATGCCTCTTTCAAGCATTTCCCCATTTTCCCAAAGTCTGCCCCCTTAAAATACAGGATACGTGTTTTTGTGTGGCTTGGTTCTGCTCTTTCTGTGATTTCAAACCACAATGACTGGTGGTCACTGTTCCCCAGGTGCTCCCCCATTGTTAACCCCATCACACTGTCCCTATTTGTGAGCACTAGGTCCAGTATTGCCTTCTGCCGAGTTGGCTCCATGACCAGTTGCTTGAGGAAGGCATCCTGAAGGGAGTCCAGGATAAATCTGCTCCTAGTTGATGTTGCTGCTGGGATTCTCCAGTCCACGTCTGGAATACTGAGGTCTCCAACCAGTACTACCTCACCCTTTTCTGCCATCCTTTGGATGGCTAGCATCAGCTCCCTATCTGTTTCTTCCTCCTGAGCTGTTGGTCTATAGATCACACCTGTGTGGATGGCTGGCCCCATTTTCCTTTCCTGCTTAACCCACAGTATCTCTCCCCAATTTTTTTTCTCCTGGATCTCTGTGGCCCTTATGTCATTTTTCACATACAGTGCCACTCCTCCTCCCTTCCTACTTGCCCTGTCTCTTCTAAATATGTTGTAGCCAGGTATGGCCATCCCCCAGTCATGGTTATCATTACACCAGGTTTCTGTGATGGCCACAATGTCCAGGTCTGACTTCACCATGACAGCCTCCAGATCCTCCATCTTGTTGCTAACGCTCCTGGCATTGGCACACACGGCTTTCCATGATTTGACCTCCCTAGACTGTTTAGCTGTTCTACTCTAGCCCCTTCCCTGGTTGTCATTTATCCCTGGTTCTCCTTGCTGTCTGCCCTTCTGTTGAATTTTGCCCCTTTTCTGCCTATCCACCTCTTGGGCGCTTATCCCCATCTTTTGCACACTGCTTTGTAGAGCTATCCACTCCTCTGGTTCACTGGTTCTACTGCTAGCTGTGGGGGTGAGCAATTAGGTACCCTCCTTGCTGGCCTGCCACCCCCCTTGGCTAGTTTAAATGCTTGTCAATGTAGCATTTAAATGTATCATTGAGTGCTTGGATTCCCCTCCAGGATGGATGCAGGCTGTCAGGCTTGTACAAGCCTCCATCCCTCCAGGTGGGTCCCCAGTCACTAACTAATCCAAACCATTCCTCACAGCACCAGTTCTTCAACCATGAGTTAAAGTTTCTGGTGCATGCACCCCTATGCTCTCCCATGCCTCTCGCAGGTAGTACTTCCGAGAAGGTGACAGAAGTAGCTACTTGCTTGAGATACCTCCCCAATTTCCTAAACTCTTCCTGAACTTCCATTGGCTCCTCATTTGCCAGGTCATTAGTACCCAGGTGGATAATGACATCCAGCTCACCCTCCCGTCTTGCCTTCCCAGTGATCCCCATTATCTTCCTTCCATCCTTCCATGCTGTGGCACCTGGTAGGCACCTCATCTCCCTGTCCTCCCCCGCCTGTGTTCCTGACTGGATCCCTCTTATGATGGAGTCCCCCACCAGGATACACTTCCTTCTCCTCTGGGGTCCACTGCTATCCTCACTGAGGTCACCTCCTTGGCTAACCTTTACATCCTTTCCTTCCACTTCTCTGGATACTTCTATTTGGTTGTCCCCATTTGCCAGTGTGGCAAATGAGTTCTTGAGTGGAATAGGATCTGGGATGTGCCTCTGCCTGACCACCTTAACCCTCCCTGAGCCCACTGTCATCCAAGTGCTCCTCGTTCTTGGCATCCTTTGAGGCAGCATCATTGGAAGGCACTATTGCAGAGGATAAGACCTCTGCTGGACAAGAATTCTCTGAGCAGCTGTTGTGGCTCAGTGGGTAGAGCCAGCAGCAGTAGAGGAGAGCAGTGGACCATCTGTGGACCAGGGTTCTATTCCTGGCCCCAGATAAGTGGAGTTATTTTTTTTTTATCTTGTATTTACTGTTGCGCAGTTGGCTATGCCCCCACTCAAGTTTCACACCATCCCCAAGTTGCCTCCCCCGGAGGAGGTTATTTTAGTGTGGGGAGGTTGGGCGGCACAGCCCCCTGTAAGGGGGTTGTGCATGGGACAGAGCCTCCTGCAAAAATCAAGAATTTCTGTTTTTACTAAGCTAATGTTTCTTCTCGGTGTTATTACCAAGCAATGGGGTTATAGTCACTATTTTGACAGCCTGGTATATTGCTGTGCTGTTTGTGTCTGTGACATTATGACCCCGTGCCCTTTAATATCAGGACTGGTGATGTGATGCTGGGTGCTAGCAGGCTGATTAAGCAACTGCAGGCAAGGGTACAGTGGGCCTGTTTTATTTATTTATTTAATTAATTTGTTTAATTCCATTTTACCAGAAAGGTGGACAGGATCAAAAGGATCCATTTTCAGCCGCACCTGGGGGAAATAGTGCAGGGGGGGTCTACAATGTGATGAAATCTGCAATAGTAGGTGTTGCATGTCCTAGAAGTGGTGGGAAAACAGTGTATAGCAAGTGTGTTGTGTCACTTACGTCTGTTCCTTATCTTATGTCTCCACAGGACTATCATGGACACCTGTAGGACTTTGTACTGGTAAGGCAACTGTGGACAGATGGGGCCAAACTGGTGGCACAAACCAGCGCTATATACCTCTGGCTCCTAGAGTGGCAGCTGAAGAGAGGCCCAAAGTAGAAGGATGATGTGGTGGTATATTGGGCCATTGTGGAGTCTTCTATGTTAGTACTCATCTGTGCTATGTGCCTGCCCCATGTGTTCTGTGATGGTGCAGGCCAAAGAGAAATGCACATACATATCCATGTGTGTGTTGTGTGTCCCTTCTGTGTGCAGCCCATTCTATACATATATCTATTCTTCCCTCTCCCTTTCTTCTCTTCATCTATGCCATCAGCACCATGCCACCCTCCTTATCTCCAAATTCTGGCTTGGGTCTCACCCCTCATACATCACCTCTCTCCTCTTGCCCTCCTCCCTACCCTCCTACCCCCTTCATTCCGCAGACACCCTCACCTTCTCTCTTCCCCATCCTTCATCCTGTTCTGCTCAGACTGCCTTTTCCTACCATTTCCCATCTCTGGAACTCCTTTCCAAGCTCCCTTAGACAGTCTCCCTCCCTGCTAGGTCTGAAGTGAGTACTCTCCCAAACTGCCCCTCCCCCATGCTCCTGTCCTTCTACCTCCTTGTAATCCAGGGTATTGCATCTCTCAACCCCCTCTCTCCAGGTGATGCATCCTCTGTGTATCACAACTTTCCTTTGTTGATTGAATTGCAACAGTTGTACCCTTGGCATCGAAAGTTCCTACCTCAGTACCTGATGTCCTTCTACACAGTTGTAATTGTCACCCTATATTATTTAAACTGTTGTCCATCAGTTCTCATGCATATGATTATTAACTGATATGTCTATGCTCCCTAACAATCCCAATTGCATGTTGCTCTTTTCCTATCTGGCATACTAATTGGAATATTTTATTAATTGTAATTGTTTAGTCTATTGCACCTTATGCCCGCCTTTGTAGATTGTTCCCTACCTGTATGTCATTTTATCATATTTTAGAGTGTTGTTCTAAGAACCTCAAAGAACTTATACTCCACTTCGCCCCGCCCCCCAGAGTCACACCTGAAAATTAGCCTCAGCTCAATGAGCGTCTCCCAGTTACCAACTTTAAATAAACAAAAAAAAAATGTTCCACTCATACATGTACTGACAGTACAGCCTAGACATTAGAGTAATGAGCTGTGAACAACCTTGGTACATCCAGCAGACCAGACCAGGGTTAGATCCTCACAACCTCCACTTGCATATTGTGTGACTCTGAGCAAGCCACTTAACCTCCCAGTGCTCCCAGGTCACTCCTGAAAACAGGCACTTGTGCCTAGTGGGCCTTACCCGGTTATCAAAGATTAAAATAAAATGTACCAAGTGTTTTTCTTATTGTATGCATACTGTGGATTTCTGAGGCACCTTTCGCTCCAGGACAGGGACTACAGTGCCACCACCCCTCTGGGTGAAATGGGAATTCCTTCCAGGAGAATGACCAAGGCCACTTATAGTGTTTCAGGACTTAATATATGCAGATGTATGTCTTGTCATCTGGCACCATCACTGGGTTCTGATTTTGTGCGTGTGTGTGTGTGTGTTTTTCCTACTTTATTTTTCAGTGTTTTCAAGCCATATAGTCAGCTATGTATGACTACGGCCAGGGTAAGTACAGTTTCTATGCAGACATCCATGCCTGTGAGGGGTGTCAGCCTACCAACATATTGCCAGTGGGTGTAGCAGGGCTGGATTGTGGGCAAGCATGCTGGGGAGCTACCATGTTGTTGGCAGGCATGCAGGGGATGCTGCTGAGTTGTATTCAGGTATGATGGGGAGGCTGCCAGATTCGGGGCAGGTATGCTGGGGAAGTCTGCAAGGTTGACGTCAGACATGCCAGGGGGACTGCCAGTGTGCTGTCCATGGTCAGGTGGTCATTGTCCCATGCACACATCGGGGCATGGACATCCAACAGTGAGCCATTGTGTTGCAGTTGCCCATGCCATGGATACAGATTCATGCTGTTTGTAAGCTATGGACATCACTGTTTCACTAAGCAGCTTGCCCTGTTCATATGGGGTTTAAAGCAGGAGTCTCTGTAACACAGTGTTGTACTCAGTCCCCTATGTGCAATGGTGATGTAACAGGCATCATGCATTCCCCCTCCTCTTGAGTGCTCATGCCAGTTTATGGTCAATCTTCCTCCTTCATGTGTGGTACCTGTGCTGCGCCCATCCATGTGTGCCACCAGCATATGCTTGTGCACTGTATACATGCATGATGTGAGGTCTTGTGCAGCACATTTCTGGGTTGTATCCCCACATGCAATGCAGCTGGTCACTACGTAGGAGTGCATACCCATTCATGCAATTGCCCCTCCCTTTTGCAGATTCCATGGTTGTGAGAATTCATAGAATAACTGGGGTCTTGATTATAAGTAGAATTAAGAGAATTGTTTTATCAGGATAAGAACTGACCAGGAGCTGAATTGTTGTTAATTTTTGAATACTTTCAGAAATTTTTGTTTAAAGTTTTGTAATCTTTGGATAAGAACAAATTATTGTTCTTCATCGTAAAACAGTCACATGCTGTAGCAGCAATTATATGTTGTTTTTGCTCTGTTAAAGTAGCAATATTTTTAGTAACCATAGTTTTTATAGCAGTAGTGTTTGTCTGCCACACAAATTAGGATACACATGTTGCTTTTCATTTTCTTTCATTCCTGAACTAAGATATGGGATTTTGAAGTTTCTAAAAGTTCCCACTTCCATGCCACGTCTGTCATGAAAAAAAATATTTTGGTGCAGCACTGTGCTGGTTATCTTCAGAAACATGTGATAGAACCATCCTAATGCACCTAGAGCATGTATCTAGCATATACATTTATTTACGTATGTATGTATGTATATATGTGTGTATTTATTTATTTTATTTTATTTGTTAAGTAGGTGGGCAAGCTATGCCATAGGCTCTTTTTTAGTTGTGGTAGGATCTGGAACTGGCAGCTAAAAGATGGAAAGCGTCGCAAATACAACAATGGTGCATATGCATTAAAACACATAAACTGCACCTATAAGCAACATAGCAGCGGCTCACACCTTTGCACTGAGGAATGCACTATGCACAAACATGTATGCAGGGCAAGGCAGATGCATGGGAGGGGTGTACAAATGTGTGCAGGACCATGTGGAACACACCACAGGTGGGCTTACGGTAGGTGACCAAGCCCCTTGACCCTGCCATATATGGACATCCACACCACCCCATTTGCATCTCTAAAATTGGCATTAGGGGGGATGGGGCAGGAATCAGAGGTTGAGGAACAATGGATGCCAAGGGGTATAAAGCTTCGGTGGATGACAGAAGAAAGGTACCACCTGCAGTACCTGGACCAGCACTGTTATCCAATGGCTCTGAACATGGCCACACAGAGATGTGGGGATGTGGCTAGACAGATGGTTCTGGATGGACATGGCCTCCAACTTTTCTGGAGGACAGGTGGCAGCCATGGTCTCTGACATACAGGAGAGCTATGGGATCCTGTATGGGGCACAGTCACTATACCAAAGTCAGGCTATAGCTTGATATTCAAGCTATGGTCAACCCTGCTGGGCTGGAAGCCCACACACTAGTGGTAATACAGAACAAGTTGCATGACCTCCAGTCAGTTATCAAGTATAAGCTGGCAGCTGTTAAGTAGTGCCAGATTGGTACTGGTGATCGGCAGCCCACAAAAGATCACATCCTTTTCTCCATAGAGAGAATGGTTGTGGAGACCTCCACTGAGGAGTCCTTGCATGAGAAGAAGGAGGGAATGGATACACTTCCAGGTATGTAGCACACTGCAAGGACATGACAGGGGGGCAGAACAACATTGCCATGCTAAACATAGAAACACGAAACATAGAAGTTGACAGCAGATAAGGACCGGAAGGCCCATCCAGTCTGCCCATTTCTTTTTCTACCTTATGAATGTGCCATAGGCCTTTACTCTGCCAATGGTCTATCTATTCATACTCATCTGTATTGCTCCCTTATTCCTATCCCATGCCTGTTTGAAGCCCTGCACTGTGTTCATATCCACCACTTCCTGAGGTAGGCCGTTCCATGCATCCACCACCCTTTCTGTGAAAAAGAACTTCTTCGCTTTACCCCTTAATCGGCCTCCCTCTAATCTCAAGCTGTGTCCTCTTGTCCTGCTATTTTTCCTTTATATTGAAATATGATAGACTAATGCCCTTAAGGTGTTTGAATGTTTCAGTTATATCACCGCTCTCCCTCCTTTGCTCTAGGGTATACATATTGAACTCCGTTAATCCGTCCTCATATGTTTTTTGATGCAGTCCCGGCATCATTTTGGTTGCCTTTCTCTGGACTGCTTCCGTTTTGTTAATGTCCTTGTGAAGGTGTGGCCTCCAGTACTGCACACAGTACTCCAGATGGGGCCTAACCAGTGTCATGTAAAGAGGGATTATTACCTCCCTCTTACGACTTCAGATACCCCTACTAATACACCTCAACATCCCCCTAGCCTTACCTACTGCATTAGTGGTCTGCTTGGATGGTATAAGGTCATCTGTGATGATGATGCCCAAGTCTCTTTCTTCTCTTGTGACTACCAGCAACTCCCCTCCCAACCTATAGGTGGCTTCAGGGTTTCTTTTCCCTACGTGCATGATCTTGCACTTCTTTGCGTTAAACCTAGTTGCCACTCTTTTGACCATTGTGTCAGTTTATCCAGATCTCTTCTCATTCCTAACCTTCTGGATCATCTACTCTGTTGCAGATCTTGGTGTCATCTGCAAACAGACAAACCTTACGCTCCAGTCCATCTGCAATGTCACTGATGAAGATATTGAAGAGGACTGGCCCCAGGACTGATCCCTGAGGTACCCCACTTGTGACTTGCATCTCTTCTGACTGAATACCATTTACCACCACTCTCTGTTTTCTGCCAGTCAACCAGTTTGCCACCCAGTTGACCAACTTCTGACCCACTCCCGCACCTTCCCAGTTTGTTGATCACTCTTCTGTGTGGAACAGTATTGAAAGCTTAGCTGAAGTCAAGGTAGGTGACATCAACTGCCGCCCTTGATCCACCACTCTGGTTACCCAGTCAAAGAAATCTATGAGATTAGTTTGACAGGACCTTCCTGTTGTAAATCCATGCTGATTTGGATCCTGTGCTCCTATGGATTCCAGGTGTTGCACTATCCTTTCCGTAAGGAGTGCCTCCATACTCTTGCCCACTACTGAGGCAAGACTGACTGGTCTCTAGTTCCCTGCCTCCTCTCTGTTATAACTCTTGTGGAGCCTGATCACATGAGCCCTTCTCCAGTCTTCTGGGACCTTTCCTGTGCTCAGAGACTCACTAAACAGTTCTGATAATGGCTTTGTTAGTTCCACCCTTAGCTCCTTTAGTACCCTGGGATGTATGCAATCAGGTCCCATTGCCTTGTCCACCCTGAGCTTGGCGAGCTCTTGTAGGACCCTGTCTTTTGTGAAGGGACTAGTGCACACCTCCCTCCCCCCTATGTCCATGGTGCTGAGCTGTGGGCTCTGCCCTACCTTCTCCTCAGTAAATACTGAGCAGAAGTATCTATTTACGATAGATGCCTTTCCATGGTCCTCCTCCTCACACTCGCCCTTATCCCCTTTGATCTTAACAATGCCCCCTCTGGACATTCTCCTTTCACTAATGTATCTATAGAAAGTCTTGTCCCTTTCTTTTACTGTCCTTGCTAGTGTTTCCTCAGTTTGGGCCTTTGCCTGCCTTACTGCCTTCCCTTCTTCCCTTAGGGAAGTTTTGTATGCCACCCTGTGTTGCACCCTATAGACCTTGTGACAGGAAACACCCCCAAAAAGGAGTCCACAATACTGACTGAGGTTGGTACATGATCAGTGGCTGGCACTGGCAGCCAGGGACAGGAGGACAGCACAGGTAGGTGGTACCCTCGTAACTCATGACACACCTTCAAGGAGCTTACAGATTGGTCACAGCCCTTAACACCTGGCTTGTATCTCATCTCTAATTACACAACAGGAGACTCTGGCCATTCCAGATGATGAAGATGTTCCAGAGGGCTCTACGATGCCGGTTCAACAAATAAGTTGTCGACCAACATCACAGCGATGGAATTATGTCTACTGCAAGTTGCAGTTGACATAATTCCTGCAGGAGACCCTGGTTCTTTTTTCTATCGGGGGCTTCACCCCCCCCAAATCCCCCATGCAAGGGTCTCTGCTCCCCGCACCCCTCGATCTCTAGGATTCTAACTCCGCTTTGGAATTGAATCAGGGAAGGGGTGCAGGACCGGGAGACAGAGTGCTGGGGTCTCGGGCAGACCATTACAGTGAACTGTCAATGCTTTCAGCATCAACATGTTCGCTGTAATGGTGTCGCCGTATGGTGGGCATACTATGCCAGAGGTCACAGTCACTGAGATCTACCTGGAGACATGGCTGGACAAAGGGGAGATGGACACAACTCCCCTAAACAGTCATCTCTTCCCTTTGCAGAACCCCTGACTCAGATGCATCTTGGACAGCAGGCCCTGGATGGCCTAAAGGGTACTGTTGACCCTGCCGTACAGTCATATGTGGCGTGCTTCCCACTATGGTCTGCCAGTACTGTCCAACAGACACAGAAGATGGTCCATCATCTCACTGGCTCTGGACAGAGGAACATGGGGGGGCACGGTGGACAACACATCACCCATGTGAGAATTGGGACAAGGGTCCTTCAACCTGCCCAACCTGCCATACTCAGAAGATGGCTATGAGGGGTATACTCCCATGTACTACCCCAAGGTGAGGCCGATGGAACATGACCAGTTCCATGCACAGGAGCAAGCACTGCAGACATTGACCATGGAGGTGAGGGTCATGTGGTGTGGAATGTACCACATGCTGGAGAGGCTGACAGAGCATATGATAACTGGGTCCAGCAGGGCTACACTACCTGTACCTGTGGCACCCCCAGAAGCAGCCATGTACCACACACCCACTTGCACCAGTGAGCCAGAGGAGTATGAGGACAACCACCTGCTACAGTAGTCAGGTATATGCACCAACACACGGGAAAGCATGAGGGAAATTCCACAGCAAAGACATTACACTTGGGTACACATGCTTCCACAAGACAGGTGCAGCAGAAGGCTAAGAAACAGTGATGTCTGCCACCAACACTACAAACACTGAGTGTCATACAAGTGCATACTGTACAGACGCCATAAGCAAATATACCATGACCTCTCATAACCCCAACACATATACTCAACGCATGGACACTGAGGCCACCCTGTCCAAGGTTTTTTTGGCACTCAGTGCTGGACATCATCACAGTGCCATCTTGGCAGAACACTTATTGTCTAAATGACCTCGGTATGAGTTCTTGCCATGGCACCCAACCAGACAGTGACTCTGTACCCTGCCTCTTTAAGGCTCCTCTCCCGCATCACCCTGCCCCTGATGTCCTGTAGTATGGGTAGTCAATGCTTTAAAGCTATGTTGTGCAACATGACACATGCTGTGAACATTCTGTGTGCCTTCCCTGTGGCAAGCATTCTCATACCACTGTCAGATCCAGGCACTGGAACTGCAACTTCAGTATGCCTATTGTTTTCATGATCATGGACCGTGTCTTGTGATGTGCCTCGTTGCATTTCTACTGCAATGCTTCATGTGCCTCCAGGTACTGGGTTATCAATTATGGCCATACTGGATATCCATTGATGCCTATGCACTGAGTAAGACTCAGGGTTAGTATAGTGCAGTTGCCCATTGCCTTCCAGTGTACCAAATGGAAATGGTACTGATACACAGCTATTAACCATCCACCCCTGCCTCTGCAAGCACTGAGGAGTGCACACAGCCTTGACCTGTCAGAGAAATAGGCATCATGGCATAAACCGGGGTACCTGACACACACATTAGTGATGATACCTACTGAATGCTACAAAATCTGGCAATTAAGGCTGTGATCCTCTTTGCGGTTATGATATGTCTCCTTGTCCATGGCTGGTGGCAGGAGTCCCACATGCATACAATCAATGGCATCCAGCATATTTGGCATGACATGAGTGGTACAGAATGCCTCCTTTGTGGCCCGTATGCCAGTTTGTGTGGTGGGGAATTGTATGTTCTCAAGCACATGCAGTAGCAGGGCATCAGTGACTGGGCACAGTACCCGAGACACAGAGGACTGACTGACACCCATGACATCCCCCACTACCCTCTGGAAGGACCTTGTGGCATAGTACCCCAATGCATATAGCACCATTGTCTCCCATGACATCCCCCATAACTAACAGGTCCATGGTGCCAGCTGTGCATGGACCATGTTTCACAACTGTTTGATTATGTCAGGGTCTAATGGAATCTCTCAAGACAGTGTGTGTCCTTCAGGGAGCTGGCGTCCAGCCATGACCTGAACATACATGGCTAGTGGCTTTTTCCTCTCAGCCTGCTCATGTTCCATCTCACCATCTTGCAGGAGAACATTCATCAGTTGCCCCAGGGCAAGTCCTATGTACCCCTGTGAAGATGCCCTTGCCTGGATGCCAGGTGATATGTGTGTTACATGAATGTTTGTGTTTCACCTGAGAGAAGCCCTGAATGGGATGTTGCACAAGCATCCCATGCTAACAGAATCCACTTTAAAGGGGTGTGTACTCAGCATGCCAGTGAGGTGAAGTGGCATGCATGGGCATCGGGCATCATGAGGTCAGTACCATCCTGAATCTGTGAGGTATGGTAGAGGTTCAGGGTATGTCTGCAGTAACTATGGGGAGGATCGATGTGTACCCTCACAAATTGTGGAAGGTGTCCATCTCCACATATCAGGTTGCTCTGGAAGGGGGAGCAGTCTGGCAAATGACCAAAAAAGAAGAAGTAGGCATTCACCTGCCATGGGTTAATGGTGCATGCATGCATGCCCTGTGTTGTGTGTGCTGTGCCAGTGATGTTGTTCCCCTCTTTATGTCTCCACAAGATATCCATGACCATCCAGTTTTAATGGTCCTGGAGAAAAGTAGCAGCCAGATGGTGCAGCAGTGGTGGTGACCTGTAGGCAGCCATGGCTGCTGTTACTCCCATACCTGCTATCCTAGAGGTTGGGCAGTACATACATCCATTACAAAGATGATGTAGGGGAGTTGTGAGACATGGCGGAGCCCTCAAAGGTAGGTGTTGTCGGGGGGGAGTTGCACTGTGTGCTGTACAGCTGTGGCCTTCCATGTACAGCCTGCTCATTACTGTCTTCTGCATTCTTGTCATTTCAGAAGTATCATGGGCCCTCCAGGTGCATGGTGGTGGTTGAGAGAAGTTATACTTCCACCAACGTGAAGGTGTCCAGCAGTGATTTGGAGGAGAAGGACAAGGTGCCAGACAGTGCAAAGTTGTAGTGTGTCACCTGTCTGTTGACAGGGAATATGTTTGACATGTTGTATGGCTGTGTTGCAGAAAATAAATGGTTTTGCACTACATCTGTGTCATCATTATACTAGTTGGCGATCTCTTCCTGCCAGCTGGGACTGTCAGCTTCAGTGGGGTGCCCCGTTGTCTCTTGGTGTCCTATCGTATCTCCATGCTGTTCCTACACTGTAAATTTATATTGTACATTTCACAAAGCTACACCACCAGTTTTGGACCAATGTGTTAGTATGGATCATCCGCAGTGTGGTTCATCCAGTCATGTGCTCATGGCCCATACACTACAGTTATTGTGTCCTACCCTGTATTCTGGCCCCGTGTGACTGATTTTTATGGCAGCTTTCCACATGGTATATGGCTGCATGTGTAGCACCATGAGCCTGGGTGTCATATTGTACATTAATAATGTGCATATATGTGGGGTGTGCATGCTATTATTCTGCCATGCCCCTCCACCTGTGTGTAGTGCTGCCATTGCAGTGCTACAAGTGGGACATGTCTGCACTCCTTTGCACACCCTACATTCATACTGCACAGCTGCAGCATGTGTGTTTTCGGGTCATATGCCCTTACGCTTTGTCTGTTGTGTGCCACACAGCCATTGCATAACATTAATTCGTAGGCTCCAGTGTGAATAAAATTACTCTTGCAATATGCAGGTACAAAAAATGTAAAATATAAACACAGTTTGCAACATGAAACTTTTTTATTAACATTATTGACTATATACAGAATTCTACAAGTAACCCGAGTGGAAGAGATTGTTGAAAATTGTGAGTGGCAGCCATCTTTAATAACATGAGTCATAAATTTACAAAATTAGTTATAAAAGCTGTTTTAACAATACCTGAGAAAACTTAAAATACATCGAGCATAAATTTTAGGAAGTCAAAAATATATGGTTGCTAAAAAACTATACAATGAACTTTTTGGCCCCCAACAAACATTGTTGTACTGCTTTAATGGATGCATTGTCTTGATGCCCCTAATACTCTAGTAATGTAATAATGCTAAATTGTGTTCCGTAGTTAAAATGACAAAGCCTAACAGGGCTCATTTGGCTCTAATTCTGTTCATTACAGCATTTCTGGGTTAAACAAAATATTACAGAACATCAGAAACTTTTGATGTTCTATACTTAGTGTTTATCAGTTTTATTTTGTCATCATGAATTAAAACGATACAGTACATTTTGCCAGACAAGTACATATATTATTTTTGTTTCAAACCATGAAATAGTGGGTAAAAACCAATTACTGATGCAATAACAGGTACTTTGTGACTACACAGTTACACATGCTAACATATTTCTGACCAAATAATATACAGCCTGTCCTTGGGCTTTTACTGGGGGTGAGGCTTCTGTGAGTGAGGGAAAAGGTTGTGTTGTTGCCAGAGGTCTTGATCCTCATTTTCAGAGGGGCATTTTTTATCATTGTCTATGAATTTGGGGCCTGGATTGGGTGTGACAAGCAATGTTCTGATTTGATTAGCCCTAACTGGACCATCCCAAATCTCCAGCATGTCATTCATCCATAGGCCTGGCAAACGGTTGGTGTACCACTGGCTGATTTGCCTGCTCAACAGAAGGGAAATACTAGCATACATCAGTCTCTAGCATTCTTCACAGTCCAGCATCAAGATGAACTAGAGTGCTGAGGCATGGGGTGGAGGTAACTAAAGAGGTGGGGGAAGTGGGGCACCTCAGCCAAAAAAACCCCCAAAAAACAGTAATGCATTTCTGAGCTGTTTATTAGATAGGCTCTATAATGCAAGCTGCTAGACCGAATGTCATTTGTGAAACACATCTGGTTACAATAAACTACACAGAAACAGAAACATAGATTTTATCAGAAGAAAATGACCTTTAGGTACATACAGTCTGTCCCTTTCCCAGCCTATTCCATCACCACTGATGCTAATTGGTCATAGGTGTCACTATCTCTTCCTGTTCTTCTGCCTAATATGCCCCTGTACCTGTCCCACACATGCTTGAAGCTCCTCATGGTCTTTGCCCCCACAACCTCTTCTTGCAGGCTGCTCCAGTCATCCACTACACTTCCCATTAAGAAGAATTTCCGCACATCCCTCCAAAACTTCCCCCTCTTAGTTTCACTGCATGCCTCCTTGTTTTATTTATTTATTTATTTATTTGTTTGTTTGTTTGTTTATTCATTCCTTTGAAAAGTACCTTTGAGCAGAAGTGGTCTTTTACAAAGGCTCCACGTCTGAGACAAGAAGTGAGGATACAGATAACAGAAAAACAATACAAAAACAAGCATTTGTCAATGCCGAATGTTTGCTTGTTGGTATTGGCATTGGTAGTGCAGGAGTGACAGATGCATAATAGGAATGGTAGTGAAATATTGTAGTAATGCCAACTGCCACCCCCACCTTGCAGAGAGTGAGAGGTGCTGGGGTGTGTGTCTTTGTGTCATGGGCTGTAACAGTCATGGCAGACAGTTTCAGGTGTTCATAGGTGCTGGGAGATAGTAACAACTGAGGGGGTGGATAGTGGGAAGGGCACTTATGAGGGGAAAAAGACAAGGGTCTGCAGAGTAGGGCTTGCCATAGAAAGCATAGGGATGCAGTGGTATGACAAAGATAGTAATGTTAAGAATGTGGTTATACCATATAGACATATTTATTGCAGTATATGGTGAACATACAAACCTATGAAAGTGTCAGCAGAAACAGATCACCTGGCCTATCTAAGTCTGCTTCAGTGTGCAGGTATAGTAAGAGATCAGCTGTCAACCCATTCCCTCCAATACCTGCATGTGAAGTGTGAATAACAGAGTCAGACTGCAGTCATTATTGACAGTATTTACTTGGTAAAACCATGTTCAACATTTATATTGTAAATTAAGTTAAACATTGCTCCAAGTTCTAAAAGAATAGACTGTTTACATTAAATGTTTTCACAGCATATGCAGTTCAAGAACCTATGTTATACTATATGTATGATTACATTGTTATACACTTTAGGTTCACAATGTGTATATAATATATATATATATATATATACACTAGGGGTGGGATATTCAAAAGGGTTGCGCCATGCGCAATAGGGTTGCGCCTGCGCAAGTCCAAAAGTGCGCCATTCTGCGATATTCAGCAGGAGGCAGTTGCACCACTGAAAACATGCTGAGCAACAGCTCAATGCAAATGACGGCATGCACAACCGAACGGGGTGGATCCATGCATAAAGAGCGCACTGCGATATCCAAAGACTTGCGCAATGCGCAACAGTGGACCAGCCAGAAGTTGTGCCCCAGCGGAAATGAGCCAAAATAAAAAGGCTCAAGGAAGCGGCGCAAGAACGCCACAGGGATGCCAAGTGGGGAAGAGAGAGAGAGAAAGACAGACAGTGACAGGCCAGGGCAGGCAAGGGAAGCAGGGGCTATAGGCTGCAGAGGCCAGCGGGGCTGCCCGTGCAGTGGAAGTAGCAGTCAGGACAGCGGGGTAACAGAGCAACATCAGCCGGGGGCACAAGCCAGGGAGATGGACAGTGGCAGCTTCCATGGAAGCTGTAGAGGGGGTGAGAATGCAGGTGCAGGGGACGTGGCGTGGAGGGCCCGTCAGGCGTCCCCCAACAGGCAGTACCGCGCTCGTGATCAGCTTTGAGTTGTACACAGATGTAGAGATCGGGCCGGTACCGCCTGAACAGGGCAATACTGAGGCAGCTCTGCGAGCTGTGCAGTGATGTGATGCAGGCACCATCACGACGGAGTCATGCTCTGTCAGTGGAGACCAAGGTGACAGTCTGCATGTGCCTGCTCACCACGGTCACCTTCCAGAGGCCAACAGGGGACACCACAGGCATCACACAGTCGGCCATGTCACACATCCTCGCCCAATTCCTCAGTGCACTGCTGCCACATGCTGCGGAGCACATCCATTTCCCCAGCACCGCGGCAGAGCATACAGCAAACATGCAGGCATCCCACAGGGTAGCACGTATGCCTGGCATGCTAGGGGCCATAGACTGCACCCATGTGGCCATTCGCACGCCACCTGGCCCCGATGGGGCCGCATACAGGAATAGAAAGGGCTTCCCCAGTGTCAACTGCCAGGTGGTGTGTGATGACACTGGACGTATAATCAATGTCTGTGCCACACACCCTGGCAGAGCACATGATGCCTTTATATGGCATCAGTCCGCACTGTGCCATCGATTCGAGAGTGGGGACATCCCCACAGGCCATCTAGTGGGTGAGTACGCATGTAGGAAATGCAAACTCGGGGAAAGGATGGGAATGCCACAGGTGCCATGGTAGTGGCACACAGGGATATGGACAATATGGACCTGAACATGAGACTGATCTCCACTATCTCCACACAGGTGACAGCGGATACTCACTCCGTCCCTGGCTGCTCACACCGTACCGGCGCCCCATGACCCCATCGCAGCAATGCTATAATGAGGCACACGCAACATCATTGAGCGGGTGTTTGGGATGCTCAAGGCATGCTTCCGATGCCTAGACACCTCCGGCGGTGCCCTACAGTACAGCCCCTCAAAGGCTTGTGGGATATTCCTGGCCTGTTGTGTCCTGCACAACATGGCCAATGACTGTGGGATAGCTGTACAGGTTGAAGAGGGGGACAGCGATGGGGACGCCAGCGGCGCCGGTGTTGATGGTGATGAGCAGTCCCCCCTTGGACGGCGGGACTCTCAACTGATCCAGCAGGCCCAGCTGCACCGGGACACCATCACGGAGGAGCATTATGCACAACACAGGTAAGTCAAGGGGCCATGTGCAAACAACACTGTCCTGGCACAACCCACAGGCACACAGAGTAACACACCAGGGGTGCATGACGGCAAAGGGGGTGGAGAGGACCAGGCACACAAACACATCATCAGGAAGGGGCAAACAGTCATATGGACACACACACACACACACACACACACACAAACACACCAGGCACAAAGCGTACATGGGCAGGTGCACAGCACAGCAGGAATAGACATGGCAAACACACAGATCCACAGACCACACCCACCACCTGTACTGTCCAAGCACGTGTGTCAGATGCTGGGCACCCTTGCACCTTGGTGTACAGTACAATGCAGGCATCATCATGCACACGCACCTGTGGACAGCAGTCGGGATGGTGTGTAGGTGGTCTGTATGTCAGCGTGATGGGCAGGGCACCCACCAGTGCACTGCCCACCATGACGCACAGTGCACACAGGGCAGCATCAGACAGGGCCCGCACTGGGAGACAGGTCAGTCATGTTGCACCGTTCCACGGCCACCGCAGATGCATGGGCAGCCCTGCCATGACCCAACAGCACTGGCAGGCTGAGCAGGTGCCACATGGGGTGGCACCGATGGACCACCAGGGGTCCCACTGCGCGATTGCGACCTTGTCCGCACTGGGGTCTGTAGGATGCCAAACATACCTGCACCAGGGGTGCTTGGGATGCCCACAGCATAACCCAGCATCGACAGGCCTGGTGTCACACGACGCCGGGAATGGGGAGTGGAGAGCGTACTGTGTGGGGTGCGCGGTACAGGAGCACCTGCGTGTGTGCCCAATGCAGCCAAGACAGCGACCAATGCCTGGGTCTGCCTGTCAATGGCGGCGGTCACATCCATCCACATATGGACCATCTCTGCACGGTCCAGAGCACACTCCCTGCTGTGCCGCTCCACAGCCGCACACAGTGCCTCCACAGACGTTGCAACCCACCTTTGCTGCTGTACTGATTCCGGCAGTAGGCGGGTGTGCTCGTCCAATGGGTACTCTGCCACAATGGCATCCTGTCCCCCAGGGTATGGAAGGTCCTGATGCACAACACCCCTTGAGGGTTGGTGCTGTTCACCTGGACCAGGAATGGGCGTATCAAAGGGTGGCGGGCATGTGCCACCGCTGGACACTGTACCCCCCAGACCTGGTGGGTGACTGCTGCTGCTGCCCCTCCAACTGCTGTGCCCCAGGGACCACTCGTTCCACCACTGCGGCCACAACAGTGCCAGACACCTGCACAGCCACCGGTGCTGCCCCACCGGTGCTGACAGGCACAGCCTGGGACTGTGCCGACATGCTGGCACACAAGTTGGAACCAGCAAGGCCCAGGGGCACGTGCTACCCTGCTGTGTGTCCGTCATGGGACACACACATGTCACTGCCCATTGCAGTCCTTGCATCATCAATGGTGCGGGTACGTCCTACAGCCACAGTCACAGCGTGCTGGCATGCTTGCATGCCAGACTGCTGAGACACAGGCTGTGCACCCCCACACCGAATCACCGACACCAGAGTTGGCAGCCCAGCGTGCATGCTGGTGCAGTGCGTGCTGGCTGGTGACAGAGGTGGATGGACCCCCTCCATGTCCAGCAGGTCATCCTCACTGCCTGGACCCACCACCACCATCCCCTGAAGATGAACAGGATCTGTAACAGAAAGAGAGGACATGTGAGTGCATGTGAACATCCTTCCCCCCCCAACACCACCACCATGTCATATCGTGCAGTGATGGGCTTCCACCTGTCTGGAATCCACCTCCTGGTACGCCCTCAATAGCACTGCACTGCATTGATGCAGCCAGTCGGTCCTCAGCTGGGGTCAGCTCCACCACCGCTGGCTGGCCCCGCCAGTGCCAGCACATGCCGCCCTGAGGGCTGCCACCTTCTCCTTCACCCTCCCTGCGGTCTGTCCCAATCTTCTTTTGCATTCCTGCACGGCGCTGGTGGCTTCCGTGCAGGTTCACTGTCTGGCTACCCCTCCCATGCAGCCGCATGGGCCTGAGGGGTGCCCCGCCATCCACTCAGTAGTGCCTCCTCCTCCAGGTAGGCCTGGAAGAGGGCCTCAGTCTCTGCCGTGGTGAAGTTGGGCCTCCTCCTCCTTCGCCCACCATCCTCACCCTCACCTTGGCTCTGCTCGGTCATGGCGATCTGTATGGCTGGAAGTGGACACCTGTCACTGTGCAGTCTACAGCATTATCCCATGCCCATTGTCCAGAACATCCCACAGCATGCAACTCACCTCTCACCTGCAGTAACCTAATCTGGCCAGCGCAGCCCCCTGTCGCACTTTTATAGCGCAATGCATGCAAATTAGGAGTGGAGCAACTGTAATGAGATGCAAATCGCGCCACTGCACCTTTGAATGGCTGATCGGATGATTTGCATGTGTCGGCTGAATATCGCGCCATTGTGCTTTTCGCAATACGGTTGAGCCGGCTGATCCAATAGCGCAGATCTGTGACTGTGTGGTACACTGCATTGCGCATGCCCAGGTAGCTTATGCAGGCATCTGCCGCGCTGATGATGTGCTGTGCGCGATCGGCAATTCAGGCCATGGCCACCATTGTGCCAGTGGCGCTACAGCACTGGGCACTATATGGCGCTGTGGCACTACTGCGCAATAGTCCACTGTGGCACTGTCATGCAGGTGGTCGGTTACGCAGGATGCGTAGACGTCAGATGGCGCTGTGCGTGGCCTTGCTGGCCATAGACCCCGACCAGGTGTCCGACCTTTGCCCTCTGGCGCTGTTCGGTTGTATGTATCGGTCTCCTATTGCGCTGTCTGGTGACAGCACTATGTGGGCCGACGCGCTGTACCTAACAGTGCCATTGGAACCTATGGTGGTCTATTGCGCAACATTTCCATCGCAATATACAAGGCTGCGGGCGCCATATTGCCTGCTGTAAAGTTGGAAGAATGGCACGAGGATGGCACTCAATGGAGCCCAGTGGAGGTGGCCAACCTGGTGGCTCCTGGTAGAGCCCCACTATGGGGCACTGTATGGGGAGAAGCCCCTCACCATAGCTCAAACCCAGGTCTGGCTGCAAGTGGCCAATGACCTGGTGGGGGTCACTGGGCGGCGCCCGTCTACCGAGCAGTGCCGGCACAGGTACAGTTACCTCTGCAGGAGGGAGCCGGACTTGCATGAGAGGCTACGGTCACGTGCCAGGAGGGGCGTTGTGCCTAGGCCAGGTGGGTGTACCATCTATGCACCTGTATTCTCTGTAGGGGTGTGAGTGTGTTTTGGTGGCTGTGCATGGGTGATGGCTCTGACATGGTTGGCTGTGTCAGTGTGTGCAGGTGTGAGATGCATGGGTCTGGCTGTGTGGGCAGGCACTCTCACTGGGGCAGGGGGCAGTCTGCTTTGGAGTCAAACTGATGTTTTTCTCAACATTTGTCTCCCACAGGCTGGGCAGAGAGGATGCAGGCATGGGATGAGGAGGGCCGTGGCAGGGCCCCGGTGGCGGTTGGTGGTGCTGTGAGGGGTGGGCCACAGCAGCAGCAGCAGCAGCCACAGCTGCTTGCGGAGTGTGAGTATCATTACATCATGGATGCTATTGCATGCTGGAGGGGGTGGGCATGACCACCAGCCATGCACAACACAACCATGCACGACACAGGCAACATTCATCACTGTCCAGTGTCACTGCATGTCTGTGTGTGCGTCACTGGTGGTCCATGCATGCACTGGGGCGCGTGGCTGTGGAACTGCATCGCACATTGCCACATCACTTGACAGCCTTGTTTGTGCTGTGATGGACATGGGCAGTGTGTGTGTGCAGTGGTGCACATAGCTGGTGCCGCCTGATTGGGCTGGCCATGTGCATGTTCACTATGGGTGGGTGCATACCATCACAGGTGTGGGACATTGGGCTATATGGCTTGCAGGTTGGGTGGTGTTCAGGGTTGTGGTCAGTCACAGCCATTGACTGTGTTCCCATTTTCCTAGGCCTCATTGTGCTCTGAAGAATAGAGCAGGCACTGCAACAGCTGACCCGGGTGTCCATGGAAAACAGGACCATCCTCCAGGACATCCAGCGCCATGGCCTACGGAGGAGGCACAGCCAGACACAACGGCACCAGGCAGCAGAGGACCAGCCTGCTAGGCCTTAGGCCGGCTTCCCCTTCCCACTTCACCCATCCCTCTCACCCTGCCTTCCCTCTCCAAGTTGTTCATCCCTACCCCTTGCCCACCCCTACCTTGTACCCCTACCCCCCTCTTGTAAATAGTTTTGTTGTTGTTAATTTTGTACTTTGCATTTTTCTAATATATATATATTTTGATATGAATACTGTGTTGGTCTCTGATTTGCAGCTGGCTATGGTTGCTCAGTTGCAGTGGTGTGCATGCCATCTGGGGTGGTATGGTCCTGGGATGTGTGTGTGTGTGTGTGTGTGTGTGTGTGCGTGTGTGTGCATGGGGAGGTGTCTCCAGTGTGGCAGTGACTTTCTGTTGGTCTTGCCATCTGCTGCCACCCACTGCTGGGTGCACAGGGTGGGTCTGGCTTGTATGGTTCTCTGCTACACGAGGTTGACGTGTGCTGGGGGGGATGCATGGTGTTTCCTGCAGTGCCAGTCACTGCACATGGGTGGTGTCTTAGGGTCACAGGTGCAGGGTGTGCTGTGCATACGGGGGGCTGATGTGCACTGTGGTTGTCAACCCCCTGTGTGTGGCAGTCTCAGACTGCCAGTGGTTGTGCTGGGGCGTCATGGCCCTGCTGTGTTTGGTGGCTTGTCCCCATGGGCCAGTAGATCATCCGTCCCACCCCCAGTGATGCTGTGCTTGGGGTGTGCAGGTATCTTGTTGGTTCTGCAGTGTGTTCCTGTGCCCATTTGTGGCATGGCTGGCGGTGGGCCCCAGCCTGCCTCCCTGGTTGTGCAGTTCCATTGCTCTGCTGGGGGGGGGGCTCTGCTTGCGCTATGGCACCTCTGGACTGCTCAGCTGGGCTGCCCTTGTTGCACTATGGTGCAACCTTTCTGCCTCAGCTTCCCCTTCCTGGATTGCGCTATGGGCGCAGTTTGTGCGATATTCAGGCGTTGGCTGCTTGGCAATTTGTTCTGCTCATGTTTGAATATTGCGCCTGTTGCGATATGCGCACTGAATTGTGCTTGCTCCTGCTGTTGCGCACATTTTGGGAGCAGTTTGAATATCTGGGCCTATATATATATATATATATATATATATATAAATATATATATATATATATCTGTTAGAAGACATCCCATGTAATATTGCACTCATAGAAGAAATGCAGTATCATGCCATATCAATCAATTTAAATAAGCAGTTATGTTAATTGTATTGTTTCTATTTCTAAAAGAAATACTAAACTCCAAGTGCAAAGTGTAGTAGTATAAGTGCCACTCAATTCAATTTACTAATGTGCGTCAGTGAATCAAATTTATATTTATCGATCTGTCATCAAAATGCAAAGTTGCTAGGGTGCAGTGTGGCTCTGTTACTATTCAATGCATAGTGTTCGATTATGCTAAAATTGCTGGACAATTAACTAGATTGCCAAATATAAAAATAAATGGTTTACATTGGAGGCAGTATAGCACAGTAGATTAAGGCTCTGAGATGCATATTTGGAGACCTGGGTTTGAATCCCACAGCCCCCACTTGCATACTATGTGACCCTGAGCAATTCACTTAACTTCCCTGTGCTGCCAGGTCACATCTGTAAACAAACTTTCAGCTTAGTGTGTCTCTCCTGGTTAAACAATCGGGGGAAAAATCATTTGGTTTTTTCTTTTCAATCAATCACATACAATTTAATGTAGAACTGAAGCATAACATTTAAAATGCAAGACATACTGAACGTTGGATCAAATCACTTTATTCTCATCATGTATTACTTTTATCTGTCCTTGTTCTGAGATTTTTTTTTCTTTTGCTGTCAAGATCGATAAATATTAATTTGAAGCCTTAATTATGGGCTGCAAATGAATTAAATAAGAATTGCATGTGACTAGTTTTAGTGAGTAAATAGCATCAATAATGAGCTCAGTCTGACTCTGTTATGGGCAAGCCCATTCAGTGGTGAACATTAGTAAATTAAATTGAATTGAGTGGCAGTTGTACTATGATACTGTGAATTTAGAGTTTAGTATTTGTTTTAGAATTAGGAACAACAGAATTAACACAGCTGCTTATTTAAATGTATTGATATAGCATGGCACTGCATTTTTGTAAGAGGCAATATTGAATGGGACATCTTGTTACACATATATATATATTTTTATATACACATTGTGAACCTAAAGTGTATAACAATGCAGTCATACATATAGCAGAGCATAGGTTCTTGAATACCGTATGCTGTGAATACATTTAATGCGAACAGTTTAGTATTTTAGAACTTCGAGCAATGCTTAAATTTATTTGCAATAGAAGGGCTGGATATTCAAACTGCGCCATTCAAAGGCGCAAGTCCTTGCGCTGCGCAAAATAGATGCACAGGGGTGTGTCCCGGGCGATATTCAAAGGAGTTGCGCTATTGAGCAACTCCTTGATATAACTCCCCAACCACAGCCACTGTGCATGGCGCCAGTGGAACTGCGCAGCGCAAAGTTGACAGAGTGGAGCAGTCAACTTGCGGTGGCGCAAGTACCAGTGCGCCATGCGCAAATCCACGATATTCAAAAGGTGACATGCAATTGGGGCTATTGACCCACACCCTACCCACCCACGAATCATTCACAAATCTGGACTGTCATGTACGGTATGGGCTGCACGCCCATCGGCTCTTGCTCTGCACCAATGGGCGTGCAGCCATACCGGAGCTGTCAGTCGATTGAAACGAAGCGGCAGATGGGTGGGATGCTGCCGCCGCGCCGCCGGGGGGAGCAGGGTGGTGGGCTTCGTGGGTGGGTAGGGTGGTGGTCAATAGCCACCAGGGCTATGTTCAGGGGTGTTTTAAAGATACCGCCCACGATCGGGCAATTCGTCCACTGGACCACCAGGGAATATGAACGGAGGGGGTGTTTTTAAGGATACCACCCACTATCGGGCACCGTCCACTGGACCACCAGGGAATATGAACGGGAGGGGGTTAAGATACCGCCGTGATCGGGCACCGGGTCCACTGGACCACCAGGGATATGTAGGGAGGGGTGCTACATTGATGCCCGATCGGGCTGGTGGAGGGGACACTATGCCCGCGATCAGGCTGGGGGGCACAGGGACTGGGTTGAGGGCCAGCCACAGGTGGCAGTTGCTGTGTTGCGCCCTGCAATACAGCAGCTCACCTGTGGGTGGCCTCGATCAAGCTTTTTTTGGCTCAACGTCCTGCAGGCTTAGGTTGGAGTTGCGCCTGCACACTCTGCACAGCCCGACTGAATATCGGGCTGTGCAGTTTATGCATGGTTCCTCCCCCTCCAGTTGAGCATGTATTCATTTGCATTGCGCTGTTGCTCAGCATGTTTTCTGTGGCGCAACTGCCTCCTGCTGAATATCACAGAATGGAGCAAGTTTGGACTTGCGCAGGTGCAACCCTATTGCGCATGGCGCAACCCTTTTGAATATCTGGCCCGAAATGTTTTACATATAAATGGAACATAAGCATTAATGGCCATGTTCTTGATAAATTTAGTTGCATTTAAGTGATTAAGGTAGTTGTTAAATTTAAGGATTTTCTAATTATGTTATACATGCCCTTTGAGTACTGAAGAATGAAGGGGATATGGAATCGTAGCCCCTCAGGAAGCTGCAGAGGCGAAGCACGGGGCGAGTAGTGCGGCTAGTGCCTAGTTGCCCTGGACTCAGGTGGGGCATAAGTACGGTAGGAGACCGTACTTTTGTATTACATTGAATTGGTGTAAACACTTAATTGAAATTTGTAGTTACATTGCGGAGAATAAACCAATTTTGCATTATTTAAAGTGCTATAGAAAGTTTTTTTCTGGGTTTTCCTCCCTACCATTTGACCACCCATGAATTTGCTCACCATTAACACAGTTGGCAGTAGTATTTATTAATATAGAGCACTGAAACTGAAGCTCTTTTTTGTGTCTGAGCAGCCCTGCGATTTAGGGTAGTGGATTTCCTTTTCTCTTTTTGGATTTCTAAGTTTGTAAACATGGTTTGAGACCAGTACTGTACACTGATGTGTCTTATCTGTAGAATTGTTATTGCTATAGAGCACTTTGTAGCATTGAAAAGCAGCAGAAAGTGATACTTTGTATGTTTTATGACATGCTATCAGACTGGCAGTCTATGTCTACAGTGTTTCTATCTCCTGTTGGATCTCTTGAGGTCTACATTTGACACACAGCAGGGGGTCTCTCTGTCTTAGCCTAGTGCAAAACATGAATAGCATTAGTAAGTCAGGAAGACATAACAATCACAGAAGAGCTACCACGTACTGTAATGGTTTTGATGTATTTTATTTCTATTGAACAATGTATTGAAGGAGGTGTACAACGACAGTGTGGAGTGGTGCAACGTTAGTATGACAGACATAGCACAGGACATAGTAACAGTAGAGGTAAGTAAGACAATTAGCAACATATCATATTATCAGTCTATATTGTGGCTTATATGTTTCTCAGACTCATTATTTTGAATACACAATGTGTGTATGCATGACCACACAAACAGTTGCTAAAGCTAACAAACTATTTCTGCCACTGGTAAACTGCAGGTATCCCACTGCAATTTAGAGTAACGCAAAAAATGACATCATTGCTGTTTTCATGTCTTGACTCTTTTTTTGTCTATTAAAATTAGAAAACCATGGTATGGTAGTAGAAAGAAAATTAAACAATATAAAGAATGCCTAATATGGGTTGCTTGCAGAGTTCTCACAATGGCCACTTGAAGGTCCAAATGAAATAGGAGACAGTATAGCATAGTGGTTAACAGCAGTGAGCTGCAAACCTGGAGAGGTCGGTTTGAATCCTATAAGCTCCTTCTTGCACTCTATGTGACCCAGGAAGCAAGTTTTGGTTTGATGTGCCTTTTCTGGTTAAACAATTTCCCCAAATATAAACTTTAAGGATGGCAGGGCCCTGGTTGTTAAATACCAAGTCTATCTATTTTTTCTCTTTTAGCCTTTTTTGGCTGCCACCCCCGTATCCTCTCACACTTCCTCCCTGATTTCTTCTAGGTTTCTGAAATTATTCTTTATATGTGTTATTCATGTATCCTATTTACTGTGATGCCATATCTGAACTGATGAATATTGTTGTATGCTCTCTTTAATGTTGTATGCCCTTGTTTAACATGTATGTACTCTCTTGACATGGAACCTTTGTAAAAGAGCCTTGGCTCAAAGGTAATTGTAATCCTAGATTTAAATAAATAAATACATTAGTCAAATGAAACCCAGTTTGGTTCTAGGTCATTATTTAGCATGTACCCTAATGTGCAGCACTGAGCATAGAAGTTTGCAGGTAGTGGAATAGCTAGACTGCTATGGTGGTCTGGTCATTTACTGTCATTGAGTCAGGTAACTGTGACATAACATAGCCATTATTTGCAGCTGTCTGTCATGTCATAATAAAAAAATACACAGGGGAAAAAAACATTTGCTACCATAAAGTGTGAAATCCTCAACTGCTATTCATGTGTTATGTTTGCTTGCACGCATGTCCAAGAAACATAGTGCCATCATCCAAGTTTTCGGAGGTGTGGCAGCCCTCTTCCAATTCAGGCAGTGTGTTTGCAGATTCGGCTGCAGTTCTCCAATGCCTGCTTGAGCTGTCTAGGACTAGTCCAAAATGCAGTGGCGTACAGTTGAAAGGGGGAGCTATGCTTCAGTGAGCAGTGATAAGATATTGCCTGCTCATGCACGCTCCCCCTACACACACACACACACACACACACACACACACGCACGCATGCATACTGCATGCTCACCCCCCCAAACACACACTGTGTAGCCAACGGGGGTGCCCAATCCCCTGTCGGCTGTGCTGCGCCCACCCCAAAAACAGAGTTCTATATGCCATGCTGGGTGCCCACCCCAGTGTGGCTACACATCAGTATAGCTGATGGGGGTGCCCAATCCCCCATTGGTTTCACTGGTTCCCACCCCCACAGAGTACAGGGTGCCATGCTGGGAGCCCACCCCAGTGTGGCAACACATGATATCGCAGATGGGGGTGCCCAATCCCCTGTCGGCTCCACGCCCCCCACCAGTCATCCTTGTGCCATGCTGGGAGTCCAGCCCTGCGTGGTAAACATCCCGCATCATCGTCATTTTAAAAAAAACTCCTGAAACTCAAAAATGGTCCCTCGGTGTCTCTGTCCCTACCCGCGCCCACCCACTGTGCACTCTGCCTCCTCACACCCCCCACTCCATACTTATCTCCGGACTCCAGCGCGACGATCTTCAGTGGACTGGGAACATGTCTGCATTCTTCAAAGCCGACCACGATCTGAGGAAATGCCGGTAAGCTGTATAATGGGATAGACAGGGTTTTTTTTCAACTTTGCTGCATATCTCAGGTTTTTTTTGAATTTTTACACCAAATTTTTAACATGGGGTTTTTGGGACCCCTTCTAATGAATGATCTCACTGTCATGGCATTAAACGGCCCCAAAGGGTGATTTTGCAGTCACAGCACAAAATCACCTTTTAGGACTGAGTAACAAAATGACACTGCAACTGTTCATAAGGTGGGCTCTAAAAAAGCCTACATTAAAAATTTGGTGGAAAAATTCCTAAAAATGATTGTTTTACTAGCGTGCATTCCACAGTTCCTATGCACGCTTGTAAGTTCATGAATTTTCAATATTTACACTCCAGATTTTCAACATTGCCATTTTACCACACCTCCTTATGAGCAGTACAGCTGTCATTTTTCACATCTTGCCAAAAAAAAACATGTTTCTGCCCAGGTAGCACACAATGGCGCATTTGGTGTGCAAAATCAATGTATGGGACACATTAAGAAAACCACAGTGACACTGTTCATGAGCAGATGTCTTAAAATGGCTATGTTGAAAATTTGGTGAAAACATTCCTAAAATGACTGTTTTACGAGCGCGTGTTACGCAGTTCCTACGCACGCTCATAAGTTTGCAATTTTCTATATTTTGCTCCAGATTTTCCACATTGCCATTTTTTACACTTCCTTATGAACAGTACAGCTGCCATTTTTCACATGTTGCCCAAAATGTGTTTCTGCACATGTAGCGCACAATGGTGCGGTCAGTGTGCGAAAGCAATGTTTGGGACAGATTAAGAAAATCACAGTTACACTGTTCATGAGCAGAGGTCTTAAAACAGCTATGTTGAAAATTTCGTGACAAAAGTCCATAAAATTATTGTGTTATGAGTGAGCATTGCGCAGTTTCCATGCACCATTGTAAGTTCATGACTTTGTAATATTTTCAGTCCAGATTTCCACCAGTGGCATTTTTCCACACTTCCTTATGAACATTACAGCTGTCATTTTTCACAACATGGCCAAAATGTGTTTTCACACTTTCAGCGCAGAAATGTGTGGTCGCTGTGGGAAATCATTGTTTGGGACAGATAAAGAAAATCACAGTGACACTGTTCATGATCAGAGGTCCCAAAATGCCTGTGGTGACAATCTGCTGTAAAAATCCTAAACTAATTACATTACGGGTGTGCATTGCACAGTTTCTATGCACGCTCGTAAATTCATCAGTTTTTTAATATTTTTACTGCAGATTTGCAACATTGCCATTTTTTACACCTCCCCATGAACAGTATAGCTGTCATTTTTCACATCCTGTTCTGAATGTGTTTTTGCACCTGTGGTGCTAAATGCTGTAGTAGCTGTGCATAAGCAGTTTTCAGCTAACAAACTGATATTGCCACTGTTCATGAGGTGGGGGTCACAAAAAAACCATGTTCAAAATTTGGAGTGAAAATACCAAGGAATGCCTGTGGTGTTAGGGTTTCCAACCATTACACCCCACTCTGTAGAGAATGACAGGCATCAGGGGTGCGACTTGAGATTCTTTCCTGTAATGCTCATACCATTCCACACCCTGCAGCCAGTGAGAGGCATCGAGGTATGCCTTGGACTCTTCCGTCCCAAAGTTCACCCCATTCTCCTATACTGCACCCAACTCACTGTATTTCTTGATGGAATGGGGAGAGCACAAGGGCCAAAGACCCCAAGGCACACTGTGACACTTGTCAGTTTCTGCAGGATAGGGTGTGGTGAAATGGCGTGACTGTTATGCCTGACAACCCAAAGGCACACCCCAATGCCTGTCACTCTCTGCAGGGTGGTGGTGGGGTTGGCTTCAGTTCAATACTTCACTGCCATTTCTGTTACACAGCTCTGTAACTTCTACTCTACCAATGCCAGTGCCAGCAAGCAAACATTCAGCATTGACAAATGCTTGTTAAGTGTGCATCTCTGACCTAATAGGGAAGGGAACGCTAAGATAATCTCTGTTGTAAACTTCAGGTCCATTCAGAAAGGAATGCATGGAACTTCTCTCTGTTTCTCTCTCTCTGATCCCCTTTGCAACTTGATTGGGGGAGAGAAGAGAGAAGACAGAAAGAGAGCGAGAGAGGGGGAGAGAGAGATTTCCATAGTAGTAAAAAAAAGCATTTGTCAATGCTGAATGTTTGCTTGCTGGCATTGACATTGGTAGTGTAGGAGTTAGAGAGCTGCATAATAGAAATAACAGTGCAGTATTGAACTGAAGCCAACCCCACCACCACCCTGCAGAGACTGACAGGCATTATGGTGTGCCTTTGGGTCGTCAGGCATAACGGCCATGCCATTGCACCACACCCCACCCTGCAGACACTGACAGGTGTCACGGTGTGCCTTAGCATCTTTGGCCCTCATGCTCTCCCCATTCCATCACCAAATACAGTGAGATGAGTCCCGTATAGGAGAATGGGTTAAACTTTGGGGCCGAAGAGTCCAAGGCATGCCTCGATGACTCTCACTGGCTGCAGGGTGTGGAATAGTATTAGCATTACAGGCAAGAATCCTGAGTCACACTCCTGATGCCTGTCAGTCTCTACAGGGTGGGGCGTCATGATTGGAAACCCTAATGCCTCAGGTGGTCATTGGCATTTTAACTCCAAATTTTCAACATGGATTTTTTGAGACCCCCACCTTATGAACAGTGGCAATATCAGTTTGTTATCCGAAAGCTGATTTTGCACAGCAACTACACCATTTGGCACCACAGGTGTAAAAACACATTTCGAACAGGATGTGAAAAATGACAGCTGTACTGTTCATGGGGAGGTGCAAAAAATAGCAATGTTGAAAATCTGCAGTGAAAATATAAAAAAAACTGGTGAAGTCACAAGTGTGCATATAAAATGCACAACACACACCCGCAATGCAATTAGTTTGGAGGTTTTTACAGCAGATTGTCAACACAGTGATTTTGGAACCTCCGCTCATGAAAAGTGTCACTGTAATTTTCTTAATCTGTCCCAAACAGTGATTTCCCACAGCGACCATGCATTTCTGTGCTGGAAGTGTGAAAACACATTTCAGCCATAGTGTGAAAAATGACAGCTGTACTGTTCATAAGAAAGTGTGGAAAAATGCCAGAGGTAAAAATCTGGACTGGAAATATTAGAAATCCATGAACTTAAGCGGGTGTGTGGAAACTGCGCAATAGTCGCTCATAAGACAGTCATTTTATGGACTTTTTTCACCAAATTTTTAACATAGCCATTTTCACATCTCTGCTCATGAACAGAGTCACTGTGATTTTCTTAATCTGTCCCAAACATTGATTTTTTGCACACTGACTATGCCATTGTGCGCTACATGGGTGGAAACACGTTTTGGATGAGGTGTGAAAAATGACAGCTGTATTAAAGAAAAATTGCAGGACAAGAGGACACAGCATGAGATTAGAGGGAGGCCGATTAAGGGGGAATGTGAGGAAATTCTTTTTCACAGAAAGGGTGGTAGATGCATGGAATAGCTTACCACAAGAAGTGGTGGCTATGAATACAGTGCAGGGCTTCAAACAGGCATGGGATAGGCATAAGGGAGCAATACAAATGACTATGAATAGATAGGTCACTGACAGAGCAAAGGCCGATGGCACATTTATAAGGTAGAAAAAGAAATGGGCAGACTGGATGGGCCTTGCGGTCCTTATCTGCCGTCAACTTCTATGTTTCTATGTTTCTATGTATTGATCATAAGGAGGCATGGTAAAATGGTAATGTTGAAAATCTGGAGACAAAATATTGAAAATTTGCAAACTTACGAGTGTGCGTAGGAACAGCACAACACATGCTCATAAAGCAGTCATTTTTGGAATTTTTTCACTAAATTTTCAACATAGGGATTTTGGGGGCCTATCTCATGAACCGTGACACTGTTGTTTCATAAATCAGTCCCGAAAGGTGATTCCACCAGTAACCATGAAATCACCTTTTGGGTCTGATTAACCAAATAACAGTGACAGAATTCATGAGGAGGGGTCCCAAAAACTCCATGTTGAAAATTTGGTGAAAAAATTCCCCCAAATGCCTGAGCTATGCATCAAAGTTGGAAAAACCTTATTTATTCCATTATACAGCTTACCAGCATTTCTTCAGTTTGCAGTCGGCTTTGAAAAGTGCAGACGTGTTCCCGGTCCACCGAAGATCGTTGCACCAGACTCCAGAGGTAAGTATGGCGTGAGATGGGGTGGGAGGACAGGGTGTACAGAGGGTGGTGCGGTGGGGTGGGGTCAGACATCGGTGAGGGAAGGTTTTTCCTTTCAAGTTTTTTTCCCTTCGACGACACGGGACTTGTGCCATGCTGGGGTGGGCTCCCAGTGTGGCAGCTGGAAGGCTTTTGGGGGGGCAGTGGAGCCTATGGGGGATTGGGCACACCCATTGGCCATACAGACTGTTGCTCACTGGGGTGGGATCCCAGCGTGGCACCCAGTAGTCTCTTGGGGGGGCAGTGGAGCTAACGGGGTATTGGGCACGCCTGTCAGCCATACAGACTGTTGCCATGCTGGGTGGGCCCTAGCATGGCACCTGGAACTCTGTTGGGCACAGCAGAGCCAACGGGATTGGGCACCTCTGATTGGCCATACAGTGTGTGTGGGGGAGGAGCATGAGCACACAATATGCGTGTGTATGTGTGGGAGGAGCACATGAGCACACAATATCTTATCGCTGCTTACTGAACTGTAGCTCTCCCTTGGAACTATACGGTATTGCATTTTCAACTGCTGTCATAGACAGCTGCAGCATTCATTGGTGAACTGTGGCCGCACCTGCAAACACACTGACTGAATTAGAAGACAGGGTGCCACACCTCTGAAAACTCTGATGATGGCACTATGTTTCTTGCACATGCGTGCAAGCAAACATAAAAAATCAATTAATCCCAATCCAAAATGTGCTTTTATGCTGATGGTAGCTACTCTCATCTGTACAAGATCAAATTTATTTGCATGCTTCAAATTACAGAACAGCATGACTTTTTTTTTTAACCAGGAAAGACACACTAAGCTAAAAGCTTGTTTACAGGTGCAACCTAGGAACACAAGGAAGTTAAGTGACTTGCTCAGGGTCACACAGTAGGCTTCACTTTGCTATACTCTCATGTGAAGAAAGCGCATGAGAGACTACTCTTATACTGTTAACAGTAACTGACATAGATGTATTACCACAAAAAAATTGTTGATATATATATAGGCATGAATACAGTATTCGAGAGACCCATACCTACTGCACATTGACACCCTGTAACTTTTTGCTGAATTGTTAAAAGGTTCACATGACACACCTAATTTGTAGTTTCACATTAGGAGAGATATTAAACATAACATGACCCAGTTTGGTTCCACTGTGTTCTTTCAGTTTTATCACAAACATCGATTTACCCCTTCAAATAGGGTTCCATTTTGTGACATTGCTACCATTCCCAATTTAAGTATTTAGATACAGCCCTTTATTGTGCCTTAGAAACACAACTGTTGTTAATGTGTTATCTAATTACTTCATTTAAGCCTCCCCAAGAACTCCCTGTACAGAATAAAAGTTTTTGCCTTTTATTTAATCATTTTATACAGCTGTAATGTTCATTACATGTAGTGTCCATCTAGTACCTCATCCTAAGCAGACTGTGCCTTTAATTTGCATGAACTGTGGTCCAAAAGCATTATGGTTTCTGGTGACCTTCTTTTTGTTACTGACATGCTGCCAAAACCTTGCAGTTTGTTATAACTCATTTATTTAGAAAATTCCCTTTTCCCATGGCGTGTTATTTTCGTGTCCTTTTGTTACCCACGTTACTATTGGTTCCTCCACCGGCCCAGAATATTCAAAACCAGAAATGTATGCTGATACCTTCAGTCATCACCCCATGGCTTTTTAAAGCTATGGACCTGGTGGGTCTGCATTCTTTGTACTGCCACCTACATTCTGGACAAGACATGTTGTACTCCTGAAGTTTGGAGTTATGCACGTTACAAGCACTACAGTGGACTATTCTCTCTGCATCTCAGCTGCTCTTTTGTTCCCCGGTGTGTCAGATGTCTGCAGATTGTAAAGGTACACATTTGCTTTTTGGGAAACACAGAGACATGTAGTCAGACCTTGCCTCATGGTCCCAAGATGCTGAGCTCGGGGTATGAAGGGTGGGGTGGGGCAGAGAAAGTTGATTATAAAGCATTTTAAAGTTGAACAACTGCAGGTTTCCTAGATTAAATGGTTATACATATTTACCTATTCTATAGACCAAGTCTTTACATGGGGATCATTCTGTGTGACCGGGTCCCTGTGTGTGGGGGGGCATTTTGTGTGATCCTATTCTCTATTAGGGGCCCCTTTAATATTACTGCTGCTAAATAGTTTGTTCTGTACTGGGCCAAAAAAACCTGCAGTTTTGGGGATTATATCAATTGGACCTGGTTAGTGCTGGGGCTCATTTTGTATTAGGCATCAGAACACCGTATCTACAATTTGGAGAGTTCTGTAATAAGAAATAAAATACATGCTGTATTGGGGAGTAAATGAATAGGACCTGGTCTCTGCAGGTGCTCAGTTTGTGTAGATCTGATCTCTTTAGGTGCTTATATTGTGTGGGAGGCATCAGAACACCAGAACTACTTTTAAACTACCTGCTTATCTGCTAAACTTATAAAGAAATCCTGGTTAATATCATATTTATTTTTGTAAAAACACTTCTGTAGAACAGAAAAACGGTCAGCACTCCAAACGTACTCACAGTACTTATTCATTTTATGTGCAAGTATACCGAAGCCATTTAGCAGCAGAAAAGCAAATAGCAGCAGTAAATGAAGCGTTGGGTAATCCACAAATTTCTCAGATCCACAGGAGTCTATAAGATGGCAACTTTTTTAAAAAACATATTGCACCCACCGACTCAACACTGAGCACCCAAACACCAGCACAGAACCATTTACATTTCAGCAATATGTTTTGTGATCATTAGGTGTGCCATGTGCTGCATGTTAGGCCAAGAGTCTAGCATGGCACATTAAACAATTACTGAGATTCACTGCAACAGTAAAACAAGCCTAAAAGGGCACAAACACCAAAAATGGATGTAAAATGACTGTAATTGATGGTAACCGGGTTGCAGTCACCAAAAACATCAACCCTGTTCCTTGTTTTTGTGCAGTTTTAGGCTCATTTGGCTGCTGTTGCAGTGTATCCCAGTAACTGGGCTATGTGCTACATGGTATGCCTTAAATGGTTTCCATGGCAGTACAAGTGAAGAAAAATACAGTTTTTTTTCCTTACTGGGATGATTGCTGTCAGTGACTGTTAAAGTGTTACCCTTTGTTCTGTATTTTTTTCATTCAAGTTTTGGTGTGCACTTTTAGGCTTACTTTGCTGTTGCAGTGAATCACAGTAATTATTTGGTATGCCATGTGCTGTATGATAGGCTGAGGGCCTAGCATGGCATATCAAACAATTACTGACATTAACTACAATAGCCGAAGAAACCTAAAAGTGCACCTTTTCCCAAAATGCACTGGTTGCCATATGCACCTGCAGGACCATGCTGTGGACACAATGAGTGACGGTACCATGGAGGGGTCCATTTGACAACATGAAGGGGCTAAGTCTTCAGTTGCGGCTGTGATCTGGGGGATGGCATCATTAGTAACAGGGATAATTGTGTATATCTGCACCATACAAGGGGACCATGCAAAATTACCTTGCACTCTATGATTACAGGACTTCACCAGATTTCAGTTCCATGACTTTCCATTTGTATTGTGCCAACCTCAGAAAATCTCCTGGACACAAACCTTGTTTGTCCATAACAGGGCTTTGGAATATGGACATCTGCGCAAATCTGGGTTTGTGCAGAAAAACTAGGCTTTGCACATGGGTAAGCTTTTGAAGATCTGCCCCTGAAGTCAGTTTTTAATTTCATTTTCATTTCTTAAAACACATTTTAAGATTGAAGCAACCCACTCAAGGGCATAGTTCTTTTAGTAGGAAGTAACCCACTCCAGGGTGTGCAGTTATTAGGGATTAATCAATACCCAGAGTGCATTGTGAAGCACAAGGCTGCTGGCTGAGTGTCCTCACAACACCCAGTGTGTTGATTAATCCCCAATAACCGCACACCCTGGAATGGGCTATTACACTTATAACAGAGGGTGCACTACAAAACAAGGAGAAAGCAATATACATGTTCTTTTTCCTTTTATAAAAGACAGGCAAATTACTGTATTCTGCTGCCTAAAAAATATTCCCCAACAAAATGGCTGTCATGCACATACAAATGTCAGAAGGAAAGTGTTGCTATGCTTTCTCTGACATTTGTTGTGCATGATATGCCTTCTGAGACAGTACAGTAGCTCTGAAGTGCAAAATATGGAGTTGCCTCTTGTGGTACAGACATGGTGTCTATACCTCCACTGGCTTAGCTGCTCTGTCTCTCTGTCTGTGGTTACATTAATGCATGGCCAGCAAGTGAACATTTTCCCCAGCAGTGCAGTCACACAGTCTACCAGACTGTATTCTACCAATTAAGAAATGGCAACTAATGGGACTCAGAGCTTGCAGGTCTTTCTGGAACTCTGTTTCTCTGTCAACCAGCACAAAGCTCACTTTTGGATCATGACATCATTGGGGGGTCTCCCTCTCTTCACACTGTTCCATCTGACTTTATGCCACAACTATGGGATTTACCTGTCAATCTGGCTGTGCAACAGAAAAATGACCATGGGGACCACACACTTCACTCTGGGAACAGGCTTGGGTAAGAAGCAAGACTACAAACTTTGAACACTACAGCTACTGTTGCTGCACTGCCTGGGACTACATGGCAGGCCTCGGCTCTCACTCACTAAGCAGGGATAGTAATGGCTGCTGCACAGACTGCAATTTTGCACTATAACAAGATCTGAACAGAAACACAGGCTGATCTCTCAGAGGGTGGTTCACCACTAGCTGTCATATATTGTGGAGTAAGCAATGGTCACCTGATGGTTGTTTACCACTCACCTGCCTTTATCTACCCCATGTTATAAGTCACTAATATACTTTCAGTGTTTTGCCTTCAGCCTTGAATATCACAAGCAGCAAGGGCATGCATTAATCCCAAACACCCCCATTCATCTCATAAAGATATAGTTGGTTTCCCTCTCTCTTATTGTAGGCTTGGGACCAGCTGGTATATGTAATAGACAGACCAGGTGAGATTCAATCGATACTACACTGTAACATAAAACATTTGTGAATATCTTAAGTTAATATAATGTTGTGACTACAGAACAATCTTCAAAATGTTCAAAAAATGTTATACCAAATATCCATAGTATGACAATAATTTTTTTGGTTGACCATTAGCAATAACTTTGTATGACTTAGTGAGACACTTGGTATGATACTGATACTACTGTTCTGGTGTCCATGTTACTCATGTGACTTCTTGTGTTGTGTCTGTGTTACTCACGTGACGTCCTGTGTAGTCTGAGTTACTCACATGACATCTTGTGGTAAAAACCCTTGTAAATAAAGTATAATTCACTTTCTGAAAATTCAGTGATTTCTGTCTTTTCCTATGATGGTAATATAGTTGTGCAAAAAAACAATGGGCTAGAAAATCAAGGACATGAATGTGGTAGCCAAACTTAAACATGTCCAGATTTGGGCATACTGTGATCAGTAAACATATTGTGGCATAATTACCAACAAGTTAAGTTTATGATAAAAAACTGAAAAGTCAGATATTATGCTACCTAAATAGATACCATAGACATAGTAATATCAAAAAATATATGTTTGATAATATGACAAATTTGCTGTCAAGGACACGATGTTACTCACATTACGTTGCCCTTGTGGAAACTTTTAATCCCATTTTTTAGCACCTCTGAACTACAAACTGTCTTTATGCTGGGGACTGAAATACTACCACATGCACCCAATGTAAATATGATATGGTTATGACAATTGGCCCAAATAAATTTTGAAACCTGATTGTCACACTTTGTCTCTCGAGTAGCATATTGGTACCTATATATATATGTACTGATATGCAAATTAGTGTCATCAGCAAACTTTAGCAATCAGTTACAGACTCCCTGCTTCAGGTTGCTGATGAATAGGTTAACAAGTAGCTGACTCAGTACCAGACTATGTGGTACTTCATCAGGACCATTCATAACAAAGCTCTGCTTTCTACCTGTACACCAATTTGCTACCCATCGCATGTATATTCTGTGAGTGTGACCTCATTCCTTTCTAGACTAGGATAACAATATATACCATTGTCTTTCATCTGGCACTATTCATGTCTGTATCTGTAAGATATCAGCAAGGGTCCATCCAGAACCCTTTTAACTCCACTAAGCCTTGGCCCTCAAGTGGATACCAGGGGTTAATATATTGGGGGGGGGGAGTAATAGAATGATGTGGGTACATGAGAGTTGGACAAAGCATGTTCTTTATAAAGTGCCCATATGCCATACCATTACATACCTGACCAGTTTGAGCCCTTCTGGACCCTGTGATTTCCATTACATATTTAGCACTGCCTCATGTTTTGTTTGCTAATTTCCCACGTCTTCCATCCCCAGCATGAATTCTCCCTGGCTGAATACTGACATAAAAATGATTATTTATTCAGGCTAGCACAGTGGCAGTGCTCACCGGTGAGGCAGGATCCCATTTTCCTGTTTGGACACATCTTGCCTCATGGAGGAAAGGGCACTTCCTTCTGTTGTATGACTACCCCCCTGATATCCCAGTGGAAGGGGGTGTTATGTAGGAAGGAACAGTGCTCCCTTACACATTGGCCTGACATCAGCATGTGCCCAGTCACTTGGTGTGTGACACAGAGGCATCACAAGCCCAGAGCAGTGCTGGCAAGGGAGTTCTGAAGGTGAGGAGGGTTTGCCCATCCCGCTAACAACCCTGATAGACCAAGGCCACATCATTCCATAGCAGCATGGCCTGTGGGTGGGATAAGGTGGGCTATGGGATGACACAAATCAGGGGTGGACTTGGGACAGATGAAGACCCCTGATCCATCCATGCCTTACTGGGTTGCCTGGCCCTTCTCCTTACAGTCTCCTCCCTCTGCCCTCCCAGTCTTGTTGAGTTAAATATTCTTCTCAAAGGCCTAGTCCCCATCTGAGATCCCTCCTGCAGGGGTAAACCAGAGGTTGCCTGCAAGAGTTATGAGTGAGGGAATGCAGGAATGGAGTGTCAGACCCCAGTGGTTCCACAGGTCAGAAATGGATACTGAAGGTGATGAGACGAGGTTCTTTGCTCAGGACTGGGGTACTAAATTATTTAGTACTTCTGCCATCCCTTTCTTGCTTTCATCAATAGTCCCCTCTCACATGATAAGGGGCCCCACCTTGTTCTGAATTCTATTTTTGTTCCATGTATCGTATACTGAAAAATGGATTTGTCATTGTGGGTGGGGAGGACCACCAAAGTGCCAGCTCCTTGCAGTGGCTGGAGGATCTGCAGCTTTGGGGAAAACAGAAGTGGACGGCATTGGTGGTATCTGACGTGCAACATATAGAAGCATGCTTTGCAACATCATTGATGCCACTGCACGCTAGTACCAGGAGGAGCTACCACTATAGAGAAAAACCCTCATTTGCATGATGGTTGCCCCAACGACAGCATCACGGACACACCCAAGTTAGCCCCCTTCTATGCCCACCCTCCAGGTCTCTGCAGTGGTGAGGTAAGTATCCACTGCAAAGCAACATGGGAAGGGCTGTGGTAGGGGGGTGATCTCTGACCGTGGCCGGGGCGGGGTCCGTGAGGGTGGGCTGCATCGACCCTAGCTGAGGATATATAAATAAATAATCAAAACTGTTTAATTTGTCATTCCCCATGATCCCTTACACAATCCTGCCTTCAAGTAATGCCTTAGCCTGTGCAATCACAGCCCTGCTTCCCCTCTATAATGACCTTTTTTCTGCTTGCTTGGGCCACTTAACCCATTTTGAGGGGAGAAGCTCTAAACTAACTAGCTTGTAGACCTGGTTGGATGTTTTAAGAAACAGTTTGGTCATTGCCAAGCTACTTCTTCAAGAAATCAGCAATATTCTCAAACTGACTAGCTTAGTCTGTTTCAGAACTCTGATGGTGTATCAGGGAAGCAACATTTTAGCAGCAGTATTGTTTACAACCTGAAGAGCAGGGTGGGCCACAAATACAGAACTTGGGGTCTACACAAGACCTGCAAAGTACCGCTGCTCTTCCATGTTCCTTTTTTATTTATTTTATCATTCTTTTCAGCCCCCTACTTCTGCTTACTTTTGTGGCTAAAGGTATTGCCCCCTTCCATGTACAGCTAGCCTGGTGGATGCTGAGGTAACTGTCCAGTGTCGATGCCTCCTAATCAGCACCCAATTCTGTCCAGATAATGCACTGTATTACACAAGACAGAAAAAAAGCACATTACTGCAAAATGCTACACACATTTGGAACTAATGCCATTTTCTGAAATGCATAATTAGAGGGTTAATTAAAGTAGCAGTGCATGATGGTGGTGAACATTCAGACGTTTTTTTTTATTCTATTTTAGATTGCTCCTTTCTTCCCAACTTGTATTATGCCCTTTTTTGCCATTTTAAATCTGCTTTGTCTTTTATTTTTTCAGTTGAAATAATAGAAGAAGTGATACTTTTAATATGGCTCAGACCATCAGTATTCTCAGCTGGTTTTGTACACCTGTAAGATCTGGGAGCAGTGCCTGCGTCATACTATTTCATTATAGTCAGAATAACAGTTATCTTAAACAAAAGGTGTGTACAAACAGCAGAGAATGCTGATGAAAACATGGTCAAAGTCATAATTAAAGGAGCCTCCTTTCATTATTTCAGCTGCCAAAACTAGTGATAAAGCAGACTCACAATTGATAAAAATGTTATAATTACTGGTATTCACTTTTTCCCACAGGGAAACATGGTTATAATCTGCTGTTATAACCAGCTGACTATAATGGCAAACACGCACCAGGTCTCTCTTGAACCATGCATGTGCCAGTAGTGGTCTTCCTTCACTCCTCAATGTACCCTTGAGTGATTCCTTCAGCCACAGACTTCACTGCCACTCACAGCTGCCAGTAATTTGCTTTCTTTGCTTGAACAGACAGTTGTTTTTCTCCACTGATGAACCCTTACCAAAAAGAAAGAAAAAGAAAACCAGGAAATGAGTGGAGCACTGTAGCTTGGCAGACCACAGACTGCTCAGACTTCTGACTGGTCCGTGGCTGCCTGAACAATGATCTGTTTATTTTCTTTAATTGCTGAGGCAACAAAGCACATGCCAGCAATTATAAAAAATAAAATATGGGGTGGTGTGTGTAAAACTCGATTTTACACACACACTCATTGTGGGATGCATTTTATACCCTCAGGGTTTATGTAGCATCCCACAACTCAGATGTGTGTTTACCTGTGTCTGACTTGGATGTCTGGATTTTTCTCTGTTTGATTAGCAGGGTATTTTCTCTGTCAAATTGTTGTGTAGGGTAACTTGCTGACAGGAAGGCACTCATTGCAGCGGTGGGTGAGAGCTTTTAGCTGATTGTTTTGTGAGGGGCACAGTTTAGGCCCAACCCTTCCCACCCTCACCCCACCCACCCCTGGAAATAGTTCCTTTATACCTGAGGTTCTGACATCATTTCCTCAAGAGTGTAAGGTGCATATCACTGTCATATCCTCTCTAGCACATTGCACTGACAATATAAGCAAACCCATTGTATAATATATATATTTCTATATAACAAACCAATCACACACATGCACACACACACACACACACACACACACACACACAAAAACAAACAAAAAAAGTAGATAAACATGTGGGGAGAAGTGCAATGTAATGGCTGTGGGCCAGCAGTCTTTCAGGAGTCTTTCTGGAGGCTGAGATGCTGCCCTATTTGCAGACAACTCTCTGCCCTGAGGGAGGAAGTTGCCCGTCTTCAGGCTGCACTGGACAGTAGTAAGGAAACCTTCCCCCAGGCCACACTGGACAGTAGGAAAGGAACCTCCACCATCCAGTGAGCACTAGCGCCACCACCACTACCTCAGAGGTTGCGAAGAAAGCACAGCAGTTGGACCACAGTGGGCTCAGGGAGGGTGAGGATGGTGGAACAGAGGCACACCCAGTCAATTGTTCCACTCCACAATCCATACACCATTCTGGGAGAGCATAGCTCCCCTATCGATGCACCGGCAGAGAAGACTGATGACAACTGTCACAAGGGAGGCCCACAGGAAGGAGGCAGAGGACACCACAGGGAAAGGAAGCAGCTCCTGGTGGGGGACTCAATTATTAGGGGGATAGAACTGGGAGGAGATGGGAAAACTGAAGTAAGGTGCCTGCCTGGTGCCATGGCTTGGAGGGACAGGAAGCGCATCCTCAGGATCACGAGAACAGCTGCAAGGGAGTCTAAGCTGGATGTAATTGTCCACCTAGGGACAAATGACTTGGCTCATCTTGAGATTAGAGCAGTGCAGGAGGACACTGCAGAGTTGGGAAGGGGCCTAAGACAAGTATCACACACAGTATCCTTCTCAGAGGTGCTGCCTGTCAATGGCATGGGGAGGCAAGGGTAATTAGCACCATGCAGTTTAATGAATGGTTGAAAAATGATGTGGAGCACAGGGGTTTGGCTTCATTGGGGACTGGGGTTCCACCTGAGGGACACCAGCCTATACTGCAGGATGGTCTGCATCTGTCCAGGAAGGGAACAAGTCTTTTGAGCAATCGGTTTAAATGTTTCATTGGCAAGCTTTTAAACTAGTCAAAGGGGGAGGCACTGATAAGCAGCAGGAAAATCCCAGCCTCTCCCTACAAAACGGGGTACTAAATGAGAAAAAGACCAAGGTAGAAAGGCCAGTGGGAGATGCTGAAAAACAAGGTAAAGTCATCAAAAAATGGAGAGCAATGAGTACCAATGCCCGTAGTCTGGGTAACAAGCTTCCTGAATTAGTGGCCTTAATGGAGGAGGAACATCTGAATATCGTAGCAGTCACAGAAACACAGTACACACAAAACCATGACTGGGACGTAAACATACCAGGATACACTATCTACAGGAGGGACAGGGAGGGTAAAAGAGGAGGAGGAGTAGCTCTTTACATAAGGGAAGGAATAAAAGCAACAGAACAAAAGGGTAAACAGGGAGGAGAAGAAGCACTGTGGGTAAATTTGGAGACAGGCAATGGCACCACATCCCCGCACAGGGGTTGTATGCAGAACCCCTTCTCAGGAGGAGGAAATGGACAAGGAAATGATAGAAAGTATACTTAGAATGGCAGAAAAAGGGGAGATATTGCTGATGGGTGATCTGAATATGCCAGATGTTAACTGGAGTGCAGTTGCAGCAGCCACTTCGAAGAGTGGAGTTATTCTAGATGCCCTACAGGGGCATGCCTTAGACAACTAGTATTGGCCCACTAGGGGAGCAATATTAGACCTGATTCTCTCAAATGGAGATGGAGAGGATCACAGATGTAGAAGTGGATAGCCATCTGGGAACTAGCGACCATCGAACAGTATGGTTCACAATAAACACAGCAATAGAGTCAAGCCATACAAAGGCAAAAGTACTGGACTTTAAGAGGGCTGACTTTGCCAAATGGGTGAGTGCCTGGGAATGCACTAGCAAATGGGCAGGAAGGAGGGTGGAAGAACAATGGGGAATAATAACAACTGCCATCACAGAGGTAATGAGCCTTTGTGTGAAGCAAATAAACAAAACAAAACAATGTAGAAACCACTATGGTTCTCAAAGGAAGTGGCAGAAGGTTCAAGAGAAAAGAAAGCATTCAGGAAGTACAAGGAATCGCAGAAGGAGCAGGACAGAGAACTGTATCAGTTAAAGCAAAAGGAGGCTGGGAAGGCAGTCAGAACAGCAAAGGCCCAAACCAAGGAAAAGATAGCCAACTCAGTTAAGAAGGGGGATAAAACCTTTTATAGGTACATCAGGGAGTGAAGGAAGACCAAGGGAGGGATAGTGAGGCTTAATAAAGGGAGGGAGGGTGGGCAGAGGGAGACTGTGAAAAGGCAGAGATACTAAACAAATATTTTTGCTCAGTATTTACAAATGAAAAGGGGGAGGTACATAAAACAAACAGTAGTAACACTCTGGATACAGAAGTTGATACCAGCCCATTTACAGAAGAAAGGGTTCTGAAAGAACTCTTAAAACTGAAGGTGGACAAAGCAATGGGGCCTGATGGGATTCATCCCAGAATTCTAAAAGAACTAAGGGTAGAACTAGTGACACCACTGACTACTCTTTTTAATAAATCATGGGAGGATGGGGTCGTACCTGAGGACTGGAGGAGGGCAGATGTGATTCCCCTTCACAAAAGTGGGAGCAAGGCGGAAGCAGGAAATTACAGACCTGTTAGTTTAACCTCAGTGATAGGGAAAATTATGGAATCACTTCTGAAGGAAAGAATTGTTGAGTATCTAGAGGCTAGAGGGGGCACAGGACCCTAGGCAGCATGGATTCATAGTGGGAAGGTCATGCCAGATGAATCTGATAGATTTCTTTGACTGGGTGACCAAAGTAGTAGATCAGGGAGGTGCTGTGGACATGGCCTACCTAGACTTTAGCAAGGCATTTGACACAGTCCCACACAAAAGATTAATATACAAGTTAGCCAGCCTGGGAGTGGGTCCCAAGATGACAGCCTGGGTAAAGAATTGGCTGAGAATAGGACACAGAGAGTAATAGTAAATGGAGTCCACTCAGAAGAAAGGAGGGTTACTAGTGGGGTACTGCAGAGTTCAGTATTATGACCGGTCCTCTTCGATGTCTTTATAAGGGACATTGCAGAGGGACTGGAAGGAAAAGTATGTCTCTTTGCAGATGACACAAAGAGTTGATGCACGGGGTGGGGTGGAAAGGATGAGAAGGGACTTGGCAAGGTTAGAGGAATGGTCAAATGTATGGCAGCTTAGATTCAATGCTAAGAAGTGCAAGGTAATGCACCTGGGAAACAAAACCAGGGAAGAGTACACAATGGGGGTGAGATACTAACAACAACAAAATGGAAAGGGACCTGGGGTAGTCATATCAGGTGACCTAAAGGTGGGCAAGCAATGTGAGAGGAAGCAAGGAGGGTTGGGGGATACTGGGATGCATAGGAGAGGCATCACCAGTAGAAAACAAGAAATTATTATCCCTCTTTACAGACAGCTGGTGAGACCCCATCTGGAGTACTGTGTGCAGTTCTGGAGACCCAATTTTCGCAAAGACATAGACAGGATGGAAGCTGTCCAGAGGAGGGCAACTAAAATGGTGCAGGGTCTGCACCGGAAGACATATGAAGAGAGATGAAAGCAGTTTAATATGTATAGCCTCAAGGAAAGAAGGGAGAGGGGGGGCATGATAGAAACATTCAAGTACCTCAAGGGAATCAACAAAGTCCAAGAGGGTAGCATCTTTCAAAGAGAGGTGTGCAAGAACAAGAGGCACAATTTGAAGATGGGGGGCGGCTCAGAGGTAATTTACGAAATATTTTTTCACAGAGAGGGTTGTGGATGCATGGAACGGCCTTCCGGAAGAGGTTGTGGAGTCAAAATCAGTGGTGGAATTCAAGCATGCATGGGACAGTCATAAGGCCATTCTAGGGGGTGGGGTTAGGAAGAAGTAGGCTGCTGGTTAACTAGGATCTGCAGCTTATCCAGTAGGTAGGGAAATGGGCAGATTGGGTCCTTATCTGCCGTCAAATTCTATGTTTCTATGTTTCTAAATCTCATTACACACACCACTCCATATATTATTCTCTATGTAATACAAGTCAGTAGGTAAGGGGTGATATAATATACAATTGAAAAGGTTTAGACCAAAATTTCACCACTATATGCACTGCTGCTTTAAGTAGTATCACATGCCAGGATTTTAAGATACAGTATCAGCACTTCTTACATGGATGGGAGGTAAGTTTTTCTTTGCCTCATGCTTTTGCAACCACCAAACATGTGCTGATATGCTAATTATACTATGGACAGGATAAACCCAGAAAACCGATAGGCTGAAGCAATGATTGATCTAGATGATGTTTCAACATATCACCATGGGTCTGAACTAATCACCAAGCCCAGCCATGTCTCTATCAACTGTGCATCATTTCATAAACGCAATTATAGACTGCACGGTGTGATATATATTATGGCATATCATCAGGGGTGTAGCCAGAAATTTATGTTTTGTACACAGTGTCCAACAGTTGCACCCCCCCCAAATTAAAAAATGTACACATCCTATTCAAATGGTACTCCATTCCAAACAAGTCAGATTGTTGTCAGATGGTTCTTCTAATTGCTAAAGAGGTTATACATGTATCTGTCTCCTAAACAACAGAAGTCTTAACAGAGACCTAAACTCACCTACATACTACAGATTAGAATGAAAGTGTTAACAGAAAGGCATATGGTTTGTGACAGGCACTCAACAAAACTGTACTCAAATGTGTATAGTGAGTATGCTTGCTTACACCCTTGCATATCATCACTACCAGTGGTTAAATATACTCAGTTTTGCCTCCTGCCTTATAATGCACCTGAGGCATGGCAGTTCATAATAATACAATGTGCCACACTCTTGTGTGTTAGTCATTACAAAATGTCTTATTTTCCTACAGAGTATTTTCAACAATTAAAATAACATGCTTTTAATATGACACGCATGCATTTATTAGAATTTTAATGTGGCCAGAATTACAGCAGAGCAATTAAGATTGCAAATCCCATTCCTGCTTTTATTGTACTATACTCCTCTTATTCCACACACATTTTTAGGAATCTCATTTCACATTATTTTTACTGACAACTGCGTGAATGTGGTAATTGTTAATGTGTACATCCGTTAAAAAGACAAATATTTTAATCACTATGGGACAGAACGTTACAAGCCACTTTCACTGGTTAAAAATTCAAGTTAGCAGGCAAAGAATAGAATTTGTGTAGAAAGGTATCCTTTCATGGGAAAATCCTTACTTGACCTGGCAATTTTGCTTGGTGCCAGTTAAATTGTACACCTACTGATGTGTAATAAAGAACATCATATGCAGACAAAACTGAACGCTGAACTACAGTGCAATGTGCGTGAAACCAGAGCACCGATACTTTCCCTCTTACTGTAAGACAAACCTTGTACAAGGGAAATGTACTGTCTATGTAGTCCATATAACAAAAACAAGCTGAATATCTTACACCCGTTTCCTTGTCAAATGTAAACAGGACACTTAAGCACAATATATTCTAAAGCTAACAATACTACAAATCCTCTTTTTAAAAAATCCAGTTTACCTGCAGACAGTGATTAGGTTCTTCCTCTCCACTGCTGTATTTCTAGTGACATTCTTTTTTTGGATTAAATTTGGCCCCAGGCTAAGGGAAGCATACCTCTCAACCTCTCCCCTCATAAATCAGGGACAAGGTTTGAAAAAATCAGGGACAAAATGCCAAAATCAGGGACACATTTTTCAAAATGAATGATATCCACTTAGGAAACTGGTAGAATAAGGGGTTTAGTGTAAAATGTCATTTCTAAATTGGAGCAAGTCTGCAACATTAATGTTTATTATTGATTTGTGCTTACAATCCCCACAGTTTAGTCACAGAAACAACAATTTTAGGAGGGGCAGAGTAAATTTTTGATGTAAAATAAGGGACAGTTTAGAGAAATGCAGGGAAGCCATCTCGGGTTTGCTCCTGTATCTACAGTTCATTGAATTAATCGGCTATGTAAAACATCAGTTTGTGCCCCCCTTCTTCAACCAGTGATGTACAGTACTGTCTCCCAAAGCACCCAGCAACTGTGTTCTGAAGCAGTCAGAGGGAGCAGAGCAAGGTGGCAGAAAAGCACTGGCACAGGGAAAACGTGATTATGAGGTTTGCTTGCTAATCAGCTAACGCCAACACATAAATCAGGAATGATTTTGTTTTTCAAATCGTAGCCCATGTCAGCCTACTAAAACGTGACAGTATCATGGGAACCCCTTGTGCAACACTATAACGTAATACAATAAAAATATCTGGTGCATTTCAGTAATATATGGGCAGCTATATTTAGCAGTTCATCTCAGTGTCATGTAACCTTTTCTTGGCGTGTCTGCTTTTAAAATTATACTGATAACATCAGTATTCACCAGCAAAACATGACCAACTGAGAGGGCCCCAAAGCAAGCATGAAGCAGCCCCAAAGCAATCAACTTTATAGTAGTGAATGAGCTGCAGTCAAGTTTCCTTCTGACACATCACGAGACCAGAAGTTTAAAATGTAGCCAAGTCATAGATACAATATAATAATATAATAATAAAATACTGAAAAGACACTGATGCACTGATGATGATGTTAGAGAGGGACGGCTGCTGAAGACTAATCAAGCAGGTGGGTGCTCAATGAGATCGACTGCGCATTTTGCTTTTTATTCAGATCTCTCTAAGAAAGAAAATCAGGAAGCTAAAAAATTCAAAATTAATTAGAGAAGCTGCTGTATGTCCTCTGTAGTGAGAAGAGAGAGAGAAACATACATTGAAACTTACAAGTGAAAGTGCAGTGTCTCTCTCTCTCTCTTGCTCCTTCCTCGGAAAAAGTGCTGTTGAGTTTGCTTTTTCCAACCATAATCAACTGTAAAAAAACAAGAGCCAGCCTGTTAAGATGGAATTAAAAAAAATTGTGCGGTGCAGTGTTCCAATGTCTGGAAGCAAGGAGGTGTATCTCTCTCTCGGACAAATTCAGGGGTCAGTGGGACATTGGAGGATGCTGAGCAGACAGCGGCTGTCTCTCATTCTCCTGCTCCCCTTACTTGAAAAATACTTTAATACAGCTACACTCTACCCCCATGTCAGCTTTCAAGGGACTGTGTGTGTGTGGGGAGGGGGAATCTGTGCATCTCCCACTGTCTTCTTTCTCGGCTGCAGATCACCACAGCACAGCCCCAGAACGAATGGTGTGTACTCCGCTGAGTGTTGCTGTTGCAGTGGCGGTGGAGCATGGGTAGAAAAGGAGGATGCAACACATCATGTAAAGTGGAGACACGTTTCCACCGCTGATTGCAGCGGACCTTTTCTTTCAAGTCAAGACCAGTGCTCTGAATCTGCTATCATAGACAGCTGGCCACTGCATTGGTGCATAGGGGATGCACCCTGTAGACTGAGAACTGCATTGGCAAGGACAGGCACACCTCCAAGCAAGTCCCATTGTCCCAAGATATTTCTTGCACATGCACATAAGCAAACATAAAAAGCAGCAGCTTCAGAGGAGCATAGTCAGTAGCTAACCATAGGATGCATTTATTTATTTATCTAAAGTTTAGGATTCACTACATTTGAACTGGTGGCTCATGTACAAAAGTACAAAGTCAGAGTGTCATTCCAAGTCATTTGGTAAAGGAATAGACTGTTAGCCATTACAGCAACAATAAAAGCATTTCAGGTCATGCTAAGCATATGGATTAACTGAAACAGGAACATTTGGAACTCAAAATGAGTTATTTTCTCAAAGCGTTCTTGAAGTGGGCAATTTTAGGCAGACTTTGTAGAGTTTCTGGTAATTTATTCAGCCACAATAATGCCCTTACAGTGAAGGAACGTTTACCCAAGTCCATTTACCAGAATGGGTTTTCAGGTGCATTCCTAGTCATATTCTTGTCTTTCTCTTTCAGAAATAAACCCTCCACTTATGAACATACGAACATACGAAATTTGCCAGCAGATAAAGGCCTAGAGGTCTATCAAGTCTGCTCGAATGTGCAGCTAGCACCCCTTATTCTGCAGTTGCCCCTCCCTTCCACCCTTCCCCTTCATTAACCCCCCCTTGTCCCATCTCATCCTCATTTGAACCAGTCCACTGTTCTACTGCATCCCACTTCAGCAGGTAACGCATTCCACCCAGCCACCACCCTCTCTGTAAAAAAGTGTCCCCTATCTCCTCCTGAACCTTCCCTCACTCCAGTCTCATATCATGGCACCTGGTGGCCCTCCCTCCCTTACTTTGAACAGTCCTCTGTACCCGTCTTGTTTATTCCTTTCATGTATTGAAGGTTTCAATCATGTCACCACTGTCTCTCCTCCTCCAGTGAGTACATGTTCAACTCCTTCAACCTCCCTCTCGTATGATAAGTCCCCCAGCCTCTTGATCATCTTTGTCGCCTCGCCTGCACCCTCCAGTAACTTAATGTCCCTCTTCAGATACGGACGCCAGTACTGCACGCAGTACCCAGGTGTGGTCTAACTAATGACCTATACAGTGGCAGAATCAACTCCTCCTCCCTCCTCGAGGATATACCCTTCAATACAACCCAGCATTTTGTTGGCCTTGCAGCTGCCTTCCTACATTGTGCCGAGTTGTTCATTGACCCTGTAATGAGCACACCCAGATCCTTCTCCTCCTCTGTCTGGGCTAGCTGCACTCCCCTTAGCTTGTAACTCCTCCTTGGGTTCTTCATCCCAAAATGCAACACCTTGTACTTTTTGGCATTAAAGCCCAGTTGCCAGGTGTCTGACCAGGTTTCAAGCTTTGCCAGATCATCCTGCAACCCCTGCCATCCCCCTAGGTCATCCACCACCGCGCCTACCTTGGTAACATCGGCAAATAGATTGATCTTGCTCTTTATGTCCCATGATATGTCTACAATGAATATCCCAAACAACACTGGTCCCAACACTGAGCCCTGTGGAACACTGCTCATCACTGCCCTTGGGTGTGAGAGCTCCCCACAGACCACCACCCTCTGTTGCCTTCCCTGCAGCCAGTTTCCTACCCATCTCACCAGCTTTTCACCTGCCCCTGTGCCTATTAACTTCCTTCCCAGAATTCCATGTGGCACTGAGTTGAATGCCTTACTGAAGTCCAGATACAGGACATCCACTGCATGGCCCCTGTCCAGTTACCTAGTTACCCAGTCATAGAACTTGACCAGGTTGGTTTGGCAGGATCTGCCATGTATGAAGCCATGCTGTCTGCTGTCCTGTAGTCCTTTGGCATCTAGGAGGGCCACCAGCCTCTCCTTCAGGATAGTCTCCATTAGCTTACCCAAGATGGATGTGAGGCTCACTGGTCTGTAGTTTCCCTGGTCATCCTTGGGGCCACTCTTGTGGAGGAGCACCACATGAGCCATCCTCCAGTCCTGAGGTACACACCCCGAATGTAGTGAGACATTAAATAGGTCTGCCAAAGGTCCTGCAAGGACCTCTGCCAGCTCCTTCAATACCCTGGGGTGGATGCCATCTGGGCCTAGTGCCTTGTCCACCCTCAGTGCCTTCAAACCCTCTCGAACTCTGCTCTCCATGATTTCCCCATCTGTCACCACTTCCCCCCCTGCTTCTGCCATTTCTCCCACCTTGGGTGTCACGGCCCTCTTTTCTTTAATAAATACTGAGCAGAAGTACTCATTTAGTGCATCTGCCTTATCGTGCCCTGCTTCCACTCAACCCCCCTTCTTCCTAATCCTTACTATGTGGTCCTTACAGCTCCTTTTCTCCCTGATGTACTTAAAGAAGTCCTTCTCCCCCTTTCTTAATGCCTTGTGCCAGCCTGAGTTCCGTAGATGCTTTGGCTCCCCTTACTGCCCTTTGTCACTCCTTCAATTCTGTCAAGTACTACCTCCCTCGTCCCCCATTTTCTTGTACTTCCTAAAGGCAGCTCTTTTCCTCCTTACCTTTTCCATGACCTCCTTATTCAACCAGATCAGTTTCTCAGCCCTAGCCTTCTTGCTCTGGGCTTTGCAGCAGGTTTTGGTTGCCTCCACTATCCCCAGCTTTATGTGCTCCCACCTCTGTTTAGTGTCCATACTAGACTGAATTCTGGCCAGGTACACTTTTACCACTTCCCCATCCTCCCAAAGTTGTCCCTCCTGAAGTCCAGCACTATTGTGCCAGATTCCACTCCTTCCTTGCCCATATCCAATGTGAGCCATACTGAGCGGTGGTCACTCCCTGACAGTGGTTCCTCCACTGTAAGTTCTCTCACAAAGTCCCCATTTACCAGCACAAGGTCAAAGGTATTTCCTAACCTGGTTGGTTCACTGACCATTTGAAGCATGAAGCTGTCCTGCTCCCTTCTGTTCCTGGTTGTTGGGGTGCTCCAGTCCACTCCTGGCATGTTGAAGTCCCCCACAATCACCACACTACCCTTCTCGCAGGTCCTCCTGATCTGTCCCACTAGTTCCCTGTCTAACTCCTCCGTCTGAGATGGTGGCCTGTACACCACTTCCATTCTAAGAATACTATTCTTGTAATCCTGGATTTGCATCCAAAGTGACTCCGTACTACCCTCCTCCCCTTCCTCCCTTACTCACTTCAGTCCTTCCTTCACATATAGTGCCACCCTCCTTTCCCAATCACTCTGTCCCTATGAAATAATCTGTACCCTGGTACAGACAGGTCCCAGTCATTGTATTGGGTGGCCCATGTTTCCGTGATGACTGCAATGTCCACCTCTCCCTCTGCCATGAGAACCTGTAACTCTGCAGTTTTCCTCCCAAGGCTCCTAGCATTAAGGGTAACCACCTTCCACCCTTTTCCCCTCATCCTGCCCTCCTTTCCTAGCATCACCAACAGTACTTGCCATTTGTCCTTTGTCACTGTTATGGGGGGTAAGCTCATATGGTTTCCCAACCTGTGGTCTCTGCATATCTCTTCCCCAACTGCCACCCCCCACTCCTAGTTTAAATTCCCAACTTCCTCTTTGTACTCCTCCATCCTCTGTTTCATCACTTTTTTTTCCCCTCCTCACTCATGTGTAGTCTGTTCTTGGCACAGAGACTACTGTCCTCCCAGGTCCCTCCCACCCCCAACAGCCCATGCCCTTTAGCACAACACCAGGTTCTTAGCCATCCGTTAAATTCCTCTATTCTCAGCTTTCTTGTTGTGCTTGCCTTTGGCTCAGAAAGTATCTCTGAAAAAGTTACTGATCTTCCTGCCCCCTCACATAATTGTGCTAGTTCCTCAAACCTCCTCTGGACTGTATCTACTGTCTTGTCAGCCAGCTCTTTTGTCCCAAGATGTATAATTAAATGAGGCTTGTCCCTACCCCTTCTAGCATATTTCAGAACAGACTGTCCCACCCATTCCGCTGTCATTCCTGGCATGGCCTCCACCCAAATGCGACTATGCCTCTCCCCCTTGCTACCCCACCTAACTCCTCTTAGTATTGAGTCCCCCAGCACTAAGATTCCACCCCTCTTACTCCCTGCTTGCTTCCATTCATCTCCCTCTCTCATTTCCAGGTCCTCTTCTTCCTTCTGCACATTATTTCCCCCTTTTACCCCGGTTGCAATTCTCCCAGCAGAACTTCCCTCTGCTCCAGTTTGGTCCAGGCATTTATCAATTACTCCTCTAATTTCATCATTTCCCTCCTCCACCTTCTTCCTGTCTAGCAGTGCACAACTATTTTCTGAAGGCCCTTCACAAATGCCCACTCCCTCTCTCTTCATAGTAACCTGTTCTCTCCTTTCAACTCCATGACTTTTGCCACTTCTTCGCCTCCCCTCACAAGTCCCTATCTCCTCCTTCTATTTGTATTTTGTCTCCTGACCTGGTTTCCCTGGCAATTGTTCTTCCTGGCCTTGGCCCCTTTGTCTCTGCTTCCCTTCTTCTGACCCTTTCCTCACCACTGTTGACTTAAATCGCCCTCCCTCATCTCCCCTTCTTCCTCCCTCCAGTATTGGGCTAAACCCACCCCCAATCTGCCTTGTCTGTCTTAGTTCCTCCTGCAGACCCTCAATCTCCTTTCTAAGTTTTTCTATGTGGTTGCACACTAAACATCCTCCCACACTCCAGGCAATTTTTAGAAAGATTGGTGCACTGCAGTTGTTGCAGCCTACCACCCTACCCATTGCTGTCATTGCCCACCAGCGACCCCCCACCCTTCCAGATGTAGGATACCAAACACTCCCCCAAGTCTCCCCATCCCTCCTCTATCAGTGCAAAACATTTTCTTCATTTCCTTTACTTCCTTTGTTGCACACATTTAGATATATTGAGCAACTGCTTTTATATTCCTATCCTTCCTATCCACACTCAAAAACAGACTTTAAGTAGCCATTGCACAACCTTCTTCAAACTCCTACTCCTCCTTTCCCCAATGCAATATCAATGCAAAGAAGTAATAATGAAAGCTCCTAGATTTGCATTTACTTCCTTCCACTGACAGAGCAGTCACCTCTTCCTTGCTGCTGTTCCTTTCCTGGATGTCTGCTTTTGCTATGACTGATGCATATCCTTTGCCTGTTTAAGGAATTGATGTCAGAACCCCTGGTATAAAGGAAATAATGGACCAAGGGTGGGACCAGCCCAAGTCTTCCAGAAACAATCAGGTAGCTGAGGCCTCTGGTCAGACCATTAGCACCCTTCCCCCACTCTGCACTCAAACTTTGCAGCTAGTGAAGCCAGCAACAATGAATCACAATTCTACTCAAAGCCCCCAAAATAAGTTTGCTACCTAAAGAAACAGGACTCTAATTCAAACAGCTTCACCAGCAACACATCAAAATAGGCTTGGAATTAGAAGATATATGTCTCCAATTCAAAGAAACAGACCCAGTTAAGTCACACCCATTATGTTTTAAAACAGTAGAAATAGGTCTCTACAAATGCAGCCTGCCACACAGTGAATCAAACAAATGAGCCCACTTATAGCTACCAAAACAGGTTTCAAAATTCCAACAGCCCCAAACAATACCCTGCTAGCCCCTTAGTAGTAAGAAAGAAAAGAAATAACCTTCTACCAAGTAAAATCCACAAGAAACAATGTAAAACAACAATAAGCTAATGTACTGTAGATCTGATCTTGTCCCCCTTCTAGTTCCTTGTGAGAAGCCAAAACACTGAGTTCCAAACTCTGTGATTTCTCTTGTGCTGCTTTCAAAATCTGACAGTTCCAAACTCTGTGATTTCCCTTGTGCTGCTTTCAAAATCAAACAGTTCCTTGAACACTTGAACCTTGTTCACTCCTGTGAGGTACTTTTACATTTCAGTCATGTACCCTAGACAACTGACAAGCAGACTTACACATTATGGAGCAGCAGGCAACTGCCTGTTTAGTACAGAAATATAAGCAGATAGCCAGTCAGCCTGCAATATCATTGATGGAAAAGATAAACAGTAATAAACCACCCTATCATTAATGTTAGAGATCTAGTATATTCCATAAAAATAATTTAGCTGTTTTGAAGTAAACAATGTCACAAATCTACTCAACCAGTAAGCCCTCTACTCCCAAAGTGACAACTTCTGAGCATAAAGCAGAAATCCATAATATAGAACTAATACAGAAAAGAGTGACTAAGTCACTTGAAGAGCTGGGGAAGAAGACTTACTCAGAGAGATTGAAGGAGCTAAATTTGTATACCTTAGAATATAGAAGAATTAGGGGTGATTACTGCTTACTATTTAGATGTATACAAGACTCTGCACTACTGTCAGAACTTGGATTAATCTGGAGTAAATCTAGATATGAACCTAGGGGTCAATCTTTTCAGCCTGAAGTCCAAAAATGACAAACTTTACAATGTAAACACTTGTTTAGTAATAGAGTTGTGGCTGGATGGACCTCGCTGCCCAAAGAGGTAGTGTCCAGTATGAGTATGGACTCTTTCAAAAATAAACTTGATAAATTTCTCATGGATAGATAAAAAAGAGATATAAATAATAAGGCAAGCATTATGGACAAAAGTCTAATTCAGCTTGAAATTACCTATGAACCTATGAACCTATATAATTTGTGGACAGTGAAAAGTACAAGGTAACCCTCCTGTCTGTTTTGTGGGTTCGAGTCACCTTAGTCTCAAGTTCTGGAGAGATTCAAACTGATAACCTCTTGTTAGCGTACCCAATTATCAGGCTCAAATAACTCTGTCTTCGGGGGCCAGATATCTTTGCCTATGGGCACCTAACCAGGTCTACAAAATGAACCCTTAGCACTCTATGCAAGACTTTAGAGAACTCTATCCATTTCCCAATTTGGTATAACAATAAGCCCATACACAGTGTTAACTATAACCTTTAAAAGCTCCACTTATATAAAAAGAAATGTCAAGGCACTCCAGGCAGTTTCCGTTACAAAATATATATCTTTACTTTAAAATAGGAAAACAGAAAATATTATAGAACAAAATATCCCAACACATACAGCCTTAAAACAAACAGGTTTAAAGTGTAAAATTCCTACAAATAATAACTTCAAACTAATCTTTTCTAAGGTCCTTACTTCAGTGCTTTGATGGTATCTCTTCTCTAAGTCAGTTAATGAATTGTGTGTCTTTCAAGGTTTGCAGTAGGCTGAAGAACAGTCTTGAGACGGCCTTTTCTCTGAGGTCACCTAACTTCACCTTGGTGTAACAAAATCTATATTTTATAACACTGGATGTCTAAATAAGATATTTTAAAAAAACATAATAGGTGACCTCACTGACTTTCCTCTCCTCAGGTTAACCAGACAAAACTGGTTTGTGTTCTGTTACACATACATATCAAAGTCACTGTATTCAAAGCAAAAGTGTATTTGACTCTTTAATCCTGTCTGGGCCTTGGACTCTACAGATCAAATGTCTCTCTGATGTAATTCAAGGGTTTCCTGGGAATGGATATTGGACCTTCCAAATTCATCTGGGTCCTGCTTGGCCCAGACATCAACCTCTTAGATGAAATGAACTGGTTTCCTGAAAGGTTATTCATAACACTGGCCAGTATCTCTTTTCTCATGACACCTAGTGCACATCACAGGATTTCCCTGAGGATGTCATGAATGGCTAATTTTATTTCCTGGGATGAAAGCAAATTGACAAGATAATTGCACCCCTGCTATCTGCAGTTTAGCTATATCCTGTCCTTTGAACTTATCCCTGGGGGGGGGGTTGATATGCCAGTTCAGCAAGACTGTAGCTTCCTCAAACTGACCCTCCCATTACATATTTTATGTGTAATAAAAAAAAATTGATACAGCACTCAGAACTGGCTCTCTACTTCACAGACAAAAAGCTTCTTATGGCCAAAGAAATATTTTATTTTTCCTTTTTCTAACTTAATTTTCTTCCTGGCAATACAAGGTTTGGTGTGTGGAACATTACTCTGCCTAATAGCTACAGTAGCATACCTAGGTCTATTACACTACATACCTCATCAGTATTATCATCATGCTGACTGTGACATTGTGATTGACCAATAATCATTTAGAGATGCAGTGAAGTCAGCAAAGGTGTATGAATTCAGGAATTTTGCATTATACATAGCAGGGTGAGGTTTTCCCTGTTTCACCAACTTCTTATGGTGAACTAAAAAAAAGCCTAAAAACTAAAATAAGAACCCAATGCTCACATAGTCACATTTCCCTCCCTCCTCCCCAACGGCCAGTCATTATACAATGTAATCCCCATCCTCCTTCCCTCTGAGCACCAATACCTCACTCATTTCCCAGAGTACCAGCAAATTTGTACTAGTACAGTAACTATAGTACTTTCAGAAAGGCAGACAGCTGCTTACTTTACTGAACTAGTTTACTGGTTACATTTAGAATGCACTGGACCAAGGTACCCTTGTTGGTGCTGCTTTCATTGATTTAACAAAAGTGTTCAACATGGTTGATTATGTCCTTCTTGTCAAACAACTCACATCCATTAGCCTCTCAAGTGATACTTTTGTCTGATTCAAGAGTTATCTTTCTAACCGTTCACAGCAAGTGAAAACTGACAACATCCTATTTGAAAGCAAACCTGTGTGCTATGATGTCCCCCAAGGCTCAATGTTGGGTCCTTTATTATTTAGCATATTCCTCAACTGGCTCCTGTACTCCTGTCAGTGTCAAATTCTGCTTTATGCTGACGATGAAGTCCTGTTCATGAGTGACCCTGACCCTAAGCACCTGGAGTGGAAGCTACAAGAAAGTTTTTCAGATGCTGAATGATGGTTCGGTGAGCAAAAACTCATCTCTAACCACAAGAAAACAAAGATAATGTAGTTCTCCAGCACCCAGGCCAGGTACCGTACATACCCCCTCAAGCTCAGTAATGTAGCTGGTACCCTGCCAGAACTAGTTCAACTCTTTAAATACTCAGGGAGCATGATGGACAGCACTATGTTTTACTCACAACACATTGATAATACTGCAAAGGCAGTCAACAGGTGCATTGGTATGCTTCATAGACACCGGCAAAGTCTCTCCCTAAGGCTCTTAATCTAGCCATCCATAATTCAGTGATCTTGCTTATTGACTATGGACTAGTAATCTATGATTCAGCAACAACCATGACCCTTCACCATATCATAGTAGAATTAAACGAAGCATGCCGCTTGGCTACCAGTTCAACAAGGCTAACACATTTGTGATTTGTATGAACAAGCAAACTGGCTCCAGTTCAATGGCAGACTTAGGTACCAAATCTGTCTATTGACCAAAAAGATTAGGCAAGGCCTGGTTCCCACTGGTGTTCAGAAGCTCCTCACCCCCTATGAACATAGCCATTGTACTAGAAACACTGACAGTATGATTTTCAAAGTTCCTAGCTGTCACACTTCTCTAGGTCACAGGGCTTTTGCTCACCTTGCTCTTTACTGGCTAAACTCTCTGCCTCAGTACATGTCCTTAGTAACTTCATTAGGCCCCTTTAAACAAAAGCTTAGAAAACATCTTGTTTCAAAGAACTACTGTGACTGTTCTCCCTAACTCTGAATTGTTCTGAACAGCAGCTTTCCTATGTGCTCTAAACCCGGGGCTTCCATCTTACTATCCACTACCTAGGAAAATTCTGCCTGATTCCCAATAGATAATTTGAACTTGCCAGAAACTCCCTTTGGAATCCTTCACCTCCTCCAATTTAACCCCACCTGTCCCTCCACAATCATGCTATTTCTCCCCTCCACCCCCTCTCCCCTCATCAGTCCATGCATTACCACACCCTCCTAACTTCCCACCCTACTTGGCAGTCACTGTGACAATTTCTCAGGTAGTCTTACTCACTTGACCTTCTATTGATGAGACCCCCTGAACTGAAGTTTCTCTTCACCCTGCACACATACCTGTTCATTATCCTGACCCTCTATTGATGAGGCCCTCCACTGAAGTATCTCTCACCCTACACACATACCCTTTTACTTTTCACCCAGTCTGTTCCATGAAATATTGGCATATATTGTACATTGCCTGCATTGTTGTTATTCTTTCTATTGTTCTGTAGTTCTGTAATGTATGGCATTGTACGTCTAGTCTTTGTATTACCTGTTTACCTGTAAAACCAACTGTTGTCACTGTTATTGTTTTACCTGAAGTGGTACCTATTGTAATGACCTTGTTCTCAAAGGTGTTAATCCAAGATCACAATAAATAAATAAATATCACTTCCGTCAATATCCATACAAATAAGCAGGACACAAACCAGTCCTCTTTCCCCATCCAACACCTTAAAACTATCAATACTGCCCCCCACCACCCTCTGATAAACCACCACTCACCTCCTCCACTCCCTCACATAAGGATATTAAAGAATTGGTTCCAGCTGGCATCCATTGCATCATCTCTGCAATTCAGAAAACTGTCATCTCAAACCAGGGTGCTACTGGGAGTCTAAGTGGATGATAGGCTTAGGTTTTGTTTTGTTTCTTTGTTCAGCATACTGGAAGTTCTGTTGAAGAACACGTAAATAAACATTAAGACTGCTGGAGGTAGAAGGGGAAATAATGAGTTGATCTGTGCCTCCATTTCTGACTTATCTGTAGTGTTCTCTAAAGCAATCAGCCAAGCGTTGTCCAGTCACTGTCATGTAAATAGCTGCACACTTCCTGCAAAACATACAATATTCCAAATTGCTGGAAATGCCTAAGAACTCCTTGGTGACATGAAATATGCCTGTGTGATCTTGGAGTTCTTTAATACCAAAGAAGCATTTGCAGGTGTAACAGTGGGTTCTTATAGAAGTTTTGGTGCTTATGAGGATTGAATGGTGAGGGCTGACAGTGGGAACCCAGCACAAGTTGTAGCAGGGAGGGTGAGTGGGCGGGGCAAGAGAGAGAGAAAGTAAGCTAGGGAGAGGAGAAATGGGAAAAAAGGGGGCACCATGAAAGCTGGTGCTTTCAAAATCAGACAGTTCCAAACTCTGTGATTTCCCTTGTGCTGCTTTCAAAATCAAACAGTTCCAAACTCTGTGATTTCCATCATCAACATTGCGCTCTCACTAACAGTGACATCACAGGTAACTGACCTGGCAGCTACTGAGTGGATGTTCCTAAGTAGAAGTGATGTCCCAGTTAGTGAGGTCACAATGCTGAAGACACAATGGGGAACAGAGCTAGATATGTCAGCTGCCAGGCACAGTGTTGTTCCACACAACACACCTTCTAACATCAGGTAAGCAATCTTCTAATTAACCAAAAGAAAAAGATAAAATATCTCAGATATTGAAGGTAATAGCTGACTGCTTTAAAAGCTAATATTATTTTGAGGTAGTGCACTAGGTCTTTAATACCTGTATGAGGGAATGTGCCCCCCCCCCCACTGAATTCTACCCTCACATCTTGGTATACCAAATGCTGCACTTTGCACCCTCTCTCCACCCTTCCTACATTCCTTCCCCCCTTCCCTCTCCCTATGACTCAGGCACTTCTTATCTGTTGTCTATTTTCTCTGACAAATGCTGTTGGCTGCCTTGTTACAATGCTACCCTTGAATTGTATTAATCTGTACTCTGTTTGCAACGTCCACATTGTTGTAATGTCTGTCTTGGTGTTCCCCATAATTTGTATTTCTCTGATGTGGAACCTTTGTAAAAGAGCCAAGGCTCAAAAGTATTTGTAATCCTAGACTTGATAAATAAATAAAAATATTACACTCACCTGTGCAAGTCTACTATGGTGGACAATGACCCTGCTACAGAGGCATTTCTCTCTAACCTCCAGCTTTTGAGATGCTCTCCTGAGCAGGTGGCAGATCTGGAAGCTCCTGTCACCATGAGAAAAATAGAATCAGCACTGAATAGCCTTAATTCCTGCAAATCACTGGGGGAAGGGGGGAAGATGGCCTTCAGGCAGAGTTTTAACTCCTCACACCTTTTGTGTGCCCAGTACTGCAAAGACTCTTTGTGGAACTCAGAGCTAGTGCCCCCCCCACATGAAGGCTACAACCATTATTACAGTCCTACCAAAATAAAGGACAATGATCCAACTTCTCCCTAGCTATCAACCAATCTCTTTGAATATTGTGAATAGTAAAATCTATGTGAAAGTTTTTGTCTAACTGCCTAGAACCTCTCATTCCCTACCTTGTTCGTCCTTGCCAGGTGGGATTTTTTCGTGGGCATCACAGTACAGACCACATCATGACACTAGATAATTAAATCTAGGTGGCTCTCCAACCCCCCTCTCCATAGGCAGCAATCACCTCTGATTTCAAAAAAGCTCTGGACTCTGTGGTGTGGGGGTACCTCTACAAAGTCCTCACACATATGGGATTCAGTAATAGCTACTGAGATAGCATATGCACCATGTACTCAGGCCCGAGGCTCAGATCCTTATGAATGATACTCCCCCCCTCAAATTTCCTATGGAACAAGACAGGGATGCCCCTTGTCCTCACTTCTGTTCATCCTGGCCATAGAACTGTGGGCATCAGTGATTCAATATGCTCAGGACATCATGAAGATTAAGGTTGGTAACACCCAACATAAGGCCCAACTGAACGCAGATTAACTGCTAGTGCTTCTCCAGCATGCACAAACTAGTATTCAACAACTCATGAGCTTACTGTGGGAATTTGCCAAAGCCTTTGGCATGTTCATCAATCAAGGGAAAACAGAGGCCCTAGCCCTTAACTACAGTACACTCAGCGAGCCTTCCAGGCTCTTAGACTGAGGTGGGCACAGGAATGTATTACCTGTCTGGGTTTGAAGATGATTCCATAGATAGGGAAGTTATGTCAAAGTAACGTTTATCCACTGTTAGTTACTATTAAGGCTGAGCATGAAAGATGAAAGTTGATCCAGCAATCCATGATGGGCAAAATAGCGGCACTGAAACTGGCTACAGCTCCAAAATGGTTCCACCTTATATCCAACATCCCAACACACATGCTGAACACCTGGTATGACCGTATGGACCAAATGGTGGGGAATTTCTTGTGGGATGGTAAGCAACCCCTTTACAGCTGCAGGAAATTGAGAACCCCTCATTGCAAGGTAGGTTAGGGCCTCCCTTGGTACAGTGAGTACTACTGGGCCTTCAGTGCGGCACAAATTATCAAGCAGTTCTGTGATGATACCCACTCCTCCCACTTATGGAAAGAGACTTAAACCTTCCTTCTGGGGGAGGTGCTGTCCTACAGTCTCTTTTTTACTCTGCAAAGAGGAGTTGCTTGACCTTTTGCCCTACAGTTCACAACTCAGCCCAGTCCTGGAATCAGGGAAGCAAATGGATACACATTGACCTCTTCCCACCTAAACTTACTCCTCATGGCACAACCTGCCAGTACAGGTAGGAGGGGACTTGCTCAACTGGCAACAGTGGATAACAAAGGGTATAAATACTGGTCCCCCAGCAAAAGGTGATGAACTTATTTCAGCATTAGCAGTACAGGTGAGGCCTTCATAAAACTGAATTCTGGCATCATCTGCAGCTGCAGAGTGCACTTACCTCTATCACCTGGAAGCTAAGTGAAACAGCACTGGTGTCTATATGTCATGCCCTAGCCCACTAGTTGGAATGCCTTAAGTGAAGAACTGACTGCATATATACAACCATCGGGGATCAGATTCCAGACCAACCTGCCCATGCTAGGATGCTTGGACAGTCTCCTTGGGTCAGCCTATCACATACTTTGAGTGGGCCAAATGTTTTAAAGTGTTGCACACCCAGTCAGTGACACATGCAGTAGGCTACTTCAAAACAAGGTGCTCCATTGATGGTACCACACAGCAGTGGTACTTCATACTGCTCACCTGCTTCCTGACAACAACTGTTGGAGGTGTGGTAGGCTGATGTGGGGACCTCTTTCATATCCTCTGCTGCCCAGAGTGCCAGCAATGATGATGGCAAATTAGAAATGTCCTGGCAGGATCCTGCACTGCCCTTTCCCTGACTCAGCTGCACTCCATTTACTGGGCTTTCATCAGAAGCCCTCATCCCTCCCCTTGAATCATATGGACTGGTTGAGGGTGGCCATTATTGAAGCTAAACACTTCTTACTATGTACTCTAGATGGCACACTGCTGAAGTACCTGCCCTTAAGGAATTTCTGATCGATCTGGCACAGGTGACTACTTATGAGTAACTGTCACATCTGCCTCTGACTCCATGGACAGATACGGGAATAATTTTTCCCTGTTTGGGGCATTTATGGACTCTGAGGCATCTTCAGGGTATAAACTCTGTCTGAAGCCCCTCCTTCCCAGACCTGGGGTGGGTTAAACTAATGCCTCTTTAAACCTCACCCACTTCTTCATATGAACCACCCTTTCTGACCACAAAAGACTTTGGAAGATACCCCCAGGCAAGGACTTTGAGACACTCCTCTAGTGCTAGGGACATCACTCTTTATAAATACACTACAACTTGTTACAGTTTTTTTTGTCTGTTGTTTCTGTAAACAGTTTATTCCATAAAAAAATAGGGCAGTAAGGAATGTGTCCTCCCCCTTCGGCTGTGCATACATTACTACCGATGGAAAATCTTCCGGAAAGATACATTTTATTGTAAACCATGTGTTTCCTGCTGTTGCTGGGAATATTACCCTGTGTTATTCCTGTAGGTGACTCACTGTACAAGAATCCCTGTGCTTTAACACTGTATTCTCATCTTATGGCTGTGTATGCATTATGTTATTGCTACAATGTATGCTGTACTTTGTGTAATATGAACGATCTTTAATAAAAAGTGTACAACAAAAAAAGTGGGCTTGTGTGTTTTGAGGTACCATGTTCAGGAATGTTTCATCTAGCCGGCCCGCCGGGCGCAGCGGGATTTCCGCCATGACGCCGGGTGACCGGTTCGGGAACGGATCTGGGCCGTTGAGGTCGGCCGGGGAGTAGGATCGGGCATCCGGCGGGCAGCTCTCCCACTCCGGGAGGCGGCAGCACTCGTGCGATAGGGACCCTGGTGGAGACCGGGAGTTCCACGCAACCGACACTCTGGCAGGGGGAGGCTGGGCGGACGCTGGCGCATTGCACGCCCCGCCTCCGGGAGAAAATCTGGTGGAAAATAAGTGGGCAGGACCACCGATCTATGAAGCCTCCCTGAGAGCCTCACATTGCCGCTGCCGCTGCGGACCCGACCTGCCAGCAGTTCCGGGTCACGGGCACCGGCCCCATTTCCTCCGGGGCAAGCCGGGGGTGACTGTGGGTCCCCAGCAGCAATTGACGGAGGTAGAGGTCTCCAGGGGCCGTGACCAGGGCGGATGGCCCCGGTGGTCCTGCCAGAAAAAGGGCAAATAAAAAAAAAAAAAATGTTTCATCTAGATCAGGAATGAAGACATTTGCATATGCTGATGACATTCTGGGACCCATTGCCTTCTTTTTGTTCTGCAGTGTCCACCTAGCTGTTAAAATGTGTAGAGACTGGACCTCACTAGAAATTAGATATTGCATCTCAGCTGGGCTGCCCTTGATAATTACATTTTAAGTATAGTAAATTATTTAAACTGGAGTAATTATGTACTAGCAGAGCTTTCCTATTTATTTGTCTGATTTTGTCATCCTGTATCAAAGCAGTATAAAACATATATGATGGAATTTTCCTTTTGATATCTATTTGAGGATAGGCTAGCAAACCTGTTTGATTTCTTTCTGGCTCATCATGACAGGGTCTCTGGTCCATTCATATTGACACACCTATCCTCCAGCTAAGGTTTTCAAAGTCAACACACTTGCAACCTTTGCCAATGACATGCAAAATCTTTGCAGGAAGGGAGTTTTTCATTGTTACTGTCACGTTTAATGTTGCTTTTACTAGCTCAAAACAGAATCAAAAGTATAAGGTCACTGCACATTAACTTCTTAGAAACATGGTACTGAAAGCAAATATTCTTTGAATGTCAGCTTTATTTTCACTCACATTTCACTGACATGCTAACTGCTATACTTGTTTAAAAAGTTAGGCAGAGGATTGTACCTTACAGAATGTAGCCTCACTGAAACTTTCAGCAAACATTACTAAATGACCTGTTGGTACTTCCCTCCCTGGTACCAGCTGAAGTTCTGCAGGTTAACTTTCTTTCACTGGCTTATTTATAAAAATGTGGACTGATATTCAACAGGTAACATGTCACTTCAAAAAGCCTCCTACGCTACAGTACTCAAGTGATTCAGATGTGCCACAAATTTAAAGCCTCAAGCCATGCATTATTTAACCTCACTCACGTGGGTGATAGAAATCATTATCAAATTACTTTGCATTCAGAACACTACCAGTTTATACTTCAGAGATGATGGTAATTGACCATTTTGTAAATTATATTTCTGGAGCATGGAATTCCACACTTGGTACACACTAGCACTGGTTAAGACATAAGGGGACACTTACTAGGACTAGTGTGAGACCTTTCGGGGTTTCTATGTGGCAGAAAAATAAAATGTGAAAAAAAAACATTAACATAACAGGGCCCGCATTACCAGGGCCAGTGATTCCCCAACTAGTCATACTTGTCATCCTAAATCCTTGGTTTCCTGTGTAAATCCATCACTGGGGGAGTCAATGGTGGGGTGGAGCTGACAGCATGCAGGAACACCCTGTATCCACAGCACCATTGCAGCAACATCACCTTTTTGAACATTGCCTGCAAGACCAGGCAAATGAGAACCCCACTCCCCACCTCTCCCTCTGTAGTAAAGGCCTACTGCAAGCAAGCCATCTGTGACTTGGACAAATCATTTAACTCCCAGTTCTCCAGCATACCCAACCGTGAAAACTGGCCAAAGAAGGATTCCACTGAAAATGATGAGTCAAAGAATGGTTCCACTTAAAATCAGATATTACGTCTCAGCTGCAGGGCTATCTGTGGTAAATAAAAATATTTCTCATGCCAGAAAGTCATACACAACCTTCTGCACATCAAAAATGGGTTGCTCATGCATGCCTGATTTGCTTGAGCAAAAAAATATTTATTTGCTCACAAAATAATTAGACCAGAAGCCTTAATTTATATATAAAGCCCATTATTTGCAAAAGCCCCAATACCAGTATTAAAATAGCCCCAACTGAGGTCCTTATCTTCAGTACCTGCAGTCATAAAGAAGGGATAATGAAAACGGTTGACTGCTACATCTTGGTTTTTAAGAAAAAACAAATAATTACTTTTGCTTCATAAGTATAATTTCAAGAAATTCACACTTGGATAGCAAATGCCACCAAATACAGACGTGAACACAACTTTTATTAGAAAACGAACACCATCCCTTATCCAGCTAATATTCTGCAGGTGCTTGTCAGCTCTGCATGACTCACAAGGCTGTCTGACTCACACAGCTAGACCGCAGGAAGTTAATTAGCCTACAAACAAATGATGTTACAGTAGAGTAGTGTTATCCAATCAGGGAACAAGTGCATAGCAGCTAAGAAAATTGTTTTTGACATTTTGACATTGTGACATTCAGCTAAAAATACAAGCTCAACTTTAATTCCTTCAGTATAACGGGAGCAAAGTCACTTAATATTTTCAACATCATAAAGGATGAAAGGTCACTTTTGGAGGTGAGAATATTAACATTAGAAACATTAGGTAGTGGATTATCTGTACTACTGTCTGGGACTTTGGCTGGTTACTAGCATAATCCAGTAGCTTCCATACTGGCCCCAATTTTTAAAGTTGTTGTGATAGTTCAATGTCTTCTTTTCTTTGCTCCTTCCTGGAGAGCTACCCTACTAAGCCTGGCAGCCACCAGTGCCATCCCTCCTTCTATATCTCTTATAATTCACCTGCTTCTGCCAGACTTATCTCTCTGTGGTGGGGCCTCAGGGGGCCTGGCTTACTCCCACCAGACTGCCAGCTTCTGCATGTTGGGGTTGGGCAGTCAGCATAATGAGGCTTGAGGCATCCAGCATCCTGCTGTGGTGTTAAGTTGTTTACCTAGTTTATGTATCAGACCTTGAGATGCAGAAGAACTGCACTCAGTTTCAGGCATGCCCACAGAAAGCGGGCTGTGCATGTTGAAGTCAGTCAGTGTTCCCTCTCTCCTTTGGTACAGCTCCAGCTGCAACCCCACCAGAGGTCACACAGGTGGTGGTAGTGCAGTGCATAGTGGCTCTCTCCCACCCCAAAGTAGCAGGTCATCTTGTGTGATTTTCTGTCCTCCTTCCCATGAACCCAGGTGATTGGAATTGCAATTGGCAACCCTGCCACGGTGCCAACAAGTTCCATGTTGTCTGACCCTCAGCCTGGGAGTTGGGACTCTGCTGTGGTTGGTATTGTATATTTTTTTTCACCTTGGTTACTATGAATGACCCATATCTAGACCAGTCCTCCCAGACTCATCAATTGACTTCCCAGGGACTTACTGTCACCACTGGCATCATGCCACAGAACCTGACCAGAGGTGCACCGTCATGCACAGTACACAGGCGAAGGACCAGGCCATCATTGTGCCATGGTCAGAGTATTTTTCCTGCATTTTTTCCTTACGGCTCATGAGTGTGCAATGTGCCTGCTACTCCTCTATAGAGATGGTCCCGGCACCTAGACATGGGATCCCCTTTCTTTGCTCTTCGTAGTGCTGCTACCCAGATTCCTTTGGGGAGCTGCTAAGCCTCAGGACAGATATTCCTTCCTCCTCAAGAAAGGAGAGTTGTCGTATGGACATTCAATCTTCCTTCCCCCCAGCAAGCCCACAAATAGCCCAGGTCCATTCTAGAACCCAGGTTGCCTATTTGGCAGGCAGTGTGCCAGTCAATGCCTCAGACCGTCACACAAGCGGGCCTGCTAGGTACAAGATTTCTACACAAAATAGAAAAAGACATGCTGGTTTTAACATCTTGCAGGTGCTGCTAAACAGGATTCCAAAAGCCACCAAAACATCCAAAAACAGAGGAAGGCATATATAAAATATCCAAAATGCAGGGGTTCAATTAACCCCCCCCAAAAAAAAACATAAAAAAGTTTACAGAACCAGGCACAAACCTTTTAATAACTGTGAGTTGTGTTCCTCATCCTCTGTTTTTGTTACACTTGATCTCAAAGCCCTGTCACACTGATTATGCTCTCATTTTCATTTTACACTGTTCTGTAAAACTTGAAATCAGCTCAAGAGTGCATTGTTTTAGCATGAGCATAGTTAGTGCAGTGGTGAGACCTATACCTCATGAGGGACATGCATGCCCATCGCTGTTAGCCCCCTTGGCTTGGCAAATGTTTTGGCTCTTAAATCCCACCCTGACCCTTGGGTCAGCACCTGCCTTGACCTAGTTAAAATTGTCTGAGTTGCTCATCTCTATCAAAAGGCATGATCAAGTCCAAATAAGTCTTTAAAGTTATGGAGAGAATCTGGGGCTACACATCACTACAGGCTTAGTCCCAGTCCAGTCATGCCTAAAGGAACATTTTTTGTTACATTTTTAATGTGCTCCTCTTAAAGAGAGACTCTCATAGTGAAGCAGACTTTAAAAATGCAAATATTTAAACAGATATCAACTGGTCTGTAGTAGAGATGCGTGAAATAAAACTTCCGCAGGTGGAATTTCCATGAATGTCAGATTTTCCCTTCTGTGAAAGTTCAAAATCAAATTAGCAACTTTCATGGAAATCTTGACTTAGAACAGTGAAATAAATGTAAGAATTGCAGATTATTGCATTAAACTGTGGAGAAAATCTGCAGAACTGATCACTGTCAGTGGTCAGTTCTGTGGACTTTTCTCCACAGTTCAATACAATAATCCAAGATTTATACATATATTCCTCATTTCACTGAGTCACTGAACTGTGGAATGAATGTATGACCTGACTTGTGAGGAAAACTCCCTCCACAAAATTTGGAAATTTCCTAATTTTTGGTCCAAGAATTTTCTAACCCTCAGTGATCAAAATTGTGTTTTACCTGTTTTCCCAAGCCTGTTCTGCATGTCCATGCCCAATTCTGGGCATCGCCATGTCCACCTGCTGTTTGACCCTCCTTACTCTGGTGCTAGCTATTTGACCCCGAGAAAGTGATGCACAGTGGACCCTGTGTCTTAGCCTATAGTTCTGTTGGCTTTGCTTCCTGGTTTAGTTTGTCTCCTTGGAAATGCCAGCAAGCTTTCAGTGTCAGCTATAGATTACTCCATGATTAGATGTAGTTTTAGCCCACCATGACTGGTTAACTGAATAATATTTTGACTGGCTGTAGGCCGTTACTCTTTATAGCACTGGCTAACAGTCATCAATCTCATCAGTACCAGTGTTTACAAATGGAGCTCCTGTTGCCGTTTTAATTTCAGCTGAACCACAAACCTTTTTGTATTGTTCTTGTAGTCCATTTCTCTGCTGTACCACAACCTTTTGGGATCTTGAGAAAGAAACCAGATCCTCACTGCCCTCTGCTCCATGTTTTGGTTTTTTGTCTCCTCGTCTGAATGATAAGGTTACATCTCTAAAGGGCAAATGTCTAATATTAGATGCACCATTCAGTTTCCGAACGTGATTCAGAGATACTAACCATGACAAGCTGCTAAAAAACTAGCAATTGCTTTATATACAAAAATTGTACCCAGCACCAATTAAATAGCATTAAACATTATAGATAATGTATATTGCAGCTCTGATTTCACAATGTTAATTTTTGTGCTTACATATTGCTGAGTCTCAGTGTTCTAACAGGGCCATAAGCTAACCATTAGCAGCACAAAGATTATATTACTGCACTGCATAAAACCACTGTAGATACTGGCCCTCATTTTCGAAGTCGACAAGTTGCATGGTACACATAGATGCTCCACTCAAAAAAAATGCGCCGGTGCACTCTAACAGGATATTAAAACAGGATGCATGATCACAACAGATCACGCATCCTGTATGAATATTGGAACCTGGATCGGTGGCACAAAGTAGGCAGCCTCTAGTGCGGCACTCTGCATCCAGCGTCAGGGCTGAAGACAGCCAATGAGGGATGCAAGGCACATCCCAGATGCACCAACACCCCCAAGGGTGATATTCAGGAAGAATATGCTAATGAGCTCATTGGGCATGCATGATGCAAACGGGCACCATGCAAGCTCATTATTAGTGCATTAGTATTATTTTTTTTTATTACTATTTTTAGTCTTCGGTAACCGGTTAAGGCCCACTAGGCACAAGTGCCTGTTTTCAGGGGCAACCTGGGAGCACTGGGTGGTTAAGTAACTTGCTCAGAGTCACACAGTATGCAAGTGGAGGTTGTGAGAATCAAACCAAGGTCTGGTCTGCTGGATGTACCAAACTCATTCACAGCTCATCACTCTAACCTCTAGTCTATACTGCCAGCCCAAATGGCTGCACCCAGTTGGATGTGCTGTGCCAGACCCCTCCCAGTCATGATCTGTAAACAAAAGTTGATAGCACTTGCCAGCCCTGGTGGTTTAGTGGTACCTCCTCTCATCCCCACTCCCCGATCCAAATGCATGATACACACAAATCCCATCATTCCATAGTGCAGCCACAATTTAGCAAAAAATTTAGCACAGTGAAACTGCCAATTTCATGACAATTTCACTGGGAAAAATTTAACTTCGCAACATCTCTATTACCACCCCCCCACACACCAAATCTTGGAACCCGCCCAGCCTTCCACCTAAAACTCACCAAATCTAAGGAAGTATACTGCCTACTTGCCAGTCTTAAAGCTGATGGTTCCCCTGGCTTTGATACCCTCAAACCTAGATTTCTTAAACTGGGAGCTACTGCCCTAGCTTGCCCCATCCATGAGCTGTTCAACCGGACCTTTCTCTCTTGTGCTGTCCCAGATAAGTGGAAAGTTGCAGTGGTTGTTCCAGTGCATGAGGGTGGCCCCAATACCCCAGTTGAGAATTACAATCTCTATCTTCTGTCCACTTGCCAGAATCCAGGAATGTATTCTATACGACCACCCACAGGACTACCTCAAACTCCATCATCTGCTCTCCCCCTTCCAGCCTGGTTTCTGGAAAAATCATAGTACCCTTACTGCCTTAACCAAAGTCACCTGTGGTATGTTCTAGGCCATGGACCAAGGCCTTGCCATCAGGGCTATTTTTGTCAATCTGACTAAAGCCTTTGACTTGGTCAACCATGGTCTTCTACTACATCAGCTGCATCTCCTTGCACTTGTCACCAGTGCCCTACTTTGGGTCCAGAGCTATCCTTCAAACTGCTCTCAAAGGGTTAAGTGAGCTGGCTCCTTATTGGACCTCAGACACGTTTCCCATGGAGTACCTCAGGGCTCCATACTGGGCCCTCTCCTATTCTCCCTTTTTATTGAGTTACCTATCAACTGTGGAGGGGCCTTTGTGCATCTCTACGCAGATGATGCCATTATCTACCTATAATCCTCTGACATTGGGTGGATCAACAACAAATTAGCATGTGATTTTCATGCTCTAGAGGACTGGTTTCCTGAACATCAACTAGTTCTCAACACAAAAAATAAATGCGCCATCTGCCTGCCCAACCAGGAGCCTCTAAGCTGGCTCCAAAGAGCCCTTGACCGGGCTAGCACTTTTACACTTTGGCGGCCGTGGCTGGAGAAGCCAGCTGGCTGCGCGCCATCCACCTGCCCGACCTGGAGCCTCTAAGCCAGCTCCAAAGAACCCTTGACTGGGTTAGCACTTCTACGCTTCAGTGGCCATGGCTGGAGATGCCAGACAGCTGTGTGCCATCCACCTGACCAACCAGGAGCCTCTAAGCTGGCTCCAAAGAGCCCTTGACCAGACTAGCATGTCTATGCTTTGACGGCCATGACTGGAGAAGCCAGCCGGCCGTGCACCATCTACCTGCTCTACCAGGAGCCTCTAAGCCAGGTAAGCTCACTGAAAGACTTGGAAAGCAGTTGTAGAGCCTTGATTGGCCTAAGGACTCTCCAGGAGTCCCACTGATTGGCAGCTGCTGTACGACTCGTCCTGTGATTGGGTATCTGGTGTTTCAGCTCTCCGCGGCTTTATTTCAACTTCTTACATCCTGGGTGCCTTCGCTCACCCTAAATCTTGTGTCTCTGAATTTTCTAACTGTGGGTTTTACATTGTGAATATGTAAAACTGTTTATTCTGCTAAAAATGTGGGGTTTTAATTCTGTTTAAAGTGTTTTTCATCACTTGCCTTATTTCACATCCTCCGGCTGATACTCTCACTCCCCATCTGTCACTCTCCCTCTCATTCCCTCTTTCTCCCTTCCTCAACCATTGATTTCTTTTCTGCTTAACATCCCTAGACTAAAGCGGTGCCACTGCAAAATACATTGCTGTCTGGAGTCTGCTGTTACACCCCCTGCCTAGCCTGCCTTCAATTCTTGATTGCACCTACGCCCACTGATTTACTGTTCTTTGTCCCTTGTGCTGCCTGCCCCTAGCTAACCTCTGTGTCTGTCTCTTCCAGCTCCAAAGAGACCTTGACCTGGCTAGTGCTTCTACCCTTTGGCGGCCATGGCTGGAGAAGTCTGCCAGCCTCGTGCCATCCACCTGCCCAACCAGGAGCCTCTAAGCTGGGTAAGCTCATTGAAAGACTTGGAGAGCAGTTGTGGAGCCCTGATTAGCCTAAGGACTCTCTGGGAGTCTCACTGATTGGCAGCTACTGTATGGCCCGTCCCATGATTGGGTACCTGGTGTTTCAGCACTCCGTTGCTTTTTTTTCAGTTGCTCACATTCTGGGTACCTCCACTCACACTAAATCTTGTGTCTCTGAATTTTCTTCCCACACCACCTGCCCTGACCCTGGCCTCTATTAAATGCTCTTCCTCTGAGAACTAGGCCAACCCCTCTTATGCCTATTGCTCCAATTAATACTAACCATGCCTATCTCCTAGCCCCCTCCACTAGCTGGTTCTGCCTCTTAAAGCAGTCATCATCCATTGGGCCCCACCTATACTGCATATTGCTACCTATACTAGGTGTTATCTCATTAACAATAATGCTGTGCAAGGGCACTATTCTGCTGAGCTGTCTCCTCCTTCTAAGTTACTCACCTGTCAAAATCCTGGTAGCTAACTCACACCTAGGCTGAATGTCACCCCATGACGACCACCAAGCTCTGCCCACTCCTATCATACATTGGCAAGACACAGAGGGGACGACTTCCTTATGGCCTCACCTATCTTCACATCAGGCCCTAATCAGAGAATATGTGAGGGTGCCTCTGAACCTGTTGGCTAGGATGATTATCTACGCTGTAACCCTAATCAATTTCTCTAGCAATCTTTACACACCCACTAACAAATGTATTAGGACTAGGTGAAGCAACAAGCGGCTACTCAGCAGGTTAAGTCTCTACCTCAAGAAGCTAATAGTGCTACTTTTACTCTGCTCTGGAAATGTTGAACTTAACCCAGGCCAGCCAGCTTCTCTAAGCACCCCTGCAGACCTCCCACAATGCAAAGGTATCAGCTTTCTCCACATGAATGTTTTTATTCTCCTCAAGAAACTTGACCTGATTCAGACCTGGGCTCTACATGCATTTCCTGACTTTTTTATGATATCAGAATCATGGCTTATGCCATCAACCCCAGAAAAAGGCATCAATCTACCTGGGTACTGCACCTACCGATGCGACACACAAACCAGAGGGGGGGGGGGTCGTAATATATGCCAAGAATAAATTCTCTGTCACAGTTGTTGACTATACCTCTAAGGCCAAAGAATTTGAATGCCTGGTGCTAAAGTTAGCTTTCTCCAGTGAAAAGGCTCTCCTTATTACTGTATGCTATCACCTGCCATCTGGTGGCCTTGATCTCCTACCACACCTCCAAAGCTTAATCGATTCAACTAACACCGAGTGTATCATAATGGGGAATCTCAATAAAAATTGGAATGATGAGAGCTTAAGAAGCTTAAGGACTTCTGTGATTCTAATGGGCTGACACAATTAACACCTGCAGTCACCAGACCTAATAGAAGGAACTCTTGATCTTATATTAGTCAACAAATCCCTTAATTTTTCACATAATGGAGTCTACTTTAATTACCTAAGTGATCACCGTGCCATTGCCTGCATCAGACACTTGCCCCTATTAAAGTCTGCCTCCAAATTCACTCTGAAAAGATGTCTGAAAAAGTTTTGCCAGAATGCCTTCCTGAGAGACCTGGGTAGCATCAGATGGCAAGACTTCTACCTAGCCCCCTCACTCAGTGAGGCATTTAATATCTTCCACAGCCTTTTAAAGGATCTAATAGACAAACATGCCCACCCAAGGCAGATCAAGAATAAAAAATGACCTCCTGGCTGGTTCTCTCCTATCCTAAAGAAAGCTCTCAAGGATAGAGACTATTGGTGGAAAAGGACGATGAAATCCCAACTGGAGGCTGTTTGGATAGCATTCCATACTGCTAGAAATGCCTGTACTAACTTAATTAGATCTGAAAAATCGAAATACTTCCAGGCTGCATTGAAGACTACAAAAACAATGCTTCCAAATTTTGGAGCATCCTCAAAATAGTGTCCAATGGCTCTACTCTTACTGACAGATCTGCCATATTAGACCATTTTAATGAACACTTTGCATCAACTGGGTTGGCCTTCGATGTCTCGCCTATCAATAAGATCAGCCCATCTGGACACCCCACTGCTGTCCCTAATGCTAATGTCAACCTCAACCAATTTCATCCCTCCTCCTTCAGCTTCCATACAGTTATGTTTAAACAAGTAGAAGGCACCCTATTGTCTTTGGATACAAAAAAGAGTGCCGGGGCCAACAATATTGATCCCTACTTCCTAAAACTGGGCCATTGTTACTTAACGGCCCCTATTGCCCATCTATTCAACATCTCCCTGAAACAGGGAGTGATACCTGTGCTTTGGAAAACTGCACATATTATACCTTTGTTCAAATTGGGGGATCAGAGTGACTTTAACAATTACAGGTCTGTTTCCATATTATCTACCCAATCAAAGCTATTGGAAAAAGTCAGCAACACTGAAATTAGAGAATATCTCGAGTCACAGAAACTGCTAAATCCTGCACAGTCCGCCTTTAGAGCCAAACATAGCACAGTATCTGCCCTTGCAAAAGTAACCACAGATTGGCAAATTGTCCTGGATTCTAAGAAGTATGTGTTTGCCCTTTTCCTTGACCTTAGTAAGGCATTCAATACTGTGGACCACAATATTATTCTTAAAGCACTGTGCAATATCAGCCTCAATAAGACTGCCATTAAATGGTACAACAGGTACCTCACCAACAGACTACAACAAGTTAAAGTTTCAGGTGACGTTTTCCTGTTAAAAACACTTCCACGAGGTGTCCCCCAAGACTCCATTTTAGGTCCTATCCTGTTTGCAATTTATATCAACAACCTTGATGCACAACTGCATACTGCTAATGTACACCTATTTGCAGATGATACTGTCCTTTATACCTCAAACGCATCACTAGATTCAGCCTGGCAAGACCTACAACAAGATTTCATCTCTCTCTCCAACATAACCTGATCAAACATAAGCTCTTGCTCAATGCAAAAAAACAAAGCCATGATCCTCGTACCTAAGGCAGCCCTGGGTCCAACACACAAGCATATGATTCTAACGCTATTAGGTGAACCCCTTGAAATAGTAGATGCCGTCAAATGCCTAGGATTCTGGCTGGACAACAAGCTCAACTTCTTATGCCATCTCAATGAGGTCTCGAAAAAATTAAGGCAGTGGTTAGGTGTGTTCTACCTCATTAAGCACCTACTTACCAAAGAAGCTAGAAAGAGACTAGTGCAATTCACATTCCTACCCTTACTGGACTATGCTGACTTTCTCTACAACCATTGCCCTACAACTGTGCTCAGCAAACTTGACACGCTCTACCACCGGGCCTTAAGGTTCATCCTAAACCTGCCCTCTCACACCAACCATTGCATACTGTACCAAGAGACGGGATGGTCCTCTCTCTCAACAAGGAGGAAAAGGAATGCTCTTCTTTGGTTCATCAGAGCCTTGCCTGACAAACTACCTGCATACATTGCAAGCTTCTTTGAACGTGCCAAGGGATCTTATGGGTGGAGATGCTTCTCCTTACTCTGCTTCCAGATACCCAGAGTAAAAACAACCTATGGCATAGCTGCAATCGACTTCTCCTTCCCGTCCTTATGGAATGCCATGCAAAGCTCACTTAAACTCTCTTCCCTTCCTGGTCTGTTCACTTTCAAAGCACTAAAAGTTGAATACCTTAAGGAAAACTGTAGCTGCTACAAGTGACCATGTACCCGTAGCCCCTAGTATTGTGACGAATCTGACATCTCTGCAACCCTCTTAACTTTTCATCTCTGTTAAGAGGCACCTAGCACTTATTAGTCTCTCTCCTCTTCCCCGTCCCTCCCTCCCACCCCCCTGCCTATATACATTCTCCTCATTTTTCTTTCCCTCCCTGTACATCCTCTCTTATACGATAACTGCCTTACATCGATGTATACCTAAGTTTTACATTTTTAAGTCTTGAGTCTTCTAGTTATGACACTGTAACTGTATCAGCCATGTTGTCATGTATGCTAAGGCCTACTAGTTATGACCCTGCAACCATGTTACCTATGTTAGTTTGATATGTATAGACCTGAACAGTCCTGCACATGTACTATTCCCCTGGCTTGTCAACCTTTCCTTTGTATGTTTTCTGCATTAATGTCCAGGACCACCTTGAAAATTAGCTTGCTCAATGGTGTTTACACCTGGTTAAATAAAGTTTGATTGATTGATTGATTAATTAAGTGCATGTTGTTCTCCCATCCTCCATTCTCTCAACTTAACAATCCCCCTCCTTGTGATCCTTGCCCATAATGATGATTTCCTGAAATCAGTACAATCCTTTAACTATTCAGGAGTCACCTTTGATACTGCACTCACTCTCTTGACACTCATGTCACCCTCCTTACCAAGTCTATAAACCAAAAGCTTGACATGCTTTACTAGATCCATCCCTTCCTCACATTGGCCTCTCACCTTAAGATTTGTAATGCATTGCTCCTTCCCGTACTAACTTACTGTGCACCTCTTTTGTTAACAGCCAACTCTACAGTCCTGTCTCATCTTAAACAGGCCTATCACAGGGTGGGTAGATTCACCATGGGGGACAATGAATGTACACACCACTGTGATGTCCTTTCTTATTTGGGTTGGTTAACCTATGAATCTAAGCTTCGTTTTTCCATTCTCTGACTGATACACAAACTGGTCCATAATTACACTCCTTCCTGCCTTGGTGAGTTTGTTCAACTTTAGCAACTACAGTGAGCACTTAGGTCCACCTCCCTGCCTCTGCTCATTTTGCCCACACCACATCTGGCTGTGGCTCTTAGATCTTTTGCTGTCTCTGCCATGAATGCCTGGAACTCCCTGCCTGACAATCTACTTTCTTGTTCATCTCTCCCCAAATTTAAATCTTCATTACTATCCCACCTCACTGACTCCGATGTCTGTGCCTACTCCTGATGACTCTCCTCAAATCTTCCCTGAACAGCAACCCTACCTTGTGGAACTATTCCTGAGCCCATCTAACCTATTTTTTGATTTGGTATCTACAATACCTAGAATGTATCCTTTGCTAGTCTAATTCTCTCCTCAGCCCAAGCTGCTGTTTCCCTTCACTGTTCTTGCCTGCTCCAACTATGTTAGCCCTTTCATAAAGAACTTATTATACTGTCTCAGCCAATTTTACTTTGTTACTGCACAACATATGTGAAGTATATACTGTGTCCGAGATATTCAGAAATGCACCAGAGGTCAGTGCAAGTCCAGTGCAGTGCAAGGTAGATGTGCCATGGCAATCCAGGTGACATATTCAGAAGTTGCGCCAACTGAACTGCACCAGCACAAGTTGGCTCAATATGGCACAGTTGCACCATGAAGCAACCAGAGATGTGTGGAGCACACCTGTGCACAAAAACAGGGGTGCAGCATATAGACATGATGCCCAAGGACACAGCTGGGGAAGCACAGTGACAATAGGCACAGAACCCCACCAGCAGGGCACACCGCTGCACACACACAGACACAGAGCAGGAGGGAAGAATGCCCAAGATATGATGGGGCACAGCCACCAACAGGGGTCCCATGCACCACAGCAACCTGAGCCAGTCCACTGGTGTTGGACAGGAGCATGCCCCGGAAATGTACCCCAGACCACAATGGCGGCATGGCCAGCAGGTGACCAGAGGGGACACTGACCAATGCAGGTACACCAATGGTGCCCCCAGACCACCAGCCAGCCTTCCATGGCCACTGCCACACTGCAATGGGTGCCCACCCCATGTCCCTGGTGCCAAACATACCCATGCCCCACATATATTAAAGCATGACATTTCCATGCCCCACATGCACACAGGCAGTCCGCATGCTGGGCAGAAAATGAGCCAGGACCCACACAGGAAGCCAGACCCCCACAGGACTGGATGCCCGACAGGGGATACAGATGACACCACTCCAGAATGCAGACATGTCCAGAAGGATGACCATGACCATGTGCCACCTCCATGTGCACACCTGCCACCCACTACTGACCACAGCCCTTTGGTGACCCTGCAGACACAGAGCACACCCACCAAATGGGGTGATGGCCCCCACCACAACATGGCACACCACTGTACACAGCCGTGAACCACAGGAGCACCGCACGGCCACCCCCACCCCTGCACAAACATCATGGACCAACACCTGACCACTGTAGCATGGCTCCACATGCCACCTGCAAAGTAGACATGGAGACAGGTATGTAGCAGTAAAATGCCACAGGACCACACTGTGACAATCACATGATGCACAGCAACAGCAGTACTGCAGCACAACTGGTGACATCCATGCACACGCCCACCCCAACAACAGCCGGTACACGGTGGCCAAGGGATGGCACGCAGTGACACACACAATGGACTGTGCGACATACACAGCTGTCATGGCACATGGCAGAGGCAGCCATGGCTGTGCCCAGTCACCACCACTACCCCACTATGACACTGTGCTGCCCACTAGGCTGTGCCACCCTGGCTACTGCCACCACCACCATGGCTGATCTACGGTCCTCTGGCTGTGTAGATAGAATGAAGAGAGGTGGACATCAGTCCACAGTCATGCATGAGGAGCCTCCCACTACGACACAGCCCGCTGTGTGCTGGGTGTGTCCCCGTCTGTCCTGAGGTCCACACGCCAGCATGGCTGCCACCTGCACAGCAGCCAAGCCCGATGCACGGTGACCCCAGGCCGACAAAGTGCCCCACTGTGGGCCATGCCGCGCAGCCATGCCAACACCTCAGTACAATGCCTGGCCATAACAGAAACATGACCACACCTACCTGGCAGTGGCACTGAACCTTGCAGGACGTGGGCCTGCAGATGCTACAGGCAGTCTGGTGCCCTCTGCCGCAGGTCCCCATAACAGTGCCTGCACTGCTCCGCTGAGCACCTGACACCAATTCTCTGCTCCAGCGCCTCTGAGACATGGTGCCACACCTCCACCCTGGCCTGCAGTAGTGGAATCTGGCCATACAGCTGCCCCTCAAAGGGCTGAACTACTGTCACCAGGTTGATTAGCTCAACCTCTGATCAGTTAGCTGCCCTCCTGATCTCTCTCTGCACCATGGGCATCAGCTGAGTTCAACAGGAAAATGGCCATTGGAAATGGAACAGTCTATGTGTCTGCCACATGTGCAGGTTGCACGATAGGGTACACAAGGCCGCATTTGTGCAGCATGTGGCTGAGCTGCCACTGTGCATTGTGGGGCCATAGTGCAGTCATGGGCATGTGCAGCACACTGGGGCCTAGTGGGGTCATGACACGACCAGTGGGTCAGAGGTCATCACCCCCATGTGCAGTGCACAGGTGCACAATAGAGGCAGTGAATGTATGCACGATGGCATACTGGCGCCGCATGTGCTGTGCCATGGCATTGCACACGCTGCCCATGATGCACGATAGCAGTGTGTACATTACTGCACACATGCGCACTGCAGGCACCTGCACTGCACATGCATTGGTATTGCACCACAGAGATGCTCTGGCACAACCCTATTGTACACAGTGCAAATACATGATATTCAAACGCAGCATGCAAATCACCTGATGAGCCAATGCATGGCTCAGTGGGGAGCATTAACATATCATCACAATTGTGCACAGGCTAATTCGCATGCCTTGTGCCTTAAAAGTGCAGCAGAACAGCACAGGCCACAGACCAGTATTGCAACCATTCAGGTACGTAACTGGCAACATGGAGGGACAAAGGCCTCATCATACACTGCAACAGGGTGCTGCAATGAAACATGATGTCACTAACCCTCACTGCTGTTCATGTCCACAGGTGGAAGAACTCTGGGAGGTGAAGGAGCAGAGATCCAGGGGCCTGCTAGCAAGCACAGTCCCAACTTTACAACTGCTGAGAGCACTGCCCTCTTTGAGGCCTATATGGATCAGGGTGCCACAGGCACACTGCAGGAGTGTGCAGTGGGCTTGGGGGAGGAGGCCCAGTACATGAACACACTTGGGCACCACCATCGCACCCCCCAAGAGTGCAAGAAAAAGGTTGGCACTGACAGGAGGTGCATAAAGGACAAGATTGCGGCCACATGGGCATCCCACAGGGCAACTGTTGGTGGGCCGGCAACTGTGCCACTGCTGTCTGCAACAGAGGAGCTTGTAGCATCCACCATCAGCCTCACAGTGCTGTAGGGTGTGCCTGGTGGTGGGTTTCAGATGGGTGGAAGCTCCTCACTGCATAGTAAGTATGACCAGCCACCAGGCATGCCTGTTGTGGATGCAACATGCAGGTGTGTCCAAGTACATGCCCACCACCATGTGCATGAGTGGATGCGAACACACAGTGCTGCATGGTGACAGGTAGCAACAGTGGCATGGGGAGTGTGGTGGTAGGGGTGGGGTGGAGAGGAGTTGGGGGACCATGGAGTATGGTGCTCCACTGACACACTGTTCTTGTTTGGCAGCACCAGCATGCCGCCTCCATGCAGAGGAGCAGGCCGAGGTGGCTGCGGACAGGGATGCCCATCCCTTGACCTCGATGGGCATCCACAGCTGGGACAGGCCACGTCTCAGCATTGTTGGGAATCCAGCCATACCTGACATCAGATCAGATGACCCCCGACTGGGTTCCTGAATGATGACAGCCTGGAGGTGCTGTGTGCAGAGACCCAGCTTGGTGTGTTGTCTGATGCAGATGATGTCCTTACACTGGTACTGGAGATCATAGAGGAGGTGGTGCCCGACATTCCCCTACCCAATACACAGGCACTGGCAGGTCTCAGAGCTGTGCCCATGGCCTCACAGCCATCCCCATCCCCACCAGTGCAGCTATGTGTGGAACCACAGCTGTGTCTTGTGTGGTTGGTGGTGGTGCTGTGGGTGCATTGCAGGTGCAGGACACTGCTCAGCAGACAGTCAGGTGGCGGCAGCAAGATGCAGGTGATGTTGGGCATCATGGTACAGTGCCCACTACCAGTGCACCAAGCAACATTGTGCCCCCTGTATGGTCCACTGTGCGTATCCACCTGAGCGGGAGGCTGTGCAGCAGCATGACATGACCCTTCCCCCAGCCCAGTGGCCAGACCAGGAGGACCGGGAGGCCGAGAGGCTGCAGGAGCACACCCGGTTACTGTGGGCCTCTGTGGATAACTAGGAGTTGCTTGTGAATGAGGTGCACACACTGTAGGCAGAAGTGTGCCAGATGGCTGAGCAGTGGGACAGGGGCAACACCAGGCTTATGGACAGGCTCATCCAGATGCAGAAGGCCATGACTGCAGCACTGGAATGCATGACAGGTGCCATTGTGGCATCAGTGGACCACATGGTCAGTTCCATTGCAGCTGGGCTTGCATCGGTGGTGGCCACTGGGCTCGGCCATAAGCAGTTGACCCCCCCACAGTGCACTGTCTACACCATTGTCCCAAATTTTGGTGACACCGGCACAGCAGATGCCAGGATCGGATATCAGCATCCCAGGCACCCCTGGAGCTGGCCTTTTTGGCCACCATGACACCCCTGGGTGGACTCGGTCACGGTTACATACATCAGCCCCTGGGAGGTGTCTGACACCCCCCCATGGCTGATGTACAGCAAGTATCTGCTGGTTAGCCCCAGTACAGCTGCCCCCATGGCCATGGAGGTGGTGGAACTGTGCGGTTGGAGTGACATGTCCATTGCCCCAACCTGCCATCCACTGCTGTTGCCACATGTACACATGGGAGGTGGTGGTACGGCATGCATGTGGTGGTGGGCATGTGTGTTGTGCTGCATGCCCCCTCTGTATGTGGACCATGCTGCTATGTGTGTGTGTGTGTGTGTGTCTGCCTGTGCACATGCCACTGCTGCATGTATCTGTGTGTGCGTGCCCACGTGTCAGTGGCCCTGCCCTGTCTGTTGTATGCCCCCATCCCTGCATGCATACTACTGTGCACATTCCATCCCCTGTGGTGTATGCTGGGCTATGTGGGCCATGCCTGTTTGTCTGTGTACTCACCTGCGTTGTCCGTAATGCTCCCTTGTGATCATGTCACAGTGCCACCATGCCTTCTGCACCATTCTGGGATCCCTCCTGCCAAGAGGTGCCTGCCCACCGACCATCACCACCATCATCCCCGCTACTGTCACACTCATCAGCCTTGACTACTATTCCACGGTCAACGGCCATGTTGTGCAGGATGCAACAGGCCAGGAATATGCCACAGGCTTTTGATAGACTGTATTGTAAGGCACCACCTGATCTGTCAAGGCATCACAGATCAGCATGCCAAAGACACGCTTGATGAAATTGCATGTGCTGGCATGTGCTTATTGCATCTTTACTCCATGGGGGACAATAGTCGGTTGGTAGGGGGTGAGAAGCCATGGCCTTAGTGGGTATGCACTGTCACCTGTGTGGGGACAACATGGTTATTCCTGTGCTGTGATGTGCTGCCACCCACTCCTCCTGAGCCTCCACACACACCTCAACAACCGTCCCATCCCCCCTCACCCACCCCTAGGGCCGTATCTCTCGGCCACTCTGGCACACATCCTACTCACTGACAAGGTGGCCCATGGGGATGTCTCCCCTCTCAAACCTATGGCACAGTGCAGAACTGAGCCATATGAAGGCATCGTGTGCACTCCTGAGGTGTGTGGCACAGATGTTGATGATGCATCCCATGGCATCGCACACCAACTGGCAGTTGATAGATTGGTATCCCTTTTGGTTGATGTACACTGCACCCTCTTGGCTGGGTGGTGTGCGGATGCCAACATGGGTGCAGTCTCTTGCCCCAATCATGCCTCACATGTATGCCACCATGTGGAATTCCTGCATGTTTGCTGTGCACTCTGCCTGTGTGCTGGGGAACTGGATGTACTCTGAAGCATGTGGCAGCACAGCATTGAGAAACTGGGTGAGGAGGCAGGATGTGGCCAACTGAGTGATGCCCATAGTATCACTCATTGGTCTTTGGAAGGTTCTCGTGGTGAGCAAGCACATCATAGCAGTCACCTTAGTCTCCACTGTCATGGCATGACTATGTCTGGTAGTTGCCCACATCTCATCACTGCACAGCTCACAGAGCTGCCTCAGAACTGCCCTATTCAGGCAGTACCATCCACAGTCTCTGTGTCACTAAAGTTCTTATATGTGATCCTGGCACAGTACGACCTGTGTCTGGCATACTGCCTCCGGGCCCTTTGTCGGCCACGCCGCTCTTCCTTCTGCCTCCCCACACCCCTCATTATGGTGTCCATCAGGAATGGGCCACTGTCCATTGCTCAAGCACTGGATTCTCCCTGGGTGCCACTCACACCCTGTCCATCCATCGGTCTGTGTCATTCTCTTTCCTTCTCTGTCTTTCTCTCTCTCTCACACTCTCTCTCTTTCTCTCTCTCTGTCTGTCACTCTGTCTCACTCCTTCTTTCACTGTGCTCAATCTTGCATATCTGCTGTCTGTGTGTTTGAGCCTATATTTATTGGCTCAAGTTTGCCTGGTGTAACCTGGGGTTTGCTCCACACTTGCACCATGCTCTATGGTTGAATATGCCATTGCACCACTTATACATGGGAATGATCCCTGCACTTACACTGCATATAATATGGTTTCACATTGGTGCACAGGGATTTGCACTGCACAGCAGCTCCCTTTGAATATCACTTGGTGATGCATCTTATGACTTGTGCTGGTGCATCTCAGTTGCACCATGCTCTAGTGCTCTGAATATCTCAGCCTGTGGTGTATAGTTATCCTTTAATTGTTATAACCCAATTGCAACCTGCACAGGCTCTTTTATACACCATGGGCCAGATATTCAAACTGCTCCATTCTGTTGTGCAAGCCCCTGCGCTGCACAAAAAAAGTTGTGCAGGGGTGTGGCCAGGGCAATATTCAATGGAGTTGCGCTATTGAGCAACTTCTTTGAATATCGCCCCATGGCCACAGCCACTGTGCATGGCGCAGTGGAACTGCACTACTGCAAGTGGTCAGAGTGGAGCATTCAGATGCGGTGGTGCAAGTTCCATTGCGCCATGTGCAAACCTGCGATATTCAAAAGGTGACATGCAAATGGGGTCATAATTTATGCAAGGCTCACGGGGGCCACTTGCATCTAATTATGGCCCTATTTGCATTCCATTAGCATGCGGGTGTGCTGATCCTGGTGCCCTGCCAGGCAGCAGCCATCGGGGACCGACGCCCCCTGCAGCCCGATCACGGGCATAAAGTTAATGTCCCCCCCCTTAGCCAGATTGTGGGCATACCTTTCATTTCCCCCAGCAGCCGATCGCGGGCATCGGACTTCCTCCCCAAAGTCCAATATCCTGATGGTCCAGTGGACTGCGAAGCCCGATCATGGGCATAAGTTAAACCCCCCAAGTCCAATATCCCGTGGTCCAGGGACCGTGAGGCCTGATCGCGGGCATAAAGTTAAACCCTCCAAGTCCAATATCTCTGGTGGTCCAGTGGACCACAAGAAGCCAGATCGCATGTGGCATCCTTACCCCCAAGTATGTCATCCCTGGTGATCTAGTGGCCCCACCCACCCACCCACGGAGCCCACTGCCTCACTCCCCCATCCACCAGCAGACGGCAGCACCCACCCACCTGCCACCTGCCCCTGCTGAATGAACTCGGTGGGGCTGCCGCCCATTGGTGCAGAGCATGAGCCAATGGGTGTGCAGCCATACCGTACAAGGCAGTCCAGATATGTGATTGAATGAATTCACATATCTGACTGCCTTGTATGGTATGGGGCTGTATGCCATTGGCTCATGCTCTGCACCAATGGGCATGCAGCCCTACCGAGCTGTCAGTCGGTGGGGCTGCAGGTGGGTGGGGTGCTGCTGCCTGCCAGCTGACCAGGGGGGGAGTGGGGTGGTGAGGATCCGTAGGTGGAGTGGGGGGCCACTAGATCACCAGGGATGGCATACTTGGGTGGGTAAGGATGCCACACGCGATCTGGCTTCTTGCGGTCCACTGGACCACCAGGGATATTGGACTTAGGGGAGGTTAACTTTATGCCCACGATCAGGCTTCTCGCCATCCACTGGACCACCAGGGATATTGGACTTTGGGGGGGAAGTCCGATGCCCACGATCCGCCGCTGGGGATATAACGCTATGCCCACGATCGGGCTGCTGGGGACACTTCAGCCCATGATCGAGGCATGGGGGGGCGCCACCGGTACCAAGTGGAGGGCCACCCACAGGTGGAAACTGCTGTGTTGCATCCTGCAATGCGGCAGCTCACGTGTGGGTGGCCCTCAACTTGGTCCTTTAATTTTTGCCGTAAAGTTGTGCAGGTGCAGGTAGGGGTTGCGCCTGCATAACTCTGCACAGCCCAGCTGAATATCGGACTATGCAGTTTATCCATGGTGCCTCCCCCTTCGGTTGCGCATGCCTTCATTATCATTGCGCTGTTGCTCAGCATGATTTGGGGACGCAACTGCCTCCTGCTGAATATCGGAGAATGGCACATTTCGGACTTGCGCAGGCACAACCCTATTGAACATGGCTCAACTCTTTTGAATATCTGGGCCCGTATTTCTTGTTTGTATCACTCTTCCAGGTCGCCCATGAAAAAGGGCCAGTAATGTCCCAGTTGGCCCACCAGATTACTAAAATTCAATAAATAACATGATTTCTTTTAAAACTACTGAATAGATGCTACTGATATTGCATAGAAGATGGCTTAATAGGCTACTGCATAGACTCCAGTGCAGCTGTACTGTGTGTGTGAAACAAGTAATTTCAATGGTGGCCTTGGATTATCCCAATAATATAACAAATAAAATGATGGGGAAGTGTGAGTTACAAGTTGGCAATTCACCAATCTCAGGGTTTATGAAACATCACAATCCACTTGGATATTTGGCCTTGTGGATTATAATGTTCCATAAACCTCCCCAATTGAATTATCACCTTGTAATTTACTTCCCCATCATTTATTCTTTATTAAATGATTACACAAGGTGTGGGGTGCTACTGCTACGTATACCCCAAGATCAAAGTTTGAGAGGTGTATCAAACATCACACATCAGTGGTGTGTGCTAAATCTGAGTACATGATCCCATGATTTTTTTTTATATATAATCAATGAGCATCAATCCCCCCCCAAAAAAAACAGTGCTAGCAATTGATAAGAAAAAACTTAAGCTGTCAAATGAAGCTAATTTCTGGACCTGAGCAAAACCATCAGAGCAACAGTGCCATACAACTTTTCAGAGGTCAGTTTAATTTTTTTAAATTAGTGATAGAAATCATGCTCACAGAGAATCACGCTGTCAAGGCTTCACTCTGAAAACATGATGATCCGGGACATGCTGTACTTAAGACACAGATAGGTAGTCTTGAACGCAGCTGTGTTTAAGGCAATATTTATTTTATTTCAGGTTGTTTATTGATTTAATTTATGCAGAGTTTGTTGAATGAGTCTGTTTTTGTGATCTACTTTAACTTTTTAAAGTGGAACTGTTGTGATCATTGAACAGACTGCTGCTCTCAAAACAAAGTAATGCAGCTGGTTTTGAGTGCAGCTCCTGTGTGGAAAAGCACACATCTGCCATGATAGAAGTCCGACAAAAATTTAGTTGAACGCCCCATCAGCAATACCAGCAGGTCGACCGCATTCTGCAGTCGGCTTCTGGTTCACACTTTGTTCTTTTGTTTTCTTCTGGGGCCCCCAACCCCACAAGTGGAGGGCTGCACTCCCATACCACCCACTTATAGATTCTCAACTGCAGTCAGAGCTGATTGGGGGGTGCAGGACCCCCGACAGATAGCACTGTGTTCCAGTGGTTCTCCCACCATGGCTAGGCGCTTCAGTCACTGTGGGGGACCTCACTGGTGAAATGTCACTGACTGGGGGGTAACCGATAACTGGCTGGTTATTATGACAAAAAATTAACTGGTCATCAACACTGAAAATAATTAATGATCATTTATTATATAAGTTGCAACAAACTTTGTTAATTCATCAGTTAGGGTCAAAGCATCAAAAGTTTGGAAAAGAGGCATTAGAGATTCCCTAACACCCCACCCTCCCAAACCAGGCAGGAGAGCAAGTGTGGGGGGTTCCTTAGGCTTCTCAATCCTAACGCTTACCCCATTCCATCTGTAAATAAGGTCAGATGTGTAGACTTTATGAGAAACATAGAAACATGGAAGTTGACGGCAGATAAGGACCGCAAGGCCCATCCAGTCTGCCCATTTGTTTTTCTACCTTATAAATGTGCCATCGGCCTTTGCTCTGTCAGTGGCCTATCTATTCATAGTCATTTGTATTGCTCCCTTATGCCTATCCCATGCCTGTTTGAAGCCCTGCACTGTATTCATAGCCACCACTTCTTGTGGTAAGCCATTCCATGCATCCACCACCCTTTCTGTGAAAAGAGTTTCCTCACATTCCCCCTTAATCAGCCTCCCTCTAATCTCATGCTGTGTCCTCTTGTCCTGCTATTTTCTTATATTTAAACATGTTAGACTCTTTCACCTTGTTTATGCCCTTAAGGTGTTTGAATGCCTCGATCATATCACCTCTCTCCCTCCTTTGCTCAAGGGTATACATATTGAGCTCCGTTAATCTGTCCTCATATTTCTTCTGATGCAGTCCCTGCACATTTTGGTTGCCCTTCTCTGGACTGCCTCAATTTGGTTAATGTCCTTGTGAAGGTGTGGCCTCCAATACTGCACTGTACTCCAGATGGGGCCTAACCAGTGTCTTGTACAGAGGATTATTACCTCCCTCTTCGACTTGTGATACCCCTACTAATACACCCTAACACCCCACTAGCCTTACCTACTGCTTTAGAGGTCTGCTTGGATGATTTTAGGTCATCAGTGATGATGATGCCCAAGTCTCTTTCTTCCTTTGTGACTGCTAGCAACTCCTCCCAGCCTATAGGTGGCTTTCAGGGTTTCTCTTCCCTATGTGCATGATTTTGCACTTCTTTGCATTAAATCCCAGTTGCCACTCTTCTGACCATTCTACTAGTTTATCCAGATCTCTTCTCATTCTGCCCACCCCATCTGGATCATCTACTCTGTTGTAGATCTTGGTGTCATCTGCAAACAGACAAGCCTTACCCTCTAGTCCATCTGCAAGGTCACTAATTAAGATGTTGAAGAGGACTGGCCGCAGGACTGATCCCTGAGGTACCCCACTTTGTGACTTGCATCTCTTCTGACTGTATACCATTTACCACCACTCTCTGTTTTCTGCCCATCAACCAGTTTTCCACCCAGTTGACCAACTTCTGACCCACCCCGAGCCTACCCAGCTTATTTATCAATCTTCTATGCGGAACAGTGTCAAAAGCTTTGCTGAAGTCAAGGTAGGCGACATCAACTGCTCCCCCCCCCTTGGTCCACCACTCTGGTTACCCAGTCAAAGAAATCTATGAGATTAGTTTGACAGGACCTTCCTTTTGTAAACCCATGCTGTCTTGGATCCTGTGCCCCTATGGATTCCAGGTGTTGCACTATCCTTTCCTTAAGGAGTGCCTCCATAATCTTGCCCACTACTGAGGTAAGACTGACTGGTCTGTAGTTCCCCGCCTCCTCCCCTGCTACCACTCTTGTGGAGCGGGATCACATGAGCTCTTCTCCAGTCTTCTGGGACCTCTCCTGTGCTCAGAGACTCACTAAACAATTCTGCTAATGGCTCTGCTAGTTCCTCCTTTAGCTCCTTTAGTACCCTGGGATGTATGCCATCAGGCCCCATTGCCTTATCCACCCTGAGCTTAGAAAGCTCTTGTAGAACCCTTTCTTTTGTGAAGGGATGGGGTGAACATTAGACATGAGAAGCCCAAAGGCATACCCCACACCTGTTCTCCTGCCTAGTTGGGAGGATGGGGTGTTAGGGAAAACCTAACACCTAATTTCCCAACTGTTGTCACTTTGACCCTAATTGGAGCATCAATGAAGCTTTCTGCAAGTTATTTCCTTATTTTTTGAGATAGTATTATACTATCCTTATTTTACTGTGGGAGTGCAGGGTCCTCTGGGTCCTGCACTTCCATTTATAGGACAATAGTGACTGAATTGTTAGCATAGCAATTGTATTACCTCACCTCATGTAACCAGTACAGAATATTTTTGAATCCCTTCCAAAACATAATTCTGGGCAAATGCAACACCATTCCCCCACCACAGGTGTGAAAATACATTTTGGTCATGTATGAGGTGATATAATAAGAAGGCCATGTTGAAAACTGGGGTAAAATATTTAACATTTCTGAAGTTATGAGTGGGTGTAGTGAAACTGCAATGAATGGTCACAACTTTGGATTTTTTTTTATATTTTGACACCACATTTTCAACACAGTCTTCTTTTGGCCCCACCTCAAAAACTCAATAGGTAAACATTTTCAAATCCATGCCAAAATGCCTTACCATGCCACAGGCATGAAAACACATTTTGGACAGGATATGAAAAATAATGACAGCTGCACTGTTCATGAGGTGGTGTAAAAAATGGCTATGTTAAAAATTTGGAGTCAAAATATTTAAAATTACCAAAGTTATGCACATGCATAGAAAAATTTCAATGGCCACACATAACTCAACCATTTTTAGGAATTGTTTTACCAAATTGTGTCATTGTGGGAAAATTAGTGTTGCAACAAGTTTGCAACACTGGCACAGTGGCACTAGATTCAAAACCAGTAGTATAGAAGAAAAATACTTAATGTTGTTGTACAAATCTTGGTTGGCCCATTATTCATTTGCACAGTTATTTCTTATTTTACTGGGAGGGGATACAGAGAGAAATCCAGGACCACATCCAGACTACCCTGTTACAGACTTACCTGGCATAAAGGGTATAAGGATTGTACACCTAAATATCAGGAGTCTCCCAGCACATTTTGACGAGTTTAAACTGTGGCTGGATTATGACAAATTTTATATTGCATCTTATTTATTTATTTATTAGGTATAGGATTACAATGCCATTGAGCCAGGGCTCTTTTACAAAGGTTCCATGTCAGGGTATCATTAAGTGAGACGTAATTACAACATTCTAATAGTAATGATGGTTTAGATATTAAGGGATACACAATATACAGGTCTGATAGGGTCAAAGGGAAAGGGGTGGTGTTTTGATTTATGTTAAAGATACATTTGTTCCTGAGTTAGTTGTAGCAGGTCATTATAACTCCTCAGATAATCTATCAATTAAATGGACTATGGGAGGAGAGTATGGTCCACATATTTTTCTTACATGTGTTTATTTACCAGCTAAAACTGCTCGAACAGATATTGAACAAGAAGTCCTAATACTTAATAATAGCAAAGAACATATTATAATGGGAGATTTTAATTTAGATTGGTCAAATACAGAACAGACCAGTTATATAAGACATTGTTTAGCATCAAAAGGGTATACTCAAATAATAAACTCATTAACTAGGTGTAATCAGAAGAAACTAGGTGAGTGGTCAATAATTGATTAGATTGTTGTAAACAGGCCAGATTATGTGAAAGCTTCAGGTACTTTGACTGATGCTATTTCTGATCATTGTTCTACATTTTTGATAAGAAAAAAATAAACAAGTATTTAAACAAGTTCATATTAGGGAAACTCGGTCTTTGAGAAAATGAATAGATGATGTTATTTTAAGGGAGGTTGGTATGATAGATCGGTCTCCATTGTATAAATTAAAGGATATGAACGAAGCTACTAATTACTTTACTGTGCAATTATTAAACATTGTAAATACATTTGCAACAAAAAAAAAAGCACAGGGTAAAAACCAAGCATATGCCATGGTTAACACAAAATCTGTTAGATTTATTTAAGACCAAACATGTACTATGGAAACAATAGAAAAAAAAACAGGGCCTCAGATTGATTTGAATTTATACCAGAACACTAGGAATACATGTAAATCACAGATTAAACATGCTAAGCAAAATTTTTATAAAGAACAGCAACCTGAGCATTTGTTAAATCCAAAGAAGTTTGGGGATTCTTTTAAGTATCTGAATGCACCAAGAAATACGGGTAAGATTGATAAGGTTATTAGTGGAGAGACAGTAACGGATACTGATCAAAAAATAACTGAGGCGTTTAACGATATTTTCATGGATATGAGCCAATACAAGAAAAAAATAAATTCAGACTCTCACAGTATGGGTGTTGTTGATGGTGTTCACTGTGTTGACTCATTTCCACTGGAAAATGCTGGAACCCAGCAAATCTTTTCTTTCATGGAAGTACAGGAAAAGGAAGTTTATGATTTGTTAACCATATTAAATGTGAATAAGGGATCGGGGCTGTGAAAGTTCCACTGAGATTATTAAAGACAGCTGCAGGATATTAGACTAAACCTGTTATTTATTTGTTTAATTTATCATTACACACTAACTAGACTCCATCTATCTGGAAGACAGATATTATTTCTCCAATTTTCAAGACTGGAGACAAACATCAGATTATTAATTATAGACCAATATCTGTTCTGCCAGTTTTAGCCAAACTATTAGGAAACATTGTTACTAAACAGTTAACTGATTATTAAGAGGAAAACTGTTTGTTGAGTGAAAATCAGTATGGGTTTTGAAGGGGGTACAGCACATCAACAGCCTTGGTAAGGTTAAATAGTGATATTTGTAACAATATCGACAAGGGTTTTTTAACTGAAAAGATATTTCTTGACCTGACCAAGGCCTTCGATCTGGTGGACCACCCTATTTTGTTAACCAAGTTGAAGCATCTGGGGGTAGAGGAACATGTAATCCCTTGGTTTGAACACTATCTGTCTGGAAGATGGCAGCAAGTAAAGGTTGGCATGGAGATTTCCTCCTTGAGAAGTGTTCAAACAAGTGTTCCACAAGGTTCAGTTCTGGGCCCACTACTGTTTTCTGTTTTCATAAATGAGTTACCAAAAGTTCTTAATACAGCATTGGTTATTATGTATGCTGATGAAATGATAATTTACTGTGGGGGTAAAACAGGAGTGGACCTAGAACAAAAATAGCAACCTATTTACCAAAATCTCCAGAGGTGGTTTGTGAACAACAACATTTTACTTAACGAAAAAAAAAAAGGTTACTATGACTTTAGCCTTGCACAAAGACTAGAGGGTAATAGTTTGCATATTGTTGGAAGACATGATGTTCCGCTAGAGCAAGTTAAGTTATTCAATTATCTAGGGGTCATGTTAGACAGCAGTTTGAACCTAAAAGAGCATGCAACTATAATAACACAAAAAGTTGATAAAAAATGAGGTTTTCTTTATAGAAACAAAAACTGTCTAACTGCACATGTGAAAAAATAATAGCAAATCAAGTATTACTACCAGTTTTGGAGTATAATAATATCCTTTTAATAAATACTCCATAAACATTAACTCACAAATATATAGTGACATTTAATAATATTATGAGGCTTGCTACAGGATGCTCAAAGAAAAGATAACATAATTTAATTTGTACCATCTATTTGTTACTTTACCACCAAAGCAATAACTTATTAAAACAGCATATTCTCTGCTTCATGAATTATATCACACTATGACTCCCTTGGTAATACTGAATAATTTCCAGCGAACAAATCCTATTCAAGCATTAAGGGGCTCACAGGTAAAATTATACCATGAAAACAAGCTTAATACAAAAATTGGAGAATGTTTAATAGTATATTATGGCCCTAAAATGCTAAATGATCTAACACATATGATTTTGGACACAGACAGTAATAGATTCATCTTTAAGAAGACTTTGGAGAGTTACTTGATTAGTTCAAGTGTAGGGGTGATGGGATGAATTTGAATAACTGATATAATGTTAATTAATAGAGCTGTTTGTTATATGTGTTTTGTAGTATGTGATATATCTGAGATTGTTATATTGTGAACAATTTAGTGATTTTGTGTTATGTGTTTTTTATTATGTATACATTTTGTTTTCCCGTCCCCCAGTCATGGTTGAAAAATGTCATTGGATCCAATCCACCATCCTGGTAAAATAAATTGAAATTTTCAACATGGCCTTTTTGAGACAACACCTCATGAACACTGGTGGTGAAATTTCATTAGTTGGTACTGAGCGGTGATTTTGTACAGCGACTGAGAAATCACCTTCCGGACCTGATTAACAAAATGACAGTTGCAGTGTTCATGATGTGGGGTCCCAAAAAGGCCATGTTGAAAAAGTTATGAAGATACTGTAAGTTTCAAATGCAATTGAAATACATGATATGGCACTTACCTTTATTCCTAAGTTCACGGTTCAGCTTTAAAGAGTGTGGACATGTCTCAGTCCACAGAAGATAACAGTGTGCATCCTCCAATGGTAAGTAATGTGTAAGGTGGGGATTTGAGGTGGTGGGTGCTCAGAGAAAGGGTCAGAATGGGGGAATGGGCATGGTAACAGCAACGAGGGACCATTTTATTTTTTTCAGGTAAAAAAGAAGACATCATGGGGCATTTTCTTTTTTGCAGGTATAGTTATAACTCACTTCTGGATGCTGGTAGTGGGCTTCCCAGTGTCTCATACTACTTGGGGGGAACACGCTAACACAGGGGATTGGGCACCCCGATTGTCAGCAACTACATCTGAAAATGATCTGAAAGGGGGCATCTGACACCGGGGGAGTGCATCCTGGTGTTGGATTATGTAAATATAAATAAAAAAACAGATGACAGGATCAGAGGTTGGGGTGCCACTAGACACCAGTGACTAAAATAAAAATTAGGGGCATGGTGATTGGAGGGTGGGGGTTGCCACTAGACACCAGGGAATATATTACTTTAAGGGACAGTGTGTGTGGGGGGGGTCATGCCAAAAAACACCAGGGAAATGGCAGAGTGGCTGACAGCTTACACTGCAGCCAGCAGCAGGAGTTCAGCTGTGGCTGCAGAAGCCAAGAAAATCCATTGTTCTAATACAGAGAATGTGGTGGATGGCTCCTCTCACTAAGATGGGCACTTGGGATTTTCGGTGCCCAGACAACGTATTTCTGGCCATAATTTTGAAAAACAAACATCAGATTCTAACTAAAAGGGATTCATTTAGCTAGGTTCTGATATTTGATTTTTAAAACAACAACATTTTAATGTATTTTCCACACTTTTTAAATGCTGAAAAAAAAAACAAGATGGCAGCTCATGAAAAAGGAATTTTCCCTCACAAAAAAGGAACTGATCTCACAAGAATGAATCCTTTTTCACAAAATTAAATCCTTTGTCAAAATTTTTACCTTTATCCTGAAAAATGAACTTCCCATAGGATATAATAGTAACTTAAAATCTGAATACGTTTGCAACAGGTTAATATTTTTGCACCAAACACTGCCAGTTCTGTTGCCCAAGTTCTTTCTACCACAAAAAAAAAATATCAAAATTCGACACCATTTGAGTGCTAGGCGATAAAGAAACAGACTGCAAAAAGTGGTGACTTTTAACTTTGTTATACTATCTGGATCTCAGAATCCACACATCCAACTGAAACAAAACTTGCCATTTCAAGAGATCTACCCCCACAAGACAGGGCATAGAAAGTTTTGTGCAAATCCATTTATTGATTGCAAAGTTATTAAAGTGCAAAATCTGAGATTTAACATTAAACAGGTTACTCAACCCTAACTATTTATTTATTTATTTAAAATTTGGTAACTGGGAAAGGCACACTGAGCCAAAGCTTGTTTCCAGGTATGACCCGGGGACAGGGGATGCAAAACAGAACAAAGGGTAACAATAATATACAATATATCAATAATGTCCTTTTATACATTTGTTACAGAGTAAATTTTACATGAAGAAATAATGGAATTAAAAGATAGCTTTTCAAAAAGAGGTAGCAAATTATTCTTATTTTATTATTTTGCTAAAATAGAGAAGTGAGAAAGAGAGGAGGGCAGGAAGTTTAATTGTAAGTTAGGTCAGTGAACAGCAGCAAGATGTGACAGGGGATGGTCTGAGAATTTGCTTTAATGCAGGAAAGAAGTGAGTAAGGCAAGTTTGGAGAGGGAGGTTATTCCAAAGGGTAGGGAGTCTAAGAGAGAAACCAAGTTGCCCCACAGAGATACAGGCACGTGGGAGGGTGAAGGAGCTGAGGTAATTTGTGTGTGAGTGGTAGGGGAAGAGAAGGCAGGAGCTGGGAGGGAAAAGAGCTGGGATGGGAGAGTGCCAAACCAGTATTTAGAGATGAAAGCCAAACAGTGGGACAGTCATCTCTGAGAGAGGGATTGGAGAGATAAGGAGGAATTGAGGTCACAGTGGTGAGTCAGAGGGCGGATTAGAGGTGAAATGACATAAAGCATAGAAGTGGACTTCAAGTTTAGCAAGGGAGGTGGCTGTGACTGAGCCATATATGATGTCAGCATATTCAAAAACTGGGAGAATCCATTTGGCAAGAAGGTCACGTCAGACCGGAAGTGAAAGAAACCTTTGTGACAATAAAGAAGCCCCAGTTTGGGGCAGAGCTTAGAGTGAAGAGGATTAAGGTGGGAAGAGAAGTCCAGGAAAGGATTGGACCACACTCTGAGGTATTGGTAGGCAGGGATATCTTTAAGAGGAGTGCATGCAGGGGAAGAGAAGGCAGGGAGGGTGGGAGAGAAGCCTGGCAAGTTTCTGCTTGGTACCAAAGGTCATGGCGATGTGTTTTTGCATTCATTTTTAGGCTACTAGCTGAGAACTAGTTTGTTACTGCAGTGAAGTCATATCGAAAAGTGGTTTGGATGTCTGGGGTGAAGGGATCAGATGGAAAAGAACGGTATCATCCACATACATGTGAATGTGGGTGTGGGTGCATACAGAGGGCAAATCAGTAATGAACAGAGATAAAAGAACAGAACAGAGCAAAATAAATATAGTGGCCCTATTGCACCACTATAACACATTTAGAACACTTGAGGCCCTATATTCAGCCAGCTGTGCTAGTGCTCACACTAGAGCCTGCACATGTCAACAGAGATATTCACAGGTAGTACACCCATGCTAACACCTCTGAATATTGTGCAACAACACAGTGCACATGTGCAGTACAACACTGTAGTGCAGCACTACAGCAGTGCAACAGCAAGAGGGCAGTACTGAAAATAGTGCTGTACACAAGCACAGTGCAAATAGCACAGAGAACATCATAAGGGGGTGAGAGTGGGGTTTGTGGGAGAAGTGGGCACTAGTGAAAGACACAAAACACAGCAGCAAATGTGTTTAGAAGAGTTTACTCAATGCAAATTGGCAATGGCTCCCCCAAAAAACAAAACAATGTAAAAATGTACACACAAAAAATTCTACTGCTCACTATAGGAATGGTGAAAAAAAAGGCACCCACCCATAATAGGTGAATTAAAAAACAAAGGGCACCTGGCAATAAGAGAGCAAGGACAAATCAAAGGGCACCCACTCGTAAAAGGGAAAAGTCAAAATCAAGGGGCACCCCTCATAAAAGGGGAAACAAAAAGAAAGGACACCTGCCCACAAAAGAGGAAAGAAAAAAAAACAAAACAAAGGACATCTGCCTGTAAAAGAGGAACACAAAACGGAGGGCACCCAACCATAAAAGGGGAAAACAAAAACAAAGGGTGCTTACCCATAAAAGGGAAAAACAAAATACAAAATACAAAAAACAAGGGCAACCACCCATCAACCAATGTCAAACTCCTCAAGGCAGTTGATGGTGGTGGCTGCTCATTCTGGAATGTTGTGGTCAGGGTCTGGACAGCCTTTGTGTTTTCCTTAACATGCTCCACAAATATCCACAGTATGCGGGTCTGTCACTGGAGAAGGTTGTCCCTGCTCTTTCTGAGTATTGCATCCTGGTGTCTTTCTATATCCTTCCAGGGATCTATGGAAAGAAATGGAGTGAATTTAGCCAGCTGTGTACACAGGGTGAGGGATACAAGAGTGGCATAATGTGCATAACAGATGTACATCCAGATGACATATGGGATGTAATAGGTAGGTGAAATGGGGAGACTGGGTGGGTCACATGTTCCTTATTTGCCGTCAACTTCTATGTTTCTATGGGACAACATTCCATACACAGGTGGATATAGTTTAACAGCCCCAGTTTAATGTATGTGGCATATCAGAGACAGCACTGTGTACCCAAACAGTAGAGGACTGCACACCCAATAAGTGTTCCATGCTGCAACAGAGCCTGACCCAGCCATGCAGTTGACACAAGACACTGGCACACAAGCCAGATGTGAAAACACAGGACATGCCACAGCAGCGCTAAGGCAGAGTAAAAAAGGCAGTGTTACAGTCCAAGTAACTTTGAGTTGTACCAACAGATCCAGCATCCTGCAGGCCATGCATCCAGACCACAGGCCCACACAGGTGTGCAGGTTACTGGACTTGCAGGAGCCACACTGACCAGCAGTAGGGTTGCGGCCCAGGCACACATACCAGTGGTACACACAGAACAAAGCTGGATATACAGATGGGACCATCATGCAGCACCATGTGCTGCAGGCAGGGTAACACGTAAGTGCACCAGAGTTGTTGGTGACTGAGTGCCTGACTTACCATATAGCAGTCGCCATAACACTGATGTGAAATGCCTGGCCACCTGTGTGCACCCTCCATCCCACCCTAATAATAGGAGCCACCCATAGAGAGGCTGTGCAGGTCATCAGTCTGGCCATGCCCCCATGGTATTGCAATGTATGCATGTCACTTCCTGTATACTATGAAATGATCACACAGTGGACATCACTGTGTAGGGCAGACACTGCCAACTGTGCATCAGAATGCCAAACAAATAAATGTAAAATACATTGTGCCCATCAATGACTACCCCTGCTGTGAACTCCATGCTCATGTGAGATGCAGTGATGTAACACCCAGTAAACATGGCACTTGAGATGGAACTACCTGCCCACGAGGTCTGGTGGGAACCCTAGATATGGGAACCAAATGCATTTGGCCTCTCCCTAGGTCCCGTTTTGCCCCAGGATGCCTCCTGGTCCTCACCACCCCAATACTGCTGTCTAGTAATCACCACACTCTGCCCCTTACCATCCAGCCTTCTCACAATGCTGACCTCCCAACAGCACCTGTACATCACCACAAGAAGGGAATGGTCATCAAAGGAATAGAGACCCAGCTGCTGGGTTGGAGAATTGCTAAGCCTTGGGAGCCCGAAACCCACACACATAGTTACACTGGCTGATCCAAACACACAATCAGATATTCACACTGTCTTAATACAATAATTTAAATGGGAACTGTCAGCATTAAGAGCCTCACACCCAAGTATAAGGTGAATTCCAGTTTGCACTTTGTTTAAAAAAACAACTTTTTTTACTTACTGTTTACTGCAGTAAAAAAAAGCAAAAGAGAAAAAGAAAAAAACAATCTGTAAATGCTCTCATCACTTGATTCTTCCATAGCCTTAGCTGGAGTTTGTATTTTACTCTGGGCTTGCTTTTTTTCATGTTGAGAGTACAGATTACCAATCAGAGTTCACCAACAATGTGAACCACAGCAAACTATCGAACAAGTCTTACAATGTGACCTTCATCTTGCAACTGCAGGATCCCAGAGGGGCCTGTAGGCACTCTGTTTGCTCCTTGCTGGACTCCAACTCAAACTCAATTAAGCCAGAAGGCATATTACTGTTATTTTCATATTCTCATAACTTTCTTTCTAATAGCAATTTTAGCTGCTAATAATAGGCTGTGTCAGTGGCTCAGCAGGCTGCACACTCGCCTTTGAGGATGGAAGATCATAAGACTGTGGGTTATATCCCCACTCCAGGCACATGGGTTACTGTAAATCCTAATACTGACACTGTAGTGCAGCCTGAGGGGGGTGCTGCACTCCTGAGGTACTGTCTTTCAGATGAGACATTAAACCGAGATCCCATCTACCTGTTCTGGTGGTAGTTGAGGTGGATGGTAAAGATCCCATGGCACTTCTCAAAAAAAGTAGGGGAATTTTTATTAAAACTCAAAAGCAAAATACATACAGAATAGTGTTACTTCACACAAAGTCATATAGAAACTTAAGAAAGAACAAAAATAAGTATGTTATCATACTGTCTTAATATTAAATGTCTTTATTATAGTCTCAAAAACCATCATAACAATTACTGAAAAAACAACCCCCGGGAAATGGGGAATTTCTAATATAACTACAAACCTGAATATTATGGACATAAATAATACAAAAAATAAAAATTACACTCACAAAGACAGATTAAATATTGTTGCTTTACTCTTATTAGAGTCTAGGAAAGGAAAAAGCTTCAAGTAAACTTAAAGAGTAGGGGCATTTGTTATTAAAATTCAATATAATACATAACCAACATATACATTACGTCATGTAAATGTCAAAGTAACAAATCAAAAATCATAACATAATCACACCACATTGTGCTCCCATAAATGTCCCTACACATATTGAAACATATATTTAAAAATTGTCACAAAAAAACCCTAGTTCCAGATGGAAAAAAGGAGGAGGAAAAAAAAAAGCTAAACAAAGGTAACAGACCAAAAACAAAAAAAATTAAATAAACATACAGAAATCAACCAAGAGAAATATATAAAAGATTAAAAACCAAATAGGTAGAACAAACCGGGGGTGCACTAGTAAATTCACCAACCCCAATCAAGACATAACTAATGGTTCCCTAAAACATCAAAAGGTAATCTCCTTACTCTGTCACATCCCTATTGGTTTAAGAAGACCCACTAAAATTCATTCTATAAAAAAAATTGGTTGCACCAATCTTGCATGATCTATGAAATAACTTGTTGAATTTCCTTCCATAATTTGTATACTCTCGACTGGTATTATGTAACATATCTTTATTATAGACTTCCACATAGGCTGCCTCAATTAATTTACTAATTGTTAAAAAATTAATACAGTGTTGTTTTATGACAAATCTACTATGAGCTTGCCATATGTAAAATTTTATACAGGCAAAAATCACTTCCAAAGTACCTCTATTATAGTTTGCACACCTAGTGGTATATTGACCTCGAACTAATTGTTCATACAGTAAGTCAGTCTATGTAACCATGGTAAATTCCATCTGTGTGCTAGGATCTCCCAACATTGAGAGGAAAAACCACAGTCAAACAAAATATAGGACATGGTTTCTTTCGGTGCTAAACGTTCTGTGTAGCACCCCCTTTCCTACAAGGCTTTATATTTTGGATTCCCCCTCATGTTCAGTCTGCCATAAGTGCACAGCCATAAATTGTCCCACATCCTAGTGGGAATGCTCATGTTATTTAGTTCAGTAACAGCCTCCATAACATGTGCTGGAGAACAAAATTTAAAATAAGGGATGGCTGGGCTGACTTGTTCCAAAATTAAATCATAAAGTTGTTGTCATGTAGATTTTCTCACTTGTGGCTTCGTAACTTGCCATAGAAACATAGAAACATAGACTTTGATGGCAGATAAGGACCGCTTGGCCCATCTAGTCTGCCCATTTCCCTACCTACAGGATAGGCTGCAGATCTTAGTTAACTAACAGCCTATTTCTTCCTACCCCCCCACAAGAATTGCCTTATACATAATTTCCTTAATGTGGGTTCCATAAATCCTGGAACTTTCATTCTAGGTAATGGTTTAATTGGATTTTCCTGCCATTGGCTCAAATAACAGTCCATCAACACATGTGACCATCCCTATTCCCTATCCCCCTTCTCCTATTGTTAACAGTAAATTTGTAATATTCCCTATAAAAAATATAACATGAAAGAACACTAATGGGTGTAGCATTCCAACACCCCCTTTTTGTATAGGTAGATAGGTATATTCCCATTTAATAGGGTTAAGTTTATTCCCCCACAACATACAAAAAAAATACTATAAACTTTAGTTTGGAAAAGAAAAGGGATAGGAAACACCCACCCAACATATAATAACAGGGGCACTAAAAATTGCTTCATAATAAATAGCCATTTGTATTTGGACATTGCCCAATGTTTCCACTTCTCCACTCTTCAGTCACACTTCGAACTGCATCCATCCTATTGTTTTGAGCCAAGTCTGCATCTCCAAAATAAAGACCTAACATTTTAGTCAGAATACTAGAAATTGTGATTCATGTCACACTAGAAATACATGTTGGTGTGCCAAGTTCTATCCCCACTCTTTTCTCAATTCTGCCCTATTTGTAGGCACCTCTGTGGTCTGAGGGGAGGAGATTGCCTGTCTCCAGATTGACCTGGCTAGGATTCGTGAAACCTCCTCCCCCACCCAGGGACCACCAGGGCCAATGCCACTACCTGAGAGGTTGCCAAAGAAAGAGGAGAGGCTGGACCAGAGTGAGCTCAGGGAGGGAGAGGGTGATTGAACAGAGTTACATCCCTCCAGCTGTACCTCTCCACAATTCATTCCCTCTTCTGGTGGATAGTGGTTCCTCTATGGAGGCACCTGCAGTGGAGACCAAGGAGGATGCTGGGAACCTTCACAAAGGAGACCCACAGGAGGGTGGCATGAGACCCCACAGGGGAAGGAAACAACTCCTGGTGGGGGACTCAATCATTAGGGGGGTAGAAATGGGGGAGGAAGGTGAGAGGGAGGTAAGGTTCCTGCCTGGCATCATGGCTTGGAGGGACAGGAAAGCGAATCCTCAGGATCGTGGGAGCAGCTGCATGAGGGAGGGAGCTGGATGTCATTGTCCACCTAGGGACAAATTACCTGGCTAGGAATGGGATCAGAGCAGTGCAAGAGGAGTTTGTAGAGTTGGGGATGGGCCTTAGACAAGTAGCGCATTCAGTAACCTTCTCGGAGGTGCTGCCTGTCTATGGCGAGGGTGATGCTAGGGTACTCTTCACCAGGGAATTCAATGAATGGTTGAAAATCAGGTGCGGAGCTCAGGGTTTTGGCTTCATTGGGGACTGGGGAGCCACCTGGAGGGATGCAGACCTATATTGGTGCGATGGTCTGCGTCTTTCTTGGGGCCGGGACCAGAATCCTAGGTGAGAGGTTTAAATGCTTCAATGGCAAGCATTTAAACTAGCCAAGGTGGGAGGCACTGAAAAGGAGCAGGGAAATCCCAGCCTCCCCCCACAAAACATGGTAATTAGTGAGGTACACACCAAGGTAGAGAAGTCAATAAGGAAGCAGGGCAGAGGTAAATGTAAAAAAAGGCAAAGGCAGTAAGGACAGGAATGGGGCTAAAAGGGGTAAGGCCATCAAAAAGTGGAGGGTGCTGAGTACCAATGCCCATAGTCTGTGTAACAAGCTCCCTGAACTAGTGGCCTTGATGGAAGAGGGTTGCCTGGATATTGTGGCAGTCACAGAAACATGGTACACAGAGAACCATGACTGGGATGTCAACATACCAGGATACACAATCTACAGGAGGGAAAGGGAGGGTAAAAGAGGAGGAGGAGCTCTCTAAGAAAAGGAAGGGATCAAAGCAACAGAACTAAAGAGTAAACAGGGAGCAGAGGAGACACTCTGGGTCACCCTGGAGACAGGAAATGGCACCACAATCCGCATGGGGGTTGTATACAGACCCCCATCTCAAGGGGAGGGAATGAACAAGGAAATGATAGAAGGCTTCTGTAGAATGGCAGAAAAAGGGAAGATATTGTTGATGGGGGACCTGAATATGCCAGATGTTAACTGGAGCACCTTTGCAGCAGGCACATCCAAGAGCAGGGTCATTCTTGATGCCCTACAGGGGCATGCCTCAGACAGCTAGTATTGGAACCCACTCAAGAGGGAGCAATCTTAGACCTGGTACTCTCAAATGGGGACAGAGAAAGAATCTCAGATTTAGAAGTGGGTATTCATCTGGGAACAAGCGACCACCAAACAGTGTGGTTCACAATAAACACAGCCATACAATCAAGCCATACAAAAGCAAGAGTACTGGACTTTAGGATGGCTGACTTTGGGAAAATGAGAGAGTGCTTCAGAAAAGCACTAGCAAACAGGCAAGAAGGAGGGGTGAAGGAACAATGGGGAGTAATCAAAACAGCCATCACAGAGGCAACAAGCCTTTGTGTAAAGCAAATCGACAAAACATAACAAAGGAAAAAAACGCTAAGGTTCTCAAAAGAGGTGGCAGGGACGGTTAAGGAGAAAAGGATAGCACTCAGGAAATATAAGGAAACACAGAAGGGGCAGGACAGAGAAATTTATCAATTAAAGCAGAAAGAGGCTGGGAAGGCAGTCAGAATAGCAAAGGCCCAAACCGAGGAAAGCATAGCCAACTCTGTTAAGAAGGGGGATAAGACCTTTTGTAGGTGCATCAGGGAGCGAAGAAAGACCGAAGGAGGGATATTGAGGCTTAACAAAGGGAAGGGAATGTGGGTAGAGGGTGACAGTGAACAAGCAGGGATACTGAATGAATATTTCTGCTCAGTATTCACAAAGGAAGAGGAGGGGGAGGTACCTAAACCAAACAAGAGAAACACTCTGAAGACAGGGGTCGATACCAGTCCATTTACAGAAGAAAGGGTTCTGAAAGAACTGATAAAATTGAAGGTGGACAAAGCAATGGGGCCTGATAGGATTCACCCAAGAATTCTAAAAGAACTAAGGGTAGAACTAGTGACACCGCTGACTACTTTCTTTAAGAAATCATGGGAGGATGGGGTGGTACCTGAGGACTGGAGGAGGGCGGATGTGATTCCTCTTCACAAAAGTGGGAGGAGGACAAAGGCAGAAAACTACAGACCAGTTAGTTTGACCTCAGGGGTAGGGAAAATGATGGAATCACTTCTGAAGGAAAGAATTGTTGAGTACCCAGAGGCCAGTGGGGCACTGGACCCAAGGCAGCATGGATTTATGATGGGAAGGTCATGTCAGATGAATCTAATAGATTTCTTTGACTGGGTAACCAAAGTAGTAGACCAAGGAGGGGCTGTGGACATGGCTTACCTAGATTTTAGCAAGGCATTTGATACAGTCCCACATAAAAGATTAATACACAAGTTAGCTAGCCTTGGAGAGGGTCCTAAGGTGGTAGCCTGGATAAAAAATTGGCTAGACAACAGGACGTAAAGGGCAGTGGTAAATGGAGTCCACAGTGAAGAAAGGAGGGTTACTAGTGGGGTACCGCAGTGTTCAGTACTGGGACCAGTCCTTTTTAATGTCTTTATAAGTGACATTGCAGAGGAGCTGGAAAGAAAAGTATCTCTCTTTGCAGATGACACAAAGATCTGCAACAGGGTTGATACACCAGATGGAGTGGAAAGGATGAGAAGGGATTTGGCAAGGTTGGAGGAATGGTCAAATGTATGGCAGCTCAGATTCAATGCAAAGAAGTGCAAGGTAATGCACCTGGGAAACAAAAACCCAGGGGAAGAGTACACAATGGGGGGGGGTGAGATACTGACAACAGGAAAAATGGAAAGGGACTTGGGGTAATTATATCAGATGACTTAAAGGTGGGCAAGCAATGTGAGAAGGCAGTAAGAAAGGCTGGGGGGATACTGGGATGCACAGAGAGAGAGGCATCAATAGCAGAAAACAGGAAGTTGTTATCCCTCTGTACAGACAGTTGGTGAGACCCCATCTGGAGTACTGTGTGCAGTTCTGGAGACCCCATCTCTGCAAAGACATAGATAGAGTGGAGGCTGTCCAGAGGAGGGCAACCAAAATGGTGCAGGGTCTGCACCAGAAGACATACAAAGAAAGACTAAAGGAGCTTAATATGTATACCCTTGAGGAAAGGAAGGGAGAGAGGGGACATGATAGAAACTTTCAAGTACCTCAAGGGAATCAACAAAGTCCAAGAGGGTGGCATCTTTCAGAAAAAGAGATGTGCAAGATAAAGAGGGCACAATTTGAAGATAGAGGGGGGACAGCTCAGAGGTAATGTGAGGAAGTATTTTTTTACAGAGAGGGTTGTGGATGCATGGAACAGCCTCCCTGAGGAGGTCGTGGAGTCAAGAACAGTGGTAGAATTCAAGAATGCATGGGACAGACATAAGGCAGTCCTAGTGGGGGGGTAGGAGGAAGTAAGCTGTAGGTTAACTAGGATCTGCAGCTTATCTGTTAGGTAGGAAAATGGGCAGGCTAGGTGGGCCAAGCGGTCCTTATCTGCCATCAAATTCTACAGTATGTTTCAATGTTTCTATGTTTCAATATTTAACCTAGCTCCAGAAATCATGCCATAGGTGTTCAATTCTTGTATTGCTAATGTTACACTATCCTGGGAGGTCACAAAGAGACAGAGGTCATCCGCATATGCTGAAATTTTCATTTCAGAAACCTGTACTGTAAACAAAAAACCCTTAATTAACTGGTTAGCTGCAATGTGCCTGATACGTGTGTCAAACACTAAAGTGTATAATAGTGGACTCAGTGGGCAGCCCTGTCGGACCCCACCTGTAAGGCCAAGGGTCGTCCCAATGACCCCCCTATCATGGGTGTCATGAATGCTGCTGTACTCTATATAAGACTTGAATGGACTGAATCAACCTTTCAGTCACTTTATACTGACATAATAACTGTAACATAAAACTGTGTGAGACCCTATCAAAGGCCTTACTTTGATCAAAGGATAGTAAAAAACCCACGCAATTATTAACATTATAATATTCATAACAGTCTCTAATCAGTCGCAAATTATCCTGGATTTTAAGATTAAGTACCCCCACAAGTCTGTGCCAGATGTAATAAATCAGATAGATGAGGTAGCAATTGGGCAAGTATTACTTTACCCAAGATTGTCCAGGCTGTATTGAACAGACAAATTAGGTGCCAATTCTTCATCAAAGTTCTATCCCTGGATTTAAAAAACATATTTTATCAATCCTTGTGAAAAAATTCCCTCAGGAATATGTTACTCTGAAAGTTTATTAAACACCAATAATACGGGTCCAATTAATTCTTCTTGGAAAGCCAAATAAAATTCAATGGCAACCCATTCTGCCCTGGGATGACCTTTTTCCACATGCACTTGAATACCAAGATCAATTCATCATGGCAAATCAGCCCATTCAAATGTTGAAATGTAGTGTCATCTACTTGTTGACTATATTGTTTAATGTAGGTACTCATATGAGACAAGTCAGAGAGGAGAGGATTATTAAGAGACTCGACATAAGCCTGTATAATGTATTCTAAATCCTGTGGAGACATTTTAACTGTACCACCTGTATCATGTAAAGCCGTAAAGCAAGAATTTTCCCATTTAGCTTTAAAGGTTGCACAAGGATCTCCCAACGGGGTCTTCAGTGTCCCAAACTGTAATAAGATACAAGTGCAGCTGCTTTGACGTACTGAAAATGCTTCATTTGTTCTTTAATCTGAGTGATCTGGGTAGTAGTCTAAATTAGTGGTTTTAACTAAAGAATATAAGAACTGTAAATGTCGACATAGGGATAAATACAGAAGAAATTTGGAATTATGTTGTTGTTTACCAATTTAAATCAAACAATTCTGTATTTATTTTTTAGTATCCCTCAACTATTCTCCAATGGTGTCATATAAGTAGATGACTGCTCTGGGCCTTCAACAGTTGTTTTATTTTAGATTGTACTATTCTATCCTGTAGTATTGAGATAGTCAACTTCCAGCCACCCTTTGGAGGCTGTAATGCATCTTGAAGGTTCATCTTCAGTATTACCATAGAATGGTCAGACCATTCCATAGGGACAACCTGAAAATCAATGATATGTGTACTAGGCATAAGAAACCAAAAATCAATCCTAGTTGCCAGTCAACCTCTAATATACGTACTGTCAGGTTTATGGGGTTTTATCAATTTAGCTATGTCTGCCATGCCTGTGATCTGGAGGCAACTTTGCAGTCAATGGGTATCACAGTACACTTTTTTGTTTACCAAAGGTCTTTCTGAACCATCTAGGGGGAATTAAAATCTCCCCCCAGAAAAACCTGTCTAGTGGTTATCAAAAAAGTTTGTAATAATTTAAAAATTGCCATCCCATCACCTTTCCCCTGGGGACCATAAAAAACAACAAATCTACATGCTTTATCATGTATCAGACCATCCAGAATAAACAGACACCCCAGTGTGATATACATCAGCTTTTGCAAGGTAAATTTTACCCATTTGAAAAGGATCCCCACCCCATCAGCCCTGTCCAGACCAAAGGACCATGATGATGGATCCCATGGCCAACTATTCTTACTGTACATTGCTCTACCAGAGCAGAAGTGTTATGTCAGGTTTCCTGTAAAAAAAAAAAATTCACGGATTGTTGTTGAAGATAAGAAAACACTGCTTTTCTTCTACCCCCATTAAGTATGCTACAGATGTTGACTGTAGCTAAGGTCAGAGGCCCCATAGACATAAACAGTTAATTTTAGCATTAATCGGAATTATCCCCAATATTTTTTTTCCTTCTTATGGCCTTCTCTTTGATCAACAGGGGGATGTGATTGAGAGGAAATGTCTGATTCAGACCATACCATCACTGATCCACCCCACTATTTTTGCTTAGTCAGAGTGTCAAATTTATTACTCAGAATCATGTCAGGAGAAGAAGCAGTTCGCAATCTGGCACTTCTATGCATCCCAGTGTAGTCCAACATTGCTGTGGTGGGGAGGGTGCATTTCCACATCATCCAAACCAGCAGTAATCGAAAGGCTCTGCTCCACCTCACCCAAGCAGAACAAAGAAAGGGAGGGGTAGAACTTTGTTCAGCCGGACTAGTGGAGAATTTAATAAATCCAGTGGTGGTTCTTCTCTAATTTAGTTCCATTGTAGGTTTTCTCCATCCTGGTCCTGCCCAGGTGCTGTGATCGGAGGACTGTTAAGGTCAGATGGAGGTGTAATGTTTTCAGTATGTTCCCTAGTATCCAGGTTCGGGGGAGTTGGATTGGTAGCCTCAGGTTCTCCCTCTGTCTTCCTTTGTGCTCTGCATATCAGAATATCCTGGTTAACCCTGTCATCTCTATTGTGAGCTGCCCAGGAACATTGGTGAAAAACTCGGCCTTTAATGTCACACAGGTTGCAATTAGCCACATTCCTGCATTCAGTGCTTATGTGGTTGTATTCATCACAAAGAATACATCTGAGTTTGTCACATGAACTACAGTAGCTAAATGAGTTCTATCATCACATCTATGGCAGGCCTTAGGCTGACCAGAGTAAAAACATACCCCACGGTCCCTGCCAATAAAAAAAACTATTGGGCAGATGTAATATTCCAGCTTCATTTAGTCACAGTTTGATTTTAAACTGTCAACCTCCAGTCCCAAAAGATTCTAAGTCGATAATAGGTTCTGGGGTACTAAGCACATCACACCTCTTCTGTAACCAATAGTGAATGTCACCTATTTGTATACTTTCAGTTCAGGACATAATTGTCACGGTTTTAATCATAGGTTTGTTCAATGGAATGACCATAAAGGGTGCCCACACAGGAGAAAACGTTTTCTGATTATATAGAGTCCAAAACGTATCCAGCCCATGAGCATTATGGAAGCTTACATCACAGTGCTCTTCCCTGGAGATATGAATCAAGGCATGTACTTCTGAAGGAACAAAACATAAGGATTTATTGATCAGTGTTCTAGAGACATATTCTCTATCAGGGAAGAGTTCCAACCTTCCCCTGTATCGGACATGGACAGCATGTCTATGAGGTATGGGGGGATGATTTATCAAACAGGTCCAAGAAGCAAGTAGCTGGCGGTGGAGGTTGTGGATTCCTCTGATCTCTTGTTCCTTCTGAATGTCTACTATGTTCATCTCGGGAGCCATGTCTGAGACCTGCACTGTGTCCTGTATTTGCTGAAACCCTTTCACCCTCTGAAGCCATGTCAGACTCCATTGTAATGTTTCTGTCATTAGACTCTATGTGGACAACCTCTAAATCAGAATCCCCAATGTGTTGTTCTATAATTTCTGCAATAGGTTCTACAATCAATTGGTCCTGTGAGTCTGCACACCTCTGTGACCCATGGCTTTTGTCTACCAGAATGTCCACCATATCACTCAGGTTGTCAACATTCAATATTTCAGTAGTTTTAGTCTAAGTTGCAAAACCAGGACATTTTTTCTGTTGCAGTTCTGCACACACATCAAGAGGAGTGTCTCCCATGCATTGTACAACACCTGCAGTGACCCCTGCTCCCTGATCTGTCTTGCTTTGTGCCCCCAAACATGTAGACTGCATTTCCAGTGAAGAAAAATCAAAAACTGGGTCAGCCACCCACATACTAGAGGCAACCTGATGCCATCCAGCATGTTGGAAAGCTGACTCCAGTGTCCATAGCTCCTCTGGTGCTGTAGGAGTAACAATAGAAAAAGTCTCCTTGAGAAGTTCTCTGGTGGACTGATGCATGGTCACCTATCTCTTTGTTTTAGTAAATGGACAGTCAGTGTGCTCTGCTCTGGTTTTAGCTTTCCATTCTATCTTTTTAATTATAGATCCCGTTGGTATCTGGTGGTGGGAACACACCCTGCTCCTTAGAGTTACACTTTGTCCTTGCTCCGAGCCAGCTGCCTCAGCTGGCAACATAGTTGCATCCTGAAATTCTTCTGATGCAGTTTCCATATCAGAGTACTCCTCATCCAAAAGTGGCTCTGCCATCTCTACAGGCAATACTTCCACAGGTAAACTCTTCATAGCCCCATCCATTGCTTCCACTGGAATAATCGCAATGACATTCTCATGATAAGACCCAGCTGAAAGAGAGTCGCTCCTCAATCTGCCACACCTCCTCCTCCTCCTCTGTGTCTCCAGGAACCTCTGTCTTGGAAATGGGCCAACAGTGCCCTCTGTCCAAGAGTAGTGGAATTTTTATTATAAGCGGACTTCATTACAGTACAAATCATATGAATGACAAGCCAACAGACATTCAGAAACCAAGAGAAAATAATACATGCATCACTTTAAACATAATCTGTTGTAAACAAAGAAAGGAAGGCCAGACATCATAATACAAATCAGCTTTCAACAGCACAGAGACATAAATTTCATAATTATATATGTTTTAAACTAACCAGGCATTTCAATGAACCAATAAATGTTGAATCTCTTCAAAGGTATATTTCTTCATATCCAGCTGTTGCATTAACTGTACAGTGCACTGAATATTACCTAATAACTCTTGATACATAACAAATTTCTGCTGCAAAACCAAGGTACAACGGGATTGCCATAGGTAATACCTAATCATGACAAGGACTACATACATGGTATCTTTATGGTATTTACCAAAGCCAATGTCATCTGGCCCATACGTCAGGATCTGATATATGAGTGCAGTTATGCAGGGCTCTGCCCGAGAAAGTGACAGATACTCCCAAAATGATTGGGTGTAGGGACAATCTAGAAACAGGTGCTGCTGGGTTTCCAATACCTGAAGACAAGAAGGACTGGGGCAATATCTCTCTGACATTTGTTTATGTCTGCTGTTTTCTTTGACCCTCAATCTGCCATAGTTACTGATCCAGGTACAATCCCAAGCAAATGGCGAAATTCTGGGGTTATGTAATTGCTGTAGGACGTATTGTAATTTGTTCACTGGACACTCAGGAAATTCCACCTCTGAGGTACTTTTAGTGGATACAATTGCTGCATAGAAGAACTTCTTATCCATCCTTAGAAGTTGGTCAGACATGATAACCCACTTAATTGCATTCCTAATACAATCAATAAGTCTTACCAAAATGAGTGCGCACTGGGACGTGGTGCTCAAGAACCAACAAGTAATAGAAACAAAAAAAGTTCTGGCACATGCTAACTCATGAGAGGAACACATAGAAATATATTAAAAAATATTTATTTCACCAAGACAAGCAAATTGTCATGCCTGACATGTTTCGGACTGGCTTCAATCTTTTTTCAAAGGCTAAAGATGAGCCGCAGACACTCGTCTTAAATACATACAACACCAGGTGGCACAAATAAAAAAATTAAACAAAACGATATGATTTAAATGAATTGCAGAATTACTTCAGAAGATCTATATCAAGCTAAATTAGCAGCCCTGTTCACTAATACTTAACAAAGACTGTCATAATTAATGATAAAAAATGAACACATCCTTATTAGCAAATTCATACATATAGCCAATAAAAAAGTTAGATTGAGGGGACAATGTAATAATTTAAATCACTAAACAATCATACATAATTTTGAATGGAAGAAATATAGATTTATCTACATACAAACAGCATAGATTAGCAAAGATGGCAATGATATAATAATATTATAACCCAGAAGTTAAGGGCTTCATCTTAAATCATTGTTTTTTAAGATATGAATGGATTTCTAGTGGTGCAATTGGTTTGTCTTGGTGAAATAAATTATTTTTTAATATATTTCTATGCATTCCTTAATGGGTTAGCATGTGCCAGAACTTTTTTTGTTTCTATTCCTAATACAATCTTTATCATGTGCAGGAGTTTTTGGGGGGAGAAACCTTACTTTCTTTTCTTCCCTTGGCAGAAGACAGGGGGATAACCATTCTTGAACCAAGGGAACCCAAAACTTAATATCAGGATGTAGAGAGGGGCTGATATCGTAAGAAAGAAACAAACTAAAATAAAAGGCTAAGGTATGAGTCATACTGACTCCACCTTTATTAATGGGAAGATATGTACATTCTCACTTAATTGGGTTCAACCTTGAGCCCCCAAAAGCTTGAAAAAATATTCCCAACAGTCCTGTAGCTAATTCTTGTGGAGGGGAAAACATAGCAGAGATAAAGGAACTGCAGATCCAGCAGTGTCTTAATCAACATTACCCTGTTCTTTTTTGATACTTGCTGCCTTTCCAACTCATAACTAATCTATTTGCCTTTGTCATTTTGGCTTCCCAATTTAAGCATGCCATATCCTCAGGTCCAAGCTTTACGCCTAACATAGATATAGGGTCTGCTGTCACTAAGATACCTGCCCACTGACCTGTTTGGGGCACAAGGGTGTGGCCTAGGACAACCCCCTTACTCTTCCCAAAATTAATCTTAGAGCCAGAGAGATGTAAGAATTGTGCCAGTACTGCTATTAATGCCAAGTCAGAAGAGTTTATGGAGAAAGTTAATATAAGATCATCTGCATTTGCTAATGCCTTTATCTGCAAGACCTCTGTAAGCACTATGCCTATTAGTTGTTCATTTGCTAAGATTAGTCTGATTAAAACATCTGTTCCAAATATGTAGAGAAGTGGGCTTAGTGGGCATCCTTGTTTTACTCCCCTACAAATTTTTACTTTCCTACCAAACCATCAATTTATGTTTGGGCAGAGAAAGGAGGCACTATACATTGCCCTTATCCAAATCACAAATGTTACTGGTATCCCAAAACTCAACAAAGTGGAAAATAAAAAATGGTGAGAAAGCCTGTCAAAGGCTTTCTCCTGGTCCATCCTGAGAATATATCCTCTTATATCTTCAGTTTCCCCTTTATGAAAAGCTTCATGGAGTGTAATTAGATTATCATGTTGCTGGTGTCCTCCCAGCGCACAAGTCTGGTAAGGACTAATGAGATACTCTGCTACTCTAGATAGCTGAGCTATTAGGATTTTACTCAGTATTTTAAGGTCTGAATTTAACAAGCTTAATGGTCGCCAGTTCCCAATCTTCTGACATGGTCCTTTCTTGTGAATCAAAACCAGAACTGCACCCATCATGGAGGCAAAGTACTGAGAAGAATTCAAGATATGATTAAACAAAATCACCAAAGCAGGAGATAAGTCCTCTGCAAAGGTTTTATAGAAACCTGAACTGAGACCATCTAATCCAGGGGGTATTACAAGAGAGTTGTGAAACTGCTACCTTCACTTCTTCAAGGGATACTTCATTAACTAGTTGCTGTGCATCTGCCTCTGAGACTTGGGGCAAGCCTAGAGAGTTCAGTATGTCTTGTATCTCTGGTTTGGGAGGGGGGTCCAAATGTTTGTTCTACTTGGTTTTCAATCACCTCCAAAAGTTCCTGTGAGGAGCTCACTATGCTGCTTAATGGTGGCAGTAATTCAGTGTTATTTCTATTATCTGTTATTTGCCTACATTCCCTGTAGGGGTCTAAGGAGCCTTTAGTAATCTGAGTGCCAAATCTGAGCTCTTGCTGCAGTGTTTTAGCCCTATCATACTGCATTGCAGACATCTGGTTTTCAAGATTTTTAATCTGAGCACTCAAATCTTACCTTGTCTCTTCTATTTAAGAAATTAGATGCTGCAGTTAATGCCACAGCTGTAAGTATGTTAAATAGTCAGCAGTAGACCTAGAGTGTGTCCTTTGTTGAAAAAAGTTGCCCCAAGATTGTTTTGTGTCCTCCCACCATTCTAAGATGTCTTAGTTGCACTCTACCACAGATAGTCTAGCAGCCCACTCCCTCCACCAGGCTTTCTGGAGGGGGGGTCAGCTAGAACAGACTCATTTAGTCTCCAATAGGTTATTTTACACAGTGGGCTTGATCTAATATCATTTTTCGTTAAGCTTGCGCTTGCAACGCTTTTGGGAGTAGCACACTTGGAGGTGCTCTCTCCCACCCAATGCACTGCTCTCTTGAGCAGGCATGGCAGTCCTGGCACCAATGGTGCAGGAGCTCTGTATGACAGAGTGTTCCTCTGCTTCAAAAGCAGAACACCGCTGCCATATGAAACACCACCGCCTCGGAAACCCTCCCCTTCATCACACTTCCCCGAGCACGTCACGCCCCCCAAAGCTTAAACTTTGTTTGCCGATGGGGTGCCCAATCCCCGTTGGCTCCCACAGCCCCCAAAGCCATCCTGTTGCCACGCTGGGAGCCCACCCCAGCGTGGCAAACCTCCGCTGTGTTTTGCCGATGAGGTGCGCAATCCCCCGTGTCGTCGGCCCCCCGTGGTTGCTGGCAGGTGCCCAATCCCCGTTGACTCCTCAGCCCCCCACATCTTCTGCCACGCTGGAGCCACCCCAGCGTGGCAAAACATCCATCATTGTTTTTTTTTCCTGTAAAGAAAAAGCGGTCCCACGGCGTCTCTCACTCCCCTCCCACAACCGCACCCACCTACTGTGCACCCAGCCTCCCACACCCCACCCCATACTTACTCCGGACTCTGGTGCGATGATCTTCGGTGGACCGGGAACACGTCTGCACTCTTCAAAGCCGACCGTGAACTGAGGAAATGCTGGTAAGCTGTATAATGGGCTAGATAGGGGGTTTCAACTTTATTGCATATCTCAGTCATTTTTTGGAATTTTTGCACCAAATTTTCAATATGGGGTTTTTGGGACCCCTTCTCATGAGTTATGTCACTGTCATGGCGTTACTCGGCCTGAAGGGTGATTTCACAGGCACTGCGCAGGCACTGCATGAAATCACCCCTTGGGCTTGAGTAACACCATGACAGTGACATCATTCATGAGAAGTTCCCAAAACCCATTTTAAAATGTGTGCAAAATTCCAAAAATGACTGTTTAATAGCTATGCTATGCACTTCCCACGCACGCTTGTAAGTTTGCGAATCTTTAATATTTTCACCCAGATTTTCAACATTGCCATTTTATCACACCTTCTTATGAGTTGTACAGCTGTCATTTTTCACATCTCACCCAAAACTTGTTTCCGCCCATGTAGCGCACAATGGAGCAGTTGGTGTGCGAAATCAATGTATGGGACACATTAAGAAAATCACAGTGACACTGATCATAAGCAGAGGTCTTAAAATGGCTGTGCTGAAAATTTGGTGCAAAAATTCCTGAAAATGACTGTTTTACGAGTCTGTGTTGCGCAGTTCCTACACACACTCATAAGTTTGCAAATTTTCAATATTTTTACTCCAGATTTTCAACATTGCCATTTTACCACACCTCCTTATGAGCACTGCAGCTGTCATTTTTCACATCTTGCCCAAAATGTGTTTCTGCCCATGTAGCGCACAATGGAGCAGTCGGTGTGCGAAATCAATGTATGGGACACATTAAGAAAATCTCAGTGACACTGTTCATTAGCAGAGGTTTTAAAATGGCAATGTTGAAAATTTGGTGAAAAAATTCCTAAAAATGACTGTTTTATGAGCGTGTGTTGCACACTTCCCACGCACGCTCGTAGGTTTGCGCATTGCAATATTTCCACTCCAGATTTTCAACATTGCCATTTTACCACACCTCCTCATGAGCAGTACAGCTGTCATTTTTCACATCCTGCCCAAGATGTGTTTCCGCCCATGTAGTGCACAATGGCACTCTCGATGTGCAAAATCAATGTATGGCACACAGTAAGACAATCACAGTGACACTGTTCATTAGCAGAGGTTTTAAAATGCCAATGTTGACAATTTGGTGAAAAAATTCCCAACAATGACTCTTTTACGAGCGTGCATTGTACAGTTCCCATGCATGCTCCTAGCTTTGCGAATTTTCAATATTTCCACTCCAGATTTTCAACATTGCCATTTTACCACACTTCCTTATGAGCAGTACAGCTGTCATTTTTCACATCCTGCCCAAAACGTGTTTCCACCTATGTAGCGCTCAATGGGGGTAACAAAAAGGTCATGCTGACAATTTATTGTGCAAATACCAGCAATCGCACAGGGCATTAGGGTAAAGCACCATACATGCCACACACCACTGCAAATACCTGCAAGCGAACATTCAGCATTGACAAATGCTTGTTAGTTTAATGGCCATATGGTCTGAAAATTTGCAAGAGTGAGTGAATACATCCTGAATGATAAGTGCAGGGGATACAAAGATAAAATATATACGAGTCTTGAGGGAGCCCTTATGAAAAGTGTGCCCTCTTTTGGAATGTATTTCCTATAGGCATCTATCAGGTCTGCAGTATTCAAAATATTCTGCAGTGAAATGGTATCATTAAACAGTTTCTCAGTTTGGAGACCCCTGTCAGCCCTTGTCAGCTCACAGTTAAAATCTCCCAACCGGACAACCAAATGAGATGTGTGCAGAAAGGGCTACACTTCTCTAAATAAATAGACCCTCTGTGATTTAATCTCAGGGGCACATACTGCTATAATAAGCAGTCTACTGGAACCATATGAAATATCCAACAGGAGGGCCCTCCCAGGGTGGATATCCACCAACTTTGAGGCATGTAACTGGGGGTTAGAAAATAAGATACCCACCCCGTCACAGACATCTGTGCCTGTAGACCAAATGGATGGGCCCAGGGTCCATGCTGTAGAGGCCTTTTGTAACTCATTAGTTGTTTTTAAATGAGTGTCCAGTACACAAATTGTATCTGTGTAGCCCCTTCAGATATATCATAGCCCCAGAGCACTTCCTCACACTCTTAATGCTATTAATATTAATAGTACTAATAGTTAAATGAGCCATCAGATGGTCTCAGGATTTAGAATTAAGACATGTCATAGTAGAGCTTTCCCTTTAAAGGCTATGGAGTCTTGGAGACCTGGTGGTGCCTAGTCCTCTTGGCTATTGATTCTTCCCCTCCTCCTTCTGTGTCTGTGTTGGAAGTGATAGAAGAGGAGTCAGATTCTTCATCCTCTGAATCCTTATCTGTGCTTTCTGCTGGGAGTGCGGCATATTTATTCCCTGCTTTCCAAGATGGGGCTTTGTTACTGGTTTTAACTGTGGCCTGTTTAGAATTCTGAGGCCTTGCTCTCCGTTGCCTTGGTCAGTTTTTTGGGCCTATCACTGTAAAGACTACATCCTTGTCCCTTGGGGGGGGCATGTCTCTCTGTTCCAAACCTACCACCTCCAGTGAGGGCTCTTGTTTAGAAGGGGGGGTTCAGTTGTAGGGACTTTTGGTGGGGGATCTGGAGTGGTGTCAGATACTTCCATCTGTTCTGATTGTGCCAGATCTGAAGGTTGTAAGGGGTTTTGTGTACCCTTCTTAAAAGGAGGCTGTTTGTCCTGATTTGCTACTCTTTGGGCTTGTTGGTGTTGCACAATATTAATAGGCCTTTCATGTGAGGGACAAGCCTCTCTGTTATGTGAAGCCCATGGGCAGCGCCTATACGCATGTGCTCACACAAGTTACATTTAAAGAGATTTAAGCAGGCTGAAGATACATGACCAAATCCCAAACAATGACTACAGTGTGGGGAATCACACACAGAGCTAAGGTGAGCTTGTGATCCACAGTAAAGCAAGACCTTGGCTGTCCATTGTAAAAAATAGATCCCCAGTCCCTTCCTAAGAAAAAGGAGCATGGGAGATGCATAGGCCCAGAGTCTGTGGAGTGTAGTTTAACTTTCACTTGCCATCCCCCATCCCAGATCTGCTCGCTATCCAGGGTTGATATTGGTTTACCCAGAATCTCACAATGCTGTCTTAGCCAGAACAAAAATGTCCTCTACTTGGACCCCCTCATTTTTAAACATAACTGTTATGATTTTAACCAGTGGTTTGGTGTGTGGCACAGCATGGAATGTAATCCAGGTAGGGGTATTCTTTAGAGCCTGGTATTGGGTCCAAAAATGATCTAGGTTGGAAATACTTTCAAACCTGACATCATGATTGCCATTCCCCAAACTGATCAAAGCAAATATCTCAGAGGAAAAATAATGCATCGAGTTCTTTAGTAATGTTCTGGTGATATATACCTTGCTAGGTGGTTCTTCCAGCCCCCTCTTGTACAACAGCCTGACTGTGTTATGCCTAGGGGCCAGCTCTCCCTTGGTCACAAATAGGTCCGGCACTTTAAACAAGGGGTCTGGGGTTACTCTATCTGCCTGCCCATTATTAAACTTCTCTCTAAAACCAGGGTTTTCTAGACGGACAGCATCATTTACCAATGTTTGTTCAGAGCTTGTCTTAAGAACATCTACATTTTTGTTCAGTATTTAAATTTTCAATGTTAGAAGTATTATCCTTGGGTATGGTGGAGCTCTTATTCAGTGCGTCATCAATGGCCACTGGTTCTGCTCATTTCTGAATCAAGTCCTGAAATGAGGGATCCCTGGGATCAGGAGACCATTGTCCCGAGGAGTTTTGTATCCATCCAGCCCCTTCCAGTGCAGATTTGGGGGACCAATTTATCATATCCCGCTCTTTATCCATAATATCCCCCCAGCCTTTGGAGTGCTACTGATCTTTAAAGGAGTAAAGTAAGCACTGTCGCTGTTTTTGCTATGCAGACTCTGAGGTGTTTGAGCGGGGAGTCTGTGAGCACACAGGTGAAGTTGTATTTTCACTGCTAGCCTCTGACGAAACCTTTTGCTTTGACATGGTCTACTTGCTGTGCTTTAGCCGGAATACTTCTGAGGTGAGTCATCTCCTGCTGCATCTTTGCTCCGCTAATGACAGGAGCATCAGGCGGGTTGTCAGTCACTCTGGAACGATACAGTGTAGCAAGACCGGCATCCAGCTCTTGCAAGCATTTTATTTGCTTCTCATTTTCACATTGCAAAAAGAACTAGTTGTGTCTACATCTCTTCTGCTGATAACTCATCTACTTGATGAACAAAAATACTAGGCCCCACTTTGTCAGCCTCAATGTGCAATGAACTCACTGAAACTTTCTCAGATTCTTCTAAAATTGTAGAATCCAAATAGGATTGTATTTCCAGATTCAAAGCAACATCCTCTGGTTCCTGTGTAAGCTCTACAGGAGTAGAGTTTCTCTCAGCAGTCTGACTCACCTCCATTTCCACCAGAGTCTTGGGCAGACTGGCCATAGCTTGGACCAACCAAGAGAATCCCCCTACTGGAGAGTAGGGGAATGTCCTTGGTGTTCTGGCCAAATTTCCCCCATTCAGTAAAATACCACCAACAGCTTAAAATCTGGTTCAGTTTCAGTTGGCATCCATTTGCATCCCCGGTGAGTCTGAAAATAGGCAAATAAATTGTCTAGTCCTCCTTCCCGGTCAACAAAAACTAAAATAAATAAAATAGTTTTAAACATCATTGATTTTCTAGCTGCCATTTAGATTTGAATCAAAGTTGGCTTACAGCACAGGTATGTTGTCTAAAGTGTGCACAGAAGAATAAGTAACACCTTGTTTATATGTCATTTTGTTTATGTTAATTGACACTTGTTTCTATTTCAGCATGTTGTTTCTAGTTTTACAATGCATAAGAGTAACCTACCGAAATCAAAGCACAGAATATGTTACATAATATATACAGTGGCAAAGGAGAGAACAAATATTCAAGTTCTGTCTCACTACTACTGATACACACAAGAAAACTGTATCAGAAACTGTACTCATGGTACCACTACAATTAGTGAAGCAGACTGTGCAACATTAAATTTTTTCTTACCTTTACGGAGAAACCATCTTGTTATGATTTAACCTAGATGGAGGTAACAAAATTAATAAACCAATACCTCCAAATCTTATTTCATCCCATTACAGTATGTCAGCATTTATGGATATAGGGAAAAATGGAGGCTTAATCTGCTAGTGCCAATCACAGTAAAAAAATTCATAAAAAAAAATACAGGTTTGATCTTCTCATTAAGTTCTGGCAAATATCTGGCACCTGTCATAAAAATCCAAACATTTTCCCTCCAGTTCATCTTTTCTCCCAGTTTCCACTTCTAGCATTTCATTTGACCCTTTCTTTACCAATAATACATACCACTATATGGATGTAGAAAGTGGATGTATCAGATGATGGCCTGTCCCAGGGGGGTGGGGATGGATGATAGGGGTCTCTGGAGCACAAGGGATGGGAGGGTCTCGGCACCCAACTAAGGAACTAAGGTTCAAGCAGACTCGATAGACCGTTAGGCCTAATCTGTTGGCAAATAGTATGTTAGTATATGCACAGATCAGATTGGCTCTTCACATGCCTAGCAATGGCATCATTATTAGGGTTGAAGGTAGGCAGAGCCTGCAGACCTCTTGCATTAGCTCTAAAAATGGCTTACCATGGAACTACCATTTTGGACTTTTGGAAGTATCCATCCACAATTTCAAAATAATGTGCTCTCCCTCTGATTTTTGCTATTTGCCGCTTTGCGTTAAAGGCATCTGAAGGCAGGGGCGATGATACTGTGCCTCCCAACTTCTCAGGATATAATCAAAAGAAAACCTTTTAAAGCTGCTGTTATGTAGCCAGCCTCTCAATTTAACCCTTGCAGGGCTGCAGACTGAGCATCTGTCCAGCTCAATCAAATAGATTCATTCTAGTTCTTTCAGCAGCCTAGTGGTTAACTCATTATCTTGAAGCATACTGGAATTTCCCTTATTGAAGCATTGAAACAGTCAGGATCTCATTAAACTTTATATTATGGGTGATCTAAACCACAACTGGATAGCTCCTGCCCTCAACAAAACCAGGACTGAAACTGCTGCACTAAACCACTCTTAAATCATTATGGAGCCCACCTGGCTTAACCTAAAATCTGGTAACCACTCACTCCTCAATTGGACTCTTGCCACACACCCTCACCAGGTCATAAATGCCGGTATTCTTCCTGACTCCCTCAGTGACCACCACGTTACTTTCTTAGTGAACAAAATCCACCGCTCAAAATCTCCCCCTAAATTTCTAGACCAACACTCCTTCAAATCCCTCAGTTTCACCTGGTGTTAGACGATCTTGCATTAGCAAAGTGGGCCCCCACCCCTATTATGGACTGCATTGACAATGCCTTTCTCCACTTTAAAGACATTTCCTCAGAGTCTGGAACAAACATGCCCCATTACGACGTACAAGGGTACAACACAACCACCTGCCGTGGATCACCCAAGAACTGTCTGCACGTCAAACCCCCATGAGAAAGCCTGGAAAATGCATAAATCCTCATGCCTCCAACAACATCTCTCCACATACCACATGCTCCGAAGCAAGTGTACCATAGCCACTTGCCTAGCTAAAACAGAGTACTTCAGCAGCTCCCTACAGTCCAATCCTTTCCTACTACTGCCATCCTCCAAGCATGGAAGCAAGCCACTTTCATCCCCTTCCCAAAAGGAGGTACCCCCACCTCCCCCTCCAAATGCCACCCTATTTAATTCCTCCCAGTACTAACAAAACTACAAAAGAACCTTGTGCTCATCCAACTTCCTTCTTTCCTCACTGACTCTAATTTCTTCACACCCTACCAGTCAGGTTTCAGAAAGGGACACTCCACTGCATCCTCCCTGATAAGGCATACCGACTCCATCCTGACTGATATGGACAGTGGGCTGATCACTTCAGCCATCTTCGTTGACCTTGCGAAAGCCTTTGACACTGTCTCCCACCCCATATTGCTCTCTTGTCTCACTGAATCAGGCCTCTCTGTTGCTGCCACCAACTGGTTCAGATCTTAGCTCTCTGGCAGAACCTAGCCCATTAGAGTTGCAAATGCTGTCTCCTCCCCCCCTCCCTTAACTACCGGTGTTCCCCAGGGGTCAGTTCTGGAACCCATACTGTTCTCTATATTCTTAAATGACTTACCGCTCATCTGCTCTACTACCTCTATCCACATGTATGTAGATGACACTGTACTCTTCTGTTCAGGCTCTGACCCTGAAGTGGTACAAACTAACCTCCAAGCCGACTTCAACAAAGTACAGCAATGGTTCAGCTCTCACCAGCTCTCCCTAAATGTTAAAAAAACTGTCACAATGACTTTTGGCACTAACAACAGCTGTCCAGACTCCCATCCCTTCCCTATTTCCACACCCGAGATGGTCAAAAACTCAAAATTGTCTCCTCATTCCGCTACTTGGGGGTATGGCTCAACTGCCATCTTTCCTTCTCAGACCACATAGATGCAATTTCAAAAAAACTACGCCCCCTACTAGATGCACTTTATAGAAACCACGGTAGCTTCCTTCCCCCCATCCAATGTGAACTGGTACAGAAGATGATACTCCCCTCCTTTGATTACTGTGACACTGTTTATGGTGCAGCCCCTAAGTCCACCCTATCTAACCTGGACACACTTTTCAAAGCCTTCTGCCACTTTGCTCTCAATGCCTCACCCCTTACCCACCACTGTGACCTGTACTATTCCCTGGCACTACTGTCCCTTGGAAACCAGCTCATTTCACACTGTGCTAAATATGTATCTAACCTATGGCTCGGCACCATCCCTTTCTACCTCTCCTCCATGCTCTCAGCTGCTCCCTTCCCCGCCCATTATCTTAGATCCTGCAACTACTGCCAACTATCAATCCCTAGGTGGAAGACTGCTGCTGGGAAAGCCGCCTTCTCACACCAGTTACCCAAGCTATGGAATGATCTCCCACCTCAAATTTGGCATTCCTCCTCTGCCCACTGTCTTTCTACTGACCTTGCTAACTTCCTCACCACTAATTGCTCCTGAACCTGATTTGGCCATGCGCCAATTGCTCCCCTCCCCACTGCCCAACCAGCAGCCTTAGCTTTGCTATAAATGTTGGCATATAGCCCCAACCTATGCACTTTTGTCCTGTGCCTTTTTGTCCTGCACCATCATGTGTTCTTTGACTCTTGTTGCTTATACCTGCATATTACTGTGTGCGAAATTTTCCCTTGTATTGCTGCTATATTTCAGGTAATTGTTATATGTTCAATACAATATCCAATGTACTCCATGCATTGTTGCTTGTAGTTTAATGCAATCGTATTGTTACATGAGGTCCCTGCACACTTATTGGTGCCCTCAGAGATACACCATAGACAGCTAGTGCTTAGGTATATGCTGTACTTACATATAGGGCTAAGGGCATCTACCGTATAAGAGTAGATGTCAGGATATGTATGCATGTTATTGTAATACACTTTGCTTGCCAATACACATATATTCTTCAATGTATTTTTTGTGTATTTCTTACTTATAAGATGTTAGGACACCTGTGTCCTTGGAATAATTATGATATATAAGTTGGCATTGCCAGCTTTCGGTGATTTGTACTACTACACTGAATTATGCAAGACTCTGTATAAGAACTCTTTTGTTTCACAAACTGATGACTACTACAAAATTGTATAATGTTATCTTGGACCATGGATCCTCCTCTAATTTAGCCAATAGGGCTCATCTCTGTAACTAGAAATATTTCTGTCTTACAGTAACCATAGTAATTATCATAGGTATATAATGTGAGACACTAAGTCTTGTACCTCGGAGATCCCAAGAGACACAAAGAAACCTCGAGTTATACGGAATGCTTAGCACTGGCTCCTGGTTCATATTGGTAAGAACTGCTTAGGGCAACTGTGATTTTATCCTTTTTGGTAGTAATAAACAAATTTATTACTCTAATGCAATGTCTCTGTGATTACTTGCATTCCCAATATTGCCAAGAACCTGATAGTGAGGTTTAGACCTCCTGACAGTATCCATATGCTGCTATTTGCCCCTGTTATTTGCTCAGTTGATAACCTGCATGTTATCCAACCCTCTTGTATCCCTTCCCCCCATGTCGCACCGGGAGATGAGCATCTTGTTGCCCAGTGTGCCTTTCCTGGTGAAACTATTTCAATAAATAAATAAATAAACATACTACAGTGTCAAATTGCAGACAAACCACATTGGGATCTGAGACCATTTTCTTCGGTTGTTTTATATTTTTTCTATTCAACCTTTGCATATTTGCTGTCCACTGCTAGTGAAAGGTGGGGGCTTACAACAACTCTGTTTATCCACTGAATCAGATTCACTGCTGCTGACCTTTCCACTCTGATGTATTTAATGCTCTTAAATGGCACCACTCAGGCAGCACTGGACATTAAACTGAAGCTCTTTGTTTATCCACTGGGACAGGTACAGTGCAGGCTCCCACCACCCACTCACCCATTGTGATGAATTTAGTTCTGGTAAAAAGTGGATAAAGCCCTCCGTTTTTCTACAGGTATCATGTTGGGGTAGGCTCAGTGCAAACTTACCCACACTGTGATGGATTTAGTGCTGGTAAGAGATGAGGGACTGACTAATCCACAGAGACAGCTACAGTGTTGGGGAAGGGACTGTGCTTGGTTTCCACACTGTCTGCATGTAGTCCTGGTGAATGGTGAGGGGCTTCCACAACTGGGGACTAAAGCCTTTTGTTTATCTATAGTGACAGGTATAGTGTGTGACTGGTGAACAGTAAGGGACTGGAACCACTGGAGACTGAAGCCCTCTATAAATCTACAGGGGCAGATGCAGTGTAGAACAGACAGTCCAAGGTTTCTGCACAGGGATAGATATAGTGCTGATGAAAGGTGGTAGACTGACAGCACTAGAGGCTGAAGCCCTCTGTTTATCACATGGGTAGGTACAGAGCAGGCAGGGACAGTGCAGGGTTCTCAGATTGATGGTTTCAGCACTGGCAAAATCTAAGGGATGGGCAACACTGGAGACTGCTCTATTGTCTTCATGTCCACAGTCTTTATTGGCAGGTCATTTTAGAAGGCAACCACCTTCTTGGACAAAATTTGCTTCTGAATGTTACCCCTAAATTTGCCATCTGTGACCTTCAGATCATGTCCCTGTGTCCTGCTGGAGAACATATCCATATGTTCAATCGTAGCAATACCCCTGAGAATGGGAAGATTGAGATCATGTCCCATCTCAGCCTGCTGTTGTGCAGGAAGAAGATGTAACAACTACTAGTAAACACAAATGTTGATATTATCTGTTAACTCTTTTTCAGGTATTCCTGTTTTGAAAGTGTGACTTTTTCTTAACAGTGATATCTAACCAGAAAGCCCACCAACATATTTGTTTTTATTTTTAGCACTGAACACATTCTCTTTACTGCTGTACTAAATGTAAACACTGGAGGAAATATGAAGGGATAGAGGGAAGCTTACAAAGGATGTCAGTAAGCATTTTATGCGACTCCATAGATATCCAGAATTAAAATAATGCTACATAAATTCACTACCACTAAGCAGTTTTCCTATGTGGGACAGTTACCGACAGGGTGTAAAAAGTTTGGGTTATTGAAAATATGATGGATCATAATGGTCTACAGAGCCCATTTTCTTAAAGCAGCAGTTTTGTCATAAAGAAAGAAAAAAGATGGGTTAGAATTGACAACTATTTGACATTTTTCACAATCTCCCCCTCAAAAATGAATACTGACACAATTTATCTTGCTGCAGTATAAGACCGCACCAAATAATTCAACAATTATGCTAAGCTGGTGTTTCTCTGCTTGACATATGTGTTGCATTCTTTTGGCAGGATCTTTATAGAGTACAGTACCACAACACATTTTCTTGACCTTATCCTAACTTCCATCTGAGTGCATCCTAACCCCCTTTCTGCCCTGATATCATGATATTTAGGGCTTGGTTAAATAAAGATGTTTCCAAATGTCCTCCCCGTGGACCAAGTGAAACTTTTTCAATGTCAAAAAAAGACTTGTAATGCATTCCATGTCCTTGAATAAATTTAATATGGAGTGGTTTTATACTTTGCACATTCTGGTGTTCTGTGATTCTAATATGTTCTCCTGTTAAGCTACGATGCTATGTTGAATTTTGCAAATTCAGGCTCATAACTTTGGTAATAGTCAATATTTTTGCCACAAATGTTCAACATAGCCATTTTGTTACAGCAACTCATGAATGTGACAGCTGTCATTTTCAACTCCTCCCCAAAATGTGTGTTTGCAGCCCAAAAGTTGATTTTGCGGTCCCTGCACAACATCTCCTTTAGGCCAGGAGTTGAATATTTTCTTTTCCCTTCTTTATGTGGCAGGGTCATCACAAAGCTGTGTTGAACAACTGGTGTAAAAATATTACAAAAAAATAATTTCCAATATTTTCAACTGAGATTCCACTCCTGCAGCCCTATCAGCTCTGACCAGAGTTTGCTTCTTACAGTTCTGACATGTTCTGCAATCTTACATCTCCATTTCCTTTTCATGAGACTTATATAACAAACATTTGTCAATGCCAGATGTTCACCACTTGCATTGCTGTTGTACTGAGTCTTGCCTGTACACATTTTTACTGTATAGTTTCCCAGGATATGCCAGATGAGGTGCAGAATCTCATTTCTATTGGTGTCCTGCTGTTACACATTTTCAGATTGCATTCACACATGATAGGCCAGATGAGAGGCAGTATGTAATTGACAATGGGCCCCCACATTTTGACCCACAGATTTTCAACAGTATTTTTATGACCTGAAGTTATAATCAAGACAGGTGAAAGGTTTTAAATACCATCCCATAGGTGATTTTGCAGTGTGACTGTGAAAAAAAAATCAGAGGGGATTTGAAAAATGGCACCTTTTCATGTTCAGGAAGTGGGTCAACACAAGGGGTATATTGAACATTAGGGACCAAAAGCTGCAAAAATAACGTTAGGAGTAAATGTTGAAACATTACATCATTTCTTTATAACTTAGTTGTTGTCTCACATTTTGAGCCCAAAATTTCAACAGTCTTTTTAAGACCACTCTTTCTGAACATGACGGGTGTAATTTACAAAATAGTTGCTGAAATCTCATTTTGAGCCACAAGTGCAAAAACACATTTTGGCCAGGATTTGAGAAAACGACAGCTTTCATGTTCATGAGGTGGTGTAGATAATCAGCTATGTTGAAAATTTGGCATCAGAATATTGAAAATTAACTAAGTTATGAGCTGCATTGAACATTTTCAATGTACACTCATAACTTTGTTGTTTTTTTAATATTTGTACACCACATTTTCAAAATAGCCTTCTAATGACTCCACCTCATGAACAAGGGCAGATAAAATGTTCAAACATTGCCAGAAAGGTGGCTTCATGTAGTAACCATGAAATCACCTTTTGGAATGGATTTGCATAATTTTCCCACCATTGTTCATGAGGTGGGGCCCCAAAAGGACATGTTGAAAATTTGGGAAAAAGTATTCAAAAATGACCATGTTAGGAGGACAACTTCAAAACCCATAGAAATGTATTGAACTGCATACCAGATTTCCTCAGTTCCTGGTCCAGCACTGAAGAGTGAAGATGGGTTGCCAGTACAGAGAGGATTAAGGCATTGGACTCCCCTAGGTAAGGAGGGGGTGGGAGGGGTCCTGATTGGAAAGGTAGTGTGGGGAGAGGGTAACAGCACTGGAGTGTCAGTGGCACAACAGACATTGATAGACATGTTTCTTTTTGCAGAGTGTATAAAAATAAAACAAAAGACTATGAGGGGACAGCTTTCTTTATGTCAGGTAACAACACTGGGGATTGGGTACCCCAGTTTTGCTGGTGCATTTGGTGGCATCAGAGGTGGGCTCCCCCAGTACTAGCTGGCACCAGGTGTTGGGCACCCTGGTGTTGAAAATAAAAAAACAAGGTGGGGTGTGGGGTGGTGTCTGCTAAGTGGGAGGGTCAGGTAGAGGGAAAGTAACATTGCACACAGGGCAGCAGCAACAGATATCTATGGAGAGTTTTATTTTCTACAGTGTGTATACAGATAAAAGACTAATGGTGGTAGAAGGGAGGAAGTAAGCTGTTGGTTAGCTAGGATCTGCAGCTTATCTGTTTGGTAGGAAAATCGGCAGACTAGGTTGGCCAAGTGGTCCTTATCTACTGTCAAATTCTATGTTTTTATGATGGACAGTTTTTTTTTTTTTGCAATGTGGCAGGAGAAAGCATCTGGAGGAAGGTGTGCACCATGCAAATAACTATGCAATGCAAAACAACAGAGACTGGTGCACTCACATTCACTAAAGTAGCCGAATCAAAAAGTGTTTCACTCCATTTCATACAGTTTTATTCACCATTCCAAAGACAAGCAACAAATCAAGTGCAGCAGTACTGGGATGTGCTTACATTTCACCGTTCTTACAGTGGCTTCATCAGAGTTCACTGGAATAGTGAATAAAACTGCTTGAACTGGAATGAAACCATTTTGGATTCAGCTACTTGAGTGAATGTCAATATACCAGTCATTGTTGTTTTGGCCAGTTTTCTTTATTTTGGGTACCAACACTGGTGACTGGGTACTATATGTTTGGTGGCACCAGGGGGTGGAATCCCCAGTATCATATCATGAAAAGAGGCAGGATGGAGGGTTCCATCCCATGCCATATATTGGGCACCCCGGTATCAGACAATTAAGAAGGGAGGAGCAATTGAATGCAAGAGAGATACTTGGTAGAGGGTGGGAGGGAATGGCTTTACATTGGGCAGGACCACAGCAGGATGATCTTGATGTTAATCAGCTCTGAATGCTGGGCCTCCCTATGCTGATCAAAGGAAAGAGACACACTATGATTTGGTCAGTATTTTTCCTTGAACCACAGAAAGTTCCTGCCCAGCAAGACCAGTACCGTGTCATGATCAATGTTATTGAGTGAAAAAGACCTGGACTCAAACCTTCTTAACTTGACATTTATTGTCTGTTAAACAGTAACAAAAAACTCTTAAACACAGGCCAGTCACTCAGGAGGAAAAGACCCAGCACTTTGCCAGTTAAGGCATCATCAGGAGGAAGAGTTCCAGAGACTGACACACATTTAAATTGTGCTTAATCAGTGACATCAACAGTAGCATCATAATCTGCAGTGCAGTTCACAAAAAGGATGGAAATAGAAATGCTTTTAACCAAAATACTAATATGCATAGTAATTTCTCTATGAAGTACAAATCAGCTGCAACACAGCATTATAATCACTTGCACATAATGAAAGCAAGGCAAAATACAAAAGCACTTGTTCACTTGGGAGCTTAAGCAACAGGATGGCAGAAAAGAGGCCAGGAGTTATATTTTGTTTTAAACTGAAATATTTGAATAGTTTGTTAGTGAAATTAGTTCTATGTGTTAAAAATTATTACCTTGAATTTGAACTGATACTTGGGCTGTGATATTGTAGGTTTGGGGATAGATGTTTGGCAGGGAAAATTAGAAGGTAATTTAAATGTGTTGTTTGCCTGGTGTTTGGTAAGAGCCTCCCACCCACCCTGTTTTGTAGGCTTTCTTAAATACTGAAAAGCCACTGGGGGTTGGGATTGAAGGGCTGAGTATTTCTGTTTGGGACTGAAATTTGAAGCAACAGGAGTTGGTGGGCCTGTGACATCATACGGTACCTGGAGTCTGCTTACACACACTGTTAGTGGGACTGAACACATACTGGACTGTATGTGTTTGTGAGACTTGGGAACTTTGTTGGTGGGGTTGAAATTGGGTTTGTAAATAACTACAGTCAGTCTAGAGAGAAACTGTACTCCAGGGTAAAGGGACTGAGAAAAGGGGGTGTGCTATTATAAACAGAGGGGGATAATCAGGGTGGCCATATTCCACCATGGCAGGCATCTTCGGAAGGGTTGTAGGCTGCACAGGCTGTGGGATGGCAATAATTCTAAATTGGGCCTGGAGAGAGGGAGGCTGCCCACTCTGTAGACAGCTATCTTGTATTAGGAGTGAGGTATATTGGTTAAGGAGTAAGCTGTGGGAGCTGGGGGTGTCCAAGGATAAGGGGTGTGGATATGGGCAGCAGAAGGGTGGGGCTGAGGGGAGACTGGGGCAACGCTCTGAAATTACAGGACATTATGCTACAGCAAGCAGAAGGGGGGATATTAGGGACAGAGGATCCTTAGATAGGGAAGTTGATGCTAAGGGGAAAGCGTACAGGGTGAAAATTCTGAATTCAAGGAGATTGGAGGGGGAAGAGTCAGGAGGGGCTGTTGTGCGGAAGCCTCAAAACAGCAGACTGTGGGAAGGGAGCTCCTAAGGTGAACAGTCAAGAGAGAAGAAGAGGGTCAGTTTAGAGATGCAGTCAGGGGAAACTCGGTTACTTGATGGAGGCTGACATAGAGTGTCACAATAAATTTGAGATACTAAGCATCCTAGAGGGGAGGAAGGGGTTGGTGGAAATGAGGAAACTTATACAGAGGCCGGGAGGGTCAGATACCCATAGGGCATCACAGAACAGCTATGGAAAGGATAGACATAGTCCCAGAGGAGAAGGGGAAACATAATGTTAAGCAAATGGGGAGATGCAACATATTCCAGACATGAGGGAGGGAGAGCATGATTGGAGAGGAACTGGGAGACAAGGAGGTGGGAGAGGAGCCCCCCTTCAGCAGGAAGGTCAGTACCAAGGATGGGGCCCTAGCTAAAGGGGACCCACAGAGAGCCTCTGGAGACAGGGGTACTATTACAAGGGGGATGAGGGTGCGGGGGAAGGGGAAACCATCAGGGCCAGGATAAATGGTTCAGATAAGAGAGGGTTAAAGGGGACACCTATTCAGAGGGGGTTTGAGTTAAGTGGGAAAAATAGCAAGGGAGGCAGAAAGGGGAGGGTGACAAGGGGGTCTCTAATAAGGCAGGAAGACTCCCATGAAATTGCGATCATGAATAAAGTGGGGGGGCTGAGAGGGCATAGTGGAGGTAACCATAAGGATGATGGCGGTGTTAAGGTTCAGTTACTGGGAGACTCGATGATTAAGGGTATCCATTGGGAGGGACAGGGGGATGGATGCCATAGCCAGGTGAAGGTAGTGAGTATCTCTGGGCTGACGGTGCACAAAGCAAAGTTCATGGTGTGTGAAATGGTTAGGGATTGTGGAGGGAAACCGGATTTCCTGGTGCATTTGGGAACTAATGATCTAGAGGGAAATAGCATTATGGAAATCCAAGCAAGGTTCCAAGAACTTGCCAGAGTCTGTCGGGATAATGGATGCAACATTTCCTTTTTGGAGATATTGCCAGTACCAAAGGCCTCAGTGGAGAAAAAAATGAAGCTCACAGAGGTTAATGACTGGCTGAGGAAGTGGGGTGAAGAGAATGGGTTGGGGTGTTAGGGAACTGGAATGGAGTTTGGGAGGATAAGGACTATATGCCAAGGACAGGTTTCATCTTGCCCCATTAGGGAAGAAGTCCTTAAACAGGGGATGGCTGACTACATACAAGAAAGGTGGGGTTTAAACTTGTAGGGGGAAGGGATAAGGGAGGGCTGACCGAAGCCCTCCTCCAGATGAGGGGAGTAGCCTTCAAGCCCAAGGGGGGGGGGAAACAGACTGGAGGTGGAGGTTTCAGGAGGAGCAGGGGAGGATGGAAGTATAAGGAATCTGGGTGGGGTTCGACAAAAGGATCAGGGATAAGGGGTGGGGGTTAGTGTTAGTAAATGCCAGGAGCTTGGGAAACAAGTTGCCAGAGTTCCAGGCCATGCTGTTCGATGGGGTGAATGTATGGCAGTCACGAAACGTGGCCAACAAAACCATGACTGGGACCTAAATGTACAGGGGTACACTATGCTTAGGAAGGATAGAAAGGAGGGCAGAGGGGTGGAGTGGCTATGTTCATTAGAGATGACATAGAAATTGCTATGGTAGAAGAGGCAGGGGAAACGTGGAGGCCTTATGGGTCACCCACGATCCCCAGCAGGAGATAAGGTCAAGCTGGGAGTAGCATATAGGCCCCCAGGATGAGTGATGTTCTAGAGGATGGTTTGCTGGACAACATCATTGCCCAGTGTGGTCCAAAGGGGAAGGAGTGGTGTTGATGGGGACCTTAATATGCCAGGTACTAACTGGGAACCATGTCCTCTAAGGTGGCCAAGGAGCAGAGGCTGCTGGATGGCTTCCAGGATGTGTTCTTAACACAGCATGTGATGGAGCCCACAAGGGAGGGCATGTCCTGGATGTGGTTCTGGCAGATGGGGATCTGGTAGGGACATGGTTGTACAGGACCCTGACTGGGAGTGACCACAATACTGTCTGGTTTCAAATAAGCATTGGGAGTGGGGGTGAGATCTAGGACACTGGCAGTGGACTTCAGGGGCAGACTTTATGGGCATGGAAATATTCTCAAGGATCACTTGAAGGATTACCTCAACAACAAGTGTGGAAAGGAGATGGGAGGTCATAAACAGGGACTTCATGAGGCAGTCAGGATCTGCGCTAAGTTGAAACATAAGGAGCAAGGTCACATAAACCATGCTGGTGGTCCAGTGAGGTCCAGGTAGCAGTCAGAGAAAAGAGCTGCTTACAAAAATATAAAACAACAAGAGGATAGGGATAGGAAATGTACCAGCTTGCATCTAGAAAAGTCACCCGTATGGTGAGGGAGCAAAAGTCCAGTAAAGAACAACGGCTGGCACAGGGGATACATGGAGGGGAAAAGGGTTCTTCCGGTACATTGGGGAGCGGAGAAACAAGAGCCATCTCAGCAGATTGAGATCAGAAGGAGGGTGGGAGAGGCGAGGGACCAGGCAGAGGTATTTACAGTACTTTGCCTCTGTGTTCACTAGGGAGGGGGATGGGATATCTACAAAGCAAGGCACAAAGGGGATAGAAGCGGCAGGGAGTGGGATCAGGGGAGCAGCAGAAATGGAGCAAAAGGGAGGGAAAGGTACCCCAGGGGTGTCACATCTGGATAAGGATAAAAAGACCAGTAAGGTGGAGGGGACGGATGATGCCATCCCCACCAAAAGGGTGTGGTTTGCCCTCAAGGCCCTAAAGAAAGACAAATCTCCTGGGCCGGATGGCATTCATCCGAGAGTACTATGGGAATTGGCGGACATACTGGCTGCACCCCTGGCGGAGCTTTTCAACAGGTCACTTGAGACAGGGAGGGTACCTAGGGATTGGCGAGGCACATGTGGTACCAATCCATAAGGGGGTCAAAGAAGTACCAGGAAACTATAGACCCATCAGTTTAACCTCGTGGTGGGAAAATTAATGGAAGTATACTAAAGGAACAATTGGGGTTTACTTGGAGGAGGTGGGAGGTCTGGATAGTCGGCAGCATGGGTTTGTGCCAGGTAGATCATGTCAAATCAACCTTGTGGAGTTCTATGAACAGGTAACATCAGAACTGGACAGGGGTAAGCCTGTGGATGTATTATTCTTGGACTTCAGCAATGTTTGACTCTGTCCCCCACAATGGTCTGGTGGAGAAACTGATGGGGTTAGGAGTAGGCCCTTTGATGGTCAGATGGATTGAAAGCTGGATAGCTGGACTCACTCAGAGAGTAGTGGTCTGTGGGAGCTCTCGAACCCACAGAGGTTGGTAGTGGGGTACCACAGGGCTCGGTTCTGGGTCCAATCCTGTTTAATGCATACATATCAGACATCAGGGATGGTATAGGGTGTGAAATGAGTCTCTTCACAGATGACTCCAAGATGGGAGCAGTAGTTGAGGGAGAAGAGGGGAGGTTGGCCCTGCAAGGGGACCTGGACACCCTGGAAAGCTGGGCTCACACATGGAAATTAAATTTCAATATCACCAAGTGCAAGGTGTTGCATCTTGGTGGGGAAACCTAAACACAGGTACACCTGGGAGGGAGGTGCTGGAAGCCTCAACAGGGGAAAAAAGACCTAGGGGTCATGGTGGATACATGTATGAATAACACTGAGCAGTGCAGGAGAGCAGCTAGCAAGGCAAACAGGATGTTGGGATGCATCGCAGGGGATTACCTCTAGGAGCAAGAAGTGATTCTGCCACTGTACAATGGACTGGTTAGACCACACTTGAGTACTGTGTACAGTACTGGAGACCACACTTGAAGAGGGACATACAGCTCCTGGAGAGGGTACAGAGGAGGGCAACAAAGATGATACGAGGGCTAGAGGATTTGACTTACGAGGACAGACTTGAGGAGCTCTGCCTGTCATTGGAGGAGGGAGGAGAGACAGGGGGACATGATTGAGGTCTTCAAGTACCTCAAGGGAATAAATAGGGTAAACATGGAGGGATCTTTAGACTAAAGCAGGGAGGCATCCACCAGAGGCATGGTTTGAAGTTGGAAGGTGGAAGGTGAGGGGAAAGAGGAGGAGGTTTTCACTGAGAGGGTGGTGGACCCTTGGAATCTCTGCCTGGTGAGCTGGTTCAGAGATCCACAGTGGAGAGCTTTAAGAGAGGTGGGACAGACACAGAAAGTGGATGTATCAGATGATAGCCTGTCCGGGGGTGGGGATGGATGATAGGGGTTTCTGGAGCACAAGGGATGGGAGGGTCTCGGCACCCAACTAAGGATCTAGGTTCGAGCAGACTTGATAGACCATAAGGCCTAATCTGCTTGCAAATAGTATGTTAGTATGTTAGAACAATGGAAATAAGTAGAGCTGTTAGCTGGATAAAAAAAGCAATCGCCCAGTAACAGAGGCTGTCGTTTAGAAATGGACGGTCCTGGGAATTCACTTAGAATTTTTATCCATACTCTGGGTTGTGATATTAGAAAATATAGAGGTAGTGAGACCATACTATATTGAACCTGGAATAATCAAGAACAATAGAAAACCAGTGCCTTATAGATATAGAACTCCTGAGTAATTACTTCAAGAAGGGCTTCAGGTCTCACATTTCATTCAGTCCACGGGGTTTAACTGTGTTCAATTTAAAAATCCAAAAATATTCTCTCTGTAACAATGTTCTGACTCTACTATATCGTCCCCTCTTTTGGGTGGTTTTACACACTCAATCCCCACAAATTTCAGATATTTTGGATCAGAATTATGATGAACTGTAAAATGCCTCCCAACTGCAATATCTATTTTTTTAATTCAAAATAGTATGAATATGCTCCTAAATATGTTCTTTGAGCATCCATACTGTTCTCCCTATGTAGCATAAACCACAGGTACATCATAAAATGTAAACAACAAACATGGTTCTACAAGAAAGGAAATCCCTGATTTCAGCTGCAGTTTATTTTATTGGTTGTTCAAATTGTTTTCCTGGAATCATGTAGCTGCACTAATTGCAGTTAACGAATGTATGACACCTACTTGGTTTACTAGGTATCCAGGTGAATGGTGTGCTTTTTTGTCTTAAAAATTGGCTATGTACCAAATTCCCGCTAATGTTTTTATCTCTCCTGAATGTAATTCTGGGCTAATTGCCTAGTTTTTTTTTTTTTTTGTCAGGCCGCTCAGTAATATGGGCCAGTTTCTCCAAATGATAAATGATATTCCTAGTCCTGCCTGTTACATGATTGTAGTCTGTCACAAATGTAATTGTTTCTTTACTTTTGTTTCTCCTGCTTTGACCACATTCATTGTAAATGAGCTCACTTTGTGTTTTGGTCTTCACTTCTGCAAGTACTTTATTTGGAAGATTCTCCTCATATCCCCTTTTAAGGACCTATTCTTCAGCTCCAAATCCTGGGTTATAAAGTCAATGCTCTCCATGCAGTTATAGTGGATATGCATGCATTGAGTATATGGGATTGCTTTGTTTAGGGATACTGTGTGTGCACTGTCATATCATAACAGAAAATTAATGACTGTCTCTTTCCTGAAGCCATTTGTTGTAATTGTATGTGTAGTGGGATGTACCATTAAAATTACACCAAGGAAATTGATGCTGGTTTTATCAAAAGTGGATGTAAACCATAAATTTAAATTGTTTTTATTTAACCAGCCAACACACTCCATAGCTGACTTCCATATGCAAATGAAGTCATTGATATATCTATACCAGGTTGTTATATTCTACAAAAATGGATTAACTTCTGAATTGTATATAGTTTATTTTTCCTATAATTCTAAAATCAGGTTAGCATATGTGGGTGTCATAAAGGTACCCAAAACTGTTCCACATATTTGCAAAAACATTCCCTGGTCAAAATCAAATATGTTGTGAGTCAAAACAAACTCTAAAGATTTAGTGATAAAACTGATAGGTATGGCCTCATTGAATCAGCTTTTTTTTCTAAAAAAATAACAACAGGACTTTCTCCCATCATATGTTTAATTGATATATAAAGGGTCTCTGCATCAATACTAAGCCAGATAAGGTTTTTCTGTCATTCTTGTTTTGTAAGTTTGATCAACACATCTTCTGTATCTTGCAAATGGGATGGAACCTCAGGTACACATTTCCAAAGAAATAAGTCAATAAAGGCACAAATGTTTTCTGTGAGAGACCCTATACCTGATACAACTTGTTACCCTGGTGACTTTACCATGTCTTTGTGTACCTTGGGGAGAATGTAAAGTGTATGTAGAAATGGATTTTCACTCAACTGAAACTTCAATTCCTCATTTGCAATTGACCCATCAAACACTCCTTCCTGCAGGAGTGTTGAGAACTCCTTTTTGAATGTATTTATAGGATTTCAATTCAGCTTTCTATAATTGTGTTCATCAGATGGTAGGTTAAACACAAAATGTTTATGATGATCTCTGTCTAGCACAACCATGTTCCAACCCTTGTCTGCTGTTTAATAATTTCTTCATTTTTTGACAAATTGTCTAAAACTTGCTTTGGGGGGTGGTTGTTGTGCCAGCGTGGATCCCTACTGTGTTCTAAAAGCTCCTTAACCTGAGATAAGACAGTTCTTTCAAATGCACCAATAATGGTGTTATTAACAATGAGGCAACATCTAATTTAACCCTAAACAACTCCCTTCTAGTTTTCTCAAATCCAGATAGGGTCTCACCTTCCATCTGACTGTGCAGAGCATTTTCATTCCATAGATCACTGAGTAACTCCAAATTATGTGAGTCCAGACTTCATTCTGTAAAATCCAATGTGGGGTACTGACAGAACAGTTGTTGTGAGATATGTTAATTTCTAGCATCTGTTAAACTATTTCTTTCAAGTTGTCTGTGTACCCCATTTCTTTGTTGTTAATAGTAGTTGTGGTCAATGTTCCAAAGTGATATTTTAGCTTGATCTTCCTAAAAAAATCGATAAAGATCCATATGGTGCAGAAAGTCACTTTTATGTGGTGTTGATATAAAGTTCAGTCTTTCGAGCAAAACACTCTCTTCTTGTTTTGTTAACTGGAAGATTTAAGAAGTAGAACGCTGCAGTTTCTTCCCTCTGAGATTCCTTCTGACACTTATACCTACAGCAGTAATATGGGCCAGTTTCTCCAAATGATATTCCCTATCATGCACATACATTCCAAAAAATCACAGAGAAACACAGCTAAAATTACATGGGCATTTTTTTCTGTGTTAAAGTTCTGCATGAGCAAAATGTTTAAACTATCATAACTTTTTAAATAATTAAGGTTTAAGTGTACCAGTTAAGTGTTTGTCATGGAGGGGACGTAGAAGGTATACAACATATTTTGATCTAAACAAACATTTACCAATAAGATATGGTTCATTAAAAATTTAAATAATCCCAAAGGAATGTGTTATGATTTTTTTAAAATACACCTGAACTATGAATGCTTTCCTCCTACTTTACTTGCTCATCAATGTGTTCAATGGGGATTTCTGTGTCCAAGTATCTCAGTGTTGCTAATTATAGAAACCTCCCTGTTCTCAGCTGCAAATGTCCTCCCTCACTCTCATGCCCAATGCTTGTTTTGTGTTTTTTATATTTTTACCATCCCCCTCCCAGCTCATTCAACCCTCCCTTACCCTCATGGCTGATGCTTTTTTTATTTAATAAATATTCAATGACCTATGCAGCCAGTATGATGTTATGCTTGTACAACTGTGTTACTTGGTTTGGCCATTCGCACTCTCTGTTCCAGAGGAATTACCACCCTGTAGGGGTACCAAAGGCAAGGAACCCTCAAATAAGGTTCCGCCACTAGAGGTGCAGTGGGATGATTCCCTTGGCTAAAGGTACCTTAAGAAGCATCCTCAAAAAGAAAAGTAGTAGCTGCAAGGCATAGAAACATAGATTTTGATGGTAGATAAGGACCGCTTGGCCCACCCCGTCTGCCCATTTCCCTACCTAATGGATAAGCTGCAGATCCTAGTTAACCAGCAGCCTACTTCTTCCTACCCCAACCCCCTAGAATTGCCTTATGACTGTCCCATGCATGCTTGAATTCCACCACTGTTTTGACTCCACAACCTCCTCCAGAAGGCCATTCCATGCATCCACAACCCTCTCTGTGAAAAATACTTCCTTAAATTACCTCTGAGCCGCCCCCCTTCTATCTTCAAATTGTGCCCCCTTGTTCTTGCACACCTCTTTTTTTGAAAGATGCTACCCTCTTGGACTTTGTTGATTCCCTTGAGGTACTTGAAAGTTTCTATCATGTCCCCCCTCACCCTCCTTTCCTTGAGGCTATACATATTTAGCTCCTTAAGTCTCTTTCTTCATATGTCATCTGGTGCAGACCCTGCACCATTTTAGTTGCCCTTCTCTAGACAGCTTCCATCCTGTCTATGTCTTTGCAGAGATTGGGTCTCCAGAACTGCAGGCAGTACTCCAGATGGGGTCTCACCAACTGTCTGTACAGAGGGATAATAACTTCCTGTTTTCTACTGGTGATGCCTCTCCCTATGCATCCCAGTATCCCCCCAGCTCTCTTTGCATAGTAGTGGATTAGGCACCAGGCAGCTTGGTAACATAATGAGATGTGCAGGTTAGCAACAACATGAGTATAATGGGTTGCACTGGAGACTGAGAAGGCTTCCTAAGGAGAGAAGGAATGGCAAGTAGCGATACCATCCACCTCCATCCAACAGTGGAACCTACCTAAAGGAAACAGGGAGCTTTATCTAAGGCTAGCTAAAGTTTATGACCTGAGGCATGGAGGAGGGAAAAAAACCTTTGAGGAGGAAATCTCTGGTGATCCAAGGCCTAGGTTGCTTTCCCTCCTGGCTAGGGATGTTTTGTTTAGTGACGGCTCTATTGCTGCAATTTAAAAACCCAGTTAAAGGGGGTGGAAAATATTCCAATTTGGTGGAAAGCTGTCACTCAGTCCCTCTAATGTGAACACCACAGAAGCTTGTGAGAGTGCTCTGCACCATCGTGAGCAACCAAGGCAAGACGAGGAGATCAGTGACTGCTGAGGCACTCACCTGGCCTACCCACCTTAAAAACAAACCAGGTGAACCAGAGGCAGTCTTAGGGAGAATGTGGTGAAGGTGTCTTGCTAGTAGATTACTATAGCAAAAGAAGATCACTGTAACCACCCTTGCTGGCTAGTCTTAAATTCTACACCAAGAGCTGCCATTGAGTCTCAAATGACAAAAGCCAGGCATGGAGTGAGGACATTCTCAGATATGGACTAAGCGAGAAGGGCCACACCTCAAGTCAGGCATGCTCAAGGTGCGGACTTCACAGGTGCAGAAAGAGAGTGTCAACTGCAGGGATGCCCTGTGCCATGGAATGGTTAAGGCTGGCATGCCCCAGAAAACAATTGAGAAGGAGTTAAATGAAGCGTTGAGTGCTGGGATCCTCATATAGGTCAGACATGGTAGTAATGAGAGTTGAGCAAATGAATTTCATAAGCAATGAGTGGACCTGCACATAGATCAGTAAGCTGAGTAAGCAAAGGGTTGGACCTGTGCGGAGGTCAAAGGAGCAGCAAATATGAACAGCAGGGCAAGCCAACCATGCCATCAAAGAAACCAACGAAAGGTAATGAAATACTCATAAGATTTTAGTAGCGAAGGCAGGATTTGAACATGAGTTAAGTATACCACATGGAGCCACGGCTCCTCAACAACACCTCCAGAACCCCACCATAGTAACAACAAGAAAGAGATGGGAAGGCGCCATGACCCACATGCAGATATTAAAACTAGTTTACAGCATCCGTAGTAGCTTAGTTGACCTTCAGAGTATTTTATTTTATTTTATTTAGCTTTTGTTGACCGGGTAAGTGCACTAGACAAATCCTGCCTATTTTCAGGCACGACCCGGGGGAGGGGGATACAGATGAATGCCAACTGACCTTGAACCAGATTAAGCTGTTGGTGGTATTTTTAGTGAATGAGGGAAATTTAGCCAGGACACCGGGGAAATTCCCCTACTCTTTTCGATAAGTGCCATGGGATCTTTAATATCCACCTGAACTACCACCAATCCAGGCAGATGGGACCTCGGTTTAACGTCTCATCCAAAAGATGAATAGCAGTGTGTAAATGTAATAAAGCAGCATCAGTACTGAGTAATTATGAGTTATAGGGGTAGCAATTTGAATGAACATAGACTGTAGGGAGGCAACACTCTGAAAGCAGCAAACTGGCTAGGCAGTGCAGTGAAAGTAGCAGCAATGAGGTACATAGTATAAGTTCAGGAAGCAGGATTAAGCTACATGGGCTAGGGTTCTGACTGAGTCAGCCTGAATCAGGTGAAAACAATTAAGGTGCAGAGCATGGAGAGCAGCAGCTGGGAAGCAGCTTGAGCCTAAACACACAGATAATGACTGCATTTGCATTGTAAGTAAATAGGAACAAGTAGCATGAGCTCTGGATTAGCAAACATACAAGGATTTTAGAAACAGAAGCCCCCCAAAAAGAATGCAAAACAAAAGACACAAAAACATAGAAGAACAGGAAACAAACAACATAAAGAAAGACACAGCTGTAGGCAAGCAATACAAACTAAACGCAGGTGAACAGAAAAACAGAAGTCCAGTAAAAACAAGCAGAGGTCAAAACACAGCAAGGCGGGGGGCAAGCCACAGCAGCTGCAAAGAACAGACCAGCAGAGCCTCCGGCTAGAAAGAAAAAGTGCTTGAGAGAGAAGCTCAGAGGAACTGTTTATGTAGCACTGGAAGGGGGAGTGGCTGGCTGCTTGCCCAATGAACTACAGCAATAGTGTTCCAATTAATATCATCACCCTCCCAGCTTAGTTGACCCTCCTTTGCCCTCATGATCACTGTTTGTTTTGTGATTTTTGTTATTGATACCCCACTGCTAGTTCAGCCAACCTGTCCTTGTACTCGTGCCTGATGCTTGTTTGTGTTTTTAATTAATACTCTCTTCTCAGCTGAGCTAAGCTGGCCATCCTTCACCCTCATGCCCATTGCTGTTTTTTTAATTGAAACCCTCCCCCTCTCAGATCAGCTGATGCACCCTTGGCCTCATGCTCAATGCTTATTTTTTTTATTAATATCCTTCCACACCCAGCTCAGCCTAACCTTCCTTGCCCTGATGCCTGATTTGTGTTTTTCTAAAATACCCTCCAACTCCAAGCTCAGCTGACCCTCCATCAAATTCATGCCTATGCCCATATTTTCATTATTTTCTTCCCCTTCCAGCTCAGCTGACTCTCCCTCACCCTTATGCCTATTTTTATTTAATAAATATTCATACCCTTCCCCTCCCAGCTCAGCTAACTCTCTGTCATTCTCATGCCCAATGCTCATTTAGTTTTTTTATTAATAGCTTCCCCCTCCAAGCTCAGTCAGCCCTTCCTTATCCTTATGCCTGATTTTTTTTGTTTTTTATGAATAACCTCTCCCTCCAGCTCAGCCTACCCTTCCTCACCTTCATGCCCAAAGCCCATTTTTATTTTATAACTAAAAGAACTGTACCCCCAGCTCAGTCGATCCTTTGCCACTCTCATGCTCAATGTGATTTTATTTTTTTATTTATACGGTCCACCTCAAAGCTCAGCCTACCCTCCCTTGAACTCATGCTCAATACTCTATTTTGTTAATACTCTCCCCCTTTTAGATTAGCAGACCCTCCCTCCTAACCCTCATTCCTGATGGTCCTTTCAAATAAATAAAATTCCCCCTCCAAACTCATCCAACCCTCCCTCACACTTATTCCAAATGCTCATTTTGTATCTTTTTAATACCCTTTCCCACCCAGCTCAGCTGACCTTCCCTTGCCTTCATGCCCAATACTTGATTTGTGTTTTTTAATACTGTCCAACTCCAAGTTCTGCTGACTCTCCCTCGCTTTCATGCCTGATGCTAGTTTATATTTTTTTAATAATATCCTCTCCCACTCAACTCAACTGATCTTTCCTCAACCTCTTGCCCAGTGTTCATTTTTTTAATTTTTCCTCACAATTCAGCCAACCCTCCATTGCTTTCATGCCTGATGCTTGTTTTTCTTTTTTAGTAGCCTCCTTCCCCAGCTCAAATGCCCTCAAGATTGTTTCTCATTTTTTAATTAAAAACCTCTCCCTCCATATCAGCTAATTATCTCTTGGCTTCATGCCCGGTGCTTATTTTTTTATTAATACCCTCCACTTCTCAGATCAGCTGACCCTTCCTCACCCTCAGGTTCAATGCTCATTTTTTTATACTACCCCCCAGCTCATCTAACCCACTGTCATCCTTATGCCCAATACTTGTTTAGGTTTTTTTATACCCATCCCCTCCTACCTCAGCCAACCCTCCCTTGTCCTCAAGCTTGATGCTTGTTTTTTGTTTCTTTTTTATTATTGATCTCCCTCTCCCAGTTCAGACTAACCTCCTTCATCCTGATGCCCTTTTTTATTTAATAAATAAAAATATTGTCCCCCTCCCACCTCAGTCAACCCTCTGTCACCCTCATGTTCAATTCTCATTTAGGTTTTTTATTAGTACCTTTTCTCTCCCAGCTACGCCAACCCTCCCTCACATTCATATCCAATGCTCATTTTTATTAATACCCCCTCTCAGCTGAGCGGATCCTCCCTACCTCCCCCTCCCATATTCCTGATGTTCCTTTAGATGATAATAATATCTTCCCCATCCCTACTCAGCCAGGGTTCCCTCACACATATTCCCATGCTCATTTTATGATTATTTTATTAATGCCCTTCCCCACCCAGCTAAGCTGACCCTCACTTACCCTCATGCCCTGTGCTTTTTTTAAATACCCTCAAACTCCTGGCTCAGCTGACCCTCCCTCCCTTCATGCCTGATGCTCACTTTTTTGTTAATAATATCTTCTCCAACCAAGCTCAAATTACCCTCTCCCACCCTCTTGCCCAATACTCATTTTTTTACTTTCCTCCCCCTCCCTGCTCAGCCATTCCTTCCTTTCTTTCTTGCATGATGCTTGTTTTTTTTATTCATAGCCTTCCTTCCCACCTCAGAGTACCCCATCTTTCACATGCCCTATGCTTGTTTCTTATTAGTATTACCTTCCCCCTCCCAAATCAACTAATCTTCCTTCACCCTCATGACTAATGCTCATTCTGTGTTTTTTTTTTATTATTACACTCTCTTGCTGGCCACTAAGCTGCTCAGGTCATTCTGAGCTCTTTGAAGAGCTCAGAAACTTAATTTTTAATTGTAAAGTCCTGCTTTGGGGTTGTTGAAGTTTTGAAGGTTTATCTTTGCTGCTTTGCTGTGAACTCTCATGTAATGTTACCATGTTCACAATACATGGTTTAATTGTAGAGACTTTTGTAATATAGTTAGTGCTTTCAGAAAGTCAGCAGTAGGAGTGAAAGTTTTTTATTTATTTATTTTAGTTTTAGGAAAATGGTGGTGCACAAGCAAGGGGTAATAGAATCTGGCTACTTAAGGAAATGTTGCTGCCTGGCTAACAGCATCTCAGATTTTATTATATTTATGGTGTGCAGGAATAATGCTGGTCATCATGTATTCAAGTGCTGTAATTTCAAGTACAATATAAAGTTGTGTTTGGGAAGAGTGATGAGTTCAGTGTGATAAGAGAGTCAAGTGATTCTACTGGATGCCATGTCCTGGACCATTTCATTTTCTGGGACCCTGGCCAAGTGGAGATCTGTTGTGCAATCTTCTCTCAGGGCTGTCCCTGCCATCCCATTAATTGACTCAGCATAGGTTGCCTGATTGAGAAGAAAAGTGTCAGTGTTCATCAAAGAGCACAAGTGGAGGGCTGCTCTGCAAGGGCAGGACTCGGACTTTGCCATCTGAAAGTTAGGACCAGTGAGAGATGAAACAGAGGTTACAGCTGGTTGAAGTCTCCTCATAGCCATGGGAGTAAAGAGGTTGAAACCACTAACACAAAACAGGACTGCACTCCAAAAGCAAAGATACAGACATTTCCATTTATTGTGTACACCGCAGTTCACAAGCAGTTGTTGAAGGCAAGTCCAACCAGAAGCCCTGGTGCTTTGATCTTGTAGATCATTTGTCAGGGAGCAGGTTTCTGGTAACAGTTGAGTTGTTTAAATATCACCAGTATAATGGTGTTATAGATCAGCTGATAGGTACTATTAACATAGCTTCAATGGAATATCTTACGTAAAGAATGTTCATCAATACGCAAAGAAGTGTTTAAATAAAAAAAAATTACATTAGTTTCAAAAACAATTCCTTTATACAGAGAAAAAGTAAATAATATACCCTCTACTTTTTAGAAAAAAACAATTAATATATAGGCAACTGATGTTTACTTTATCATCTGGAGAAGAAGAATAACAGAAAAAACCATAATACAAAATAATTTTTTCACTCAGTAGATTGACATTAAATGAAACACAAAGCAGCTTAACATTATAATAAATCACTTACTGAAGTACAATATTAATAAGGGATATGGAAAACTAAATATGCATACATTGTTTGGTGCTAAATTGCTTAAGCCCCTTTAACATAACAGTATTTTGCCATGATTTGCTGTGAAGAGAAGGTTTTAGAACCTGAAGGATTTAAACTAACAACAGTTGAAACTAACAACAACAAAACTGGAAAGGGACCTGGGGTAGTCATATCAGATGACTTAAAGGTAGGCAAGCAATGTGAGAGGGCAGTAAGGAGGGCTGGGGGGATACTGGGATGCATAGGGAGAGGCATCAACAGTAGGAAATGGGAAGTTGTTATCCGTCTGTACAGACAGCTGGTGAGACCCCATCTGGAGTACTGTGTGCAGTTCTGGAGACCCAATCTCCGCAAAGACATAGACAGGATGGAAGCTGTCCAGAGGAGGGCAACTAAAATGGTACAGGATCTGCACTGGAATACATATGAAGAGAGACTAAAGGAGCTTAATATGTATAGTCTCAAGGAAAGGAGGGAGAGGGGGGGCTTGACAGAAACTTTCAAGTACCTCAAGGGAATCAGCAAAGTCCAAGAGGGTAGCATCTTTCAAAAAAAGAGGTGTGCCAGAACAAACCACCAATCCTTTTCAAATTATTTTCCCTGATTGCAAAACCTGCAAGTGTTGCAGATTCCACACTTTTGCATACCGACTGGTTTGACCGGTAGCCAAGTGTGTTGTACAGTTGTTGGTTCAGAGAAATGACTGGTGACTAGCTTGTACCTCAAATTTCTGCCTCTACTGAAAGTGATTCTTTGTTTTGTGTCAATGTTGTCAAAAAATTGGAATTCACTCATGAGGATGGGCAGATAATTAATGAGACTATTACCAACTGTACCTGATGCTTGATTAAATTCATTGATGAATGAAACAGAGAGAACAACATCCTGATTTTCTGTTTTAGGTGTTAAAAGGGTGAGCCTGTCTCTAGACACAGCTTTTTCATATGCCTATCCAAGACTTCGGTTGTACATCACCTGTTTAAGTTCCCTGGCTTGTTGTGCAAAATCAGTCTTCTGTTCACAGTTGCATTTAATGCTCAGGAATTTATGCAAGCAATACTACCTGACAGGGTGGGCTGTATTGAGCAATACTGGACCACCCAGGATCATAATGAGGCCTGATGCCACATGCAGAGGGCCTTATTGCACCTGGGAAGGTCTGGTATTGCCTGATATCACCCACCCTGGAGGATATTATTGAGCTTTGAAAATGGGCTATTGATAGAATATTAATTAAATGCTTGAACGATTATTTAAAAATGTAAAAAAAAAAAGAAAGTAAAAAATAAATGCAATGTAATTTTGTTGTAAAATCATCCCTGTACTGGTATACCTGGCAGTAGAAGGTGGTGCAATTTTGTATATAGATTTTGTTCAACTTGCCTTATTGTTGGAGGTCTCCCCACTCTTGCACAAATGCGATGGGAGAGCACAGAAAACAAAAAAGGCAGATAGAGATTGCAACACAGCTTATTTCACACACACACACACACACACACACACACACACACACACACACACACACACACACACACACACACACACACACACACACACACACACAAAATATGTTGTATCGTTTAGTGTCCTGATTGCCTGGAGCTCCAGCTCAGGAACCAGTCCCGTTACTAGCAGGACAGCAATGAAACACAACCTGTCTGAGGAGTCCCACCACTACCTGAAGCTCAGCAGGTCTGGATGAGGAGATGGGGGAGAAGGATAAACATAGGGCCAATCCACATATCGACACTCTCTTGAAGCTCTGTTCCTGTTCTGATCATCGGCAAGTTGCTACCAACCACACTGTAATCAAGGTGCTAGTACTATGGATAGTTACCACCAGAGCAAGTGGAGCACCTGGGCTTGGTATGGGTTAAAAATAAGCTTAAATACCTGGGTATCTACTTAAGTACTTCCCCTGTTAAAATAAAACAATGTAATTTAGACTCACGTCTTGCACAGCTTACAGTCAATTTGAATCGATGATCCCTTCTTTCTCTATCTTTATAGGGTAGGTTGAGCATTTTAAAAATGAATGTGCTTTCTTGTATTTTATATCCCTTATAGATGTTGACTCAGGCCTTACCACAATCATGGTTTTCACAGATACACCATTTAATGTCTGAGTTCCTCTGGTGACATCAACCACCCTGCAGAGCCCTTCATAAGTTGATGTTGCCTAAAATTAGTGGAGGATTGCATGTTCCCAACATTTATTTGTACTATTTGGCTATTCATTGTTCTAAAGTTTCTTTATGGCTTAACCTAGATTCAGCAGACCAGGTGTTGAACTATATTCTGCAATGGTTGAGTATTGAACATCATAAATGCTCTCAGTCTAGACTGAACAGTGTCTCCCTGTTATACACCTTACCAAAGCAGATCCTTTCTTCTTTAAAAGGTTCCCTTTTAGATGTTTCTGTGAAGATTCATAGGCAACTTTGTTCTTTTTTGCAAGTTTGTTCAACACTGGATGTTATGTAGACCTTACTGGGGAATTTTAACTTTAAAATAGTCAGTCAGGTGCTCAATAATTTCTTTTGGCCCTTCGGTGGTGTGTTTATGGTTGACCATTTTTTTGGATCAGGATAGATGGCTTACTTTTTTGGAAGCTCAGGACAGATTTAATTGCCCACTTTTTTTCAGTTTTAAATATTATCAATTGTTACACATGCTTACCACTTATTTTCATTCTGGGCACTGGCAGAGATTCTATGGGTCACAGGTCATTACTATGCTGGCAAATGCACCCTCATCGCATGCCATTTCATATATTTACTCTAAATTGAGTGATGTGTTTGTTCTTTAAGGGAGGGATTTCTTTTATTACTGGGATCAGGTCCTTCCTGATTCAGAAGACCCCAGTCACTGGGCCTGTATCTGGAAAAATACCTGTCGGTATATCACATGGGACAGATATCATGTTATGCAGTTTTAGATTCTGCATAACCTATACTGCACTCTGGTGAAACTGCATAGAATGGGAAGGTTTCCTACAGATACCTGTTCCAAGTGTTGTAAGGAAGTTGGTACTTTGCTTAACATCCTTTGGACCTGTGAGAATGCAGCTTCATTGGGGAAGCTATACAACAAAGGTTAGACCCCCTGCTAGGTTTATATTCCAAATTCACTCCAGTGGTACAGTATGACTATTGGGTGATGCTACCAAGGATTTAATTGGGAATCAATGATATCACATGGTATTGCTCTCTGCCTGTGCCAGCAATGTCATCCTTAGGCACTGGCATGATCCGACAATCCTGTTTCACTGAATGACAGAGGAAGATCTTATTTGCATTACATGCTGAAAGAACTATCACCAGTGTAGCAGACTGCTTAGATTGCTATAAGGATGTCTGAGAGACCCTATTTACTATGTTAACCCTTTAATATTCCCCTCAGGTGCACTGCCCTGATTAAGTTTCTCCCAGTATGTCCTGATCTATTTTGCACTGGGGGCAACTGTGAACATTTTACTGTATTGGCCCTACACTATTATTTAAAGATTTCAATAACTTGGCTTTGCTGTTTTGATCTGTACGGGCATATCATTTCTAGCCCCTAACATTTTTTCACCATTGGATGTGTTTAAAATGTTCTTTTTTCTGCCTTTGCCTTTTTATATTTGTTTATAGTCTAACAGTTCTTTCTTTGGACCCTCTTCCCAGATTGGTGGAATGGTTGGGATGGTGGTGGGATATGTTGGTGTGGGGGGATGGATAGATAGTGTTTTATTGTTATTTAGTTGGTTTTATAATATATAAATCATTTCTTTAATATGACTTGTTCATTATCACACACTTTGTTGTAATGATTTTATACCTTCTGACTCTTGTATACCTCAATGTGTGCTTGTTCTTGTTTTTTCAATAAAGTTTATTCAATTTAAAAAGGAAAAAACAAAAAAATATTTTGTTATATTGCACTATAAACAAGCATTTGTCAATGCCGAATGTTTGCTTGCTGGCATTGGCAGTGGTAGTGTAGAAGTTACAGAGCTGCATAATAGGAATGGCAGTGAAGTATTGAACTGACGCCAACCCCACCACCACCCTGCAGAGAGTGACAAGCATTGGGGTGTGCCTTTGGGTCGTCAGGCATAACGGCTATGCCATTTCACCACACCCCACCCTGCAGACACTGACAAGTGTCACGGTGTTCCTTGGGGTCTTTGGCCCTTATGCGCACCCCATTCCATTTGGAAATACGGTGAGATGGGTGTGATACAGGAGAATGGGTTGAACTTTGGGGCTAAAGAGTCCAAGGCATACCTCGATGCCTCTCACTGGCTGCAGGGTGTGAAATGGTATGAGCATTACAGGCAAGAATCCCAAGTCACACCCCTGATGCCTGTCATTCTCTACAGGGTTGGGCGTTATGGTTGGAAACCCTAATACTTCAGGCATTCATTGGTATTTTCACTCCAAATGTTCAACATGTTTTTTTTGTGACCCCACCTCATGAACAGGGGGAATATCAGTTTGTTAGCCGAAAGATGCTTATGCACAGCGACTACGGCATTTAGCACCTCAGGTGCAAAAACATTCTGAACAGGATGTAAAAAATGACAACTGTACTGTTCACGGGGAGGTGTAAAAAATGGCAATGTTGCAAATCTGCAGTAAAAATATTTAAAAAAATGGTGAAGTCACGAGTGTACATAGAAACTGTGCAACGCACACCCGTAATATAATTACGTTGGGGATTTTTTACAGCAGATTGTCAACTCAGGCATTTTGGGACCTCCTATCATGAACAGTGTCACTATGATTTTCTTTATCTGTCCTGAACAATGATTTCCCACAGTGACCATGCATCTCTGCGCTGAAAGTGTGAAAACACACTTCGGCCATGTTGTGAAAAATGACAGCTGTACTGTAAATAAGGAAGTGTGGAAAAATGCCACTGGTGAAAATCTGGACTTAAGATATTACAAAGTCATGAACTTACGAGGGTGCGTGGAAACTGCGCAATGCTCACTCATAACACAGTCATTTTATTGACTTTTGTCACCAAATTTTCAACATAGCCATTTTAAGACCTCTGCTCATGAACAGTGTAACTGTGATCTTCTTAATCTGTCCCAAACATTGCTTTCGCACACCAATAGCACCATTGTGTGCTACATGTGCAAAAACACATTTTGGGTGGCATATAAAATGGCAGCTGTACTGTTCATGAGGAAATGTAATAAAATGGCAATGTTGAAAATCTGGAATGAAAATATTAAATTCGCAAACTTACGAGCATGCATAGGAACTGCGCAACGCACGGTCGTAAAACAGTCATTTTTAGGACTTCTTTCCCCAAATTTTCAACATAGCCATTTTAAGACCTCTGCTCATGAACAGTGTCACTGTGATTTTCTTAATGTGTCCCATACATTGATTTTGCACATTGACTGCACCATTGTGCGGTACATGGGCGGAAACACATTTTGGGCAAGATGTGAAAAATGTCAGCTGTACTGCTCATAAGGAGGTGTGATAAAATGGCAATGTTGAAAATCTGGAGTGAAAATATTGAAAATTCGTGAACTTACGAGTGTGCGTAGGAACTGTTCAAAAGCACGCTCATAAAACAGTAATTTTTAGGAATTTTTTCACCAAATTTTCAACATAGCCATTTTAAGACTTCTGCTCATGAACAGTGTCACTGTGATTTTCTTAATTTGTCTCGTGCATTGATTTACGCTGCCGACTGCACCATTATGCGCTGTGATGAATACATTTTAGGTGAGATATGAAAATGACAGCTGTACTACTCATGAGAAGGTGTGGTAAATGGCAATGTTGAAAATCTGGAGTGAAAATATTGAAAATTCGTGAACTTACGAATGTGCGTAGGAACTATACAAAGGCACACTCATAAAACAGTCATTTTTAGGAATTTTTTCACCAAATTTTCAACATAACCATTTTAAGACCTCTGTTCATGAACAGTGTCACTGTGATTTTCTTAATTTGTCCCACACATTGATTTCGCACACCGACTGCACCGTCGTGCGCTACATGGGCGGAAACACGTTTTGGGTGAGATGTGAAAAATGACAGCTGTACTAATCATAAGAAGGTGTGGTAAAATGGCAATGTTGAAAATCTGAAGTGAAAATATTGAAAATTCGCAAACTTACGAGCGTGCGTAGGAACTGCTCAACGTACGCTCGTAAAACAGTCATTTTTAGGAATTTTTTCACCAAATTTTCAACATAGCCATTTTAAGACCTCTGCTCATGAACAGTGTGACTGTGGTTTTCTTAATTTGTGCCGTACATTGATTTCACACACCGACTGCACCATTGTGTGCTACATGGGCGGAAACACATTTTGGGTGAGATGTGAAAAATGACAGCTGTACTACTCATAAGAAGGTGTGGTAAAATGGCAATGTTGAAAATCTGGAGTGAAAATATTGAAAATTCACATGAACTTCACAATGCGTAGAACTGCTCAACACACGCTCGTAAAACAGTCATTTTTTGGAATTTTTCCACCAAATTTTCAAAATAGGCTTCTTGAGAGCCCACCTTATGAACACTGGCAGTGTCGTTTCATTAATCAGTCCCGAAAGGTGATTTCACGCAGTGACTGCGAAATCACCCTTCGGGCCCGAATAACGCCATGACAGTGACAGCATTCATGAGAAGGGGTCCGAAAAACCCCATGTTGAAAATTTGGTGCAAAAATTCCAAAAAATGCCTGAGATATGCAACAAAGTTGAAAAACCCTTATCTATCCCATTATACAGCTTACTGGCATTTCCTCAGTTCGCAGTCGGCTTTGAAGAGTGCAGACATGTTCACAGTCCACCGAAGATCGTCGCGCCGAGGTATGGAGGTAAGTATGGGATGGGGGTGGGGATGCTGGGTGCACAGTGGGTGTGTGTGGGTTGTGGGAGCGGGGGCCGGGAGACTGCGTGGGACTGTTTTTAATTTACAGGTTTTTTTTTTAAATTGACAATGCAGGACATTTACCACACTGGGGTAGGCTCCCAGCATGGCACAAGGATGGCTGGGGGGACCGTGGAGCTGATGGGGGATTGGGCACCCCTGTTGGCCATAACATCTATTGCCGTGCTGGGGTGGGCTCCCACCATGGCACCCAGTACTTGGGGGGGTGAGGACAGTGGAGCTGACAGGCGATTGGGCACCCCCATTGGCTATTCTATGACTTACCATGCTGGGGTGGGCACCAGCATGGCATGTGGAAGGCTTGGGGGGCTGGCACAGCCAATGGGATTAGGCACCCAGTCAGCTATACGTGTGTGCGGGGCAGCACGAGAAATGCCATGTGCATTTCTGTGTGTGTGTGTGTGTAGGGAGGCTGTGCATGAGCAGGCGATATCTTATCGCTGCTCACTGAAGCATAGCTCCCCCTTTCAACTGTATGCCACTGCATTTTGGAGCCTGTCATAGACAGCTCCAGCATGCATTGGCAGACTGGGGCCGCTCCTGCCAACACACTGACTGAATTGGAAGAGGGGGTGACACACCTCCGAAAACTCGGATGATGGCACTATGTTTCTTGCACATGTGTGCAAGCAAACATAAAAACTGAGTGGGTGGCAGGGCAGTATCTGGGGTGCTCGCTTAACAGTAGTGAACAGATTGGGCTGCCATCTGGAGGAGGGGGCATGATAGCAATCGGGAGAGTGGTACCATTAGAAATGAGAACAGTTCTCTGTCTCCCCAACTGCATGATGTGAATGGGAATGTGTTTTGTTCCTGGTTTGTCTCTTCTTTCATTTTTTTAAATACAGCCCTTTTACATTTAATTCTGGAATCCATCAGCAGAGGAACATGCCTGGTGTTCTAAGCGGACCAGTGATCAGCAAGGTGCAGTGTAAGGAAGGCACCCCAATTGATTTTTTTTTTTAACAGAAGCTCTTTTTGTTTTATAGATATCTTTGTGTTACATTAGGGAACTGAATGAATTCAGGAAACTGAGTCAGGGTCTGCTCACTCACTAAGCTGTATAAAAAAATGAGGGAGATTTCAAATTTGGTGCCCAGTGCTTTAGCCAATGAGGAAGCGGGGGGCACAAAGAAACCTTAGTGGGTAAAGGGGCACTTGGGCTGGTACTTTTTATTTCCTGGGCATCTATTGTAAGTTCATCTACCTCCCTGACAAGGGTACCAGCCAATCAGATGCCAGGGAATAAAAAGCCAATTTTTTTAATAAAGGGGAATGATTCTTTTAGTCTTCTGGGGTGGAAACTTATGGCATGTAAGAAGCTATTGGTGGTAGTGATGTTCCTATAGCCCACACTGTAAACCTTATTCTTTGAAATTACAGTTAGTGTGACATCCAGGAAACTTAAGGAGGTGTTCTGTATGTCACATGTAAAATGTAAGTTTATGTAATTATTGTTCATCCAATCAATGAATTTTGTTTCTTCTGACTCCATTCCCCGTAAAATACGTACTACACCATCAAAGACATAATGCCATTGAATGATATTGCCAACAAATGGGTTAGCAGTAGCATTCAAATTTTGGTCCTTTTCTCAAAGCCTTGGAAAAGATTGGCATATTAGGGTGCCATTGTTGCCCCCATAGCTGTGATGCAACAATGGAGGTAAAAATCCTCCCCAAATGGAAATTAATTATCAGTCAGGGCAAATTCCAAGCCCTGCATAATCAAGTCTATTGGGATTGCTTCTTGTAAGGAGTCCCTCTTTAGAAAGTAGCTGCAGGCTTTCAGTCCATCCACAGGCCTGATTGATGTATAAAGTGACTCAGCATCAGTTCCTAATCATAAAAACCCTGGTTGCCACTCAAAATTTTCTAATTTCTGAAGTACTTGTATTGTGTTTCTAGTATAGGACTCCAATGACGCAACACTGTGCTGAAAGGAAAAATATAGGAATTTGCACAGATTATCTATAAGTGAACCAATCCCCGAGACAATGGGACACACTGGAGGATTTGGGGGTCTTTATATAATTTTGGTATGATAACTAGTGTTGGAGTGAGTGAAAACTTGAAATGTAATTATTTTTTAGTAATTGTTTCATTCTCCCAGGAAATCTTAAGTATGTTAAAGAGTTTTTTTTGAACATCAGCAAAGGATCATTTGGTAGTTTTTGACAATTACTTGCAACACTAAGTACAGTAGCTCTAAGACTTTATTCCGATAAAAATCATTGGTCATTGTAACAACAACCCCCCCAATCAGAAGACTTAAAAAAAATCAGAATTATTTTGTAAATCTTTGACAGCTTACATTTCCCTCACTGACAAATTTCTAGAACTACAGACAGGCATTTTGAAGATCTCATTCTCTTCTTTATGCACATTATTTTTGTAAGCATTTATCACAGGATTCGGCGACAATGGTGAAAAGTCTGAATTGGTTTGACCAGTCCAAAATGTCTCAACAAAAACAAATCATTGTCAGTGTTGTTATTATTGGACACCCTGTACCTGTTGTGTCAGTATGAGAGCTATTATTTCCTTTGTTGAAAGTGCATCAAGGGCCACATAGTTTTCCCAATCAGTTTGTGTTCACTGAGCCATGACATCATCACTCATCTCATCATCCATCTTTTGGATGGCAATTCCATCTTTCACTAAAAAATCCAAAATGGCAATATCTACCCCAAGTGTTACATCTCCCAGGTGCTCTGCATCAAGGGTTGTGTGTGTAATTCTAGTGATAGCCCCATTGCACACTCATATACCAGATTTATGGCAAAATAATCCCTGAGGTGGATCTTACAAAAGAACTTGTATAAATTAATGAAACATTTATATTTATCCAGAAAGGTAGTTGGCATGAAGGATAGTTCTTTATGAAGGAAATTACATTGAGATTCAGTGAGTTCATATGGTGTTAAATTAATTACTAACCACTCCTAGTCCTTTTGGGCATCTCGGGGGATGTAGTGTTTCTTTCCTCACCTTTCCCCTTGCGTGTCCTCTTTCTTTTGTTTTTTGTTTAGACTTGTTACCAGTGTTTTTTGTGAAAAAAGATGCAGTCTTTGCAGTACAATTATTAGCTGATGCTTCCGTCTCACTTTCTTCAGAAGGCAACTTCAACCAGAAGCCCCGGTGCTTCAATAATGTAGATCTTCATCAGGGGATGGGTTTCTGGTAACAGCTGAATTGTTTAAATAGCACCAATATAGTGATGTCATAGATCAGTTGATAGGTACTATTAAGATGTAACTTCAAAGGAACATCTAAAGTAAAGTGTTTTCATCAATCTGCTAAACAGTTAATGTTTAAATAAAAAAACTATACATTAGTTTCAAAAAACAATTCCATTATACAGTTAAAAAGTAAATAACAGACGCTCTACTTTTTAGAAAAACAACTAATACATAGGCAAGTGATGTTTACTTTATCATCTGGAAAAGAAGAAGAACTGAATAAACCATCACACAAAATTATTGACGAAGATCTACATGATAAAAGTGACATGGCTTCTAGTTGGAGTTGCCTTCTACAATTGCTTGTGATTTGCAGTGTGCACAAGTGTGCACAATACATGAAAGTGTTTGCATCTTTGGCTACGGAGCACAGTTCTGTTTTGTGTAAGTGGTTTTGACCATTGGGGATAGCCACCTCTGAGCTGCACCCGGCCTGAACTCTGATTGGTGTGAGCTGTTACTGTTTGGTTCATTGGAGTAAAGAGTTTGATCTGGTTCCAGTTGGGGACTGTGAGCACTGAGGATAGGCCAGGAGCAGAGTCTGTTCAGATACTGTGGCACAGAAATGGAACACTGGAAGGATGGTTCATGTACAGGTGAGATTTATGCTTACTCTCTGACAGGATTTCAAGTTTTTAATTGTAATCCCATCTTTCCCCTTCTGTGTTAGAGACTGAGTAGAGGATCCGGTCACATGCTGGCATTCTGAGAACAAGGCAGCATAATGGGAGCTCTCCCACGATTTGGAATTTAAGCAGAAATAAATAACATTTTATCACTACGATGAATGTGCTCATATAGATAATAAGCCACTATAGAAAGTCACACATTCAGTTGAGGCTAAATCTGTCTTGTATTTATTGACATTTCCTTGTTTAAAATATTAGCACCTGCCTTCAGTAAACTATGCCATCTGACTGTCAAAGCAGGACGGCAGGGCACTCAAGACACCTTTGTTCCTCTCTCATGGGTCTTTCCGATGGTCATGGAGGGAAAAACCTCAAAGGTGCACCTAAAATAAATAAAGGTAACATGGAGATAAGTGCAAGTGACATGGAGTACATTAGGGAGAAATTACAAAACATGCACACGGATATTGGGAACTTAAAAGCATAAGCAAATCTTGAAAGAAACAAATCTGAAATAGTTGAAGAAAGGAGTAATGTTGTGGAAGAGAGGCTGATTCTTTTAGAAGAAATGTTCTGCAAAATTGAAGATTCTGCTGTGAAAATGTGTGCACAAATTGACTCAGGCTCTAAAGTTGACAATTTAGAAAGCAGGAGTAGATGCAATAATTTAAGATTGACTGGGGTGCCAGAGTCTCTGGAAGGCAATGGCATGGTTCATTTTGTGGTAGAATTTATATCCTCAATTCCAAATGTTTCTTGGCAGTGGCATTTGGAGATAGAAAGGCTAGATAGATTGTTAAGGTCACCTCCTAAAAGTAGTCAGAAACCCAGACCCATTATAGTTCGTTTTTTACTATTTAATGTTAAAGAAGAGATTCTTGCACTGACCAGACAAGAAAAACACTTTACTGGGGGAAGGAAAGAATTCTCATATTTCAGGATTATTCAACGGAGACCATGGAAAAAAGAAAGACTTACAATGACATTTGTTATGTTCTGCAAGAATTACAAATTTCATATTATGTTGAGTACCCTGCTATGTTAGTTATGTCTACTAAGGATGGCTCATATAGCTTTAAAACACCAAAGGAAGCTTGGGGTTACATTCTTAAATCTTGGCCAGAAGCTAATCGCATACTGAGTAAAAGACCCAAATACAATGTAAGTCAGCAACGTACATCTGATTCCCCAAGAAAGTTTGAAAATCCTGTGAGTTCTATTCAAGAACATCAAGCACGAAATGCCACCTCTCAGAAGAGTCAACGCATGGCAGTAGGAATCACCAAAGCATCAGGGACTCCTCGAATGGTTCAGCAGAAAAATACACAAATCCCTATGCTAAAACACCTTCTAGATCTACCGGCATATCAAAGTCACTTCTAAAATCTGTTACTTGCCATCTAAGATTAATCGGAAGTTTCAAACCTTTGATAAAAACAAACAGGCACTACATGCTCCTGCCATTTCTAAATTTCCAAATACTTCAATGTGGAGCCTGCCCCCAGCTAAAGCTGCTAAGCTTTCTCTTGATGTCCATTCTCTGAGGGAAATACCTGAATACTTATAAGATCCATGCAGCACAGTTGCTGATATGTTTGAAGAACCATCTTCTCCTGGAGCCATTTCGGAACAATCTGATTTTCTGGCAACATGAGGGAGATGCTGATTGCATTACTGACACAGAAGTCCTGTAACAGGAAGTGACATGGGGTTGAAGGTTACTGAGCAGTTTATCAGACCTTTTCATCAATCTAAAGTAGTTTTATTAAATATTTGTTTCTGCACCTTCTCTTATGTTTTGTTTATGCACATTTAATGCCCTTTTTTTTTATTTTTTGAAGCACATTTATTGTCTGTGCTCTGAGGGCGGGTGAAAGGTGGCAGATCAAAGTTGATGAAGGTCATGCATATTTCCGATCCATCACAGGAAAGAAATAAGGAAATGGTTTGGATAAGGTATGAATGTAGTAGAAATCTCATTTGCAGTACATGTTTTGGCCCTTGACCTTACAAATGCAAGTATGACTAGGAAGGTTAGTGTTTTTTTTTACTATGAAATATTTTTCTTCTGACATTTCCTCAGGGTGATGTTGTAATGTATGCCTGGGGTGGGACTAAGAAGGATCAAAGCCCTTGTATCTCCGACGTCGTTCCTTTGCTGTGCAGAAAGCCTTTAAAATTTCATTACAAAATAAATAAGCATGTCTCTAAATGTAAAATTAAGCTTTTATTAGCTATTCTCAAAACATGAAAGTTACACTTTACAGTTTATTATTACTTTTGCCACCCACTAATGTTTTAAATGTCTGTAAGGGAAAGAGAGGTAGAGAAGAAGGGAAGTTTAAAGATGAGAAGAAGAGAAGGGAAGGGAAAGGAGGAGAGACAGAATACGGTGTAGATATTTGCAGGGTTTGCTTTATTTGCCTTTTTTGAATAAGGTTTGCTCAGTTGTTTCTCTTTTTGGGATGATTTTTATTTGTATCAGTACCTAATATATAAAACTCAAAGTTTTGTGGTGAGAGACAGCAAAGAAGGCTTAGCATGAAACAGTGTTTATTTTTGTATTTATTAAAAGTTTTGGCTACTTCTTGCACTATCATAAAAACCCGTGGTGATTGCCTAAGCCTTTTAGAGACAATCTTCTTTTACAGATTGACTAAGTTATAAAAGGGGTACTAAGTAGCTTATGAGGTTATGCAAAAAAGATATGAATGATTTTTGTGCATGCCTTTATGATAGGCTGGAAAGCTTAGATTTTACTCCTAATTGCTTGTCAATTTTGTAGAGAGATGAGGCCTGGTGGTGAAATACGATGTTGGTCCTCTGTAAGGCAAGAAATGAAGGTATGCTAGAACCACTAAGGGTAAGGTAAGTATTTTATAAAAATGAACAGTTTGATTATAGTGCCAACTTGACATGGGTTTCATCAATTAGATCATTTTGGTATACTTGAGATAAAATAATTACTACTAGATATGTGTTTTGTTGATTTCTTTGCTGCCCTGCTTACTACAACACTTAATTTTGCAGTACTCTAATATGGTAATTGTTATAATGATCAATTATTCAGGGAGGTAAATAATCCCCCTTTTATCTCCTTTTTCTCCTCTTTGCTGAAGGTTTCCATATATAGATATTAGTTCATATTGTTATACATGATTAAGGTGGGGTTCTCATAATGCTGCCTAAAAAATTTGTGATACACCTTGAGGAGATACTCAGTGAGTTTTTCATACATCTTCCTATTGTGTTTGTAGTGAGAGTGTGTACTGGGGAGTTAGAATTAGGGTTTTTTATTTTTTTTATTTTTTCATAGTCCTCAGTGTTTCACAAGAGTTTTTTTTTATTTACTTACCTAGTATGAGTTCAATAACTGTTAGTTCATGGAATGTGCAAGGGTTGGGTTCACCCATCAAGAGGTATAGGGTGCTTAATCATTTAAATAAGCATAAAGTGGACATTGCAATGATACAAGAAAGTCACCGTATACCTGAGGAAGCAGAAACATTAGCTAGAAGTTGGGTTGATTCAGTCTACCATTGTTGTTTTTCTTCCCAAAACAGTGGGGTTGTTATTTTGATTAGGAAAGGGGTTAACTTCATAAAACACAACCATTTGACTGATCCAGAGGGCCAATTTCAAATACTTTTGGGGAAATTAAATTGCAAAAAGGTGACTATCTGCAATGTTTATGCTCCAAATACACAATTGGAACAAAATATTTTTTTTTCAAACTCTTTCTTTTGCGTTAATATAGATGAATATGAAATTATTTTAGGAGGGGATTCCAATATTTTAATTGATCCATTATTAGATAGATCTTCTATTCAAAATTCAGAAAGGTTATCTGCTTCACAAAAAAGTCTACATAAAATGTTGAATGCCTTGGGTTTGTTAGATGTCTGGTGATTGATGCACGCTCAAGTTAGGGATTATTCTTTTTTGTCAGCCAGATTTGGGACACACAGTAGATTAGAGTATTTTTTCTTTCCCTTAGATATGTGTAACAATGCAAGTCAAATTTTGTATGAGAATCAGCTAATTTCAGACCACTGCCTCCTGAAAATCTCCATAGTTTTTAAGAACAAATCAGATAGATCTGGTAGTTGGAAATTTAATGCATCACTTTTGAAGGATGTTGATTTCTGTGAATGGAATCAAATAGAGTCCAAGGAATACTTTAAGTTCAATTGTAATGGGGAGGTTAGTCCTAAAATAATTTGGGAAGCATACAAAGCTTATATCAGGGGAGCGATTATTAGTTATGCATCCAGAAAAAAAAAGACAGATTGAGGGCTCTAAAGGATAAAGAAGATATTTTGAAAGAAGCCTTATCAAACTTAAAACTTGGGTCACCAAATAGTAAAGAGTAGATATTTAAGGTGCTTGGACTTAAATATGAAATTAACAAAATTTACTCTGAAAAAATTGAATATTCGCTATTTAGAGTAAAGCAAACATATTGGGAGACAGGTGCAAAGGCGGGGAAGTAATTGGCTTATAGATTATGTAAACTTCAAAATCAAAATATTATTAAGGGAATTAAAGATGGTTCAGGGGAAGTAATGTATAATATTAAAAAAATTTACAATTGTTTCAAGATTTTTATGAGAACCTGTATAAATCTAAAGGTGTTATGCAGGTAGATATAGTAGATACTTTCCTTAACTCAATAGAGCTTCCATACCTGACTTCAGAAGACAAAGGAAAACTTGATCAACAAATTAGTGTTTAAGAAATATTGGAGGTTATTATGCAAGCTCCTAAAGGGAAGGCACCTGGTCTGGATGGATTTTCGAGGGACTTCTATAAACATCTTGACAGTATTGTGGCACCCCAGTTGAAAGTTTTCCAACTCTGTTTTGAGGATAGTACTCTTCCGGATTCTATGAATGAGGCTCATATTTGCCTTTTAAGTAAAAAAGGAAAACATCCTCTGGATTGTGGTAATTATAGGCCCATATCACTACTGAACTTTGATTACTAGATTTTAACTAAAATTCTGGCAAATAAAATATTGAAAATCATAAATAAATTAATAGGTAACGAACAAGTGGGCTTTATAAGGTGTAGGCTAGCAGCAGATAATTTAAGGAGGCTATTTTCAGTACTTTGGCCAGCCCTCTCTTCTTCTAAAATTAAGACTTTACCTACCATGGCTGTTTCTTTAGATATAGGTAAAGCTTTTGACTCACTGGAATGGGTTTATTTATATAGAGTTTTAGTGAAAAATAATTGTTGCCCTAATCTATTAAGATGGATACAGACCATTAATGCTTCACCTAGAGCCTAGGTGGTCACAAATGGTTTTAGATCCTCTCCCTTTCAGTTATATAGAGGTTCCAGACAAGGATGCCCTATTTCCCCAATATTGTTTCTATTGGCAGTAGAACCTCTCATAAGGAAAATCATGCAGTCAGAGGATATAGGGGTATTGTTACAGGCAATTATATAAACAAAGTTTGTGCATTTGCAGACAACATACCCCTCACATTATCTCATCCTACTATCTCCCTGATGGTTATAAAAAAATGTTACACAACTTTGGAAACATATCTGGGCTCTTTGTTAACTGGTCCAAAACTGAAGGTTTAAAATAGGGATGGCTATGCAGCAGTCTGACATAAGGTCAATTATTCCAGGACTAATTTAGCCTGCAGATGGTTTGACATACTTATGGGTTAAAATATTTGATTCACTCGAAAAAATACTCTGTCATAATATGACCAAACATATAGAAGAATTGAAAAAAAGATCTACATAGGTGGGTAAAGTTATATTTATCTCTGTGGGGGAAGATAAATTTATTAAAAATGATATTTACTCCCAAATTATTCTATTTTGTTATTAATTTTTCTGCAAATATTGCTACTGTTTGGTTTAAGAAAATTGAGAAGGTTATTTCCTCTTTTTTTATTGGAAGGGAAACCCCCAAGGTTATCAAAACACAAATTAAGAGCTCCTGTTAGGAAAGGAGGGTTTGCCTTATCCTGGTGGCAGAGATATTTCTGGGCCTTTAAATTAAAACAAGGAGCCTTATAGTTTAGGTCACATATACTACTGGATAACCCCTTATGGTAACAGATAGAAAAGGAGATGGTATCCCCTTTAAAGCTGACTGATTTATTTTTTTGTAAAGTACCACACCATTTAATAAATCAACCTGCTCTTCAGGTTACGGTGATGGTCTGTAGAAAGTTCAATTCCCAAAAAGTATAATATGTCCCATTACAATTCATGCCATTGTGAAACAACCCCAAGTTAACCCCAGATAATAAAGACATTAAGAATATTGGCTGGAAACAAAAAGTTATTATAGTTACAGGAGATCTGTTAGCCGATCAGGACAAATTATTCTCTTTTATGGTTTGAGGAGTAAGTTTCAGTTAAATAAATGTGACTTTTGTGTATATTTACAGATCAGAAGTTTTCTCCACAACAAATATTTAGATGAATCTTATAGTCTTCTTTCTTCTTTGGTTTGGCAGATGTTCTTTATATTATAGTATCAATCTAAGGGTTTTAGTTTAATGTATGCTTATCTAAATGAATCTGATATTCAATTTACAGAAAATGTTAGATTGAAATGGCAAGAAGATCTAGGAATAAATATATTGCCAGAGTCATGGGAAAGGTTATGAGACTATGCAATAAAATCCTTTAGAGAGGTACAGAGGGGACTTCTGCAATTTAAAATATTACATTATTTTTATTATTATTCCTCTTTTAAATTGTTTAAAATGGGGGTAGAACCATATAGTAGATGCTGGAAATGTGGCATTACAGGTGCAGGCCTAACACATTTATTATGGCACTGTGATAAAACATTGTATAATTGGACACAAATTCATACCTTCTGCCAAGCTGTTGTTGGGGCATGAATACCTTTTTCCCCTTTAGTATATATATTTTGGGACATTAGTCTAATTTTGGTTATCCCCAAACAACAGAAATTATGGGTACTAACATGTGCTTTGGCATATACAAGACTAATTCTTCAGGACTGGAAGGATAAAAATTATCCCAACGTTCAACAATGGTTAGATAATTTGTTGGGGATTGCAAACAATGAAAACATATGTTACTCTCTTTTGAACAAGATTGATCTATTTGAGGATATATGGGGCTCTTTTATAACCCTTTGCACATAGGTTATTTTTATCATTTAAGTTTTAGCTACTGTCAATGTTTTAGGTTGTATTATAGATATCATATAAGAGTGAAATGGTATGCTTCATAGCACTACTATTGTGGTCATAGTCTAATAAGAAATGTGTCTAAGTGGTTATACTATTCCTTTGATTCTTTATCTTTGTAATGATTAATTGATCTAAACTTGTATCATAATTGCTTTGTGATGTTTATTTTGAAAAAATTAATAAACTTTAAATTAAATAGAGATTGAGTAGAGGAGCTTTCATTTGCCTGGCTGGGCTACTTGGGCGACAGTCAAGGGGTTAGCATTTTGGAATTGTCATTTTTGCTGTTGAAAAACAAGTTATAGGTTATATCTCTGAATCTGGCTTCAATCCACTGAACTGTTGTACTCATCAGCACATAATTCTTTCACTGAACTGCTCTTTGAATATCATTTGTGCACCACTATTTGATTCTGCTTACTTTATTCTTTGCTATATTGGTTTGTTGGAGTGACTGGGTATTGTGTAGTTAAAGTGTTTCTTGTATGGGGTAAGTGACATTTTTATGCTTGTAAGTGGGGTTATTATGGGGTAAAGATGTGGGTGGAGGGTGATTTGAGTGAATTTCTTTAAAGTGTTGTAGTTTTAGCTTAGGATAGCTGGGGTGTACAGGCAAGAGCAGGCCTGTGGGCTCAGCAATTCCCCAGCCCTGATGTATGGTCAGTGACCCTTGCATGACTGACAGCAAGTTATCATTTGTGCACAGAGGTGGGGATTGAGAAAGCACATGGAGGGAAAGTGGGGTTTGTGTGGAGCTGACATGAGGTGCTATTGGAATTGAGAGGACCAAGAGATGCCCTTGGATGAAATGGGAACTTAAGAGAACCCACAGTATTTAGTTCCCATACCAAGGGTTCCCACCGGACCAAGGGGCAGGCAGCTGAAGGGCTGCTCTTCTTCTTTGGGCAGTGCTATGCAAGGCAAGATCAATGAGAAACAAGATTACTGTTATGGCAGTCTTTATTTTTTGTTCCTTGGTCAGTCTGGTGTGCATTACAGACACCTGACTTGGTGATAACACTGACCTAATACTGGAGTCAGCCATCCCAGCAGGGTTCTCTCTCTGCACTGCCTGATGAAGGATACCAGGGTCAATGGAGGTACACTAAGACACCTGCAGCTGGTACAGAATGCAAATGCTAGGTAGCTGACTGGCATTTTGAGGTCATACCATTAATCCCAGCCACTGTGTGACCTGTCCTGGCTACCAGTTAAGTGGCATATCTGCTTTATGTCACTTGCTGACCTATAAGGCCCTGCATGGGTTGGGCTCAGGTTACCTCAGTGAACTCTTGTTTTGTTTAATTTAATCTGGTAGGTCCATGGGCCAAAGATTCATTTTCATGGGTGACCAGAGTAACATAAAAAACATACAAGTACATAATGAAACAATAAATAACATATAACACATAACACATAACACATATAAATGCATAGCAAATTGCAAAAGCATATATAAAACAAGCATTTGTCAATGCCAAATGTTTGCTTGCTGGCATTGGCATTGGCAGTGTAAAAGTTACAGAGCTGCATAATAGGAATGGCAGTGAAGTATTGAACTGAAGCCAACCCCACCACCACCCTGCAGAGAGTGACAGGCATTGGGGTGTGCCTTTGGGTCGTCAGGCATAACGACTATGCCATTTCACCACACCCTACCCTGCAGACACTGACAAGTGTCACGGTGTGCCTTGGGGTCTTTGGCCCTTATGCGCACCAAATTCCATCTGGAAATACAGTGAGATGGGTGCGATATAGGAGAATGGGGTGAAGTTTGGGCCCGAAGAGTCCAAGGCACACCTTGATGCCTCTCACTGGCTGCAGGGTGTGGGTGGGGTTGGAATGGTATGAGTATGACAGGCAAGAATCCCAAGTCACACCCCTGATGCCTGTCATTCTCTACAGGGTGGGGCTTTATGGTTGGAAACCCTATCACCTCAGGCATTCATTGGTATTTTCACTCCAAATTTTCAACATGTTTTTTTGTGACCCCCACCTCATGAACAGTGGCAATATCAGTTTGTTAGCTGAAAACTGCTTTTGCACAGCGATTATGGCATTTGGCACCACAGATGCAAAAACACATTCCGAACAGAATGTGAAAAATGACAGCGGTACTGTTCATGGGAGGTGTAAAAAATGGCAATGTTGAAAACATAGGCATTTTGGGACCTCCGATCATGAGCAGTGTCAGTGTGATTTTCTTTATCTGTCCCGAACAATGATTTCCCACAGCAACCACGCATTTCTGTGCTGAAAGTGTGAAAACACATTTCAGCCATGTTGTGGAAAATGACAGCTGTACTGTTCATAAGGAGGTGTGGAAAAATGCCACTGGTGAAAATCTGGACTGAAAATATTACAAATTCATGAACTTATGAGGGTGCATGGAAACTGCGCAATGCTCACTCGTAACACAGTCATTTTATGGAGTTTTGTCACCAAATTTTCAACATAGCCATTTTAAGACCTCTGCTCATGACCAGTGTCTCTGTGATTTTCTTAATCTGTCCCAAACATTGTTTTTGCACACCGACTGTACCATTGTGTGCTACATGTGCGGAAACACATTTTGGGTGAGATGTGAAAAATGGTAGCTGTTCTGCTCATAAGGAAGTGCAGTAAAATGGCACTGTTGAAAATCTGGTGTGCAAATATTAGAAATTCGCAAACTTGCCAGCATGCGTAGGAACTGTGCAATGTGCGCTCCTAAAACAGTCATTTTGGGGAATTTTTTCACCAAATTTTCACCATAGCCATTTTAACACCTCTGCTCATGACCAGTGTCACTGTGACTTTCTTAATGTGTCCCATACATTGATTTAGCACACCGACTGCGCCATTGTGCGCTACATGGGCAGAAACACATTGTGGGCAAGATGTGAAAATTGACAACTGTACTACTCATAAGGAGGTGTGGTAAAATGGCAATGTTGAAAATTAGGAGTGAAAATATTGAAATTTCACAAACTTACGAGCATGCGTAGGAACTGCGCAATGCATGCTCATAAAACAGTCATTTTTAGGAATTATTTCACCAAATTTTCAACATTGCCATTTTAAGACATCTGCTCTTGAACTGTGTCACTGTGATTTTCTTAATGAGTCCTGTACATTGATTTCACACACCAATTGCGTTATTGTGTGCTACATGGGCGGAAACACATTTTGGGTGAGATGTGAAAAATGACAGCTGTATCACTCATAAGAAGGTGTGGTAAAATGGCAAAGTTGAAAATCTGGAGTGAAATTATTGAAAATTTGCAAACTTACAAGTGTGCGTAGGAACTGCGCAACGCACGCTCGTAAAACAGTCATTTTTAGGAATTGTTCAACCAAATTTTCAAAATAGACTTTTTGAGAGCCCACCTTATGAGCACTGCAGTGTCATTTTATTAATTGTTCCGGAAAGGTGATTTCGCACAGTGGCTGCGAAACACCCTTCAGGCCCAAGTAACGCCATGACAGTGCAAGAACTCATGAGGAGGGACCCAAAACCCCATGTTGAAAATTTGTGCAAAATTCCAAAAATGCCTGAGATATGCACAACAAAGTTGAAAAACCCTATCTATCCCATTATACAGCTTACCGGCATTTCCTCACTCATGATCGGCTTTGAAGAGTGCAGATGTGTTCAGTCCACGAAGATCATCGCTGGACTCCGGAGGTAAGTATGGGGAGGGGGGTGGGGAGGTAGGACGCAGCAGTGGGTGGGTGCGGGTTGTGGGGGGCAGGGAGGCCGAGGGACCGTTTTTACAGTTTTTTTTTTAAAAGATGGCGGGACATTTGCCACACTGGGGTGGGCTCTCAGCATGGCAGAAGGATGGTTGGGGTGTGTGGAGCCAACAGGGGATTGAGCACCCCCATCAGCTATCTGGCCGTAGCCACGCTGGGGTGGGCACCTAGCGTGGCATATGAGACTGTGTTTCGGTGGGGGTGTAGCACAGCCAACGGGGAATTGGGCACCCCCGTTGGCTATACAGTGCATGCATTGGTGGGAGCAGCAGCAGCAGCATGTGTGTGTGTGTGTGTGTGTGTGTGTGTGTGTGTGTGTGTGTGCACATGTGTGTGTGTGTGTGTAGGGGGAGCGTGCATGAGCATGCGATATCTGATCGCTGCTCACTGAAGTGTAGCTCCCCCTTTCAACTGTATGCCACTGCATTTTGGAGCTGTCATAGACAGCTCCAGCAAGAGAACTGCGGCCACGCCTGCAAACACACTGACTGAATTGGAAGAGGGCTGACACACCTCCAAAAACTCCGATGATGGCACTATGTTTCTTGCACATGCGTGCAAACAAACATAATTAATGTAGCATACACTAACGTACAAAAAATATTAATTTACAACACATTTGCATTCATCCTCTAAAAACAAATATTTTTTAGAGCCTGTCTGAAACTAAACATAATTACTTCAAAACATTGAAACATTGTCAAAAGTGCATTAAATATATTGCTAGGTTATAAAGCACTGTTTTCTGCCCAACTGATATGTTCATTCTTGGTACAGAAAAGAAATGATGAGCAGATGAGCGAGTTACAATAGAACTGATGTATTTTTTGAAAATCGACAGAATAATGGTAGGGATCGTATTTAAAGTTATATTTTTTTGCCAGAATCTCAAGCTGAAATTTGTATCTGTACTGTAAAGTAAGCCATCCTGCTTGCTGAAACAAAATACAGTGACGGGTCTGGGATGGTAATTGAGTAATGAAATGTACAATTTGGTTCAAAATAACTTTTACCCTTAACAGTAACCCATCCCCAGCAGACTATTAAAAAATCAGGCCATAATCAATAACTGGCAATAAGAAACTTTGAGACAGAAATAATCTAGTTGAAGGAATTAATAATGAATTAAAGCTACAGTATAAAGTGTACCAAGTTGTTGATGAACCACTTTGACCATGTTGGTAATGTGATATTCGTAGTTCATGCCTGCATTTATAAGGCCTAAATATTTAAAATATTTTACCTGCACTATTTCCACTGAGGTAACAGTAAACAATGAAAAAGTAGGCTCAACATTCATTTTTCCTGTGATTATAAAAAACATTTATTTAGTTTTTTTCCCATTTAAGACTAGTTTATATACTTGAAACCAGTTTTATATTTTCATAAAATCAAAGGTCAAATCATTTTGGATAGTGTCAGAGCTAGATCCACTTGTGATGATCATTGCATCATCTGCATATAAAACAATTTGGGATTTACAGCAAAGAGAGGGTAAAGTATTCAAAAACAAATTAAATAAAAGAGGACCCAAAACTAAACCTTGAGGAACACCAGTGTAATAGAAGCAGGAAGGGAACAACATCCATAAATTTTGGTGGATAGAGTATGATTAAACAGAAAACTCCACAGTCCCACATCTCCCGGTAGCATCCCAAGATGCACCAAGATTAAAAAGAGCTGACATAAGAAGACCATAGTCAACTAGGTCAAAGGCCTAGTTGAAGTTCACGAACACAGTCATGGCAAATTGTCCCTTAACAAGGGCTGTATGGACTGTGCTCATGAACCCCACCAAGGCAATCAAGGTACTATGTCCAGGCTGAACCCCATGCTGTGCAGGTGTCAGGACATGCTATTTAGACAAGTACTCAATCAATTGGTCAAAGACCATCCATTCTAAAATTTTAGATAGAGGAGTCAATAAAGAAATAGGGTGATAATTGTGAACAATAGAAGAGTCTCCAGCCTTAGGGACTGGTAGAACTGCATCTTTCCAAATGTTAGGAAATAAAGAAAAATGAAGTGAAAAATTAAAAATAACAGATAATGGAAAACTCAGAATACCTGTGGTGATCCTCACGAGTCTAAAATCAGCCTCATCCTTGCCCACCAAAGGTCGAAGATCAAGCTTCTAGAGACATTTCAATACTTCTTCTGGAGAAAGTTGTTTAAAATAAAATTTAGAATAATCCAAGTCAAGGTCATACTGACAGAGTCAATTGGAGTAATGCCCTTGCTAGAAATATCACATGTGATAAACTTTGATAGATCAGTAAAAAATGAGTTAAATTCCTGAGCTATAGAAAACTAGTCAGTCAAGGCCCTTGCATAGGTGTTTAGACATTGTATAGTAGAAGAACCTTTCTTGCCCAGAAGTTCATTAATTAAATCCCATGTACAGTAGCTATTTTATCCTTACCCTTAAATTGCCTCTGTTTCTCTGTAAAATTTTTTTTTTTTTAATTTTCTGACCATTGATTTACATTTATTCTGAGCAGCTTTATATGCAACTAATGAGTCTGGATTCAATAACTTCTTAAAAATCTTCAATGATTTTTGTCCCTATCTCTCATTTGCTCTAAAAATTCAGGGGTTGCTTAACCCCCCCCCCCCCGATTCTTAACTTTTTTAATGGGACAAACTTATTACAAATAGTATTAAAGATGGAACAAAAAATCTCTAAGGCCTTAGTCACATCTGTTGTAAGTTCTAAGCTGGACCAAGCTACAGAAGACATGGTTGACTGAAATTTATCTGTGTCCAGTATCCTTAAATTGCATGTAAACATATATATTGGAGGGACCAATTTCTTTTTTGCACATCAGCAACAGAATACTGGGCTATGGTCACTGATGCTGTCTGCTAGATTGTAAAAGATTGGTAGTTTCAGAGACCATTATCCAACCAAGCAAAGATGAGTGACCAGTTTTATAATAAATCCTAGTTGGTACATCAATAATTTGAGTAAGTCCTGAATTAACTACTAATTCCCTATACTTCAATGTATTCCTCCCCAACTAGTTCATATTCAGGTCACTCTAACTATTAGCTCCCTACTGGTGGGTAAAGACTCCCTATAAACCTGCACCAAATTTAAACCATCTTCCTGTGAGCCTGGTGGAGCATGTAGATCTCTGAGAGAAAAAAGTTTTCTTTCACCAAAAATAAGTGAAAGAGACAGGAATTCACATGAGGCATGCACAAGTGATGCTTCTTGGATCACATTCAAGTGATTCTTAATATAAAACATGCAGCCCCCCTTAGCCTTTCTGTCACACCTATATATGTTATAACCCTCCAACTTAATCATGTAATTTGAAATTTTGTTTGATAACCATGTCTCAGAAAGAGCAATAACCTCAAATTTATAATGAGTTGTCCAAGCAATGAAACTGTCACACTTAGCTATCAGACTTTGTACATTTAAATGGACAATGTGAATTGAATGTCTAGGGAAAGAAACAGTAGGGAAACTACTGTATCTGTGACCGGACCTTGATTAGGATGTACTGAACCAGATATTAAAAGTAGCAATATGAACAAGTTTCTCTGAAATAAAATAGAACAGCAATATGATTTAGAAACAGACAATTTGGGAAATACACAAGATTGCTTGGTTATTAAAAAAGTATTATAGAGTGTCTGCCAATATGTACATTTTGGATCTTTGTGATATGAACACACCTGAAACAGCTCTGCCCACAATGGTGAGGGGGGAAAGGGCAAACACTGCAAGAGCGAATGCACATAAATGACGAATGGTGGAAAGAATGAATGCACATAACTGCCGAATGGCAGAAAGGGTGACTGCAGCAGGTGACAGATGGAAGGGCACTGAGCACACAGCAAGCCCCGCATGGCAGAGGGGGCAAAGCACACCATGACTTGGGCTGCCTGTGAAGAGTGCAACAGAGAGACAGAGAGAGTGGCCGGGGGCACTGGAGGGCAGCATCGCCTGGGATGGCCATGGGCAGGGAATGGACACACAAGAGGCACGGCAGTGGCAATAGTGGGTGGCTGACACACAGGGACTGGGTGGCACACAGCACATAAGCATGCACAACCTGGGGGTACTGCAACAGCCAGCTGTGCATAGGCTGGTGGCCAGAATGAGGGAACAGGTGCAAACAGCATGTGGTGGATATGAGGAATCCATGGCATGTCAGCTGGGTGAAATGGGCAACTACAAGGGATGCAGAAAGGTACACCTGCACTAAGTAGTGTTGGTGGGTTGCACACTGTGTGCCATGTGGTGCTGCACATTGCCCCACAGCCCAGCACTGGAGTGTGGCTACAGGGGGTGGTGCATGCCAGGGGCCACTATGCGGACAGTTACACATGGAATGTGAAATTGTGTGCCAGTCCATTCAGGTAGGCATAATGGCTCCTGATGCTGTATTCATCCATGATGGTGTGGATCCAGGTCTCAAGGTCTCAATACCATCACCTGGGCTGTGGTGCTTCTGCCCTTGACACCAGCATCTCAGCTGTGATGGTGGTCAGATACTCCTCCTCCCCCTCAAACAATCAAGGAGGTGCCAAATGCTGAGGTGGCATGCACTGACCTGGGTTTTAAAGGCCCTGTGCCACCCCTCTACTGCATTGCTGTTTTTTGCCAGGCCCTGGAGGGTTGCCTTATAGCAGTTTCACTTCTCAATGAGGAAGGTGGCATGTCAGCACCCTGAGCACCCTTTGGGGTGACCAAACCAATTGTCCTCCACATAGTCCAGCATGGGCTGAAGGACATCCTCATTGGTGGCCACATACTCCTACTCCAGCAGTACCTCAAATACCACGGGCACATTGGCAGGTGGCATGAATGCCAGTGCCAGTAGCAGCTGCACATTCAGTGCAAAGTCAGGATCAGAGGTGCACTGTGCCAGGACATCTGGCAGCTGCTGCACCTTGTGCCACAGGGCCTGGGAGTAGTGGAAGAAGCACCCCCTGACATGTGCTTCCAGGAATACGGTGGTGATCCCATACCAGCTGGCATGCTCAAAGTCCAGCAGGACTGTGGCCAATGCTATGGCCAGGTTGTGCAGCTTCAGCTGGCCCAACAGATGGATGTAGGTCTGTGCCCACCTAGTGCATGTCAGGGTATAGACGGTGGGCAGGACCATACCAGACTGTACGGTATGTATGGTGTATATGAGGACAAACAGGGTTGGGTATGCCCTGAATGTGCTGTCCATAAAGCAGCCCTGCACTTCTGGACAGCTGCTGTAGGTCATGGTCCATGGTGTAGACAATGATGCAGTCACGCTCCTCCCACTGTCATACAGGAGGAAGCGCATGCCATCTGAGGCAAGGGTGTACTCCTCCGGGATGGTGAGGCTCTTCATGGATTGCCAGGTGGTTAGCCAGCTGTGTGCCATGTGCTGCACATGCTGCACCATCTGAAGCAGCAGATGCACTCCCGGCAGGCGACCGGCCATGGTTGCGGGGATGCCCAATGTGCTTGCAAGGATGACTTGCAAGGCTCTGTCCAGAATCCACTGTGCCCTGTCCTGAAGCATTCCCATGACCTGCTGCACATCCACATCTGTTGCATCAGGAGTATGGTTATGCTCCCTGATGGTGACCACCACCATGTCATCCACTGTGTGCAGGTAGGCAAGACAGTAGTATCTCCGCACCTCTGCACACCTCCAATATACATTTACAGGTCCCTCCTTATCTTTCTGGTACATGTAGCCATTATGGAACACCATAGGTTTGCCCTTCTGGCTTGGTGCATAATGCACCTCCATGTTTGGGTTGCACTCCCATCTGATAGGGCTGCAGTGGCTGGCAGTGTTACAGGCTCTGTGTGCCCCACCCAGAGTCAGCCATGCCATGCCCCCTTCCTGCCTGGGGTACATATCTGGCAGCTTTTGTCCATGCCCCCTCCCACATGTCCTTGTTGTCTGTGGGCCACACTCCACTTGGTCCACCACTGTCGTCCATGCTGCTCCCTGTGCCTGTGCAGTGTCCTGTGGCCCCAGTCTGCCATGTCTTGTACTTTGCGGTAAGAGTCTGTGTCTGCTTTGGGGCACATGGGGGGTTTATATTGACCTCCATCAGTATGTGCTATGTACTTGATCTGCCCCTGTGTGCTGCAGGGTGGAGTGGGCACACACCGCTGCCCCTCTATCCATGTTGCCAACTGTTTGGTGTCCCTGTGTGCCCCTTCCATGCTGTTGCTGCCTTTTCTCTCTCCTGGTCACTCCCCTTCTGCTTCCTGTTGCCACTGCTGGCTGCGACCTGCTGTGCGAGCCATCCTGTGCTCACTTTGCTGTTCTGCCTGCCTTTCGGTGGTGCCTTCCCTGTCTGCAGGCCTGCTGGGGCTCCTGATCTTGCTACCAATTTCTCATGCAGGCACCCTTACTGTGTAGCAGAGTGTTTCGCTCTTCTACTGTGTGTCTGTGTTTCTAAGCCCTCGCCCTTTTGGTAGCGGCACTTTGGGACTCGCCTCCTGACACAGCGCTGTTCCGTAGGTGCTCTTCCTGACTCCTACCATACATTTCTTCAAATAGTTATTAACTGAATCAGCTTTAAGAATGGAATTTAGCAAAAAAATTGAGATTACTAATAATGAAGGCTCACTTTCATTTGAGTAGTGTGTATAAGTACCCTCGGCTAAAAAAGGACTGGCAGTAGTAACAGGAAATGTATCTGAGCTTGAACATTCAAGTATAGAAGGTGCCCCTATTATCACTAATAAACACAAGAAAGTCCCCATAAACAACATGGTTTGTTAATCAAAGGGCAGCACCCTAGACTCATCTCTGGAAATATATGCAAATTACAGCAACACCATAAGACCCAAATGCTAGAGAACACCTAACACAGCAAGACAACTGCCTTTTCAAATAGCCTGTAGAAAGGTGAATATTATCAAGCAAGGTCGAATGATAAGCGAGTTTATCTTAAACCCTGAGACAAAACAGTGGAGCCTGCCACACATACACTGGACTCAGATTATATAAGTTTGAATTGGCCTCCTCCTTTGCCACAGGCAGAGTCAGATCAAACAATACCAGATCATTTACAAGCAGACCTTTCCAGGCAATGGGTCAGTTAAATCTCCCGAATGACAACCACATGTTTTCCTCACCTTACAAGTCTAACTGCCAAATTTCCTACTATCCAGCTTATCATATAAGGATCAAAATCCAATGAAAATCACCCATGTAAACTAGGTTAATTTATTTACAAGCCCCACCCCCAGTACTCACAGTGGTAAGCCCACCGCCAGACACCCTCACCTACTGTGAATACTAACCAGATCAAATAATAGCACTAAAAATGTCAAAACAATATGGCAAGAAGACTTGGTTTGCTGGCCAAGGCACCTAGCTTCACCTGAGCTCTTTCCTTCTAAGATTGCTTGAAAGGACAGAGCAGAGAACTTTACCAGAGCAAGGGAAAAGGATTAAGACTTCTTTTGGCTAAGCAGATTTACTGTGTGTTGTTATTTTTATGCTGTACTCACAGGGATTGTTACTGTTTGTTGCTAACATTTCATTGCTTTATTTTTCTCTGATTCAAATTGTTGTTGCTGGTATACCTTCTTCTGCATTATTACAAAGTGTGCCTACAAATGTGTGCTAACAGATTACTGCTGTAATCTTCTGATTCAAATTGTCTTTTGCAAGGTATATCTTCTGTTACTGCTTTATTTTTCTCTGTAGCAAAGTGTTTCTTACAGGGTATATCTTCTCTGAATTTATTACAGGTGGTGCATTACAGGTTTTACAGTTTTATCTAACATTAGGATAAGCTTTCAGGGTTACTGCATTTGTTGTTGGCTGATTGTTTCTGCTCTTACCTCCTTGTTCTATCATCCGTGGTTCATCTTTTTCAGCAGGGGAAGGGCCCAGCCACCCACCTCCATCCCACACTACACTCTTTTTATAGGGTACCACAGTTGTGACATTTCCTGTGGCAAAGCAGGAAGGGGCGGATCAGTGGTGCATCCACAAGGTGAGTTCAATCACAGGGGCACTAGTAATTTAACTTGTTATAACAAGTTATAAGAAAACAAAACACAAAATCAAACCATTACTTGCATTTTTCTTCCTTCAAATTACTTTGACCAGGTTATAAACCCAGCAACTTATCTGGAATGGATATCATTAACTGCAGGTACTGTGGAACACTTTTCAGAGGGACAGTCTTACAGGATTTAGGACACTGTCCTACAGGCTGGGCCACTGGAGATCTTAGGGATCAGCTCCGGGCAGCAATAGCAGAGATTGCACGCCTCAAATTTCATATTCAGGAGGAAATACATTATAAGAACCACCCACCATTTCCCCAATATAGAAACACAGAAACGTAGACTTTGACGGCAGATAAGGACCGCTTGGCTCATCTAGTTTGCCCATTTTCCTACCTACAGGATAGGCCGCAGATCCTAGTTAACCAACAGCCTATTTCTTCCTACCCACCACAAGAATTGCCTTATGTCTGTCCCATGCATTTTTGAATTCTCCCACAGTTTTAGACCCCACAACCTCCTCAGGAAGGCTGTTCCATGCATCCACTACCCTCTCTGTGAAATAATACTTCCTCATATTGCCCCTGAACCTCCCCCCCTCTATCTTTAAATTGTGTCCCCTTGTTCTTGCACATCTCTTGTTATGAAAGATGCTACCCTCTTGGACTTTGTTGATTCCACTGAGGTACTTAAAAGTTTCTATCATGTCCCCCCTCTCCCTTCTTTCTTCAAGGGTATACATATTCAGCTCCTTTAGTCTCTCCTCGTACAGCTTCTCTTGCAGACCATGCACCATTTTAGTTGCCCTCCTCTGGACTGCCTCTATCCTGTCTATGTCCTTGCGGAGATGGGGTCTCCAGAACTGGACCCAGTACTCCAGATAGGGTCTCACCAATTGTCTGTACAGAGGGATAACAACTTCCTGTTTTCTGCTGGTGATGCCTCTCCCTGTGCATCCCAATATACCCCCAGCCCTCCCTACTGCCTTCTCACATTGCTTGCTAAACTTAAGGTCATCTGATATGATTTCCCCCAGGTCCCTTTCCTTTATTGTTGTTCTTACTTCCTCCCCGCCCATTGTGTATTCTTCCCCTGGGTTCTTGTTTCCCAGGTGCATTATTTTGCACTTCTTTGCATTGAATTCAAGCTGCCATACTTCTGACCATTCTTCCAACCTTGCCAAGTCCCTTCTCATCCTTTCCACGCCTCCTTGTGCATCAACCCTGTTGCAGATCTTTGTGTCATCTGCAAAGAGTCATACTTTTCCTTCCAGTCCCTCTGCAATGTCACGTATGAAGACATTAAAAAGGACTGGACCCAGTACTGAACCCTGCGGTACCCCACTTGTGACACCTCTTTCTTCAGAGTGGACTCCATTTACTATTACCTTCTGTGTCCTGTTGTCCAGCCAATGTTTTACCCAGGCTATGGGACCCACTCCCAGGTTGGTTAATTTGACTATTAATCTTTTGTGTGGGACTGTGTCAAATGCCTTGCTAAAGTCTAGGTAGGCCATGTCCACATCCCCTCCCTGGTCTACTATTTTGGTCAGCCAGTCAAAGAAATCTATTAGATTCATCTGACATGACCTTCCCACTGTGAACCCATGCTGCCTTGGGTCCTGTGCCCCACTGGCCTCTAGGTACTCAACAATTCTTTCCTTCAGAAGTGACTCCATCACTTTCCCTACCACAGAGGTCAAACTGACAGGTCTATAGTTTCCTGCTTCTGTCTTGGTCCCACTTTTATGAAGGGGAATCACATCTGCCTTCCTCCAGTCCTCAGATACCACACCATCCTCCCATGATTTATTAAAAAGAGTAGCCAGTGGTTTCACTAGTTCCCCCCTTAATTCTTTAGAATTCTGGGGTGAATTCCATCAGGCCCCATTGCTTTGTCCACCTTCAGTTTTAGTTCTTGCAGAACCCTTTCTTCTGTGAAAGGACTGGGATCGACCCCCCTATCTAGAGTGCTTCTGTTAATTGGATTAGGCAATTTCCCCTCCTCTTTTATCAATACTGAGCAGAAATATTCATTCAGTATCCCTGATTTTTCACTGTCCCCCTCTGCCCAACCACCGTTCATTCTATTCAGCCTCACTATCCCTCCCTTTGTCTTTCTACGCTCTCTAATGTACCTATAAAAGGTTTTATCCCCCTTCTTAACCGAGTTGGCTATCTTTTCCTCAGTTTGGGCCTTTGTTATTCTGCTTCCTCCTGCTTCCTACTGCCTTAACTGGTACAGCTGTCTGTCCTGCTCCTTCTGTGTTTCCTTATACTTCGGAATGCTATCTTTTTCTTCCTGACTTTCACAGCCACCTCTTTTGAGAACCACAGTGGCTTTTTCTTTCATTTTGATTTGTTTATTTGCTTCACACAAAGGCTTGTTGCCTCTGTGATGGCAGTTTTGATGATTCCCCATTGTTGCTCCACACCTCCTTCTAGTCTGTTAGCTAGTGCTTTTCTGAGGCACTCTCCCATCTTGCCAAAGTCAGCCCTCCTGAAGTCCAGTACCCTCACTTTTGTATGGCTTGACTCTGTAGCTGAGTTTAACATGATCCACACTGTTTGATGGTCACTTATTCCCAGATGGCAACCCACTTCTAGATCTGAGATCCTCTCACTGCACCCATTTGAGAGTATGAGGTCTAAGATTGCTCCCTCATGAATGGGTTCCGAAACTAGCTTTCTGAGGCCTGCCACCTGTAGGGCATCAAGAATGGCCCTGCTCTTGGATGTGGCTGCAGCAAATGTGCTCCACTTAACATCTGGCATATTCAGGTCTTCCATCAACAGTATATCCCCTTTCTCTGCCATCCTAAGAATGCCTTCTATCATATCCTTGTCCATTCCCTCCCCTGATATGGGGGTCTTACTCAACCCTGTTTGGACTGTGGTGCCTTTCCAGTCTCGAGGTGACCCACAGTGCCTCCTCTCCTGCCTGTTTACTCTTTTGTTCAGTTGCTTTATCCTTTCCTTTACATGAGAGCTACTCCTCCCTTCTTCTCCTGCCTGTCTCTCCTGTAGGTTCTGTACCCTGGTATGTTAACATCCCAGTCATGGTTTTCTGTGTATCATGTTTCTGTGACTGCTACGATATCCAGGCATCCCTCTTCCATCAAGGCCACCAGTTCAGGGAGCTTGTTGCCCAGACTATGGGTATTGGTACTCATTACCCTCTATTTCTTGATGGCCTTACCCCTTTTTGACCCATCCCTGTTCTTATTGCATTTGTCACTTTCTCAATTTACCCCTGTGCTTCTCCCTATTGACATTTCTATGTTTTTGTTTACCGCATTTACTACCAAGACTTTTTGGGGGTGGGGCTAGGATTTCCTGCTCCTTTCCAGTGCCTCCCCCCTTGGCTAGTTTAAAAGCTTGCCAATGAAGCATTTAAACCTATCACCTAGGATCCTGGTTCCCCTTCTGGACAGATGCAGCCCATCATGCCAGTATAGGCTTGCATCACTCCAGGTGAACCCCCAGTCCCCAATGAAGCCAAATCCCTGAGCTCCACACCAGTTTTTCAACCACTGATTGAATCCCATGGTGTTGAACACCCTAGCCTCTCCTACACCATAGATGGGCAGCACCTCCGAGAAGGTTACCGTGTGTGCCACTTGTCTAAGGCCCCTCCCCAATTCCACAAACTCTTCCTGCACTTCTCTAATCCCTTTCTTAGCCAGGTCATTTGTCCCTAAGTGGACAATGACATCCAGCTCCCTCCCCTGTGCAACTGCTCCGGCAATCCTGAGGATTCGCTCCCTGTCCCTTCAAGCCATGGTGCCAGGCAGGCACCCTACCTCCCTGTCTCCTTCCTCCCCCAGTTCTACCTTCCTAATGATGGAGTCCCCCACCAGGAGTTGTTTCCTTCCCCTGTGGGGTCCCCTGCCACCCTCCAGTGGGTCTCCTCTGTGGAGGTTCCCAGCATCCTCCTTGGTCTCCACTGTGGGTGCCTCCTTAGAGGAACCACACTTTGCCAGAATGACATAGGAATTGTGGAGAGGTACAACTGGAGGGATGCACCTCTGTTCCACCACCCTCACCCTCTCTGAGCCCACTGTGGTCCAACTGCTCATCTTTCTTGGCAACCTCTGAGGCAACGGCAGTGGCACTGGTGGTCCCTGGATGGAAGAGGAGGTCCCACAAATCCTGGCCAACTCAGCCTGGAGATGAGCAACCTCCTCCCTCAGCCCAGAGAGATGCCTGCAGATGGGACAACACCACATCCTCCAGAACTTCTCCTGGAAGACTGCTGCTCCACAGCCACTCCACTGCACCACTTCCATCATGTCTTGTTTCTAGCCCCTTAACTGTTTGCAATCCTTACTCTTTCCTCTATTTTTTCTTCTCTCTCTCTCCTTATGTTATACCTGTGCACCCTTTAAGCTCCAGATTGTCCTGTTCTGAGACAAGAATATCCTATATTTCTCAGTAGACCCCTTGCTTGCTCAGAGGCAGGCCTCCAGCAGCTAGAGGGGGCCGGAGAGCTACTCTTGCCCTTCTAGGATGGTGGGTCTTTGGTGCCTCTGTGATCACTCACTTCCTGCTCCCAAACAGGAAGTTCCTGTTGTCAGTCAAATCCTGTGCCTATAAAAGTAGAACTAGCTTTGGGTGGGAGGCTGGAGGGAAGGGAAGGAGGGCAATATAGTCCCAGTGGAGCAGTCCAGTCACACAGCAGTCCTTCCTCCTGGTGTCTCCTGCCAAGCTAGATCTCAGATCTAGAACATCCAACAGAAGAACCTCTACTGCAGAGGGTAGTTGGTCTAAGAGGTTGGCAGGTGGTTAGGAAGGGCAAATAGGGTGCCCCATCACTCTGTGCTCTCCAACATATTACTTCCAAAAACCATATAAACACTACGAACAGGTATCTGCCTCTATCTCTGAAATCCAACAAAGGGGCAGAGGACACTGCAGAGCAGAACACTGCAGCACAAGAGCTAGCACTACAAAACTCACCCAAATCAGGAATCAAAACAAAAAAAGCAAAAAGGAAATCAAAAAAACTTGTGATCATAGGAGACTCCATGATTGGGGGAGTTGATACCCATCTCCAGCCAGGAGTAATGTTCAGATGTCTCCCAGGTACTTCAGCATGGAGAGACACTGACCACATTGCTAAAATTGTTCACAAAGCAGGAGAAAACATTGATATCCTGGTATACATAGGGACTAATGATCTCACCAGCCAGTCAGTTGTGGAGACCAAGGAACACCTGACAAAGGCTGGGTGACAAACTATCATCCATTTTGTCCAGCATCTCATTCTGTGAGATCCTGCCAGTCTGGGAGAGGCGGGCAGATGGATGGAAGGTCAGAGAAGGGGAGATAGGGGAGCTAAACATGTGGCTCAAGGGCTGATGCCAGGAAAAAGGACACAGATTTTTAGGGAACTGGCAACAGTTCTGGGAGTGAAAGTTCTTTAAATTTGATGGACTGCATCTGACTAAAGAGGAATTCAGCGCATTGTTGCAGAAGTTTGATGTCTTTGCAGAATATTTAAACAAGCAAATGGGGAGCTGGGTGCAGCACCCCTTACATCGAATGGGAAGAACACTGCCCCCCCCTCAGCTAGTGGTCAAACAGGGTTCAGCATGTTGGCAGTTCTTTTGCATCACCAGGTAAGAAAAAAGGTCTATCTCCCCATACGACACACAGGGGAAATTCAAACTTCACCCAACAACTAACACACTGAAATCTGGCCAATGGAAAATCATGCACACAAAAGCTCACAGTCTGGGAAATAAGATCCCAGACCTGCAGGCAATAATGTCAGAGGCTAAACTGGACATAGTTGCAATTAGTGAGACATGGTTTACCAGTAACCACACTTGGAAGACTTCAGTACCTGTCTATGTACTGTTCAGAAGAAACCGAGGTGCAAAAAGGGGGGTGGAGTGGCCCTGTATGTCAGTGAAAATATCAAAGCTACAGAAATTCAGAATACACATAAGGATACAGAAGAACTATGGGACACTCTGGAAACAGGAAATGGGACAGCCATAAGAACTGGGGTTGTCTACAGGCCCCCAGACCAGGGGGCAGACATAGACACATTGCTGTTAGAAGATATACAAAACATGACAGCTAAAGGGGAGGTTCTGATAAAGGGAGACTTCAACATGCCGGATACAGAATGGTCAATACCAGCAGGAACATCTGCCAGAACTAGACACATGATGGATTCCCTGCAGGGGGAGGGCCTCAAACAACTGGTACAACAACCCACAAGAGACAGGGCTATCCTAGATCTAGTACTGACTAACAGGAAAGGGATCACAGATCTCCAGGTAGAAGGTCACCTGGGGCCAGTGACCATCACATGGTATGGTTCAATTTGGCCACTACATCTAAATCATCCCATTCCAAGGCAAAAATATGGGACTTCAGAGGAGCTGACTTTGATAACATGGCCAACAGAGATAAACAAGCCATGGCAAAAAGAAATACAGGTGAGGGGATACAGGCAAAGTGGGCAAGCGTTAAGGATGCAATACTTGATGCAACATCCCATTGTTAGACAGAAAAGGAAGTTCAAAAGAAGAAGGAAGCCATTTTGGTTCTCAAATACAGTAGCAGAAGAGGTCAGAGCCAAAAAGCTGGCCTTCAGGAAATATAATGGAACACAGTGGGATGAAGATAGGGAGGCATATCAAACTGCCCTAAGGGAAGCAGGGAAGGCAGTAAGACAGGCAAAGTCCCAAACTGAGGAAGCACTAGCATGGACAGTAAAAGAAGGTGACAAGACTTTCTACAGACACTGTACATTAGTGAAAGGAGAAAGCCCATATGGGGTATTGCTAAGCTCAAAGGAGAAAAGGGGGCATGTGAGCAGGAGGACCCTGTAAAAGTATCTATCCTAAACAGATACTTTTGCTCAGTATTTACTGAAGAAAAGGTAGGGCAGATCCCACAGCTCAGCACCATGGACTCGGGGGGGGGGGATGTGAGCACTACTCCTTTCACAAAAGAAAGGGTCCTACAAGAGCTCGCTAATCTCAGGGTGAACAAGGCAATGGGACCTGATGTCATACATCCCAGTGTACTTAAGGATCTAAGGGTGGAACTAGCAGAGCCATTTGCAGAACTGTTTGGTGAGTCTCTGAGCACCGGAGAGGTCCCAGAAGACTGGAAAAGGGCTCATGTGATCCCGCTCTACAAGAGTGGTAGCAGGGAGGAGTCAGGGAACTACAGACCAGTCAGTCTTACCTCAGTAGTGGGCAAGATTATGGAGGCACTCCTTAAGGAAAGGATAGTGCAACACCTGGAATCCATGGGGCACAGGATCCAAGACAGCATGGGCTTACAAAAGAAAGGTCCTGTCAAACTAATCTCATTGATTTCTTTGACTGGGTAACCAGAGTGGTGCACCAAGGGGGAGCAGTTGATGTCGTCTATCTTGACTTCAGCAAAGCTTTCAACACTGTTCCACACAGAAGATTGATAAGTAAGCTGGGTAGCCTTGGGGTGGGTCAGAAGTTGGTCAACTGGGTGGTAAACTGGTTGACGGGCAGAAAACAGAGAGTGGTGGTAAATGATATACACTCAGAAGAGATGCAAATCACAAGTGGGGTACCTCAGGGATCAGTCCTGGGGCCAGTCCTCTTCACGATCTTCATTAGTGACATTGCAGATGGGCTAGAGGGTAAGGCTTGTCTGTTTGCAGATGACACCAAGATCTGCAACAGAGTAGCTGATCCAGATAAGGTGGGCAGAATGAGAAGAGATTTGGATAAACTGGCAAAATGGTCAGAAGAGTGGCAACTGGGGTTTAATGCAAAGAAGTGCAAGATCATGCACATAGGGAAGAGAAACCCTGAAGCCTCCTATAGGTTGGGAGGGGAGTTGCTGGCAATTACAAAGGAAGAAAGAGACTTGGGCATCATCATCACTGATGACCTGAAATCATCCAAGCAGACCTCTAAAGCAGTAGGTAAGGCTAGGGGGATGTTAGGTTGTATTAGTAGGGGTATCACAAGTCTTGAGAGGGAGGTAATAATCCCTCTTTACAAGACACTGGTTAGGTCCCATCTGGAGTACTGTGTGCAGTACTGGAGACCACACCTTCACATAGACATTAACCAAATTGAGGCAGTCCAGAGAAGGGCAACCAAAATGGTGCAGGCACTGCATCAGAAGACATATGAAGATGGATTAATGGAGCTCAATATGTATACCCTTGAGCAAAGTCCTATTCAACATCTTCATTAGTGACCTCGCAGATGGACTAGAGGGTAAGGCTTGTCTGTTTGCAGATGACACCAAGATCTGCAACAGAGTAGATGATCCAGATGGGGTGGGCAGAATGAGAAGAGATCTGGATAAACTAGCAGAATGGTCAGAAGAGTGGCAACTGGGATTTAATGCAAAGAAGTGCAAAATCATGCACATAGGGAAGAGAAACCCCGAAGCCACTCATAGGCTGGGAGGGGAGTTGCTAGCAGTCACAAAGGAAGAAAGAGACTTGGGCATCATCATCACTGATGACCTAAAATCATCCAAGCAGACCTCTAAAGCAGTAGGTAAGGCTAGGGGGTGTTAGGGTGTATTAGTAGGGGTATCACAAGTCGTAAGAGGGAGGTAATAATCCCTCTGTACAAGACATTGGTTAGGCCCCATCTGGAGTACTGCGTGCAGTATTGGAGCCACACCTTCACAAGGACATTAACCAAATTGAGGCAGTCCAGAGAAGGGCAACCAAAATGGTGCAGGGACTGCATCAGAAGACATATGAGGACAGATTAACGGAGCTCAATATGTATACCCTTGAGCAAAGGAGGAGAGAGGTGATATGATCGAGACATTTAAACACCTTAAGGGCATAAACAAGGTGAAAGAGTCTAACATGTTTAAATATAAGAAAATAGCAGGACAAGAGGACACAGCATGAGATTAGAGGGAGGCCGATTAAGGGGAATGTGAGGAAATTCTTTTCACAGAAAGGGTGGTAGATGCATGGAATGGCTTACCACAAGAAGTGGTGGCTATGAATACAGTGCAGGGCTTCAAACAGGCATGGGATAGGCATAAGGGAGCAATACAAATGACTACGAATAGATAGGTCACTGACAGAGCAAAGGCCGATGGCACATTTATAAGGTAGAAAAAGAAATGGGCAGACTGGATGGGCCTTGCGGTCCTTATCTGCCGTCAACTTCTATGTTTCTATGTTTCTATGTTTCTATGTTTCAAAGGAGGGAGAGAGGTGACATGATCGAAACATTCAAACACCTTAAGGGCCTTAACAAGGTGAAAGAGTCTAATATATTTAAATACAAGAAAAATAGCAGAACAAGAGGACACAGCATGAGATTAGAGGGAGGTCGATTAAGGGGAATATGAGGAAATTCTTTTTCACAGAAAGGGTGGTGGATGCATGGAACGGCCTACCTCAGGAAGTGGTGGCTTTGAATACAGTGCAGGGCTTCAAACAGGCATGGGATAGGCATAAGGGAGCAATACAGATGAGTATGAATAGATAGGCCACTGACAAAGGAAATGGCGATGGCACATTTATAAGGCAGAAAAAGAAATGGGCAGACTGGATGGGCCTTGCAGTCCTTATTTGCCGTCAACTTCTATGTTACTATGTTTCTAAAATGGTATAACAGATACTCAGAGCAGGCTTGGTGTTTGTCAGTAGGGCTGCCACATTTGGAAGAAGCAAAAACCGAACACTAAACCACACACCAAACTCCGCCCCTAGCCCCACCCCTTTTCATGACTGATAGTGCATTCCTCCTCATCCAAAGCCATTTGTTATGTCATTGAAGACTTTGATTTAACAGTAAAAGGCAACACTTGAAGCAGCAGTGCAAAGAAAAAAAAAGTGCTTTTTCAACAGTTTATTCCTTGTGCTCTGTTGAGTATTTACCTGGTAATCGTTCCTGCCAGCATTGTACTTTCACCCTGTAATTTGCTCTGTTTTCCTTTGTTATTGTTTACATTTCTGTCATCTGCCATGTTCAAAGCAGCCATACTAGATAGGCAGCCGAGACAGCTGCCTTATTTTCTGTAGTACTACAACAACCGGAAACCGATCACTTCCTGATTAGGTAGTACTGCTGTTTTATAGCAGCAGTTCAACAAAACTGCTAACATGCTGTATGGTATCTGTTAAATTAGCTTTTATAGTTTCTTCCAAGTTATTAATATACAGTATTTAATTAGTTAGTTATTGAAATTATTATACCAGTTAGACATACAGATATAAAGGAAATCTCATTTACTTGAATAATCTGGGGGAGACAAGGGACATACTGTAAATAGTTTATAATGATATATATAACAAATTGCTTGTTATAATGTGTCCTTTTTTCTTTTTTTGTGGATCCAATTACTTTTCATGTCCTCAATACTATTTAAAAGCCAAAAGAAGGGATCACACTTTTTTCTAGTGAAAGAAAACAACTAATTTAAAACATTTAAAAATGCTTAAATTATGTTTGAGCTAGAAAAGGCTACCCACAAATAAAAGTGGGAGATAATTGAATATTTTACTGCTGAAAAAGGTAGGGTCAGGCTTTTGCCCAGCTTTACTACTGTGCTGCTATAAGATGCAGTGGAAAAAGATTAGGTTAAGTAAATGTTAATGTTCTTAATGGCCATACTTTACACCTCCCAGGTTGACTGCTTTCACAAAGAAAGGGCTATATTGACAACAGAACTTTCTTGTATCCTGGACATGCAGCTAAAACAGTGAATGACCATGACAAAATCTGTTTCAAAGGTATGTGAACACTCAAAATAGATCAACAACCTGATTATCACACAGCAAAACTGGATTACCAGATAGGGACCTTGAAAACTGGATTACCAGGTAAAAAACCTGACAGGTGGCAACCCTATTTGTCAGCCTCATCACCATTTATTGCTCACTAAATCAGCCCTCCATCAAATCTACTCACCAGGTTTTCTTTTTTCTGAGTGGTGCTTGTGCGAGCAGCATGGGCTTTAAAGGTAGAGTCCTGCCTTGCGGGTGTGACAAACAGTCGCTGACTCACCCCCTGAGTCCCCTCACCTGCCATTACAGCCAGACACCCCAAGATCTGCAATGTATAAAGTGTTAATTCAGGCAGCAACAGTGCATAAAATGAGCACAGTTTCAGTGATGGAAAATGCTTTACCAACTTGCTGGTCACTTCACTGGTTGCAGCAGACGTCTTATGATGGCTAGTGAATGGAGCTGCCACTTGTGCAAGTGGCACGGACTTTAAAGGTAGTAGTCCCAGCTCATGGGTGTGATCAATAGTCGCTGCCTTGACTCCGAGTCCCCTTGCCTGCCATTACAGTCAGACACCCAAAACAAAGTCTGCAATGTGCTAAGTGTTAATTCAGGCAGCAATTCTACATAAAATGAATTCATAGTTTCAATGATGGGAAATGCTGTACCAACTCTTGCATCCTTTTGTGTCCTTGCACCCTCTCCACTCCACTGAGAACAGTATCCTGGTTGTCCCAAGGGCAAGACTGAAAACCTTGGGGGACTGGAAATTTGAGGTGGTAGGTCCAGCCCTCAGGAAATTTCTCTGCCCCCTCAGTGGAGGCCTTAAAGGGGGCCTGAAGACATTTCTTTTTTATCAAGCTTTTGGTGTGTAACCAATTGTGCTGATCCCAACTGTGCTGTTTATGGTATTTATTTATTTATTCATTTAATTATTAATAAATTACATATAGTAGAGGGTTTAAAACAAATGCTTCTAAGAGTTGTCATTTATGTAAATGTTTAACTATTTTTTCTTCTTTCGGAATATCCTACTACACTTTTGTAATGTCACCTTGAGACTCTGGGGAAGGATGCCAGATATAAGTAAACTCTACTACACCTCCTCCTCCTCTTTCCCAACTCAACAGACCCTCCCTCACCATCATGCCCAAAGCTATTTTTTTTTAAATAATAACATTCTCTACCTCCTAGTTCAGGCTGCCATTTCTCACCCTAATGCTGATAGATTCATTGTTTATGCATGCTTATGTGGGGTGGAGCATTTTACTGGACTATCTGTCTTTTTGTGTCTTTGCTGGGACTGTGATTAAATTGTTAAATATACATCAAGGGATATGCTTGGATTTTGGGCAGCAACCAGATCAATGTTTCCTTGACTGCCTGCTCTACTTATCTACTTCTGACATCAAAATACTTTCCACTGCAACACATAGTAATGCCACAAATAAACAAATCAAGATGTTTGATACAGACAGCGGCCAGAACTAGTGTCCTTAGTTTGATGCTGTTGTTCATAGCTAAATTTCATGTATTGCCTCATTGTGTACCCATGGAATGTTTACCCTGTCCCTGATGAACAAGCTCTGTACAGCCCTTGTTTGATATGTACCCATGTTATGTGTACCATGTCCTTAATGATGATGTTCTTACTGCTCTCCCTATGTAATCAAGTTCAAATGTAATCCCTCCCAACTGTATGTTATCTGTATTGCTCATCTCAACTATTGTATGTATAACTGCTTCCTTTGTAAACCCTCCACCTAGGTCGCACAGGGAGATGAGCATCTTTTTGCACAGTGTGCATTTCCTGGTGAAACATTTTCAATAAATAAATAAATATAGGATAAACAAGGAAGTACATGTAGAAAAGCCATAAAATATCAGCTGACATTCTTAAATATTGTTTTCCCAATGTTTCCTGTTAGACACTGTTGGCTCTTTAAGTGTTTTGAGTGAAATCATGCCTGGGAAAAATTGGTAACTAAGGCAGTGGATAGGGGCCATGCAGTGGGTTTATTCTACTTTGACTTCAGCAAGGCATTTGTCTAGGTGTCACACATAAGGTTGCTAAAGAAGGTGGAGAATATAGGAGCAGAGCAGTTTAAATTAGACCTTATACTACTGTGTGCTGACTTTTCACATGACAAAAAGAGTCCTATTAAAAGTATCTTACAAGTAATAGTCTGCTTTGCTCAGAGTTTCAAATGCCATGTGTAAATTAACTTACCACAGATATTTCTTCAAAAATGAAGGAACTATATGGCAAAAAACTATGTCAATGCTCCTTAGGAATACTACCACATAAAATGCAAACTGTACACAGACTGGAAATAAACTATTAGGGTTACAGCACAATGAAATATGTTATTAGAGTTCTTACATATAACACCCACCCACCCTCCCATGTCTCCTACTTTCATGAAGCAAAGGATGATTTACAGATGCAGGCCTTCTCCCTCAACTTCAGCCTGACATCTGTACTCACTCCCTCTCAGACTTCTGTGGGTTGGTTTGTTTTCAGACACGAAAACTAACAGCAGTCTAACAGCACAGAAGTAGATCAGGGAAACTTGTAAAAAACATGTAAAGAAAAAAGTCTAAGCCAGATTAAAAGAGGCAGGCCATAATTTTGGAAAACATTTCTCCTGATGTACGAGGCATTCTGTGTGAATCTATGCTTATGAGAAAATGCAGCTCAGACTCAACCATGTGAAATAAATGAAGTATAAATTTAGGCTGCTATACAGCAGTATATAGTAAAGCAAGATATAAGTCCAGAAATTATAATATTCTACTTAATATTCTTTCATACAGTGCCAATTATGAAAAACGTGCCATATTTTGCGTGTTAACTCCTTTTTTCTACAAGTAACTTGCATAGCATTTGCTATTTAGATATGAACCCTTGGTGTTGCCCCATATTCCATGTTCCAGTTTGAGTTTAAGGATTCCACCTGTTCAAATCTCCACTCAAACAGGCATGGAATAGGCATAAGGGAGCAATACAGATGAATATGAATAGATAGGCCATTAACAGAGCAAAGGCCTATGGCACATTCATAAGGTAGAAAAAGAAAAGGGCAGACTGGATGGGCCTTGTGGTCCTTATCTGCTGTCAACATCTATGTTTCTATGTTTCTAAGTTTCAGCCATTGTAGGAAGGCAGTTGTCAATCCACACGTTCAAGATAACGTTTTTCACTGCAATAGAAATAAGGGATATTGTATGTATTGTCTTTTTAGAATAACCAATATGTTTTAGGAAATGACCAGCTAGACTTGATTGAAGATTTATGAGAACTATCAGGTAGATCTTTGAATGTATCCACTATAGGTTCCCACACATTTTGAATGTTTCCACACTCCCAAAATGTACATGTTCAGGTGCCTATTTATTTTTCTACTTAATGTATCTAGATTCCTGTTTTAAACCAATGTTTTCCCTTTTTGCTGGGATAAAGAATAGTTTGTATAAAGTTTTAAATGGAAGTATTTTACGATTTCAAACAGCAGATTATGCAGATGACTGTGGCAGGCCAAGACAGAGGGAGGGTTTTGTTGGTCATCCACCATGGGGACCATCATATTCAAAGGTACTGCGATTATTGTGGGGGAGATGGATGTTATTGGGTGGATGGGTGCTAGAGTATTTTCAGTGAAAGTTTAATTGAAAAGTTTGATTGGTGGAGGAAACTGAAGATGGTGGCTGGCTGAGATGGGGGGGTGGCCTGTATTGACTGTCCACTGTGAGACCCTCATTCTTGATGATGCTGGGGTGACAATGGTGGGAGATGTGTGACAAAAGAGAAGGTCAGGATTGGGGTTGTTTTTAACTTGGGGGTTTTAAGCAGCACCTGAAACCAGGATTGGTCACCCAGTACAAGAAAGGTGTAGCAGTGGTTCAGAGCAGCACCTGACAAAAGGATTGGGCACTCTTTGTCAGGAAAGGGTTTGGTAGGCCCAGACATAAGGATTTAGTACTCAGCATCAGGAAAAAAGTAACCAAATGCCATTTTATTATTTACAGATTACTTTATAAGTCATTCACAAACGTAAAAAAAAAAAAACACTATGTTCAGGGATGTGGGAAGGGGAAACATTTAATTTGTTTTCATTCATGAATGGCTGGAAGAATAATTCACAAATGAAAAAGTCACAGTTTTTCTTTACTGCAGTTTCATCTTTTTATTGGCATATTCATTTTTTCATAATACAGTATAGGAACATATGCAGCTTTAGAACAGAATGCAAAAATTGACAAATAATTGGATTTCTAGATAAGGAAGAATACAGTTCATACATATACTTGATAAGCAATGAAGGGCTCTTAAATGAGTGTATGACAGAGTAATAGATATGCCTTTTTTCCTTTAAAACATATTTAACAATATTATAAACAATACAGAGTACATAACAGTAACTAACTATCCTGAGGTCAAGTATATGTTAATTGCATACATTATATGATAAGATTCCAGGCTATCTACAGTATAATAACACAGGAAATATTGTGCACATAGTTTACCGTGCATCTGACTTGGGAGAGAGAGGTATCTGAGAAATGGCAGTCAACATATACAGTATAATAGCTTTTCAAAGTAGCAGTAGCTAGGTGGAAGAGACTGTCCTGTGAGGCTATTTGTGTGAGGCTGAACACCAACTTGTGTAGTGAGGGTATCACAGAACTGCACCATCTACATAGAAACAGCATTTGTGCCTGCAATGCATGCTAATAAGTACAAGCCATCTGTGGCCCACAGGTGTTATGCCAGAGTCCTCTTGTCTGAGACCTAACAACAACAGGGGAATGGAGTGAGGTATCTGGGATGGCAAGACTTCTGTTCTGAGTTAGCATACTTTATTCTACAAAGGTTGAATGGAGGGGCAGGACCATAATACATGCAAGAGATCTCCATATGGGGTTCCACACCTCCAGCAATTACCTGTGGATATTAGGTTAATATTATACAATATCAAAAGGGTCCTGTACCAGGAATGAAGAATCATGTTTTGTATCAGCCTGCTGTAGGTACCATTGATGGCCCTGTAACAAAAAAAACAGCAGGCCATCCATTTGTGGTCCAAAAAAAGCAATGTTCAAACTCTTGTTTCACCTATTCTTGCATTGCTTGACTGGCTGGGTATGCTATCCCTAACAGTTGCATAGATCTTTACATTTAAGTCCCTTGTGACTGGTATCCACTGTGATAGTAAAGGGGAAAGTTGTGAGAAAGTGTTTTGCTTTTGCAAAATGTGCTGTGTAGCTCTGTATAATTGTACTTACCCCAACAAATTGGTCTTTGGGATGTCCCATTTGGACTGTTAGGCCTTAATGGGGTCTAGAGTGAGACTGTCCTTTACCATTGTACCCTTCAAGAGGAGTAGGTTTTTGGCCTTCCTCAAGGGCCTAGAAAGAGATTTTCTGTTCATTGTAATCTCAGGGTTGCCCCAAAGAGGAGTGTATGCTAAAGGCTATGGGTTAGTGCCCATCCACATGTGCATTTTAAACCAGTAGTTAATCGATGGTGTTATTTTGGGAGGTGACTCTTGAAGTCATTGGGAGTGAGCTAGAAGATGAGGAAGTTGAGCGTTTGCTCCTGGAGCTGGCTGCTTTCCATGTCCACCCACTGAGCTTTGTCTGGGGAGTGGGCAGGAAACCATAGCAGCATTTGGGAGGCTCTGAATCCCCATAAATATCCCATGAACTAAGGAAGGTTCCACCCCCACTTCTGACCAGTGTGCAAACAGCCTGTTGTGTCTGTATCATGGTCTGGTGCCCTTCCACAGGGATCCCCATATGTGTTTATCCAAAAATATTAGCTATTTGGGATGAAGTGTGAAGGGTGTCAGTGGGTGTGAAATAGCTTGGGTGCAATTACCATCTTAAGGGCTGAGATTTTGCCAGCAATTGTCGGGTGTTGGGTCTTCTACTTATCACACTGTATTTGGAGTTTGGCTAGAAAAGGGGAGAGGTTGTCTCCATACAGCTTGTATTTGTTGGATGAAATTTGAAGGCTCAAGTAGGTGATGGCTGCACCTACTGGGTCAACATGTTCCACTCTTCATCGCGCATGACAAAACCACACAACAGAAACAGCATGGTAGGAAAGAGCGTGAGGGTGCAAAACCGCGAAAGGGTGTATGTGTGGTAGTGCACCCCCTCATTCTTCCCAGGCAGAGGATAAGACCTCTGCTGGGAAAGAGGGCCAGTGAACAGCTGCTGTGGCTCGATGGGATGAGCCACAGGCAGCTAAGGAGCATGCAGTGCATTTGGGACCGGGTTTTGGTTCCCGGTCCCAGACACATGGCTTTTTTTTATACTTTGCACTTTGTGTGAATTTAACTGTTAGCCCCCCCTCCCCCGGAGTTAGTTATTTTAATAGGGGACATTTGGAGGGTTGCAGTCTGCTATAATGGGTGGTATGGGGGCAGAGACCCCTACAAAACAAAGACATATGCAGCTAGCAATATATTGTGCTATACTGGCAGCACGGTATATTACTGCGGCATAATGTATTGTGACATTATGACCCCATGCCATGGTGCAGGGGATCACATGAGGCCCACCACTTCAAGGTGGAGACTGAGTACTTCCAATTAAGTGGCAGCACCTCAGTTTTAGATTGATTGACTTTGAACTCTCTTTATCAGTGATTTACAAACAGGGCCAAATAACTTCATGGTTAAATTTGCAGACAATACTAAATTGGGGGGGCAAGGTTAATAATCAAGAAAATATTTCTGCATTAAAGAAGGATTTGGAAAAATTAACACTTTGGGCAAATGAAAATCATATGGAGTTTAATCAAGACAAATGTTTAGTAGTGCATTTCGGTGTAAATAATCCCAAAACGATATATTATATAAACGGACTACCACTCACTCATCAAATTGTGAAAAGATTTAGGATATATGTTAATAATAAACTTACATCAAATGATCACTGTATTAGAACTGCTTGCATGACCAACAGACTTTTGAGGCAAATAAAATGCACTTTTGTTAATCGCACTGAACAATGCCTTATTCCATTGTATAGGGGCATACATTAGACCGTATGTAGACTATGGCTCCCCTTCCTGGAATCCAAACCAAAAAAAAAAACATAGCAATTTTTGAACAGGTTAACAGGAGAGAAACTATAATGATTCCAAGATTAACAAACTTAGATTAACAGAACAGATTAAAAGCTACTGGTTTCTTCTCTCTTCAAACTAGAAGATTAAGAGGTGATATGCTTATTGTTTTTAATTTAATAAATTCACCAGATCTAATGGAAAAATGTGGTCTAACACTCTCCAAAAGGAGACATGCTCCAAGACTGCATAATAAACAGCTTGAAGTAAAAACTTATAAAACCAGCAAAAGGGGAAACTTTTTTTCCAATAAGAGCATCCATTGTATGGAACACCTTGCCACAAGAATTGGTAGAGGCAACTAGTGCCACTGTCTTTAAAAACAAATTAGATGTTTGGTTGAGGGATAATAGATAAATAATGTCCCACATAGTGTGAGGAACAGTCTCGATGGGCTCTGGCCTTCTTCTGTTCTTTCATACCAAGTAATACCAAGTAACTTTGATAGGGCAAAGAAGTGAGTGAGATCAAACAGAGGCTGCAATGTACCACATACAGCAGAGTGGAGTATACACTGGATCTAACTGTGATACCTGTGATATTTTTGTGCTGACGTATGGCAACAGTCAGGGAGTTTCAGTGCAAGCACAAATAAGTGGTGGGAGAGTGGGCACTCCAGTCTCATTCCATAAGCTAATGGCAAGGGTTCTGAAATCAGGGAATTAGTAAGCACTCTGATGGTAGGGGAGGAGTAAAAGGTTTAAATTCAAGATCAGAACTGGGTGCCCATTCTCAGGTGGGACAGGACAAGTTGCAGTTAGCCCAATTCAACTAAATCAAAAATTTTTCAAAGTCTATCACCACTGCCACTGCTGGAGTATTGTACAATTTTACTTCATGCATGAGATTCATCAGGGAGTTGGTATGGTTGGAGCGAACCTGGTCCTTAATGAAGCTCACCTGTGAAACATGCACCAGATGTGATACAAGGGAATCAAGTCTGGCTACAATGGCCTTCACATATATTTTACTGTTCCCACTGATTAGGGAGATGTGATGGTAGCTAGCAAGAAGGATAGGATCTTTCCCCATTTTGGGGAGAACAGTGACTGTGGCTTCTCTCATTGTATACGGAAGTGTTGCTTTTTGTTCAGCCACTGCATATAATTGAGAGAGCATAGGATAGATTAAAGTAGGAAGGTGTTGGAAAATCTCTGCCTGGTATCTGTACCCCCCCACCAAGAATCTTTGCCCTGGTGCAAGACAAGAAGGGCTACCTGAATTTCTTCAAGGAAAAGAAGTTTATCTAGTCCCACTGCCTGTTTCTGCATGAGTTGTGGATGGTCCAGGTAGTTCGGAAACTCTTGCATGAGTTCTTTGTTAGGTGGGTTCAGGGAAGAGCAGAGGTTGGCATAGAACTCTCTTGTGATAGTATTAACCAACTCTGGGGGTTGTCTGGATATGCCAGAGGTGTTCCTGATACCAACAATGAAAATGCTTTCATGGCTGCATTCAGAAAAGATAAGCCAGGACTTTTCCTACTCTGCCCTTTTCTAATATATATGCTTCTGTCAGAAGATGGCAGTTTTTGGCCTTCCTTAACAGCAAAATATTATTTCCATTCAGAGTTTGATAATGGAGGTGTGTGAGTCAGGTTAAGAGTTAGGGTATGGGTTTGATTTATTCAAGCTTTCTTTCATCTGAAGGTCTTGCTCCAGTGAATAGAGGGCTTGTTCCCACTGGCATATCAGATAGGAAGCAAATCCAATTATTTTCCCTTGCAGGGTGCTCTCATAGGTTTCTGAGGTTGTTCCAGCTGAAGTAACCTGGAGGTTGTTAGCTTCTAAGAAATGTGTCGCTTCTTTTTGAAATCAGGGTATGAAGTCTGTGTCTATGAGGAGGAATGGGTCCAGCCTCCATGAGGGAGATTTTGTGGTAAAGGCCCCCCAGATAAAATGAAACTGCACAGGGGGGCATGCTCAGATATAACCAGTGGCATGATGGTAACACTTGTAGCTGCTCAAATAATGCAGGAGGATGTACAGTAAGACATAAATATATGTGAATGTAGGTCCTGTGCATGCCAGGCATGAATAATCTCTTTCCCTTGGGTAGAGGAGGAGTCACACACATCCATCAGGCCCTGGTCTTGCATGAATAATGAAACTGACTAACCCCCCCTAATATTGGGTTTCATGTTGGAGTTGGGGTTGCTCCTATCCAGGCTGGAAAAAATGGTGAGGCTGAAGTGTCTTTCCAGCAGAAATGGGGTAGCCACAATGGTGAGTTTCAGAATCTTTTGTACAGTCTCTTGGAAAAAGTAAGGTTGTCCTTATTCAGGTCATAGATTTCGGCAAAGAGAATGGGACCTGATGGAGTGTTCATCAAAGTCAAAACACAGCATCCTTGGGAGTTGTGCACTACAGAGGAAGATGGCCATCTTAGGGTTCTATGTACTAGCATAGCTACCCCTCTTTTCTGGGTGGGGGCAGATGCATGCAGCACTTGACCAACCAAATCTCTTTGTAGCTAGGAGTGATCATCAGATAATATTTTGATTTCTTGCAAAAGAGCCAGGCATGTTTTGAACCTTTTCAAATTGGATAGAACATGTTTTCTCTTGACCGGGGGTTCAAACCCCCTGACATTACAGGTGTGGCAGATGACATCACATATTTCCTTGTTTGCATTTATTAATGTTCATGTTGGGGTGATGCAATTTCATACCATGTACATGCCATCCCTGGACAAGCTCCCCAGCCATGAGGTCCCAACTAACATGTAGAGAATCTGGACACAAAGAGAAGGACACTGTGTGTGTTTGGGGGGGGTCTGCCATAAAACAGGAAAAACTGTCAATAATGCTGTATCTAAATTTTACTTCTGAGAAGAACCAGTAACAGCTAAACTGGAACAACAATATAGCTAAACAAAACACAGTAACTGTGCTATAAGGGGGGGGGGGCACTGCTGAGTCATTGATTGAGGTAAACATGTTCATTTAGAGCTCCACTGTTTTGAGACAGAACATCCACTAAAAGTATATTTTTTCTATTGAGCATTAAGTAATCAGTGAATGGAATCTCTGTCTAACAATATGGCTAAGTTTGTTCCCCCCAAAGTTGCTGGGAGAGGTGACTCGACCTGAGGGCCTGCTGGAGGGGTCAGGGAAGGTGTCTCCCCTGCTACAATGAACAACTTGGAGGAGGGTGCTAAACCTAAGACATTGCAGAAACCCACTCTCGCCTCAATACAGGCCTTCTTGAATAAATTCCAAGCTGATCTCAGGCAGTCAACTTCTGTAATTCAGAATTCTTTAATAGAAATTACCTCTCATTGTGTTGTTGTGGATGCATCGGAGGAGAACATAGAAAAAGTCATAGAAAACAATACAGGGAGAACAAAGCAGAATAGGCAAGAGTCCTAACCTTAGAATGAGCTACAAATGCAGTACTACATGAACAGCTAACACAGATGGCAAGACTGGAACATCTGGAGAACAATATGTTATGAAGGAACCTGAGATTAATAGGTTTCCCTGGGACAGTTCCTGATGTAAAGCTAAAAGAAATATTCCAGAAGGCACTTACGGTGATTTTTTCAGTTGAACCTTCCCTCATCTTAGAGACTGTTTTTTTTGTTCTGCATCATGGCAACCTAAGAATCCGATGAATCTATCTTTGCAACATAGAGCCAGATATATAATTCTAACCAATCAATCAATCAAAATCTTTATTTATCCAGGCGAAACATCATTGAGCCAAACTCATTTGCAAGATGGACCTGGTTAGGCTAAGCTATTACAACATATATGTACAACCAGACAAGTTAATACGAAAGTTTACAGACTGCAAAAATATACACAATATACGACAATCATAGATAAGTGTGCAGAAACATTATTTACAAGTGTGATATCAATCCATTGAAAAAGTTCTTTAAATTTCCAAATGTGCATTGTTATTCAGTGTATATATGTGAGATGAGACAGGGTGGAATAAGGTGGATATAACAAAACAAAGCAATACAAATTAGTACAAAAAAATATATTGAAAACAGATCCACCTTTCATACAATAGCTGAAAGAAATAAACTTCTCCAGCTAGTTAGGCTGAATAAAAAAATATTTTATGAGGGCCATTGGATCCACCAGTACCTGGATTTTTGCATGCAGACACAGCACAGAAGAAAACAATTTCTCCCTATAATGCCTAAATTTAATGATGTGGGAATAATAGCAGCTCTACTCACACCAGCACATCTCAGGGTCCAATTTCAGGGTAAGAACCATTACTTTGATGATCCAGATGTGGCTTTGACATTTTCTGAAACTAATGTTTAAATTCCAGAAGATGCCAGCTCAGATTTTGAGGAATAGGATGAAGCAGAGGTTACTGAGTATCACATCATCTGAAATTGAAATGAACTGTGCCATATAAAATAACAATTGACTATATTTTTTCCTTTTGTTTTTCTTGAATTCTTGAATTCTTGATTTTGATAGAATATAAAAGATGGGTTGTGATACCTATTTGTTGTTTAAAAACTATTAGCTGGGAAGTTAAAGCTTGAAGCATAATTAACACATTTATCTATCGATTAATTAATGATGTGGCTCTGATTAATTTTAATATTAGGTTAAATATTCTTTCTGATCCCCCTAAACTAATGGAAAAGAAGTTTATTTTGTGCTATGTTTAGTTACATGAGAAACACTGAAAAATGAAAGTTCTTAATGATAATTATTATTTTAATGTAATTAAATATGTATGTGATTTCTTTCTCTTAAGGAATAAAAATAAAGTATAAAAAAAAACTATGCTATAAAGAATTTAAAGATGGAAGGAATATGAGTCAGCTAAATATCCTGGTCAGAGACTGTCCTCAGACTTCTCAGAGTCATGACCAACTCACTCATGAATAATGGTGCTGGTACAGTAGGGTAATACACAACAGAGTCAGCAATGAACCAATCTGCCCTTGGCAGCCACTCCTCCCCCAGCTTCCCCCCAAAATGACAAAAACAGCAGTTAACGCCACAACAGTATCAGTGTGACATGAAAGCCTCCTATATGGTGCATAACTAGTGATTTACCTTTGCTTAAACATATACGCAGCTTTGTAAATCCATGTAGCAGGGTGGTATGGCTGACATGCCATCTTAAGTCTGGGTGCAGTCCTAATGAGGGAACCATATATGCATCCCGCTATAGCCCAGGGGAAGAGGGGGCTAGCTGGAGTAATGTTATGTCTGTGACAGGGTCTACAGGTAAACTCTATGGCATAGGGCATTCTAAGTGTTGGCTGTCAGGATTAGAGAAAGGTGGCTCCAGTTAGCTATAGGTGGACCCTTGGTTAACTGTTAAGTACTCACCCCTCCACCCGAAGTACTCTGGGATAAAGCCCTCTGCATATCAGATGTGTGCTCAAACTTGAGTTGCTGGGTCCATGTGCAGGGGATGAGGATATATTCTGGGTCAGCTGAGTTGTCCGCAGGTCATTTGATTTGGACTGTGTAATTGAGGCCCCCTGAGGCATAGCCTCAAATAACGTTAGTGCACCTATGAGCAATGCTGTAATAACACAAACTGTGGGTGTTTGGTACCTACCACAGATACCTCAGTTGTATGTCTTTGTTGTCAGCCACTGCTGGCATGCTCTGATTCAGTGCGTATTTTTGGGGACTGGGAAGGATTTAAGCCTGGTAACTTAAGGCAGCAGTATTTTTTATCTGACAAAAAAAAATCATCATATAATTTTTGAGCAGAAATGTATTTCTGGCATCCTTAGATTCATGCTCAGTGTATTTTTAGTTTTCTTAGTTATTGATAAAACAGTTTTAAAATGCTAATTTTGTAATTAATGACTCACATCATTAAAGATGGCACCACTGGCAGTTTTTAAAAATCTTTTGCACTGAGGTTACCTGTTGACTGTACATGCTAGATTCAAACTGTGGATGTGTTAGGATGATACTATCACATGTTCTTGATGGTAAAGAGTATCAATCAATCAATCAATCAATCTTTATTTTACCAGGCAAAACACCATTGAGTGAACTCAGTTTCAAGGTGGACCTGGGAGTTAAGAAAAGTATAAGGTACAATAAGAAAACAGTATAAATAATGCAGAATATGGATACACAGACTGAGTACATAATGATGTGAAGCTTATACAATAGAGAAATCTGGAGAACAATAGTCTGAGAAGGCAAAACAAAGTCTATAAACAACATGTACAAGGAACTTGCAGTTTACAATATATACAAATGCCTGCGGGTGATACTACAAGAGTATCCTAGAGACAACATTTAAATAAATACTAGGTTACCTATTGAACACCTCACATATGGGGAGGAAAGAAGAAGTGGGGACATTATGCATAGTAGGAAGAAGAAAGAAAGAGCAGGATGCAAGAGGAGACAGGAGGAAGGAGGATCTACAAAGCAATGGGAGGCGCCAACTATACTTAGCGAGGATGGTGTCATGTACAGTACAGCACTGTACCAAGATAGTTAATTTTTTTTTATGGTGGACATGGCACAAGACTGGGAACATTTAAAACTTCAGAATACCATATCTTGGTTTAGGAATGAAAGAAAGTGAAATGAAAAATGTGTAGCTTGATATCTGTGCCAAACATTATTACTAAAAAAAACTATGTGATTGCTAAGAAACACTTCTTGTTGAAGCAGTTTCACTTCAGCGTGTTGAGAAATATAAGGGGGGAGGATCTGTTTTCCAATTGTCTTTTTTCCACTGAATCATCATGTGGGGCTATTGTGATAATTCATGGCTTTCACAGCATTGCCTTCTCCATTGAGCTCTTCATCTTACTGTGATGGTGCTTAATAATATTATCACAAAAGAAAGTCACTCCTAGAGAAAAAGATAGGGAGAAAGTTCAAAAGTACAATACATATATAGGACTTTGTTACTTTAGTTTATTTGTTCAGTTTTTCAAACCAATTCAAATTCAGTATCACTTACATTACGAACATACATACATCTCAATTTACAAAAAAAATTTTCAATATGTTTATTAAAGTTCATATACGACTGGTAAAAACATTCATATTTCCATGTATTTTATGTACATCTTGCCAATTACTGTCATTTAAATCCCCTCAATTTAATCTAAAAGCATAGTGTAGGTAAAGGGATAAGTATAAACTACTTAACAGCCTAGAAAATCTATAGCTAATTGTTTCTAACATCATAAAAGAGAAGAATCTTCTATCGACCCAATGCCCCCAGACTGAGCTACAGTACCCAGTCCTGCCCCATTCATGCCCCAACATTCCCAAACTTCACATCAAATTGAGCCAGTTCTGTGAAGCATGCTACCTGCAGTGTCAAAGAGTCTGTTCACAAGATCTCCCCAACATACCACCACAATCAGGCCGACTTATGCCCACATACTGGTATGACACTTTCTGTATATACTACTGCTGGTCCTAACATATTTATTACCTAAAAGTGATCCAGTCTTGGCATCACATATCTACTTGCATTGCTAAACCAAACTTGAGGCTATCTACTAGTAATGTCAATGTCAGTGGCTCAGTAGGTAGCACACTTGCCGCTGAGGCTGGGAGATCAGAGGGCAGTGGGTTCAGTTCCCACATCTGGCACTTGGGTTAATATCCCAGTACTGACACTGTAGTGTAGCATGAGAGGGGTGCTGCACTTCTGAGGTGCTGTCTTTCAGATGAGATGTTAAACCGAGGTCCCATCTGCCTGGATTGGTGGTAATTCAGGTGGATGTTAAAGATCCCATGGCATTTATCGAAAAGAGTAGGGGAATTTCCCCGGTGTCCTGTCCAAATTTCACTCATTCACTAAAAATACCACCAACAGCTTAATCTGGTTCAAGGTCAGTTGGCATTCATCTGCATCCCCTTCCCCTGGGTCATGCCTGAAAATAGGCAGGATTTGTCTAGTGCACTTACCCGGTAAACTAAATAAATAAATAAAATAACGTACTTTTCTGTTTGCTTTTGTTGGCCTTTAAATTTTTAGGTAAATAGGGGTAATCTGCGTAAAACTATACTCACTTTAACTCTTAAAACAATTGCCTCCTTTCCTCTCCTATTGGTGCCCTATCTGGGAGTTTAACACACAATGGAACATTTACTAGGCCAACAGAGCTCAACTGAGGCCTATCAGCCGTCTGTCTCCCTTTAAACAAAAATAAGAAAAAAACATATATAATGTGCTTTGGTAGATGAAAACAGCTATAGCACCTGCATTTGAACATTTCCTATAGCAGGTGTTTTTACCTAACAACATCTCCTCACATGAAATAAATGAAAATATTTAATTCTATTTCAACCTAGTGCTCCAATAACATTCATGAGTCCTATTAATTGTAAAACAAAACAGACATTTAAAAAAAAAATACAGCAATTTAACAGCATTAAAAGGGAATAATTCTCCAATATCAGCAGGTTTACATGAATCACAGAAGCAACTTTTGTAAAAAAGTTTGAGTTATTATACTTGCCTGTGGGGAAAAAAATCTAATCTGTAGCCAACTGAGTATAAAACTTAAAACCAAAATTCCGATCCCAAAAGTGAATCTCAGGGGTTATCAAGTATTTATATCATTCAAACGGGGGAAGGGGGGGCAATCAGTTTTTTCCCCTAGGTAAAAAATAATAACAGCACCTCTTGGAGAAAGTAACCCATATTAGATCAAACGTGATCACTGAATTAGTGTTCTACCGGACTTCTTGAAACTAGTTCACCTCCAAAGTATTACTTGATGGTGACAATGCTCTTTTCCCTTTTGAGCAACTGGTTAGGAGTCCATAGTTCCAATCACCCTCCATGCCAAAAGTCTCCCTTTGCAGCCTTCCTGTATATTTACTTATACTTCATTTTTGTTCCTCATACCACAGAAAAGGTACCAACTAACATAATCTGGAAAACAGAGTAGAGAATTTTACTCATCTGAGCATAGTAAATTTATTTAGTTAACAGTATCCCCAGGTCCACCAACAAAGATGGCATACCTGTTTAAGTACTTTTGGAGTGTTTAACACCCATGGTGTACTCATCGACGTCTCTCAATCCTCCATTTCAGACATTTCTCTGATTCTCATGTTCTCTGGTTCAAAACTCCAAGCTCCTCTCCAATAACTCAAAAAACAGTTAAATAAATGCAGATCTTAACTGCACATATAATGCTCCATTGGTTCTGTCTCCCAGCAGTTATACTGCGTTAGGTTGTTTTCACTGACTCCTGTAGCCTCTGCACCCATTCTAGCTGACACTTTCACTACATGCAATAATGACAAATTGTACAAGATGAAGTCATATTTTAATTGCAGTAGTGAGCAGATAGTGTATCTGGCAACATGTGACTGAAGTACTTTTTATGTGGGCAAAGCTATTAGAACTATGAAAATATGTATAGGGGAACATCTGAGATGCATAAGAGGGGGATATGAGAAATGCTTTGGCTAGCCATGTACAAACTAAAGGCAATATTAATGGACCACATCATTTTCAATTCTGTGCAAAAGTTAAAGTAGGCCCAAGGGGTGGCAATCTGAATGAAAAATTGCTATGGAGGGAATCTTTTTGGATTTTTACTCTGGGAGCTTTGGAGCCACCAGGACTGAGTGATCACATATAACTCATGCCATGTATACATAAACAATAGATGTAACATAATGCTATTGCTTTGGGGAAATAATGCTGTGTTCTCATGTTTTTCTAATTTATTATTTGCTTTTTTTTTCTTTTTAGGGTTGTTTAATGTTACCTGATTGATTGCTGGTCTATGTAATGGATAAACTTACATTTTGGAATTTGGATGCACATTCCATGCCTATGTGATGATAAATGAACCATTATCAGGTTTTTGTATGTTAATTACTTACCTGTTCTTTTGTTCTGTTACCCTATGTCATGAATGAGTGGTTTGAAATCAGTTTACCTAAAGACCTTCTGTTAAAAAGAAATTCTTTTAAGATATATTTAAAAAGTATTAAAATTTCATATAGTAATTGCACATAACATTTGTATAGTTAGGCTTGTTATATTTGATAGGTGCTTTTTATGGTATATGTTTATGGTGGATTTATATATTATTGTATTCAATATTAAGTTAATACTGTCACTTTCAATTTAATGTGTGTTCTGTGTATTTAAGGGTCTTTCATTAGATGCAAAGTTAGCCTCCTGATGACACATATTTTGCAAAACCGGTAGAAGTTCAGTGAACCAGGTGCTGCCTGTGGTGTTTGGCGTTTTTTAAAATCTTTTTTTCAATAAACACTACATATTGGTCCAGTGATGTGTGGTACAGATATTTGTTTGTTACAAGTGGGAAAATAGCAGAGAATGAGACAGAGAAGGGGAAGCTAGCTTCAGGCTGAGTGGTCTCTGAGTAGAGGGAGGAATGGAGAAAAGAAAAACTTATGGGATGAAGTAACAATGAGACTCTGCAGAATGATGATGGTGAGGTTAGACAGAACTGAGAAATTTCAAAACGAGGAGTGAAATGAAGAAAGTTACTGTAGGTTAGCCTCCACAACCTGAGTGGAATGAGGGAGCAGGTGACCAAATGTCTATGAGGATCAGCAGGCATGCAGATAGGAAAGGAAATGGTCCAGTACATGAAAAAACAAATGAGAAGATCGAATGCTCACCTAAGAGGGTGCACACTGAGGGAGGCATGGCGGTTCTGGGGAAAATTGGGGAAGCTTCAACCAATCCCATGAATGACAGACTAGTCAACACAGCAGTGCATCGGTGGAAATTATGCCCAGAAGTGGAAGTGTGATGGAGCAACAGAGGAGGAAGGAAGCCCCAAAAAAATGAAAACAGGATGAGGGAACTAGAAGATTGGGATAGAGGAACCAGGCCAGGCAGAATAGATAAAAATGAAGACAATGGCTGGGGCACTAGAGATCCAGAAGATGAAGGTGAGGGATGGGTAGGAAATTCATAGAGGGAATGGGGACTGAGCAGCAGAATATGATGAGCAGGAAAAGCAGAGCAGTGCACAGTTGGAGGGCAGCTCACCAGATACAGATGGGCCATGCGGCAAACACTGGAGTCGCTGAGTAGAGAGATGAGCAGCACAGCTGAGAGTCAGAGAGCCAGAGGGCTGGAAGGAAGGAGCAGAGCCGTGGTCTGAGGCAGCTATTGGAGAAGTCAAAGGGGGCTGCAGCAGCGAGGTGCTGATGAGGGGGCCAAATGAAACAACTGCGGCAGCGAAAGGAAGGCCACATCTCCGTGGATGGCAGGGCAGAGCCATGGCTCCAATAGCGATATCTGAAAGCAGACCACAAGGGGAAAACAGCAGAAGCAGGAAACAGAGGGGGCAAGCAGCAAAATATGCCACAAAGCGAGGAAGGGATGGAAGAATCCAGCAGCCGGAGGTGATCGAAGGTACATAAGGAACACGACAGGAGGGAGGAAGACTAGCACCTCTGGCCACAATGAAAGAAATGATCCTGGACTAGCCAGGGGAAGCGGCCTTTGAAGGCCTGATGGGGGAGTGGTTTGTTGCTCCGCCCATTGAACTACAGGCATAGCCTTGCAAAAAGAGTGAGAGACAGAGAGAGAAAGAATGAGAGAGACAGACAGAATAACAGCATTGCCGATATGCACAACAGAATTACTTGTGTCTGTGTCTGTGTCTATCTATCTCATGTTGTGCCTTCCGGTGTCATCCGGACTTCAGCTATCTATATTTCTGTGTCATTGGGAGCACAGTTATCTGTGTGTTGTGTGTGATGATTGGCAGGTGGGCAGAGGGGACCAAAGAGAGAGAGAGCGTACTGTCCCAAGGTCATTCCCTTCTGGTCTAAAATCCAGCACTCCGTCGATCCCCTCCTGGGTTTAGATTCCATTTTTACCACTGAGGTTTGCCTAGTTGGTATGTATCCAATGGATTTGGTTGGACCACACTGGACCTACATGACCTTGATATCAATTACGGCAAAGTTGATTATTTGCCCACACGGGTTAGATGACACTGTCCCAACATTCCGGGAGTGGCACCAGGAAATCTTGATGGCACTGGAGATGGAGAGTGCTCTGCAGAATGATAGACCATTTAGATTCCAATCCCAATGGGAACAGCTGTATGTCTTGCTGGCCATCTCCAACCCCCCCCCCGTGGTCTACTTAAATTATTATTTTCCCCATAATTCCCAGGGAAACTCTTCCTCTGGGAGTTCATCCCAGGGTTTTAAATTGAACAGTCTTTCTCAGTTTTCACTGGGTGTATTGGACATTTGTTGGTGAGCTCCAGGGAGTGGGGAGTGTTGGTCTGATTTTGTTTTATTTTGTTTGTTTGGCATGCTTTGTTAATGTTTTTTTTTTCTCTCCTGTTATATTAAGAAAATGTCAATACACTTTAATAAAATAGCAAAGAGAGAGAGAGAGAGAGAGAGAGAGAGAGAGAGTGAGGGAGACCACCTGCAGAAGGCATTGGTAAAAGTGATAAATGACACAGCACAGGCCCTGGCCGACAGTGAGAGACATGGAGAGAGAGCGTCATGGGGAGTGGAACCGTGACATGGAAGAAACTGTCTGTTGTAGGGAAGGTACCAGACACTGTTAGGCAAAAGAAATGTCAGAAATCATGCCTGAAATATATGTGTGACTTTTCCAGGTGTATAACTGGAGTAGAGTATGCATTATTTGTTAGGGACTATTTTGCAAGGTAGCAGGACACACTACTTTTCTTGCTATTTAAATGGGAGTAAAACCTTTTTCTTGTTTTTTTTCCCCTTGTTCTGCACATAATCCATGTTATAAGTGCAATAACCCACTCCAGGATGCGGGTTTATAGGCATTTAATGCACAGCTGTGGTGCTGTGAGGATTTTCAGCCTGTGGCCTCATGCCTCATAATGCACCCCAGGCGTGCATTAAATGCCTATAAACCCTCACCCTGTCATGGGTTATTGCTTACATAAAGTACATTCTTGCACACAGCCATGAGACATTGCATTATTGTCTTTGTAGGACCCATTATCCCCTTATACCTGAACAAGGGACCATACACAACATCTTGCACGTAACGGCCATATCCACATTATTACTGAAAACATGTAAATGTTACATCCTGCAGCATGATGTACACAGATAATCTCAGCAAAGTTTTGACTGGTCAGAGCCTTACATTGATTCATCCGTACCCCCCAAAGGGATCATGTGAGCAGACCTCTGTCCAAAAGATATTGCCTCTGGAGGGATGGGACATGAACCTGTTATCTGAGGAGGACTATCAGGCCATGTGACATGCACCCCTGCCCCATCAGATGGCCCCTTACATGCAGGAAGGGCCCTAGGAGGTTATCTCCTGAGTGGCCAGAGATGGGACCCTAGTCATTTGGGCTTCATCTAATGCTGACCAGGAGGGTAACTTGTCCATAATGGAAGTGGATCATCCTGTTACCCACTTGTACAAATCCCTGCGAGACTACTATGCAGGGACACATTTACATGACAGTGAAAATTATGAAATGTTAAATTTTAAAGCACTCAACAGCGGAGGTGAAAAACTGGGAAAAACCACATGGGAAAAAACGTAAACATTCCTCCACAATCCCTAAGGTGATTCCCCCTTTGGAATGGCAGGGATCTCTAACATACTCTATCTAACCTGAAATCCTGTTTTTAATAGAATTGATAAGCAGGAATTCTTACCGGAGCGAAAGAACAAGATGTGGAAATGGGCCTGTGCATGTCAATTTAAGCCCCTTGCTCTGCCCCACCAGTCATAAGCCCCAAACCCTGTGTGGCCTTAACTGTTCCCACTCTCTTCCCTGGTTGAGATAACTACCTACCTGACTAGTTCAGGTATCCGGGGGGAGGGACATCAGACAAATGGTTGCCTGCTAAAATTACTTTGCATGTTGTCCATTAGTTGTTTTATTACGAGAGATAGGCCATGATATCTGACTTGTCCCCTGCTGTTTTCAAATATTGTCATGGAGATTTCAACTGTCCTCTTGAAGATCATTATACACAGGCAGAAAGAAATTTGGATGGACATTTTGCTTGAAAAACTACTTTAACATCAAAGAGTTTTGCAAAATGTAGTTGTTTTCTCTTGGTTATCTAGACTGCCAGGGCTCTTTTGGTTGCTTCTGCTGTTACCTGTGGGTACGCAGATACTGTATCAGAACTTTGGTCAGGTCACTGTAGCTAGCTCCACTGATGTCCTGTCATGCTTACAAAAACAATCCCTGCATATCATGGAATGATCTGCCGCAGTGAGCCTGGAGAAAAAAAAAATTTACATAGTGTGAGAGCTTGCCACACAAACTGTTTGGGCATAGGATTGAAATCAAAGGCATGAACATCTTTGATGTGATGCTGAGGCTGATCTGTGTTTGAAAGCTAGGTCCTTCATTTACAAATGAAAATCTCCAGGAGTGCCATGCATACTACTGCAGACACTGTATCTTAAAAAGTACAGCACATAATCACTGTAGAAGCAGGCTTTGCTTGCTCATCTCATTTTAGCTGTCAGTCTAGGAAAGTGACATTTAAAGAGCTTTATATTTGAATGGTCCTGTGTTTTCTTTTTTTTTTTTTATTCTGCTTTTTACCACTTCAGGGCGCCAGGCTTCAGCCCAGTCACAGACCCCCACACTTCCATCTCCTGTATCCTGCACTCACTCCAGCACCCCTGGCTTACCCCCCAGAGGGTGGGGTCTCGACACCTGAGCAGTACTGCCGCAATTCAAGTGACTCTCTGGGAGAGCCAGCAAGGAGGCTAATCGACGCCGGAGGCAGGCTTCATAGAGGCGGGAATCAGCATGGATTTTAATTTTTCCCTTTATTTTTCCAGGAACGGGGATGTGCAATGATGTCCTGCATCCACCCTACCCCTTGTACTTGTTCCAGGCACCGAGCCAACTGAGGTACCTCCAGCCTCGGCCAGGGGTTCCCCGTGGCTCAGTCACATGCCCCACCTTCTCCGCAGAGAAGGAGAGCAGTCCATGGGACGCTGGATCCTTCTCACCCAGCTGGCCCTCTGGTTCACCAGGTCCATTCCCAAACCTGGGTTACCAGCATTGCAAGTGAAAATTCAACCACTGTGCTGGCGCGCCGGCAGGTCCTTTGTTTTTTGACACACATTAAGTACTACTGTATGAAGGGAAAAGATAGTGTAGCCAGTGAATATAACTTTTTTTCTTCTGCTCTGCTGATATTAAACAGAAACAAGCCCAATCATGGTGAAGAATTGTGTCAATGTTATCAGCCCCCATACTATAAATTAACAACCTCTTCTTCATGCCATTTTAGAGTTTAGACATCATCACTGCTGACAGGAAAGCTGCACCATAAGCTTTGCTGCTTTATAATTTATCGTGTTTAGACTGGCTTTGTGAAGCTTTTTTTTTTTTCTGACATTAGCAGAAACAGTGCACATCAATCAAATGGAATCTAAAGTGATGCTTTGGTATTAGCCCTTGCCATACTTTCAAAGTTTCTACAGACTAAAACTGTCTCTAGGTATTCTATAGGTCATAAGGAAAATTCCAGAACTCCTGAGCAGTGAGGAAGTAATAAACAGTTTAGTGATTTTACTAATCCAGTAGCCTAAAGTTCCCAAAATATAGATGTCTTTACTAAAATATAAAATATGGCAGTTTCTAGGGAGTCATGTGATGATGCCTGACTGAATAGATGTTCGACCAAGAACTCCACGTGACCCATGCCTATTATAAGCTTAAAATATAAACCTTCAACAAAGATCTTCAGTTTATAAGGACTCTATCTGAAATTGCAAATTTACCTGAACCAGTTCACCAAAGTCTCGGTGTAGAGGGTTTACAAACACAACCACTATGATCAAAGATTCTGAAGCTCCATCAGTACCAACAACACCACTCTCAATCCCTGACTGTTCGCAAGCTACAGTAGTAAGTGTCGCTAAATTGACAATTCTCAGATGAATCCATCAGCAAGGGCAGTTGACATCGAATCACTTGATCAATTCTTCAAGGAATGTGAGTCAATTAAGAAGGCTATCATGGAACTTTCAGGGGTATGACGAGTTTCAAACCTGCCCTAGAGTCTTTGGAACAGAGAATGGAGGATGCTGAGGTTTGGTTCAGTTCCACTGATGATCATCAAACTAGAGCAAAATCAGAGCTTATGACTATAAACTGCAAAGCAAATTAGCTGGAGGCCACAACTGAGGACCAAGAAGGTCATAACGAACAGAATAACCTGGTTATTATAGGTATTCCAGAAAAGGCTGAAGGATGATTGGGAGGAGGGTAAAACAGAGGCATTATGGATGCAGTTCCTTGATTATAAAAGTAGGATACTGCGGATGGGGGTGATGTACAGACCAGTAGCTCAGACAGATGACTTGGAAAAGGAGTTAGTTAAGCAGATTAGAAGGGTATGCAGGGAAGGGAACACAGTGATCATGGGGGACTTCAATCTACCAGGAGTGGATTGGGGAACCCCAGCCACCTCAAGCGCAAGGAAGCATGTGCTACTGGATGCATTCCAGGATAGCTTCCTGGTGCAGATGATCAGTGGGCCAGCTTAGCTGTAAAACACTTTGGAACTAGTGCTAACTAATGGAGAGGCTGTGAGGGACCTGATGGTGGAGGACCCGCTAGCTGGAAGTGACCATCAAATGGTGTGATTCACGCTCAGCATGGGCATGGAGACTGTAGATATGGGAACCAGGGTGGTTAACTTCAGGCGGGCAGACTTTATCAAGATAGAGGAAATTCTGGGAAGGCACCTGGTAGGAATTAGACCTGATATGGATGCAAATCAAAAGTGGGATATTATCAATTGAGACTACTGGGTCATGTACCAAGATGCTGAGCAAAAAGAGGAGGGCTAAGAAGCCAAACTGGACAAATAAGGAGTTTTTGGAAGGGGTAAGGGCAGAAAAAGTAGGTTTTTGAAGGTTCAAGAAGTCTGGGAGTGGGAAGGGCAGGGAATTGTATGCAAAGAAATCCAAGGAGGCAACCAGATTGGTCAGGGCAGCCAAGGTTTCCAGGGAGCTGAGGCTGGCACAGGGTATCAGGGAAGGGGAGAAAGACTTTTTCAGATACATAAGGGAGAGAAGGAGCTGCAGGGACCAGATAATGAGGATTGGAAGGATGGGGAGTGGGTGGAGAAGGGGGAAGAACGGGCAGAAGCACTAAATGAGTACTTCTGTTCTGTGTTCACGAAGGAGAAGGGTGGACAGCTACCTCAGGGAAGGGGGAAGGTAGGCAAGGAGGAAGGGGTGACAGATAGGGTAATTATGGAGGGTAGGGTGCTGGAGGGTCTGAAGGTACTAATGGTAGATAAGGCACCAGGTCCAGATGGTATTCATCCCAGGGTGCTGAAAAAACTGGTGGGGGTATTGGCGGGTCCACTGGTGGACCTGTTCGATACCTCCCTGAACACAGGTTAGATACCACAAGATTGGAGGACAGCTCACATGGTGCCCCTTCCCAAGAGTGGATCAAAGGATGAACCAGGCAATTACAGACCTGTAAGCCTCACATCCATTGTAGGAAAACTTATGGAAGCAATCCTGAAAGAGAGGCTGGTGACCTTTTTGGAGGAAAATGCACTCCAGGACAGTCAGCAGCATGGATTCATCTCTGGAAGATCCTGGCAGACCAACCTAATTGAATACTACCACTGGGTAATGAGGGACCTGGATAAAGGCCTTGCAAGTGGATGTGCTGTATTTAGACTTCTGCAAGGCCTTTGATTTGGTGCCTCATGGGAGGCTGGGGGGTAAGTTGCAATATGTGGGGGCAGGGACAAAGATGCTAAACTGGATTATGAACTGGCTGAAGGGGAAGCAGCAACAGGTGGTGGTGGTGGGGGGGCACTATCTTCACTAAGGACAGTGACATGCAGGGTGCCGCAGGGCTCAGTTCTGTGTCCAGTGTTGTTCGGGTTATTCATGTCGGATATCTCACATGGCATTAGGAGCAAGATCAGTCTGTTCACAGATGATACCAAGATAGGAGCAGTGGTGGACAACATAGAGGGGTGGCAGGGGCTACAGGAGGAACTAATCAAACTGGAGGAGTGGACAGAAAAGTGTCAATTGAGCTTCAATGTGAAGTAGTGCGAGGTTATGCACTTCGGAGCAAAGAACCCAGGGAGGAGCTACCAGTTGGGAGGGGTTCAGACAGAGGTCACAGAGGAGGAGAAGGACCTAGGGGTGATCATAACAGGTAACATGAACAACTCAGCTCAGTGCAGGAAGGTGGCAGCTAAGAGCAACAAGATGCTGGGGTGTACTGTGAGAGAAATCTCATCAGAAATAGGGGTGTGATCCTGCCACTGTACAGGTCACTAGTCAGGTCATGTTTGGAGTACTGTGTGCAGTTCTGGCATCCCTTTCTGAGAAAGGATATCAGATTGCTGGAGGAGGTGCAGTATAGGGCAATTAAGATGATCCAGGGGCTGGATGGCAAAATCTATGAGGGTATGCTGACTGAGTTGAATATGTACAGTCTGGAGAAGAGGAGGGATCGGGGATATGATTCAGACCTTCAAATATTTGAAGGGGATTAACAAAACAGGCACAGAAGGGATATTTAAGCTGAGGAGAGAAAGGGACACCAGAGGGCATGGTCTCAGGTTGAAGGGTGGAAGATATCGGAAAAAGACGAGGAGGCATTTTTTCACAGAGAGGGTGGTGGAGACATGGAACACTACCAGAGGAGGTCGTATCCTATAGCACAGTGGGCAGTTTTAAAAGGGCATGGGACAGGGTGCGAGGGGGGGCTAAAGATGAAGGGGAAGAGGAGGGTAGGGCAGCTGCAATATAAGAGTGATAGTTGTGCATTCCAGCAGACTAACTTGATAGACCGTAAGGCCTGTTTCTGCTGCCAGATCCGTATGTTCATATGTTAATGTTCACTCAAAAAAGTGTGCATGGTGGTGGCTGGGCCTTCTCCTAATGGGCCACAATTCATTATAGAAGGGGGCCACTACTTTTCCACTTCATCTTAATAGATGGCCGTGGCTACTCATCCTATGGCTGCTCAGTTATTTGATTAAACAAACATACAAGAAGAAGTGAGAGCCACAGGGGAGCTTCAGTGGGAGGATCACATATACTCCATATTCACTGACCTAACCCTGCAGGCCTGCACACTGCAGACAGAATACAAACCCATTAAATCTAAACCTCATGCAGCTGAAATGAAATTCCCTATAGTATACCCTGCAAAGTTAACTGTGACTATCCCTGAAGGAAGTGGTTTAATAATGCGAAGGAGGCTAGGGAGGGACTTTTAGCTGTGCTGCCATGGCTTTCTCCCACAGATCCCCTGCCATGCACCCAGAAGCCATGAAAACTGGTTGCACTGCAAAAACTGAGTGAACTCTCAAAACTGTCCCACATTGCCCTCCATAATGTCTCATTTAACCACAGCAATACCCCTGGAATACAAAACTCAGATTTTTTCTGCAGGGTTATTTTGGTCTGAACAGTCTGTCAAATAGATGGTCACTATTCAAGTTCATAACTGACAACCCCCCCCCACCCCCATAGATGGCTCAGATTTATTTTAGGATGGATTTCACAAAACCAATGCTCTTCACCTGAGCAAGGATAACAGGAAGAAGTGGATGGAGGATCCACAAGATGGGGTAATGTTACATTTTGGAATTAAAGGAACAGATGGAATTGCACTTGAGAAGACAAGGAGACTCAGAAGTGAGTTTAAATATATATATATATATATATATATATATATATATATATATATATATTATATATATATATATATATATAATATATACATTACGATGATGAGCATACAGGGGTTTGGCTTGGCACTTACCATGATGGCTGCTTAGATTCTTCTCTCTGAACTCCCTAATAGTAATTCAACTGAATCGGCCTCAGTAACCTACCCTAGAGTACCAAGTCCTGAACAGTTCATCAGACAATACTCTGCTGAACAGGACAGTGTCTGATTTGTCCTATTTGGTCCAACACTTGCACAGGAATCATCATGTTTGGTTTGTCATGCAGTTTTCCTGTCAACAAGTTGAGACAGTGATGGGATGGCAAATTCGGACACTGTGGGAGCCCTAACAGAGGCAAAATCAATGTTAAAGCAACTAATTCGAACAATCTAATCAATCAGATCTATTGGCTCAGTGCACTCAGGCTGAGATAATACAAACAGCAGATGGAGTAAATGTTGCAGGACAGCCCATTGCTATGAATGACAGCAGTACTGAATGGCTAATGTCACACCTCAGGAAGCAGGGCAGAACAATTTGCCTTTAATGGGACATAGTACAAGACCTTTGAGAACTGAGGTTGGTGCAACAATTTGCACTTTGTGAGCACCCTGGAAGAGTGTGAGGTGCAAAATATAAATACTTTTCTACAGAAAGCCCTGGCTGAGCTACTATTGTATTTATTTATTTATTGAAAGTCTGGTAATCAGGATAGACACACTGAGCTGAGGCTCATTTCCAGGTGCGACCTAGGGGAAGGGGAGGGGGAAGAATATGTTAACAAGTGCAATAACAGCTTAATCATTCAATAATAACATGTAACATTGCAAGGCTTAACTAAAAATAATGAGACGGTGACAAGAGCTATGCCAGTTTATAGATTGCAGAGCCTAGGAGATGAGGTTAGAGGTGGTGAAGAAGGAGGTGGGAATGTATTGGCAGGAGTATGGATGGAGAGGGAAAAGAAAAGAGGAGGGAGAGGAAGAGGAGGGGAGGTGGGGGGATAGATCAAAGATGGCAAAGGCTGCGTCAGGAGGATGGGGTACAGATGAAAGAAGAAGGGAGGGATTGGGCAAGTGTCTCCAGGCTTCCCCTCAAACATAGAAGTGGACCGATCACATCAATCTTTGCCCCCCTCCACCTATGCCTGGGGAAAGACTGAGGTAACTCCCGGCCAGATTTCATATATTTCTGCTTTTTTGGTTTTTTTGTTATTAAGTATACTTTATTGAGAGAGTGTACTGTGGTTGCTAACACACAAATATTACAAAACAATTCCAACAAAGTTACAGGACAGAAGAAAAACTACCAACTGTCCCACAAAAGCTTTCCACCCCCACCCCTCTTGGAGAATGACACTAATGGCTACCAAAGAATCTTAGGAAAGCCTCCACTAAGGAACCCCTTTGACTGGGAGAGGTAAAAGGCAACTAGGAACAACTGCACTCGTGCAATTCACCTTGCTAAATCTGATTATTACAAATTTGTGTTTACTGACATATGGGATAACAGTAGGAATTTTGAGGAGAACAACAAGGAACTGACTGGCAAGCCCAACAAAACTCCACTCTCACTTATCAACACCAGTGGGGTTTCCACCCATCATCCACAACAAATTGTTGACATATTTAATAATGCCTTCTCAGACCTAAGAGGAGTCCTCCCCCTTGACTTCTTCTCTAATGTCACCTCTATACCTGGAACCCCTAACAGCTCCCCTAGAGTTATGACTACTCCCAACTCCCCCCCCCTTCTACTTTAGGACAGTCTCGGCCAAAGAGATGAAAAAGTACCTCCTTCAGGTCCTCAACAGATTGTGCAACAGTAGTGATTCCCTTGATCTAAAATGTCTCCACCTTGCCTTAGATGCTGCATTTCTACCACTCTCCAAGATTTTCAATCTGTCCTTCTGCCTAGGTCAATTCCCTCTCTTGTGGAAGGCAGCCATAGTTACCCCTGTCTAGAAGAGTAGAGACAAGACCTTGAACTCTAACTACTGTCCCACCGCTTTACTACCCCCTCCCAAAGCACTTGAATGCATCATTTTCAATCAGCTCTCGGATTACCTGTCCAAATACAATACTCAATGTCCACAGCAACACGGGTTTAGAAAAATCATAGCACTACTACTGCACTTCTTGGATATGCTACATTTATTCATAGAGCACGCGACCATGGCCACCTAGTTGGGTCCATTTACACTGACTTAACTAAAGCATTCAATATGGTTAACAGTTCCCTACTTATTGAATCTCTCCATATCTTTGGTCTTTTACATGCAGTTACCTCCTGGTTTCAGAACTATCCTGCTGGCAGAATGCAACTGATGAAAATTAGGGGTACCCTCTCAACCTCCCATCCTGAGCTCTTCAGTGTACCACAAGGTTCCATTCTTGGCTCCCTTCTTTTTAGTCTCTTCCTCGAGTCCCTCCTCCAGGCCTGCCCCAGACAACTCCTCCTATACATGGATGATGTTGTCTTATTCACGAGCCAGTCAAATCCCTCCCTCATTACTAGAGAGTTGCAGCACAGCTTTGCCCTGGTCGAGTCCTGGCTTATAGAACACAGGTTAATCCTGAACTATAAAAAGAGCAAGGTGATATTATTTTCAGATTTTCACAACAAGCATAAGTCAGCTCAACTCACCATCCTTAACAACTGTTGTGATCCTCTGGAGCAAGTATACAACTTCAGGTACCTAGGCATTACATTTCAAATCAACTTATCCTATAATGACTATATAAACATAATTTTTAAAGCTGTTCATACTTGGATAGTGCTCCTATACAGACACTGTCACAGCCTTATCCCTGATGCACTATGTCTTGCTGTCAACAGCTCTCTCCTCTCTCATGTAGACTATGGGCTAGTCATTTATAGAGCAGCTACTGACACTTCACTTAAACGTATTAAGGTTGCCATGAATAAGACCTACTGATTAGTTTCTGGGGCTCACAGGTACACCCACACCTGCAATCTGTAAACCCAAACCTGCTGGCTGAATCGTAGTAGCAGGATCATGTGCCAGACCTGCCTACTTGGTAAGAAGATCTGTCTGGGTCTAACATCTCCAACAACACATCTACTTACCCCAGTAACTAATCCTAGAGGGATGAGAAGCACAACTAGATGTAGCTATCAGGATCCATTATGTTGGACTACTCAAGAGCAGTGAGTCTTTCTCAATGCTACCTCAGACAGTAGCTTCTTTCTCTCAACCACTGTTGCTGCCCAACTTAAGTTACTTCACCCTCATGTATCCCCTCATTTCCTGGCTAAACAGCTGCCACTCTCCCCATCTCTCCCCTCCTCCCACTACAAACCCCCATAGGTACCTCTCTCTTGATGTTTCCTGTCTACTTCACTTCACTTCACTCTGTAGTTCCTGAACCCTGATGTCCACCTATCCCCCCTGCTCCATCGTTCCCCTTTATCACTGGTCCTTTTTATTTGTCTTGGCTCACCAATTTTAACCTATTGACTTCAACAAAGTTATTCTTGACAGCTGTACTGATACATTACTGTAATTTTATCTTAGATTTTACCCTGGTATCTATTTTTTATTCTTATTTGCCAACTTTTACAAAGTCTGATATAATCACTGCTCTGATTGTTTTTGGTTTTTGTTATATCCTTGTCATGTTTTTGTTACATTGTTGTATTTAGCTAATTGTTATGATTTCTTTTGGACTTGGAACCTTTGTAAATGAGTCTCTGACTCAAAGGTATGTTAAATTCATGACACTGTAATAAACAAAATAAATAAAAAAATAAACCAGAGAAAGAAACAGTAAATTGAGTAAAGAAGATGATATTCCTACTATTAATTGCCAGATTCCTTCATTTCTGTGATAAGGAGCTTATTATACAACTTGCCAGAAAAAGGGCAGCATGTCCTGGCAGGATCACTCCATTAAAATGCTCCCAGACTTTTCACTTGATCTCTCAAACCAGAGGAAGTCCTATACCCTGGCATGGAAGGACCTCATGGATGTAGCAGTACCCTACAGCTGGGGCTGGTACCCTTTTGGACTGGATACTAACAAGCCACCCATTCCACATCTCAGTTGTCTCTGTCCTACCAGATGCATTAAGTGACCACTCCCCAGTTGCCTGTGAATGGTCAAACAAATTTTGCCTCCCGTCACTCAAACTAATAAACAGGAGAGTCCTCCCTCATGGTCAGCTGAAGCACCTGAAATCCCACCTTAGGCAACAAGTCTGGGCCACTGTTTTCCAAGCAATGGATGTCTACTCTACTCTTGACTTTTTCATCAACTCCTTCAATGCTGCCTGTGACTCCTACGCACCCTACAAAAAGAGGAACATCAAGGGACTCTGCAATCAATGGCTCTCCGCAGAGCTCCTAGCTCTACTGAAGGCTAGAAACCATCTTTGGACTTGTGCATGGGCCACAGGTAGGCAAGCAGATATACAAAACTACAAATGTGCTAGAAATAACTGCACTAAAGCAATACACATGAAGAAAAGGAACTACTACAAAGACCCCCCCCCCCACAAGCACCTGGAGTAAGGGGAAGCCCTTCTGGAATAATCTTAATGAAGTCACACTGAAGCTTCCAAAAACAGCACCTATCATGTTGAATGAGGATGGGACTATAACTCTGGACCCAGTAACTATAGCTAACACATTCAACAACACATTCTCTGATCTCAGTAGTGTTCTCCCACCAGACTTCTTCATTGATGACCTCGATCCTGCCCCCCAGCCCTCTGCTTCAATACATCCCTCCTTTTACTTCAGAATAGTCATGAGACATGAAGTCCACAAATACATCAGCAAATCAATTGCTGGATCAAGAACAAGTGGGGACATACTCAACCTTAAATTACTGTCACTAACTCTAGACAGAGTGCTATCCCATTAACGTGGATTTTCAATCTCCCCCTCACCTTTGGCCAGTTACCTGACAGATGGAACTCAGTCACTATTATGCCAGTACACAAGAGTGGGGACAAGGCCCTTCATGGGAACTATAGGCCTATTCCATACTACCCCCCCCTCTCTAAGGCCATTGAACAAGTAGTATTAGACCAGCTGATGGAATACCTGCATAAGCGTGACATCCTATGCTAGCAACAGCATGGTTTCTGAAAAGGCCACAGTACTACCTCTGCCTTTCTAGAATTCACAGGTGTGATCCACAACTCCCTGGATAATAATCACCTAACTGGGTCAGTCTTCATAGTCCTGACTAAGGCTTTTGATACAGTCCATCATCGAATACTCATCACTGAACTTCAAAACGCTGGGCTCTAGAATGACTTTACAACCTGGTTTAAGAGCTCCTGGAAGACCGCTCCCAAACAGTGAAAATTGCAAATAATCTCTCCAATGCTAGACCCATAAGCTCAGAAGTACCTCAGGGATCCATTCTCAGGCCACTCCTCTTCAGCCTTTTTCTTGAACAATCATCCACAATCCTGCCCAGAACAAATTCTACTCTATGCGGACAACGTCATCATCCATGCCACCCATCAGGACCCCCACATACTCCAACAAAAGCTACAGATGGGTTTCACCTCCATTGAAAAAATTGTTTTATAGGCAAAAGCTATTATGGAGCAGCTACTGACACTTCACTTAAATGTGACTCAGGTATAAGAAAACAAAGTCAATGCTCTTCTGCAGCTCCCACAACAAGCATAGGCTTCAACTCCTCACAATTACAAATGGTACTGTCCTCGAGCAAGTTCAATCCTTCAAATATTTAGGTATCACTCCCGACAGTAACTTATCTTATGGCACCCACATTGACAATGTCGCTTAAACTGTCAACACGCGCATTGGTCTCCTCTACAGGCACAGGAAATGCCTTAACTTAGATGCCTTAAGGATAGTAGTGCAGAGCTCTGTGGTCTCACTAAACGATAATGGTCTTGTTATCTATGAATCCACCACTGACACAGCCCTCAGGTGATTATTCTTGGCCTTAAACAAAGCCTGTCATCTCATTATGGGATCCCTTCATCTCACCCATACATGTGAAATCTATGCCCAAACAGGGTAGTTCCAACTTTCAAACCGTGTCACATACCATTCCTGCCAAATGGCTAAGAAAATTACCCCACCGGGGTCCAAGCACTCCTTCGTAGAGCTCGCAACCCCCACCTCACCAGGTGTTCTGAACACCAACTACTGCACATCCCTTGGTGCTGCACCATGCAGGGTCAAAGATCCTTTGATCACAGAGCTCAAACCTGGATAAATGGACTTATGAATGACAACTCCTCACTGCAAAAGCTTGGCCCCTTCAAAGTCAACTTCCGCCTCCACCTCTCTGCCTCCAGCTCATGTGACTGTCACCCCTAATCTCCTCTTCCTCAAAGGACTTACTTCTCTCTCTCCTTCTCACCCCCCCGCCCCACCTATGCACTTTCTCAAGGCCTGACAATGCCCACGGCTGTACCTCTTCATAATGATCACTCCTAGCCTCAATGTGTCTCTGTTTTACCTTGTCCTGTCCTGGTACCTACCTTCCCCCAGACTGATGTATTCAGCTACTTGAAACTGTTTGTATTCTGGTTCTGCCTTGTTACTCAGTTTTATGTTCATGAATGTATTGCTTCACACTTGACACGGCACCTTTGTAAAAGAGCCTTGACTCAAAGGTACTTATAATCCTAGACTCAATTAAAAAAAATATAAAATACAGCCTGACATACACCGCAGTTCGTGCATCACTAGGAATGGCCTCTCCCAGCAGTTTGAGACACCTGAAGCAGCCAAGACGTATATCCACAAAATATGGGGCCAGATGGACTGCAACAGATTCAGAACTCAGAAGGGGGAGGGAAAGAGAGGCCCAATCACAAGACATGGACATTACCCCAGCCCCAGACTCTGCAGTCTGACCTACATCAGCATATGGACCTCCTCTGCATCCACCTTCAATAGATGCTGACCTTTGGTACCCAGCGACAAAGCAGAAACATCACAATAAAAAACAGAACTCTAAATCAGACAAAACTCCCAGAACCAGAAATCATAGCCAGAGCAGGAGCAAGGACTCCCAGTCCTCTTTCCAGATGAATGCACTGCTTTTAGGACAGAACACTTCAACAGCTGGGTACAATGGAGCACTGGAATGTTATGTGACTTGCTCTAGGTCGCACAGTGAGCATTATAATCTGGTAGGGTTTGGTTCCTAAGTCTTTTAAACCCCAAGACAGAGCTTAACCAGTAATTCACACTGCCTGCCATTTTCTCCCAAGAGAAAAAGGAAATTGAGGGGATATATGATTGAGGTAATCAAAATCACGAATGGTCACACAGAAATAGACAAAGGCAAATGATTTAGCAGAATTCAGGGTAGCAGAACTGATAGGCATTAGCGTAAGGTAAAGGAGTAGCCATCATGGGCGATGTAAAACAACTAGAGATGTGCGTGTACCCTACTTGCCTGTCACCACACCTAAATTCTCAGTATTCAATACCTTGTATTTGATCTTAACAAAAGGGGGGAAAAAACCTCTATACCTTTCCAGGGGTCAGTGCTTGTTCGGTGGTCACTACTCCCAAATCATGATCATGTACTGTTCTCCACCCCAATCCTTGATTACAGGTTTTTACTTCCCTCCCTCCCCAACAGGATGATTTTAAAAGGTCTGGTCCTACACTGTGCCAGGAGCCTAGAGTGTCTTTTAAAACACCCTCCATTCCTCTTAGTTCTCATAGACTGTTACAAGCAAAGAAGGCCAAGGATCTATTTAATGCTTGCCCCTTTCTTCAAGGAGAGGCACCTGACATGTTGCAGGCAAAGTAGTTATCTATTCTGTCTTTAAAAGTAGACATATCTTTGCTGCTGACCACTTCCAGCAGAAGACCATTCCAGATTTTGAAAACCCTTTACATGAACCAGTGTGTCCAATGCGTGGTACTACATATTTCCACTTTAAGCTGTAAAATGTGGGCTCTAGTATTGTAATTTTGTTCTTTAAGCTTGAAGCTCAAACAATCCCAAAGGTCATTGCTGGTAAATGAGGTGAAAAGCAAACATAGATCTCACCTTAGTCTCCTGTATTCTAAGGACTATAAACCCAGGGTTTTTAATGTCCTCATAAGTTGAATCCCAGAGTCCAAATATCATCTTAGTTGCTTTTCTCTTCACTGTCTGAAAGATTTTTATATTGGCCTTGAGATTGGGTGACCACAATTGGGCCCAGTATTCTAGGTGGGGCCTTACAAGGGATGTGTACAGTGGCATATCCACCCATCTATCTAGGCTTCTGTTGTGCCTTCTGATACAATTCTAGTTGAAGTCGTGGCACTTGATCTACACTGGGTCTCAAATTTTAGATAGTTTGATCCTCCAAGATCGGCTTAGACTGATGCAATTTAAAATACTTCACAACATTTATTATTCCCCCCAGAAGTTGGCGAGCTTAGGAATGGTTTCCACCTCATCCTGTACAAGATGTCAACAAGGGGAAGGGGACCTGCTTCACATTTTTTGGAAATGTCCAAAGATAGTCCCGCTTTGGACAGCTATCAAAAGTAAGGTTGACCCTTTACTGGGTCTAGAGGATCTCTTCACACCTGAGATATGTTTGCTAGGGGATGTAGCTCATATTCCATTTAGGAACAGATCCAGAAACAAATGATTTGATACCTTTTATTGGACCAACATGGATGTTACAGAAAAGAACAAAATGCTTTAGCTTTCGAATCAACCAGGTCCTTCTTCAGAAGCTGTGTGGCAGTTTTTTCAAATATCCCATACTATTAACACCAGATTATATAGAAAAAGCAGAAATAATTCTCATTGGTTTAACATATACATTTAAAACATAATAGAAGATTACATCAGAGAAGCTAATTAACACAGTATGCCTAAACTGAGGAGCCTCAGAAGGCAAGGTTATCAAAATTCTCTACAGCCAGAGAGTTCTTGTCACATAAATTTAAAATGTCTCAGTATGCCAAGAAAGCATTCTAGTGAAAAAAAACCTTGGAGTGGCATTCTCCTAATACATGTAAGATGAGCTTACAATACATTCCAATTGTCCTGGTATATTAAAGGACAGATAATGAGAGACAAAATCACAGAATTAGGTATAACTGCAAGTTGAAATCAAGCCTCAAATTAACCTCACATATAAACATGATGCATGAAAGTATCACTTGTAAGTGTAAGTGCAAAAAAAAAAAAAATCCTTGTCAAGGACCCCAAGAAAACGAGACCATGAGCCTGATAAATGCAGATTTCAACACAGAGTCTGTGTATAACAAAATGCACAGAATCAGTCTAAGCAATCTAAATGAAACCCAAAGGAATTACACCTTTAATGACCCCCAAGTAAATGAGATATGCATCTTAATATGAGCAGTAGAAAATGTGACAGTGTGAAATCCACCCACTGACAACTAATAGAAGAAATAAATGCACACTATATGTGAAAACTAAGTGTTCTAGCCACATAACAACCCCCATGCCGCTCCACCCACACATTGTGTACATACACCATACCACACCCCCATACACACACACACCTGCACACCCACACAACCACAACACACAACAAATATAGCAAACACATTCTGCACACACCACACACACCATGCACAAAACAAAACACACATATACACCATACCCACAACACATAAAAACACAACACACACAAACACACATACATACATCAGTATACACACACACACACACACTCAAACACTCACCACAGTGTTAAGGTGAAAAGTCAACAATGTAGCTAACCATAAACTTACAAAATCAAAGGCCCGCTGAAGAACTAAACTGTTTATGTCCATCTTTTAAAGTAAAGGTCTGTGTAAGTTTAAGTGGAATAATGTGTCATGTACCCAACATCAATGTTCAATCCATCCGCCACCATATTGAGAAGCAAAATAAGTCTAATTTCAGAAGCCCGTCTCTGTTGCGTACTGTTGAAATGTCCTTTTAAGACCATCACAGACATATCTGAGATTGAGTGGTCATCCTGGGAGAAGTGCCGGGCTACTGGTTTCTCGATCATCTTGTGATTAATAGAATGTCTGTGTGAATTCATTCTAGTGCGGAGTTGTTGGCTTGTCTCCCCCACATAACCTGTGCGAGGACATTTCTTGCATTGGATAAAATAGACCACATTACTTGATGTACATGTATAATTCCCCTGTATCCTGAATAGTCTGTTTTGTGATGTAACCACACAGTCTGAAGTGGAAATGAGGTTACATGTCTTACATGTGCGTTGATGACAGGGTCGTGTACCATATGATGTCATGGTATTCTGTTCCGGTTCAAGTTGAACACTAGAACACTTAGTTTTCACATATAGTGTGCATTTATTTCCTTCTATTAGTTGTCAGTGGGTGGATTTCACACTGTCACATTTTCTACTGCTCATATTAAGATGCATATCTCATTTACTTGGGGGGTCATTAAAGGTGTAATTCCTTTGGGTTTTCATTTAGATTGCTTAGACTGATTCTGTGCATTTTTGTTATACACAGACTCTGTGTTGAAATCTGCATTTATCAGGCTCATGGTCTCATTTTCTTGGGGTCCTTGACAAGGATTTTTTTTTTGCACTTACACTTACAAGTGATACTTTCATGCATCATGTTTATATGTGTAGGTTAATTTGAGGCTTGATTTCAACTTGCAGTTATACCTAATTTCAGGATTTTGTCTCTCATTATCTGTCCTTTAATATACCAGGACAATTGGAATGTAAGTTGTAAGCTCATCTTACATGTATTAGGAGAATGCCACTCCAAGGTTTTTTATCACTAGAATGCTTTCTTGGCATACTGAGACATTTTAAATTTATGTGACAAGAACTCTCTGGCTGTAGAGAATTCTTGATAACCTTTGCCCTTCTGAGGCTCCTCAGTTTAAGGCATATTGGTGTTAATTAGCTTCTCTGACGTAATCTTCTATTATGTTTTAAATGTATATGTTAAACCAATGAGAATTATTTCGCTTTTTCTATATAATGTTAATAGTATGGGATATTTGAAAAAACTGCCACAAAGCTTCTGAAGAAGGACCTGGTTGATTCAAAAGCTAAAGCATTTTGTTCTTTTCTGTAACATCCATGTTGGTCCAATAAAAGGTATCAAATCATTTGTTTCTGGATCTGTTTTTTTAAAAGGACCAATACGGCACCTACAACATTTTTTTTGCATTTAGGAACAGGAAATTCCATATATCTCTAATTTCGGCATCCCTTAAAAAGGTGGTCCTCAATCACTGGAAAGATTCTATGGAAATCAGTTATACTGAATGGTTACAGGAGCTACTCGCTAACCTCAGAGTGGAAAGGACAATAGCTATTCTTCAGAATAAGCTATCTAGGTTTAATAAGATTTGGGGCCCCCTTCATGCCTTTTACTCCCTATAGGAATAGGGTCTGCTCCTCCTGCGTATAAGGTACTATTACCAGGTGTCTTGTGCTGGGGATATTGGGGAGAGGGGAGGGGGGTGGTAGTTGGGGTAGGAGTCGGGCAGGCAGGGAATGGATCCGTTTGTTATCGGAGATATGTATGTACATCTACTTTGTGTGTTTATGTCTCTCTCGGATGTATTCTCTGCACTAAATATCTTTAATAAAGTCTTAATGGAAAAAAAAATTTTTAGATAGTTTGTTATTATTACTGCCAAGTCTTTTTCCTCCACTATTTCTCTCAAGACTTTTCCATTTAGCAGGTATTGCACCTTGACTTTTGACCCGCCAGAGTGCATCACTGTACATTTATCTAGATTAATCTGCAATTTATCCTCCCTAGCCCATCCCTCAGACTTAAGGAGTCCAGCCTGAAGCATTACAATATTGTGGAGTATTTACCACTTTACCAATCTTCGTGTTGTCTGCAAATTTGGATATACAGAGCTCTTCCCCACAATTTATGGAGGCAAGAAAGAAATTAAATAGTGTGGGTTCCAGGAATGAACCCTGCAGAATCTCAGCTGTGACTTCTGCCCATTCAGATATTACACCTTGAATTGTCATGTGTTGTTTTCCTGAACCTTACTTTCAGAAGGCGCCAAACAAATAAATCCCCCTTGGCACTGATCCTTGATTGGAGGTGGGTGCAGTGATAGTATAAATTCAAGTTAGTTCAGTCAGGTTCCCCTCTCTACCCCATGGACATAATACAGTTCCATGAGTGTACAATAATGGTGCATATATCCAGGTGGGAGGGGAGGAGTAATTTGCATCACTGATGACACTAAGTAAACTAAGCATCAGATGCACAGTATGCAGCAATCAGATGCACACAGTTGGAAAAGTCAGAAGTTAGGTACAGAGAATTATGCACAGGAAGGTTAAATGACTTGCTGAAGGCCATACCATAAGTAAATTGTGGTTAAATTATTAAATTCTGAATCAAATATCTCTGTGGATAAGCCTGAGCAGCAGAGCATAACATCAGCATGTGTTGAAACAGTCTTTCAGAACTAGACATACACAAATGCTTGTCTGTTTTGTTTTACTTTCTGTTTAATTTCTTGATAACTGAGAAAAATGGATCAAGACAAACAGTACCATTTTGACCAAATTCCAGGGCATGATGTTGCAAGTGGCGGGCAATATGAGGCAATTACTGTATCACAGCTATTAAGTACAACGATGTTTGGCAGTAATGAAATCACATCCATGTGTCAAGAGGCTGCTAAATCAGCCATACAGTAAAACCAAATAGAGAGATTCTGCCACATCTGCAGCACTGCAAATGTGCCAACATGTTTTAGGGAGGTTTTCAAACATTTTTACACTTGCAACTCTTTACACATTTTACAGCACAAAGGTGCTGCACGCATCACTGAATTAATGTGGAACTGGAGGGTCTCTTTTACATAAACCAGGTACTTGATCCGGCAATTTATTATGAACAAAACAAAAAGCATAAGGGGGCTGGGCTTACACCCTTGTATTGTCTCTGCAGGGACCCTGATGAAGCCTCCCTGCAGAGGCTATACATACGGGTGTTAGTCCAGCTCATTCATGATTTTTGGTTTTTGTTCATAATTAATTTTTGATCAAGTACTTGTCTGGTGTGTGCAGCTTTTCTCCATGTTCTACTGTCTGTTTGGCTGAAGCACTTTCATGGGTGATGGTGTGTGCACCCCTTAGCAATTCTCTGTCACCTATTTAATGCATGCGTAATTTTTGATGAGCGACTTGCAAGGCAAGGCAAGTCAAAGTTATGGTACTTGCGCCAAAGTATTGGACCACTTTTTGTGGTCTAGCAGTTTTAGTGCAAGTAGTACAATTGGGGCAAAAATGTACAGCAATTTGGGAAAATCCAGACCCAAAGCTTTAAATTAGTGCTATTTGACTCAATATTTTCCACAGTCCTCCACTCCCAGTCTTTTTGGAGGGGAATTCTCCTATTACCAAACCACCAAACTGTCTCCTACTTTAACAAATTCTTTACCACCTTCCTTACCCCTTGACTCTTTCTCAGTCCTCTCTGCCTCCCCTCCCACTTCAGCTTTCAATCTCATAGCCCTACTCTAGCTCCCTCTGTCCCTGCTCTTCAATCACTCCTTAGGAGACCTTACAAGCTCACCGGTCACTCAATTTTTCAAGGGGTCAGTCCTGATAGGTGTGGACACTGAAATCCTAAACCTTCCCCCTTTCTTACTATTGCTACTAAACTCAGCCATCTTCTCAAACTCTCTTTTCACCTCTGTTTTGTTTCTCAGATGTGGAAGGTAGCCAAAACTCTCACCCTCCACAAAGGAGGTAACACTACCTTTTCTGGTAACTATCCACCTATCTCACTCCATCCTACCATTGCTTACTGTAGCTCCAAGACATTCTTGTCTACTCCAAGCTTTTTGCTTTCCTTGGCTCCTCCAGTTGTATCTGCTCCTTTCAGCCTGGAATCTGAAAATCCCACTCCACTGTTTCCTCACTCCCCTGGTTGTGTTTGGCTTATACATTCACACAAATAGCAGCACCAGCCAGCATGCAACACAGTACCTTACTATATTATTGCAGAGTGCTGCAGTGTGCTGCAGGGAGCAGTGTAATTCAATGGCAATGGAACCATTTTTGTCATGAATTATTTTGTGACATGTCATTTACTGCAAGGTACTGCCATGCGTCTTGCATCCTGGATAGCCTTTTGCCTCTACTGCCTCAGTCTCTGCTTTGGAAATGTCACTACCGCATGACTTTATACATGCTCACTGCAGGTTCCAATCACACAAGCTTGTGGTTAATGACAACAAGATGGTGTCAATGACTTTGGCAGAAGCCACAAGCTTGCAAGGATCCTTTCCCTATTAAATTTCTCTACCCTGAATGTCAGTCTTCTTGAAGTTGTTACCCACTTCAAGTAACATGGTGTGTGGTTCAGTGAAAGACTTGACTTCTCTGTCCACATTGATGCCATCAACCAAAAACTCTGCCCAAAACTCAGAACACTTAACTACAACAAGGCCTGTACAACACTCCCAGTCCACTGGGACATCTTCACCAAGATAAATCAAACATTGTTTGACTATGCAAATGTGTTCTGTGGTGCCACCTCTAATTCCTCCCTCACCAATCTGGACACTCTTTTCCATGACATCTGTCACTTTGTTTCAATGCCCCTCAACACACCAATCATTGCTTCCTGTACATTAAAACCTCACTGTCTCCATCTGCCTTTCATGGCCTCACATATTATGCATATTTTCTCTCTAAATATAGGTTTTCCTCCTCCCCTCCTTACTTCTTTCCCCTGTTCACTCAGCTACTTGCTGTCTTTACTATATAGGCTCTTGGACCCTCTCTATTCCTCAATCCAAATCTGCTGCTAGGCAAACTGTTCCCCTCCCATCTCCCCTCTCTATGGATAGACTTTTACCCCTGCTTCACTTATCCCCTTCCTACCTTTCACTCAATCAACAGCTCATTTTGCTCCCTCCTGTTCCTGATCATACCCTGGCTAGACTGTTGTGGCTCTCCTGCTGGCATCAGTGCTGACCTAGTTATGCTTAATGCTCCCAGTTTTCCCTTCCACTGTTCAGATATGTCCCCAATGTATTTCTTCAAACCCTGTACATATTTATTATTTCAGTTTTAACAACATATTTTTGCACCAATTCGACTCATTTTTTATTCTGTTTTTCTTGTACATTTCCATTATTTGTACTATTGAACTGACATTCTCCATTGTTCTTTCATTCATGATTGTATTTATTACACACATTGCTTTGTCTGTTTCATTTTTGCTGTGCATGTTTTTATCCTGTACCCTTCCCCTTGGGTCACATGGGAATAAGCATTGCCTTAGTGTGCCATTCACAGTTACCAATTTTCAATAAATCAATCAATACATAAACAAATAGAGACAGATAATGTACAATCAGCAGGATGGGAGTAATATGGTTGAATCTGATCACGTGGCCTAATGTCCATGTAACTGAACTGAGTACCAGAGGATGGCACATCAGTGAAACCAGAGATAGCAAAACATTACTGTAGATCTAAGAAAAGAAAAAGCTTTAGTCCCTATGTTCTAGGGTCACTGTTGATAGACATGGTAAAATGCCTCAGTGGCAATATTTCTGATATTATTATAAGCAACAATTGAAATTAAATTCCCAATTACTGAATAAATACTTTAGAGACAATATGCCAGATGCTTTTAAGTGTACCATAGGGTCAATGTCTTTCTATGCTGCATGCAGATCAGGTATTTTACTGGCATGAACTGCACTTGAAGGAAATATGCACCCAAGGAATCACTTCTGAAGACCTCAATTGCCTTATGAACAGACATTTGCTTATGTTACTAATTAAGATCTGCTGCTTTGCAGTGCTTCAGTGCTCTGTTTAATTGACCACTTGGCATTTGCTCCAAACTGAAATTACCTTGAGTTAAAGCACTTAAATTAATGTCAGGTATTAAATGCAAAGAAAAATATACTACAGTACCCCCTCCCCCGGATAAAAAACAGTGTCACCAGGATACTGCAAAAATTAATGTAATCCAAAGAGAACTTATTTCAGTTTTTCATGCAAGACACTGTGACATCTAATTACAATTAAATTAATCCTGTCAGGTAGCAAAAGAGATTAGATAGATAGATAGATAGATAGATAGATAGATAGATAGATAGATAGATAGATAGATAGACGGATGGACAGACAGACAGACAGATAGATGGATGGATACTGTAGATAGATGGGTAGACAGACAGACAGAAATACAGATTATACAGGTATGGTATCACCTGAACAGTATATTAGCTTTGTGTATGCAGCTGAATGTTAAACTCATTTTTTGTACTTTAGTAACTTAGCTGCTGTTCAACCAATTTGCCTGCAGTTAGACATGCACTGAGTTGGTGACAGGGGCCAGGATTCACAAAGAGAGCACAAATTTCCATAGCTGCAGAAAAATGGCCTGTAGGACTATAGAAATCTACTTGAACAATATTCACAAAGAAAATTTGCGCAGTTACAGAAATCCATAAAATAGGCACGTTACGGAAGTCCACAAGTCCACAATGGCATGAGTGAGGCGAGGGTACTTTGCACCATGCAGTTTAATGAATGGTTGAAAAATGGTGTGGAGAACAGGGGTTTTGCTTCATTGGGGACTGGGGTTCCACCTGGAGGGACACCAGCCTATACTGGCAGGATGGTCTGCATCTGTCCAGGAAGGGAACAAGTCTTTTGAGCAATCGGTTTAAATGCTTCATTGGCAAGCTTTTAAACTAGTCAAGGGGAGGCACTGATAAGCAACAGAAAATCCCACCTCTCCGTACAAAACAGGGTACTAAATGAGAAAAGACCTAGGTAGAAAAGGTCAGTGGGGATGCTGCAACAGAAGGTAAAGCCATCAAAAATGGAGAGCAATGAGTACCAATGCCCATAGTCTGAGTAACAAGCTCCTGAATTAGTGGCCTTGATGGAGGAGGAACATCTGGATATCATGGCAGTCACAGAAACATGGTACACACAAAACCATGACTGGGACGTAAACATACCAGCATACACTATCTACAGGAGGGACAGGGAGGGTGAAAGAGGAGGAGGAGTAGCTCTTTACATAAGGGAAGGAATCAAAGCAACAGAACAAAAGGGAAAACAGGGAGGAGAAGAAGCACTATGGGTAAATTTGGAGACTGGCAATGGAACCACAATCTACACAGGGGTTGTATACAGACTCCCTTCTCAGGGGGAGGAAATGGACAAGGAAATGATAGAAAGTATACTTAGAATGGCAGAAAAAGAGGAGATATTGCTGATGGGTGATCTGAATATGCCAGATGTTAACTGGAGTGCAGTTGCAGCAGCCACTTCAAAGAGTGGGGTTATTCTAGATGCCCTATAGGGGGCATGCATTAGACAACTAGTATTGTAGCCCACTTGAGAGGGAGCAATCTTAGACCTGGTTCTCTCAAATGGAGATGAAGAGAGGATCACAGATGTAGAAGTGGGTAGCCATCTGGGAACTAGCGACCATCGAACAGTATGGTTCACAATCAACACAGCAATAGAGTCAAGTCATACAAAGGCAAAAGTACTGGACTTTAGGAGGGCTGACTTTGTCAAAATGGGTGAGTGCCTAAGGAATGCACTAGCAAATGGGCAGGAAGGAGGGGTGGAAGAACAATGGGGAATAATAAAAACTGCCATCACAGAGGTAACAAGCCTTTGTGTGAAGCAAATAAACAAAACGAAATGATGTAAGAAACCACTATGGTTCTCAGAGGAAGTGGCAGTGAAGGTTCAAGAGAAAAAGAAAGCATTCAGGAAGTACAAGGAATCACAGAAGGAGCAGGACAGAGAACTGGATCAGTTAAAGCAAAAGGAAGCTGGAAAGACAGTCAGAACAGCAAAGGCCTGAACCGAGGAAAAGATAGCCAGCTCAGTTAAGAAGGGGGATAAAACCTATTTTGGGTACATCAGGGAGTGAAGGAAGACCAAGGAAGGGATAGTGAGGCTTAATAAAGGGAAGGGGTTGGGCAGAGGGTGACTGTGAAAAGGCAGATATACCAAACAAATTTTTTTGCTCAGTATTTACAAATGAAGAGGGGGAGGTACTTAAAACAAACAATAGAAACACTCTGGATACAGAAGTTGATACCTGCCCATTTACAGAAGAAAGGGTTCTGAAAGAACTCTTAAAACTGAAGGTGGACAAAGCAATGGGGCCTGAAGGATTCATCCCAGAATTCTAAAAGAACTAAGGGTAGAACTAATGACACCACTGACTACCCTCTTTAACAAATCATGAGGATGGGGTGGTACCCGAGGACTGGAGGAGGGCAGATGTGATTCCCCTTCACAAAAGTGGGAGCAAGGCAGAAGCAGGAAACTACAGACCAGTTAGTTTAACCTCAGTGGTAGGGAAAATGATGGAATCACTTCTGAAGGAAAGAATGGTCGAGTATCTAGAGGCCAGAGGGGCACAGGACCCTAGGCAGCATGGATTCACAGCGGGAAGGTCATGCCAGACAAATCTGATAGATTTCTTTGACTGGGTGACCAAAGTAGTAGATCAGGGAGGGCTGTGGACATGGCCTACCTAGACTTTAGCAAGGCATTTGACACAGTCCCACACAAAGATTAATATACAGGTTAGCCAGCCTGGGAGTGGGTCCCAAGATGACAGCCTGGGTTAAGAACTGGCTGGAGAATAGGACACAGAGAGTAATAGTAAATGGAGTCCACTCAGAAGAAAAGGATGGTTACTAGTGGGGTACCGAGGGTTCAGTATTAGGACCAGTCCTCTTCAATGTCTTTATGCTTTACATCATGGACTGACGAAGGAAAAAGTGTCCCTTTGCAGATGACACTAAGATCTGCAACAGAGTTGATGCACAGGGTGGGGTGGAAAGGATGAGAAGGGACTTGGCAAGGTTAGAGGAATGGTCAAATGTATGGCAGCTTAGATTCAATGCTAAGAAGTGCAAGGTAATGCACCTGGAAACAAAAACCAGGGGAAGAGTACACAATGGGGATGAGATACTAACAACAACAATGGAAAGGGACCTGGGGGTAGTCATATCAGATGACCTAAAGGTGGGCAAGCAATGTGAGAGGGCAGCATGGAGGGCTGGGGGTATACTGGGATGCATAGGGAGAGGCATCACCAGTAGAAAACAGGAAGTTATTATCCCTCTGTACAGACAGCTGGTCAGACCCCATCTGGAGTACTGCGGCAGTTCTGGAGACCCAATCTCCAAAGACATAGACAGGATGGAAGCTGTCCAGAGGAGGGCATCTAAAATGGTGCAGGGTCTGCACCGAAGACATATGAAGAGAGACTTAAGGAGCTTAATATGTATAGCCTCGAGGAAAGGGAGGAGAGGGGGACATGATAGAAACTTTCAGCACCTCAAGGAATCATCAAAGTCCAAGAGGGTAACATCTTTCAAAAAAAGCGGTGTGCAAGAACAAGGAGGCACAATTTGAAGATAGAGGGGGGGGGGTGGCTCAGCTGTAATTTAAGGAAGTATTTTTTCACAGAGAGGGTTGTGGATGCATGGAACGGCCTTCTGGAGGAGGTTGTGGAGTCAAAATCAGTGGTGGAATTCAAGCATGCATGGGACAGTCATAAGGCAATTCTGGGGGTGGGGGTAAGAAGTAGGCTGCTGGTTAACTAGGATCTGCAGCTTATCCAGTAGGTAGGGAAATGGGCAGACTGGGTGGGCCAAGCGGTCCTTATCTGCCATCCAATTCTATCTTTCTATGTTTTCTATGGATTCACAGTGGGAAGGTCATGCCAGATGAATCTGATAGATTACTTTGACTGGGTGACCAAAGTAGTAGATCAGGGAGGGGCTGTGGACATGGCCTACCTAGACTTTAGGAAGACATTTGACACAGTCCCACACAAAAGATTAATATACAAGTTAGCCAGCCTGGGAGTGGGTCCCAAGATGACAGCCTGGGTAAAGAATTGGCTGGAGAATAGGACACAGAGAGTAATAGTAAATGGAGTCTTCTCTGAAGAAAGGGGGGTTACTAGTGGGCTACCTCAGGGTTCAGTATTAGGACCGGTCCTCTTCAATGTCTTTATAAGCGACATTGCAGAGGGACTGGAAGGAAAAATATGCCTCTTTGGAGATGACACAAAAATCTGCAACCGAGTTGATGCACAAGGTGGGGTGGAAAGGATGAGAAGAGACTTGGCAAGGTTAGAGGAATGGTCAAATGTATGGCAGCTTAGATTCAATGCTAGGAAGTGTGAGGTATTGCACCTGGGAAACAAAAACCCAGGGGAAGAGTACACAATGGGGGGTGAGATACTAACAATAACAAAAATGGAAAGGGACCTGGGGGTAGTCATATCAGATGACCTAAAGGTGGGCAAGCAATGTGAGAGGGCAGCAAGGAGGGCTAGGGGAATACTGGGATGCATAGGGAGAGGCATCACCAGTAGAAAACAGGAAGTTATTATCCCTCTGTACAGACAGCTGGTCAGACCACATCTGGAGTACTGCGTGCAGTTCTGGAGACCCAATCTCCGCAAAGACATAGACAGGATGGAAGCTTCCAGAGGAGGGCAACTAAATGGTACAGGGTCTGCACTGGAAAACATATGAAGAGAGACTTAAGGAGCTTAATATGTATAGCCTCGAGGAAAGGAGGGAGAGGGGACATGATAGAAACTTTCAAGTACCTCAAGGAATCAACAAAGTCCAAGAGGGTAGCATCTTTCAAAAAAAAAGGTGTGCAAGAACAAGGGGGCACAATTTGAAGATGGGGGGGGCGGCTCAGAGGTAATTTAAGGAAGTATTTTTTAACAGAGAGGGTTGTGGATGCATGGAACAGCCTTTCAGAGGAGTTTGTGGAGTCAAAAACAGTGGTGGAATTCAAGCATGCATGGGACAGTCATAAGGCAATTCTAGGGGTTGGGGGTAGGAAGAAGTAGGCTACTGGTTAACTAGGATCTGCATCTTATCCATTAGGTAGGGAAATGGGCAGACTGGGTGGGCCAAGCGGTCCTTATCTGCCATCAAATTCTATGTTTCTATGTTTCTAAAATCTCCCTACATTCTTTTCTTAGCTGAGAAAAAAACTTAGCAGGCACATCAACAGGTGATCCATATTAAATGGAGCAGCAGACTTTGACAGTCTTGCTATTGAAGCAGTAGTAAGTATTCACAGAGAGACCAGCCGCCAGTCCCTCAAATGAGACCACTCCAGCACCACTGGTTTTAGCAGGGCCATGCACCACAGAGGCTGGGCTGGAATCACAAAGCTTTCAGAAGGTGCACATCCTTTCCTAAGTCCCCCAAACTGCCTTAGGTATGGAAAAAAGGGGAGATTGCTCTAAGTGCTATTCACAAAAACCCCCGCAGCTGCCGAAAAAAAACATTACGGACTGTGGAAAAAAGGGCAGCTGCAGAAGTCCCTAAGGAAAAAAAAAGGTGTGAGATAAATAAGGCACATCCCCAAAAGGGCTATTCTCAGCCAGGTTTTTTCTGCAGTTGTGTAAAAAGTGTTACACACAGTGGAATGAGGTGTAACCTTCCCTCAGCAAACTGCAGTAGTGCCCCAACAATTGGAATCAATTAAGGTGGAGGTGAGGCACAGGTAATAGCATCCCAGTGGGTACAGCAGTGGCTGATGTTACAGCAACAAAAGCACACATTGCCATGCTATGGCAACAGGCAACAACCACCAGATCCAGTGTAGACCATGACAGAGCCCCACTGGCAGTAGAGCCTGACCAGCCTGCAGTGAGTGCTACCCCTGCAGGCAACAGGATCTCCTCAGGGAGGGATGACCAGCAGTGACAGTCGGCCACTGCGGTGCCATGATATTGCTGGTACTTGTGGTGCTGAAGTTGTTCCAGATGAGGGACTGGTTACTGGTATCTATGTGGGTGCTGTTAGCCTTATACTATGTCAGAAATGTTAATGTCTGCTGCTTCAGCTACTTGTTGTACTATTGCTGTGCCTCCTCAGCCATTCCCACAGATGCGGATTCACAGCAGTTGTGAAATTCCTATGGCTGCTGGAATTCTGCAGCTGTGGAACTTTTTGGTGGAATTCCCTCAGCTGCAGGATTTTCTTTAAGAATATCATGCAACTGTGTTTCTGCAGTGTTGCAAGCCTTTTTCCCGCAGCTTCAGGATTTTTGCTGTTCTTTGAGAATCCTGCCTGCTGTCTGTAACTGTTGGTGGAACTAATGGCTGTGTCTCTGCCTAGAGTGTTTATGTTGTCTGTTTCAGTAGCACTCACTGCAGACTGTTACCAGCTCTGCCTCTACTGCCTGTGGGGCTCCTTTATGGGCTGCACTGGGTCTAGTGGTTGTAGTTTGTTGTATTTCAATGTAAATGTGTGCTATTTTTGTTGTAACAACTGACACTACTATAGGTTTGCTGTTACTTGTGCCTGCACCTCCACTATAATTGTATCTCAATTGTTGGTACACTGCACTTTGCTCAGGGAGAGTTACACCTCACTCTTTGTGGTACAGCATGTGTGCAACAGTTTTTCCGCAACTGCAGAAAATCACTGTCTGCGAATAGCCTCTAATGAGATATGTCATACTTTTCAATGGCTTTTTTTCCTCGGGAACATCCATAGTTGCACTTTTTTCCACAGTCACAGTCCTCAGTGTATTTTTTTCTGCAGCTGCGGATGTTTTGTGTACAGCACTCAGAGCAAGTTCCCCTGCTACAGAACTTTTGGGGACTTAGGGAAGATTTTACACCTTCAGATTGTTTTGTGAATCTCCCCCAGGATCTCTGGATCTTGCCTGATCGTGTAATGATTGGTTCGCTGGTGCAATGCTCTAAGGTTAAAAATATATAAAATCAGCCAAATTGAGAGCTTTATTTTGATCTTTAATAGCACACTTTGAAATCTGAAATGATCAGGTTAACTGGAGTTTGGTTCAAGGGTGTTTTTTTCTAACTTTCTCCATTTTTTATTTATTTTCAAAAATGTGTTCCATTTTCATGCATGCTCATTAGTGAATGTTCTAATGGTAAGCACATTTTTGTAAAACCATTTTTATATGGTACCATCAGGCATAACAGGTTTCATAAGGTTAATAATTAGCTTTCAGGAGAGTAACTGTAGCTGTCACAGAAACAACAACAAAAAACTATTTGCTTGTGAAAACAGAAAATGATGTGACTGAGTGGCATCCATTTTGAGTAGTTGACAGATTATGGTGAAATGAGAATTTCCTTTTACTTTTCATAGTTAAATATTGCCATTTTTAGCATAAATGATGAAAATCTGTAAGTGAAAAAAATTATAAATTATTTTTGTGGGTTTGAAGATCACTCCAAGACATTATTATGTCATTTTCTATGGTTTCATGAACATTAGAAATGCAAGTCAATGTGTATTTCAGGGTTGTGGCATGGGTGCTTAAGAGATTTGTTATGTTGGTTATTTCTTCTGCTTTGTTTTATCCAATAATGTTAAATGTTTCACAAACATATGGAGATTTTGTGAGGCACAAGCAATGAACATAAAACATTTTAGAGTTTTATTATATAGCTTTCATGACACTTGACTGCAGCTAAAATGGCAGCTTAATTTTCTTACATTATCCTTTACCAACAAACATCCTTCAACATCCATGGTTTTATACTTTGATCTAACATCCTCGACTGCAGCATTGGACAGTGCTTACTGCAGGGACCCAAGTAATATCTGTATTATAGAAACATAGATAGAAGCATAGAATTTGATGGCAGATAAGGACCGCTTTGCCCACCCAGTCTGTCCATTTCCCTACCTAATGGATAAGCTGCAGATCCTAGTTAACCAGCAGCCTACTTCTTTCTACCCCAACCCCCTAGAATTGCCTTATGACTGTCCTATGCATGCTTGAATTCAACCACTGTTTTTGACTCCACAGCCTCCTCCTGAAGGCTGTTCCATGCATCCACAACCCTCTCTGTAAAAAAATACTTCCTTACATTACCTCTGAGCCACCCTCCCATCTTCAAATTGTGCCTCCTTGTTCTTGCACACCTCTTTTTTTTGAAAGATGCTACCCTCTTGGACTTTGTTGATTCCCTTGAGGTACTTGAAAGTTTCTATCATATCCCTCCTCTCCATTCTTCCTCAAGGCTATACATATTAAGCTCCTTTAGTCTCTCTTCATATGTTTTCCGGTGCAGACCCTGCACCATTTTAGTTGCCCTCCTCAGGACAGCTTCCATCCTGTCTATGTCCTTGCAGAGATTGGGTCTCCAGAACTGCATGCAGTAATCCAGATGAGGTCTCACCAGCTGTCTGTACAGAGGGAAAACAACTTCCTGTTTTCTACTGGTGATCCATTTCCCTATGCATCCCAGTATGCCCCCAAGCCCTCCTTACTGCCCTCTCACATTTTTTGCCCGCCTTTAAGTCCTCTGATATGACTACCCCCAGGTCCCTTTCCATTTTTGTTGTTGTTAGTATCTCACCCCCCCCCCCATTGTGTACTCTTCCCCTGGGTTTTTGTTTCCCAGGTGTATTACCTTGCACTTCTTAGCATTGAATCTAAGCCTGCATTTGACCATTCCTCTAACCTTGCCAAGTACCTTCTCATCCTTTCAACCCCACCTTGTGCATCAACTCTGTTGCAGATCTTTGTGTCATCTGCAAAGAGACATACTTTTCCTTCCAGTCCCACTGCAATGTCACTTATAAAGACATTGAAGAGGACCGGTCCTAATACTGAACCCTGCAGTATCCCACTAGTAACCCCCCTTTCTTCAGAGTGGACTCCATTTACTATTACCCTCTGTGTCCTATTTTCCAGCCAATTCTTTACCCAGGCTATCATCTTGGGACCCACTCCCAGGCTGGCTAACTTGTATATTAATCTTTTGTGTGGGACTGTGTCAAATGCCTTGCTAAAGTCTAGGTAGGCTATGTCCACAGCCCCTCCCTAATCTACTACTTTGGTCACCCAATCAATCTGTTAGATTCATCTGGCATGAGCTTCCCACTGTGAATCCATGCTGCCTTGGGTCCTGTGCCCCTCTGGCCTGTAGGTACTCAACAATTCTTTCCTTCAGAAGTGATTCCATCATTTTCCCTATCACTGAGGTTAAACTAACAGGTCTGTAGTTTCCTGCTTCTGCCCTGCTCCCACTTTTGTGAAGGGGAATCACATCTGTCCTCCTCCAGTCCTCAGGTACCACCCCATCCTACCATGATTTGTTAAAGAGGGTAGTCAGTGGTGTCACTAGTTCTACCCTTAGATCTTTTAGAATTCTGGGATGAATCCCTTCAGGCCCCATTGCTTTGTCCATCTTCAGTTTTAAGAGTTCTTTCAGAACCCTTTCTTCTGTGAATGGGCTGGTATCAACTTCTGCATCCAGAGTGTTTCTGTTGTTTGTTTTAAGTACCTCCCCTCTTCATTTGTAAATACTGAGCAAAAATATTTTAGTATCTCTGCCTTTTCACCTCACCCTCTGCCCACCCCTTCCCTTTATTAAGCCTCACTATCCTTCCCTTGGTCTTCCTTCACTCCTGATGTACCTAAAAAGGTTTTATCCCCCTTCTTAACTGAGTTGGCTATCTTTTCCTCGGTTCAGGCCTTTGCTGTTCTGACTGCCTTCCCAGCTTCCTTTTGCTTTAACTGATTCAATTCTCTGTTCTACTCCTTCAGTGATTCCTTATACCTCCTGAATGCTTGCTTTTTCTCTTGAATGTTCACTGCCACCTCCTTTGAGAACCATAGTGGTTTCTTACATCATTTTGTTTTGTTTATTTGCTTCACACAAAGGCTTGTTACCCCTGTGATGGCAGTTTTTATTATTCCCCATTGTTCTTCTTCCCCTCCTTCCTGCCCATTTGCTAGTGCATTCCTTAGGCACTCACCCATTTTGGCAAAGTCAGCCCTCCTGAAGTCCAGTACTTTTGTTTTGTATGGCTTGACTCTATTGCTGTGTTTATTATGAACCATAGTGTTCGATGGTCACTAGTTCCCAGATGTCTACCCACTTCTACATCTGTGATCCTCTCTCCATCTCCATTTGAGAGAACCAGATCTAAGACTGCTCCCTGTGGAGTGGGTTCCAATACTAGTTGTCTAAGGCATGCCCCCTGTAGGGCATCTAGAATAACCCCACTCTTAGAAGTCACTGCTGCAACTGCACTCCAGTTAACATCTGGCATGTTCAGATCACCCATCAGCAATATCTCCTCTTTTTCTGCCATTCTAAGATTACTTTCTATCATTTCTTTGTCCATTTCCTCTCTCTGAGAGAAAGGTCTGTATACAACCCCTGTGTGGATTGTGGTGCCATTGCCTGTCTCCAAATTGACCCACAGTGCTTCTTCTCCTCCCTGTTTACCCTTCTGTTCTGTTGCTTTGATTCCTTCCCTTAGGTAGAGAGCTACTCCTCCTCCTCTTTTACCCTCCCTGTTCCTCCTGTAGACAGTGTATCCTGGTATGTTTACATCCCAGTCATGGTTCTGTGTGTACCATATTTCTGTGACTGCCACGATATCCAGATGTTCCTCCTCCATCAAGGCCACTAATTCAGGAAGCTTGATACCCAGACTACGGGCATTGGTACTCATTGCTCTCCATTTTTTGATGTCTTTACCTTCTGTAGCAGCATCCTCCACTGACCTTTCTACCTAGGTCTTTTTCTCATTTAGTACCCTGTTTTGTAGGGGGAGGCTGGGATTTTCCTGCTGCTTATCAGTGCCTCCCCCCTTGACTAGTTTAAAAGCTTGCCAATGAAGCATTTAAACCAATTGCCCAAAAGACTTGTTCCCTTCCTGGACAGATGCAGACCATCCTGCCAGTATAGGCTGGTGTCCCTCCAGGTGGAACCCCAGTCCCCAAAGAAGCCAAACCCCTGTGCTCCATACCATTTTTTAACCATTCATTAAACTACATGGTGCAAAGTATCCTTGCCTCACCCACGCCACTGACAGGCAGCACCTCTGAGAAGGATACCGTGTGTGCTACTTGTCTTATGCCCCTCCCCAACTCTACAAAGTCCTTCTGCACTGCTCTAATCTCATGATGAACCAAGTCATTTGTCCCTCGGTGGACAATGACATCCAGCTCAAACTCCTGTGCAACTGTTCTTGTGATCCTAAGGATGCACTTCCTGTCCCTCCAAGCCATGGCACCAGGCAGGCACCTTACGTCATTTTTCCCTGCTCCCCCCAGTTCTATCCCCCTAATAACTGAGTCCCCCACCAGGAGCTGCTTCCTTTCCCTGTGGTGTCCTCTGCCTCCTTCCTGAGGGCCTCCCTTGTGATAGTTGTCTGCAACCTCCTTAGTCTCCTCTGCAGGTGCATCCATAGGGGAACTGTGCTTCCCCAGAATGATGTATGGATTGTGGAGTGGAACAATTGACTGGATGTGCCTCTGTTCCACCACCCTTACCCTCCCTGAGCCCAATATGGTCCAACTGCTGTGCTTTCTTTACAACCTCTGAGGCAGTGATGGTGGCTCTGGTGCTCCCTGAATGGCGAAGGTTTCCTTACTACTGGCTAGTGTGGCCTGGGGGAAGGTTCCCTTACTATCATCCAGTGTGTTCTGAAGATGGGCAACTTCCTCCCTCAGGGCAGAGAGTTGTCCTCAAACAGGGCAGCATCTCAGCCTCCAGAAAGAGCCCCAGAAGAATGCTGTCCCACAACCATTACATTGCACTACTGCCCCACATGTGTGTCTACCTTCTTGATTATATTTTTTTTTATTTGGTTTGGGTTTTTTGTGTGTGTGTGTGTGTGTGTGTGTGTGTGTGTGATTGGTTTGTTATATAGAAATATATATATTATATAATGTGTATGCTTATATAGTCAGTGCAGTGTGCTAGAGAGGGTATGACAGTGATATGCACCTTGCCTTCTTGAGGAAATGATGTCAGAACCCCAGGTATAAAGGAACTATTTCCAGGGGTGGGTGGAGTGAGGAGTGGGAAGGGTTTGGGCCTAAACTGTGCCCTCACGAAACAATCAGCTAAAAGCTCTGACCTACCGCTGTGATTAGTGCCTTTCTGTCAGCAAGATGCCCTACACGACAATTTGACAGAGAAAATAGCCTGCTAATCAAACAGAGAAAAATCCAGACATCCAAGTAAGACACAGGTAAACCTCCCCATCCCCAAAACAGCCTGGTGACTTGTGCTCTGAAAGCAGTCAGCTCCAAAACACGTCAGCTGTGCACAAGGACAAACGCCGTAAACAGTATTCAGTCCCTTTGGGTTTAAACTCTTCCTGCACTGAAAATCTTAACAATTGTAACAAAAGTAAAGCAAGGTCCATCTCCCTCTGTTGATTGGAAGACTGCCTTTTCTGATAATTCTAAGTTCCTTATTTCACCTTTCAGTTAGAAGTAGCTTCCACCTGAAGAATATTAACTTTCCTAAGGAATCTGCTACAAACCAAAGACAACTGTAAATTGTAAGGTTCACCTCCCTCTGTTGTGAGCACAATTTGCTTATCATGTTGTGCTATACACACTTACAGTTCATTGGCAGTAGTCTGCCCTGACCCGGGACCTCTAGCACTCAGTAATGGATGAAGTGGTGGTGGCAATCCCACTTGAATGTTTCAAGCAAGTGTTCTTGCAGCTCCTGAAAGAGATTCAAGAATTAAGGTCTGAGTCTGGTGCTAAGTCCATGGCCATAGCAAAGCTTTACTCCCAGCTACAAATTACAGATCACAGTAGTACAGCAAATGAGCTTTCCTATCAGACTATCAGACCCAGCTCAGGGAACATATTAAGAATATCCACCTCCTCCAAGTCAAGGTGGAAGACCTTGAGAAGTGTGGCCACAGAAACAATCTGCTCTCCGTAGGCTTCCCCTGAACATGTTGAAATAAAGCTTACAATTAAATGTATGTGCAATGTGCTTCCCGTGCTCTTCAAACTACCAGAGGATCCCCATTTTGACATTGAAAGGGCCAATCAATCTTTGGCTCTAATGCCAAAAAAAGTTAAGAAACCACAAACTATTCTCATGAAATTGCACATATTTGAAGTAAAAAAGGCCATCCATCAGAAGGCAAGAGAACTGTGCTCTCCAAATTACAGGGTCTCCCAATCATGGTATTTCAAAATGTCTCTGTGGATCTCATTATGTAAAGCTGGGCTTTCACTGAGGTGTGACATACCCTTTCCCAACATGGAATTCCATTTACTCTATGATACCTAGCCCAACTTTGCTTTGTGCACAATGGTATCCTGGTCTCTTTTAATACACTAGTTACTCTTTAAAACTACGTTCAGTTATCATGGACAGAGTTACCTCAGAAATACCAAAAATCAGTAGAAACGTTCAGTGATTGAGCAACAAATGGACAATGCTCCACAAGATGCACACCCATCCTCGAAGTCATCCCCCAACAGCTCTGCCAGACAGCTACCAATGGCTTCCCCCAAAGCAAAGAAATTGGAATAGAAAAAATACTAAACCCTACAGACATGCAACTCCAATCTCGGTGCAACCTCAAACAGCTGCAGTGGGGAGTTAGCAGAAAAGAAGGAGGACATGACCAGCATGTTGGCTGCCAACAGGTTTGCAAGCAATACTCCAACTGGATTCCCCAGTCCTTCAGCACCAGAGGAGAAGCACAGCAGCTCTGCCAGAAGCACCCTCTCCTGATTCATTAAAGCTGCAGTGCCATCCAAATGAAGTACATCCGACACCAGTGCCACAACCAGCTGTTTCATGGGCCCATATTGTGGTTGAAATTATCCTGCTCCCTATTTCATCCTCATCAGGACCAGAACATGGTAAACAGCAGCTTCCACTCAAGCAACAGACAGAACCTTTTAACACCACAACTCCTGCTTCAGCAACTTGAGCAAGGGTAAGACTTTAAAGAATATCTGCTGAATTATACAGGTGTAAAGAGAAGGAGGTTGCAGACTTTGACCCCAAACTGTCAGTCAGCTAGGTGATCTCCAGTTCCCTCTCTCCAGTTTTGCCCTCTTGGACTGTGTGTAAATTTCTTCCATTCACGCAGACTTGACAAGTGTAGTGCTCCTTAAATTGGAACTCGGAGCACTCAACCAAAATGGCACACAGGTGAAAATTCTGCACCTTTGTGAATACATGGACTAGTGATCTCCCTGTAGGAACTGTTTCACTATGGACATATATCCTGCTAGAGTTCTGCATAGATTTTGGGGAAAGACTAGATTGTACATTTTCAGTGCTAAAACTCTGCATGGATATTAGCAGAAGATATTTCACAGTTCACTGTCCTCCCACTTGTAACCCTTGTAGCTACAGGGAACCAACCTAATCTGCTAAGTCCTACTTCCTCATCTCCCCATGTCGACCCCACTGCCTTGGGGGAACCTGTCACACATCCTCCATTGTAGCACCAATTATTAACATGCCTCCTTCTTCTGCCCCAAGAGGGATGTACTGACAGATGAACTAGGAGGAGATTAGCTGAGAAGGGAACTGCCACCCCACATCATCCACCTTACGAGTGCCCTGAATTTCTGAGAGATCTGGCAAAAGGGATGTGGAGGTGCTCTGTTCTAATAAGGATCCCTACCCTGGCATTACTGTACAGCTGTCATGATGTGTGTGGCACTAATTAGACACCAGGAAGCAGCAGTGGCTCTAGCTACAAATGGTTACCAGGGCACAGCTGGGGCACAACAGATAGCAGCAAGGGTACTGATATATTGTTACTATGGGGGAAGCTCTGCACCATAAGGGGCACCAACTGGGGCACAGCATTTTTTTATCGGGGCACGTGCCCTGGCGGGCCCTGGTGTAGAGCCGCCACTGCCAGGAAGCAATGGGGTTCCCACTGTGTGGCCTTCTCTTGTGGACCCTAGATAGAGGTGTGGCACCAGAAGTGCTCTCAGCCCTGATCATGCCAAACACTCTCATAAGGACACTCCACTGTTGGTAATTCCCCCACTGTTACAGTATGTTGTGCAGGTGGGGCCTGGACATTCCCACAACCACTGTAATGTAACTGCCATGGGCCTCTAAATAAAGATCAACCCTGATTACTTGTTCATCTCTCAGCTAGTGCTGAACCTAATCTGCAAGTGAAATATATGTGACCATCTGGGTCCTGTTCCACACTGCTATCTCGCCAAGCTTGTACTCTGCATGAGAGTTGGTAATAGGGCCTCCATCAGCACTGCCCTGGGGCTCACCTCACCACTGCACCCCCCTGGAGCATATGCTTCCACCCAGTAACATGTAAACTTTTAATTTTTTATTTAGTTATTTAGCCAGGAGTAGCGCACTAAGCTGAAAGCTTTTTTACAGGAGTGACCTGGGAACACAGGGAAGTTAAGTGACTTGCTCAGGGTCACACAGTATGTAAGTGGAAACTGTGGGATTCAAACCCCGGTCTGGTTTAACTTAATTAATGGCATTCCCATGTATGATCCATGGACTGGGAGGGAGGGATTTAACACTGTGTAGGTAATGCTGATGCACAGTCACTTACCCCTGAGGCATGGTCGAGTATCTTGGTCACTATATACTATACTGGTTTGAACTCGACATAGTATTAGAAGAACTCTTATGTACAGGCCATGTGGTTCACACAGAGAGTGGTATCCCTCTGGAACAGCTTGCCAATCAGAGTCAAAGGCTGTAGGAACATGGAAGAATTGAAGTATAAGCTGAATGACTATTACATAAGAAACACAGTAGCAGGCTAAAACCTTTGAGAAGAGGGCGAGCAAATAAAGAGCAATATTGTCTAAAACAATTATATATAACCTATAATGCTTGATACATATGTTGGTTGACTTTTGTGTTATGGTTGTTTTACCTATGCTCATATTGGTACCAGTCAGAAATATGTAGTATCGAGCTACTGCCCTGTAGCAGGTAGCGCCCAGCCCTACTCACTGATAGATGCATGCTAGACCCTCCTCCTTTGAGGGAAATCGCAGTATTAGCACCTCCATGCAAATTCCTAGCTGGACTTGCTTAATACTTACACAGCATCCTAATGGTATGGCTCCACGAGCATTATCCTCCATGGTGGCTCACTTTGATGCTGCTCATGGAATTGAAGGGGATTAAATTCCCCAGTGAAATGTAAGGAAGTCCTTGCACACTTGAAATACCAGCAGACTCAGATATCACTATTGCAGGAAACAAAACTGTTAATCGCAGAAGCCCAAAAACTCCACAGAGAATGGAAGGTATAGAAATACTTAGTTCTGACCAAATTAATAAATGTGGGGGTTTCTGTCCTGATCATTAAAAACTTCCATTGAATGGGCAAGAAACTGCATTAGACTCAGATGGAAGGTGGATCCTAGCTCTTGTAGACACCTAAACAGGACCTGTAGTCTTAGGCAATATACTTGTTCCTAGTGTCGACTCCCCTGACTTTTTCCTCAACTTTGTATATTAGCATACTCATTTTAATGCAGGGAATACCCCTACAATAATTGCAAGATACTATACCCTGACCCTGGACCCAGCCACTAACAGTTGTCAGGATACCTTAGAACCACACGTCTGTCTCCCTTTGGTTGAAAGACCAGGCTCTAATGAATGTTTGGTGCCTCCATCACCCTGTAACAGGGATCATATGTACCATTCACTGGCACATTGAATGTACAGCTGTCTTGACCGCTGGTTGGACTCCTCCTCAGTCCTGCAGATGGTGACTGCCATGACCATTAATCCCCTGCTCATCTCTGACCATGTCATTCTGCAGTTGGATTTGCTCCTGGGTATAACTACCTCTTGATCCTCTTTATGATGCCTCATTTCACTGGAATTGCAAGACCCGCAGTTCCTCATTTGGGCACAAAAGGAAACCAAAATGTTTTTCCACCTAAACTACAATGAAGAATTATCTCTTGACAACCTTTGGGAGGTCTACAAAGCCACCATGCAGGGGCAAATAATTGGCTATACTACCAACAGTTGTAAAGAGAGGGAAAAATGAACTGGTCAAGATAGAGGACCAGCTCAGGGAAAAAAAAAGGCTGAATATAAACAGTTGCTGAAATGCAGCACCTCATGGCCACTACATCAATGCATAATTAAGTTATACCTGGACATCAACATTGTCCTAGCCTGCAAAGCCAAGCTGGTCCTCTTCAGGCTAAAATATGAATATGAGGAGGAAGGGGAGAAAACTAGTAAGGTACCAGTGTACCATCTCAAGAAGCAGCAGGTGAAGAGTCATATAGCTGGCCTGAAAATCGCTCAGGGCTGTTTAGCTCCTCCCCTGAACATATCAGTAAAACCATGACTCACTTTTAAAAAGAACAGTATAGTTTACTCAAGCCCCCTGACACAGTGGCCATGCAGTAGATAACTTCCTGTATTTTCTTCAGCTCTCGAATCTCTCTCTTGATAAGGCGACAGCTCTGAATCAGCTCTGAATGGCTACAAAGATAGAGGGTGCTCTAAGTCCCCATAGAGTACTAGGTGAAGACGGGTACCCAGCTGAGTTCCTACAAGCTGTCCCCTGTAATATGCCTGATACTGAAATGGTTCTTTGTGGAAATCACATGAGCAGGTGCCTTTCCCCAAACTATGCAGACAGACAGCCACTACTACTGGAGTCCCAAAAAATGGGAAAGGATTTTAGCAGCTTACAAGCTATCTCCCTATTTTTTTAATCACCATAGACAGCAAGATCAGGGCTGGTAGTATAGACTAGAGGTTAGAGTAACAAGTTGTGAATGAGCTTGGTACATGCAGTAGACCTGGGTTTGATTCCTACAACCTCCAGTTGCATACTGTGTGACTCGGACAAAGTCAGTTACCGGCCCCCCACACCATGCTCCCAGGTTGCCCCTGAAAACAGGCAGTTATGCCTTGCGGGCCTTACCTGGTTACTAATGAATAAAATAAATAAGTAATTAAAATCTATGCAAGATCCTGGCGCTAAGGCTTGACTCCCTACTGCCATCACTGATACAACTATAGTAAGCTGGGTTTGTACAAGGCCGGTTAAGTTCTGACTATCTGAGAACCCTGATTAATATTCTTCAGGCTACCCCCACTCCAGCTGCAGTCATAGCAATAGAATATGAGAAAACATTTGACTAGGTGAGTGCGGGTTCCTTTACTGGGTCATGCACCACATGGGTTTTGGTCCTACATTCTAACTTGTCCAAACATTATAGTCTAATCCACAGGGCAGAATTTTTGCCAACAATACTTTATCCCATCCTTTCTCACTCACAAAATGGACAAGGTAGAGGTACCACCTATTACCACTTCTTTTTGTAATGACCATTGTGTCTCTCACAGCAGCCATCCAACTGTCCAAAGATATCTAAGGGATTCAGATGGGCTAAGAGTAGCTCAAACTGCTCTTGTATGCCAATGAACTCTTGGTGCTTACAAGTTAACCTCATTTATTTCCCACCCCATCTCTCTGTTACTGGAATTCTCTCAGATCTCTGGTCTAAAGGTAAATGCTTCTAAAACAGAGGTGTGGCCTCTGAAACCACTGTGCATGGCCCAGTAGATCTTGACCTCAGGCCCTGGTGGGAGCCACACTCTATTATGCATCTAGACATCTGGATTACACCCATGGCAGATAAGCTTTGCGAACTGAATTTCTTGCACCGATATCTAAAATAGGCACATAATGCAACTCACTCCAGTTATCTATGGTCAGGAAAACTGAGGCCATTAAAATGGTCACAGCACCAAAAACCTTTTATCTACTCTGGGACCTACACATTGAAATCCCATCCAAATGATTTGGCCAGATGGATGAGAATGTGAGCAAGTCTTTATGGGAAGGCAGATAATTTCAGTACAGCTGTACTGAGCTCTGAGATCACCGGACCAAGAGGGGCTGGCACCTCCCATGGTTCAAAGCATACTACAGGGCCTTCCATGCTGCTCAAACTCTTTGCTGGTCTATAATGACTAATCACTCCACTCCACTGTGAGTTCCACTGGAAACATATTTCCTGGGGGAGCTATACCCATGCTGCAATACTATTCCTACCCAGAACTAAGCTAACCAAGCAACTCCCTATGGTAAGCCACTCCCTACAGATCTGGCATACTCTGCTTAGATGACTGATCAGACTTTAAACACTCAGACCTGATCACTCTGTGGAACAAACCATAAGTCAAACCAGGGGGCATGATGCTTCACTGGGAGAGCTGACAACAAGCAGGGATTCTCTTGGTGACAGATCTGCTCCTCTCCAGTAAATAAAGCCTGGACATGTTCCAAAGCCTCCAGGCCTGCTATGATTGAGGAAATGCAGAGTTCTAGCAATTACCCCGGATCCACAGCTCTCAAACACCTCTTCTGGCAAAGCTCAGGAACCACTAATCCCATCCCAGTTCCCATGCTTTATACTCCTGGATCAGCCATCTTCGAGGGATGTCAGGGGTGATTGATGTTAAAATTCTGGACTGCCTACTGGACCAAGCCCAAACATCTTGAACCAAATGGTCTTCTTGTTTAAATACAGACATTTAACAGGACAAATTAAAAATGTGTTGGAAATATGTTCATCAGGCTCTTAGGAACAGCAGAAGCAGGCAGACTTATACTAAACAAAGTCCTGTATCGATGGTGTGGCCCACCTGCTGTTCTTCACACTGCTAAACTCCTACCAGATAACATGTGCTGGAGGTGTGGTGATCAAGGCAGAGACCTGCTCCACATCTTGTGGCAGTGTTCCACAATACAGCCCTTTTGCATGCAGATCTTCCAGTTCATCAGCAATACCATCTTGACCACTCCGCCACCCTTCCTGTCAGTGGCTATGCTAGGCTTCCTGCATCACAGTTTAACACTACACCCACCCATATGAAAGTGTATTTTTTTTTGTAATTATATTTTATTAAAACTTTCTGTGCATCCAGTCAGAATGCAAAAGCAAAACAGTTCAGTACATTCACAGTGCAGGGCAAAAGAGTGTTAAGTGCATAATCATAATAGAGTTAGAGATGCATAGTGGTGCAGGGTTCTCTCACATGGCCCAGGATGTGGGAGGCCATTCCAAGCCAGAACTTCAAACATTATTGCCAAGATTATACTCAGTAATAATAGCTTCAATAGAATGACTCTGAAAAGATGGGGGATATCCTGTGGATGGGGGAAGGGGCTACCAGCACCACCATGCTGTTCTCAACCAAAGCCACAGGTATAGACCAACAAGGCCAGGAATTTTGGCCAAAATGGATTTGCACTCCCTCAATCATAGCCCTACTACAGGAGGTCCAGAGGGAGTCACTGGGTATTGAAGGGAAGTGTAGACCCTATGATATAAAGGGACAAAGGTAGGGTTCTTGGACATGATGTAGAGCACTAAGCCATTCCATCTCGAGATAAAGGATATAGGTATCTCTTATCATTAAGGGAGTGAGTAATTTTCTCCATATAGTAGATCTGATTAATTATCTCATGCCATGTTTGGACTGAGAGGAGCTTGAGTGTAAGTGCAAGTTTGGTGATTGTCTTTTTTACAGCTGTAAGTTAGATATCAAATCTATATCTAGAAAGGAGGTCACGGTATCCATGTGGATATAAGAATTTCTCCAACAAAAGGGAATAAGGTGCTCCCAGAAGCTCCCCCTCCAAATCCCCAAAGAAGTGTGCCAGTTTCAGGAAAGACCACATTATGTGGATAATATGTGCTCTGGAATCACCACATCCCCTCCAGCAAGAAGAGATGTGACAATCTGCGGAACGTGGATCAATTGTGAAGTGTGGAATTTTGCAGGCAAAATTCTACACTTTGAGGCACAAACGAATGTCTATAAGTGGTGGACACCCCCTCCACCCACCAATTGATGGCCAAAATGTAAAAACAATATATTAAATCCCTGGGTCTAGTGGTTCACCCCCTCCCTACCTACCGATCACTGGCCCCAATGTAATAAAATATATTTTAAACCCCTAGGGTTTAGTGGTCCCCCCCGCTGATAGCCAGCCCCAAGTTAATAAAATATATTTAAATCCCTAGAATCTAGTGCCCCCCTTCACCAATTGCTGGCCCCAATGTAATAAAATGTATTTATTTATTTATTTGTATATTTGGAAACAACCTTTGAGTATACACTCTTTTACAAAGGTTCTGCATCAGGATGTAAAACAGCAGAGACGTAACAAAAACTTGACAGTTAACACAAAATATAAGATTGCTATGTAATACAGAAAAATAGATAAATAATACATTTGAGTAACCTAGACAACTGAAGTTAAACAGCGGGAGGAGATTCCCAATTAGCAACATACGGCATAGCCAGGGGAGTCTGTCAAGACAGAGTATCGGAAAAGGGTAGGAGAAAGAAAGGGAGAGAGTACAAACAAGTTTTCCCAGTTGGCAACATGCGGCATAGCTGCCCCAGGGGGGCCTGTCAAGGTAGAGTATCAGAAAGGGCAGGAGAAAGAATGGGGGGAGAGTGCGCATGAGGGTAGATTAGAGAGGGAGAGAGAGAGAGAGAGAAAGAGAGAAGGAGAGAGAGAGAGAGAGAGAGAGAGAGAGAGAGAGAAAGAGATTGGGAGAAGGAGAATATTTAAGGGGATATAGTGGGTGGAAAGGGGAGGTGTTGGGGGAGTATGGAGGGGAGGGAGTTGGAAGGAGCTAGAGGGGAGAGCAGCAAAGGGATGGCAAATCCCTGGTGTCTAGTGAACACCCCATCTGCCGATTGCTGGCCTCAAATCTAATAAAATATATTTTAAATCCCTGAAGTCTAGTGGTCCCCTCCTCCCTCGCTGTTGTTAACCCCAATGTAATAAATTATAGTTTAAATCCCTGGTGTCTAGTGGTCCCCCACTGGATTTAAAATATATTTTTTTAGCTGGCCCAGTGGTGTGGAGGGCTGAGGCATCACTGCCTTACCTCCTGCCATGCTGGCGACCCATGTTGGCAGTGCGAGCAGGTCACTGGGGGTCAGATGGGGAGGGAGAGGATCAAGGGTGTGGAGGACAGTTCTCTTCTCTCAAGGAGGGGTGGGATTGTGAGCCTGGTCCCTAGCGACGGCTGGAGGCTGGAACACCAGCTCCAAGACAGGGGTCGGAGACCAGGCAGAATCCCGGCATGCTGCGTGCAGAAGTGTGCATGGCTCGGCCTTTGGTGCCATTGTATGCCATGGCTCTGCACTTGGGGAGGGGAGAATACGGAGGTGAAAATTTCACCAACTGGTAGGATGATGCTGGTCCCCTGCAGGCACTGCACCTGGCCAGCTGGCACCTCAACTCCAGAGATAAGTACCAGAGGATACTGGGGCAATGAGGTTGGGGGGTAATAGAAAGGGTCCAGTCAGTGGCAGGGAGAAATAAATAAAAAAATATTTCTTTTACATTGGGGCTGATGATCGGCAGGAGGGGGGGCCACTAGACACCAGGGATTTGGTGGTTTTTGCAACTTCTCCTTGCTTTGCTTTCACTTATAAAACCCCAAAAAGCAAAGTTACAGATGGTGAATTGCCTTCTTACTGGACAACTTCACAAATTGATGCACTGAGGCGAATTTGGTGACTTTGTTTATAACTCACAGGCGAAGTAAAACTTTGCTGCATCTCTACCAGCAAGATACATCCTGGGTCAATAAATAGCATGCAGGAATAACTGTGCTCCAATGGAAATGGGTTTTGATAACCTGTTTGGATGCCAAGTGCCTTTTTCTGAAACACTGGCCCTCCTCAGATGTGCTCATGTTCCCCAAACTCTTATCTAGTCAGGCACAGCTAGCAAGGTTTGAGAGTCTTAGACACATAGCCCCTGGCACCACAGCCAAGTTCCAAGACATATGAGTTCGCTTCTTTAACTCCCTCCAGACCTTCCACTTGGCTGGTACTGCCCCCCCCCCCCAGGTCAGGAGTGGATGAGGCTACCACATAATACAGAAACAATGATCAGGCTCCTCATACTCCAAACAGCGTCAGGTAATAAAGGGCTAATTAAACACAGAGAAGGATGGCATTCTCTCTCAGGCACGAGATCTGCAGCTCATACTTACTACACCCCCAGCACATCAAATTGGTACTTACTGTATAGAGCTGGTGTTAGGTAGCTGATCAAAATACTTAGTATACTGTAGCTCTGATACATCTATCTTATCAATTTACCATAGTTACAGACACAGTGATTTTCAGAGGCCAGTACTTCTAGCACTATTTTATTGGTGTTATGCATAATCCATTTGATTCTACATGCACTGTTCACCCTGTCTATTGTACACCACATGCTTGTGGTACCCTTTACTCTGACATGCCTAGTCTGTAACTTGGATATGAGTATTGTGTATTACCTTTTGTTTGTGTATTAATTGAAATGTAATAAACAGTTTAACTACTAAAGGTTTCATGAGGTTTTAAACAGCTTTCTGTTTGCTTTCTAGGGCTAGTCTGCATAGCATACCAGTTCCTATTGTGATCAGAGTCAGGAAGTGTTTTGCATCTTTCCCATTGAAATGCTTCATGTAACTGGGATACAACTTTTAACAGCTGTCAGTCAGTTGGTGAGTGCCTTGCTATTGCTCCTTGCATCTGTCTGTAAGCATTGCTAACTTCATATTTGCTACAAGAAGGATACCACATATGAGCTGGTAGACAGCGCATGACAGCTGGAAAAGGTAGTGACCATCTTGGGAATATACAGATTCCGTTTTTGCCATATTGGTCCTTGTAAGAACAGATCCAGAAGCAAATGGTTTAATACCTTTTATTGGACCAGCATACTTGTTACAAAAGAAACAAAGTGCTTAAGTGTAGCTTCCATTAGTCGGAAAGCTTAAGCACTCTGTTCTTTTTGTAACAACTGTATTGGTCCAATAAAAGGTATCGAACCATTTGTTTCTGGATCACATCTTGGGAAAAGGCAGTTTAGTATAGTGTCAAATCATTGAGGTCCAGCACAGATTGTCCACCTTATCCACCCCAAACAGTATTCAACACTGTGGTACCCACTCGTAGTGCTGCCAAACAGCAACATCCCCCACCTCCCATCTTCCTTCCCACTTTCACTGGTAGTATCCGAATCAGATGTGACACCAGGGTACCCAACCCAGTGTCCCCAGACAACAGCATCTTCCTCCCATTGTAAGATGTTACACTGTGGTGACCACTCCCAATGCAGCCAAGCAATAGCATCCCCCTCCCATCTTAGGATGCAGCACTGTGGTGCCAACAAAAAACAGCAACTCCCTCACTTCTTAGGACATTACAGTAAGATGCGTACCCCCAGTGCCATGAAACAATAGCCTTCCCCTCCCATCTTCTCTCCTGCCCAAACCACATTGTGCAAGACTAAAACAGGACATGGCATCAGGGTGCCCACTCCCAGAGCCATCAAACAAACCAACAATGGGTTGCCAGGTCCCCAGTGTTGGTACCTGAAATAAAGGAAAAGGTTCCTTGTAGTCTTTTATTTAAAGCATGTAAAAAACTAGTGGTCCCTCACTGATGTCTGTATCCATACCACAACTACCCACTTCCCTACACATCCCCACCCCTCACTTATCTATATGGTGTGTCCAGCACTGCCTCTCAAATGTCCTGCTGCTTCTAATCCAAACTGCAAACTGAAAAAACAAGGTAAGTTTAGTTAATGTTTTTTCAATGCCTTCTCAGCTTATTTTTTTTAGCTTTATTTTATTCTTTGGTAACCGGTTAAGGCTCAATAGGCACAAGTGCCTGTTTTCAGGAGTGATCCGAGAGCACCGGGTGGTTAAGTGACTTGCTCAGAGTCATACAGTATGCAAATAGCGGTTGTGGGAATCAAATCCAGGTCTGCTGGATGTAGCAATCTCATTCACTGCTCATTACTCTACCCTCTAGGCTATACTACCAACCCACTTGTACTCATAACTTTGTCATTTTTTACTACTTTTGACACAAATTTTGAACATGTTGTTTTTTAACTATCACGTGAACCAGGTACAGTAGCTCAAATGTTTAAAATCCCCTGAGACATGTTTTGGCAGCCACTGTGTGAAATCATGTTTTGGACAGGATTTAAAAAAAAATTCACCTGTCTTGATCATAAAGTGGGGTCATAAAATGGCAGTGCTGGATTTTTATGATCAGATAGGTTGGACAAAATTTGTCATCTGCCAGAAGAGTTCTGGTGAAATTTCAATTTCTCTTCTGTGAAATTTTGTAAAATTTCTGTGAAAACATCATGAAATTTTGCCACAATTGTCTTTTCAGTTATTTTTGTCTAATTTAAAATATATTGGTCCAAATTACATCACATTTGGTATACCGACTTAACCAAGACCCACACAGACGTGTGTCAAATTTCAAATCTCTAACTTCAAAGGTGTCTGTGTTAGAATCCTCCACATTTTCAGAAATATTAGAATTACATTTTGCTGTTTTTCATACTGCAGAATTTTAACATAGAAACATAGAAATTATCAGCAGATAAGGACCGCCTGGCCCATTTAGTCTGCCTGTAAGCCCTTGTGCTGAAGTACTGCTTCTGACACCTTCAGCTGTACCTCTGTGGTTCCCATATGCCTTTCCCAAGTATGCTTGAATCCATCCACAGTGCTCACTCTCACGACCTCCTGAGGTAGACCATTCCATGTGTCCACCGCCCTCTCTGTGAAGAAGAACTTCCTCACATTTCCTCTTAACCTCCCACCTTCCAATTTCATGTTATGCACCCTCATTCATGTGCTCCTCCAGTAATGGAAAATTTATCCCCCCTGCACCTTGTTTATACCCATTAGGTACTTGAATGTTTCTATCATGTCCTCTCTTTCCCTCCTCTCTTCCAGCAAGTACATATTAAGATCCCTTAATCTCTTCTCATAAGTTTTGTGTTGCAAGCCCTGCACCATCTTAATCACCCTTCTCTGGTCCGTCTCCAGTCTGTTAATGTCCTTATGAAAGTGCGGCCTCCAGGACTGCACACAGTACTCCATGTGAAGCCTGACCATGGTTTTATATAATGGCATCACTACCTCCTTCCTTCTGCTGGTGATACCCCTGCCTATGCACCCCATCATGCCACTGGCCCTCACAGCTACCTTAGTACTCTGCTTTGACATTTTTGGGTCATCTGCACTAATAACTCCCAGGTACCTTTCCTCCACTGTGACTGTGAGAAACTCCTCCCCTCCCATCCTGTAGCTTTCCCCAGGGTTCCTGTGTCCCAGGAGCATAATTTTGCACTCCTTTGAAATAAACTTCTGTTGCCAGTCCTCAGACCATTTTTCAAGCTTCCCCAGGTCCCTTCTCATTTTCTCCCACCTCTCTGAGGTATCAACTCTGTTACAGAACTTGGTGTCATCTGCAAACAGGCCGACTTTTCCCTTCAGCCTCTCGGCAATGTCACTAATGAAGACATTGAACAGGACTGGCACCAGGACCGATCCCTGAGGCGCCCCATTAGTCACCCCCCTCTCCCCAGGCTGTACTCCATTTACCACCACCCTCTACCTCCTGTCTGTTAGCCAGTTTCTAACCTAGTTTACCACCCTGACCCCCATGCCCAGCCCACGCAGCTTGTTTATCAGCCTGCTATATGGGATGGTGTCAAAGGCTTTGCTGAAATCAAGGTAGGCAAGCTGTGTTGTCCTTTGGATGCAAAAAGAGTATTAGTGACCATTAGTGGCCTTCTAGTTTTGACTCCTATGAATAAAATTACATAAAGGTTTGGTATTTTCTTTGTTAGTTTTCATGGAAAAAGGAAGCAGTTCAGAGCATATTTGCTACCCCCCCTTAAATAAAATTGCACAGGATGGAGTGCTTGAAGTATGCCTGCCTACATCCATGGTAAAAGTATAATGTTGCCAAATGTCAGGTCACTATCTTGAGTGATGAACCATGAAGAATGGTCATGGACATCACAGTGTATTGGCCTGTGTTCCTGCAATACCCATACTAACCACTAGAGTGCATGCACATTCAATGTTGTTTCTGTACAATGCCACCTGCTGACTCTTTAAGTGCCCTGTAGATAAAGATGTATATTTTACTATTTGAAAACAGTGACACTGAGTGGCATCAAGCCTTACAATTAGTTGCGACACAGGTCATTGTGGCAGAAGTATCTTTAGTCATGATAGAGCATGATGTTGGACATCACTGTTGCAGAAGTATTGAAGGGGTATTGCAGGATCACAATGCTACTGCAGGTGAGGTAATTCAGTGGTGATAAGTACTTTGTGAATGTTAACACAAGTGGCACTTTAATGACATTCCCTGTCGTGCGACCATGAATTTTTGAGAACATTTTGCCAAAAAGTCATTTTGGAAGTATCAACAATAAATGTTAACCTACTAAACCACATTTATCCTGTTAATTAAATTCCAGGACATATTTACTTTGGTATGCATGCCGAATCTTGAATGTATACCTGCAATAGAGGTGAAACTACTAACATCCAAATACTTTGAAAATGTTCACACAATTTAACAAATAAATAAACTGTGAAATTTTGAACTCTGGTAACTTAGAGTTTACAAAACTGATTACCTCTCTATTTAACAGTTTCTATGGCACTTCAAGAAAAAAATGCATGTACATTTTTAATTACCTAGCCCTAAAGATAGCTAAGTTGTAAGCACAGACATGTTTTATGAATAACAAATTGCCAGATTTGTGAGCCTGTAACTTTCCTGCCCCTGATTTCAAATTCATTCAGCTTGTTATCCATTTAGAGCCTCTCCCAAATATTAACCATGCCAAATAGCAGTCCTGTAACTGTAATGCTGACAAACTTATGGTCAATTAAAATATTTTGAACAATTCTGTGAAATTTTGCAGAATATCTTGCAATTCCTTGAAATTCCACAAAATCAGAATTTGCCAGTTTTGCCCAGTTCTAGGAGCAAAATGTCAAAACACAATGTTATGAAGAATTAAAAAACTGAATTGTGTCAACTTTTACTTGTAACGTGATTTTTGCAGATCATAGCCTCAAAATTTCAATATAGCCCTTTTATTATTCCACCTTATAAGCGTGATAGGAATCATTTTCCAAATCCCTTCCTCAAAAGGTTTTCACATACGCATTACAAAAATCACCTTTTGCACAGGATTTAAAACATTTCACCTTCGTGATCTTAAGGTGGGGTCAGAAAAAGGCTATGTTGAAAATTTGGCATTAAAATGTCAAAAAAAACCGTGAAGAAACATGGGGCTAACATGGGGCTGGATTTTCAAACTGTGGCACAGGGCTTACATCAAGTTCTGCACTATGAAATGTATTATCATATGGCAAAATACATAACAAGAAAGGCTCATGGGACCCACCATTGCCTAGTCTATCAGGACCTTGATTGGCTGCAACCCACAGCTAAGAGATCTCACCTGTGGACTTTGGTTTGCCATCAATTGATCCATACTGAAAACTTATGTCAACCATTAAAATATTTGATTCAGTGAGAAGGAGAATTATTTTTTACTGCCAAATTAAGGAAAACATCAGTGAAGATACCCACAAACAGAATCATGAATAGAATGGGGATTATGACATTACAAAATAGTTTAGCTAAACACTGGAATAAACTGCCAATTCAATTGATCAAGAGTGCTGATTTGCACATGTTCAAACTTGAATTGCACAAATATCTGAAAGTTCAATGTAAATATTTCTAGATATCACACTGTGGTCCTTTTTATTTTGTTTGTATTGCATGTTTTGTAATGTTATTTTGCTGTTGTTAATTTTGTATTGTCTGTAACTTTTAAGAAGATATCACAGGAATTTGTTGTAAATGAGGTTCCTCCAACAAAATTACCTGTATAAAAATACATTTTTATCAATCAATCAATGACACTTTGGTTCTGATGGTATGCAAACCCCTTTGCCAAAACTGCACCCAATTTTACAATCTTGGGTGCAGTTGCAACAGTTTCCACGATTTACGACAGATTACACCAAATATCTGGTGCAAGTTCCATAAAAATGCCCCCAAGACTGTTGAAAGTTAGACCACAAAAAATATATCTAATTTGTGGCAATTGGCACATGGGACAGAAAATCCAGAATAATGCCACAAGCCTGGTGCACCATATCCTTGGTGCACCTGGGGATGGTGGCATTCTTGCCCGTTTGAAAATCCAGCCTATTGAATTTATTTTTATTTATTTTACAATTTTTTTGCCAGGAAGGACACACTAATCTGAGACTTCTTTACTGGTGTGTCTTGGGAGCACTGGGAAGTTAAGTGACTTGCTAATGGTCACAGTATGCAAGTGGAGGCTGTCAGATTCAAACCCATTTCTCCATGTTTGCTGCTCAGTGCTCTTAACTTCCCAATGCCTGAATTTTTCCAATGTGTACTCATAACTTTGTCAATTGTGTAGATTTTTTGTCTGCAGATATTCAACATAGCCCTTTTAGTACACTGCCTGATGAATATAACTGGTGTCATTCTTTAAATCCCTTCCAAAACATAATGTTGCATTTGACTCACAAAATTACCTTTTAGACTTGTCTTAGAAGCCTACACCTATCTTGATCATAACATGGAGTCATAAAAAGTCTATGTTTAGAGTTTCTGGGTCAAAATGTAAAAAAAAATATTATGTTATGTGAACACACACGGAATGTTTCCAACGATTCATCATACCTTTGTTGTTTGAGCATATTTTGGCCCCACATTTTTAAACACATTCCTTGCGTTACACTGCTTCATGACCAGGACAGGAGTCATTTTTAGAATCTTCTCTGCAAAATGTTTTCACAGTTCACTATAAATCACCTTTTGGATAGGATTTTTAAAAATTCCACCTATCGTTGTTATAATCTGAAGTCTTTTTTTATTTATTTGAAACTTGTTGACCAGGTAGGACCCTAGAGCATTAGATGCCCATTTTTAAGGATGACCCAGAGATGTGAACAAACACAACAGTAAAGGATAAACATGCAATACATTCAAGTACGCAGGAATCACAAAGTAATACATGTGCATATTAACAATACATCACTGTACATGGTAAGCAGGAAGTATTACACTTCACTGTGGCAAATGTAGGCTGCACTCCCTAAAAATGGACTGTTGAGCTCTGTCTTGTCTTATTTTTCTTCCACCTTAAAACTTCTGTTGCAACAGTACACTTTCATTTCAACTTTTAAATGCTTTACTCAATTATCCTAGGAAGGCCACCTAAGATAAGACTGTCTATCTACTTCTATGTTTCATAACTATTCTATAACTCCTCCTAATCTTTTATTTCTTTTCATACAGCCCCCCCCCCAAACTCCTAGAAACACGGAGTTAGTAAAATGGTACTGTACAGTAAGACAAGAGAACTACATCCTCGGACATAATATCTAACGAGGACTAACAAACAAAAGTCTTCTGGTTAATGAGATAGGATACTGCAGAATGGTGTATGTACCAAAATAGTAAATGTAACTTAATGTTATATTGAAAGCAGAACTCTGGTTTGATAAATTGCTTCATGTTAAAGGTTGAGTAAAGCAATCTCTACTTTTGCAGCCGCCTGAGAACAAAATTAAAAAGAAGAGAAGTCTCTCTTCTACTCAGCTCGCACAACTCCTGCACACCAAGTGAAAAGGTGTGTTGAATGCTGCATTTAATTAGGGCTTTACTGCTAGGCTGTGACTGGTGCCCTGACAATGGAAGTGAGGTATTCTAGGAAGGAGTGGTGGTGCGGCATTGGAAATGTCAGCTGCCTGCCTGAAAGGAAGAGTGAAGAACTTTCACTTCTGCACTAGTCGCATTACAGGTGAACCATGCAGGTCTGCATAAAAGACCTTGAACAAACTTTCCCTTTTAATTACATAGAGGCTACTACCTGGTATCCTTAGTGCTTAAATAAGAAGTAGCAAGACTCTGAAAAAGAAATTAAACACCACAAGTTGAAACAGTTAAAGGATTCAGCGGCTGAGGAAAGGTAAACTAACAATTTCAGTTGCCACTCCTGTAGTGCTACTATAGTTCATTTGTACTTAGGAGCCCCTTCCCTGTATTCCAGATATATTAGAATGAGAGACTGCATTTCTTTTGTTGTGTAAAAACACACAAGCATTAAAAGAATTAAAACAAAACTTGCAAAATAAATATTAGAAGCCCAGGGACTTGCAGAAAAGAGGGTAGAGCACCACCTTTCAGTATTTAATGCAAAATCTCAGTAATACTGTGCACCTAGAAATAAAACAGTTTGCATTTGTTTAAAGAAAATTACTTTTAAAAAGGAACTAAGGTTTAACCAGGTAGAAATCCTTACCTGGTTGCTAAGGAAAAGAACAATGCTGATTCTTTCCTGAAGCTGCTGGTCTTTGAATGGGTTTTCCTAAGGGATCAGCGCCCTCTACTGTCTCCTTTTTATATGGTCACAGACTAATCCCCTGTCACTCAGATGGTTACTAAGCATGTTACCTATGTGTTAGTATGTAATTACTAGACTAACTAACAATGAAATGGGAATAAAAACTTTGATTGTCAGCCTACTGTATAAATGGGAACAGTATGAGAATGGTATTTAACTAAGTAATGGTTTTAGGTCACATTTAGATACCTAACCTATTCTGAAGCATTGTATTTGTGTTAAGTATGTTAAGGGTCTAGACAGGTGACCTTGTCCAGGGAGTATAAACACCTCCCAAAACTGTTTTTCAGGCTGGTGAACCTTGACAGTGATACAGGAAGGTCTACAGTGAGGTAGACTGTGAGAATTAAGAAAAGTAAATACAGAGATATTTAGACCATAGTAATTCTGCAGATGTTGACTGTATTTTGGTAAACTGCAAGACACCACTGAGGGAAAAGTGGTCGTTGACATTGCATCTTACTTTTCATTATTTCTGATTTTTTTTGGTTTTCTGATTTCTTGGTTTATTATTTTCCTTTTTGTACATAAATTTCTGTAAATAAATGTCACAGTCTAGCGTGTTTTAAATCTTGGAACATTGCCTTGCCTGCATTATTTCCCACCCTCTGTGACATTCACCTTGACAAATTCATACAGTATTTTTTAACACTATTTTAAATGTTTTTTGAAAATTGATAGAGTCTACTGAAGCAATTCAATTATTCCAGCATGTAATGGCTCATAAGACTATGTTGGGAAGTTTGAGGTCAAAATATCGAAGTCTTCTGAAAATGAGATATTGTGTCTCTGTTGGTGGAGTATCTTGGGTAAATACAATGTAAATATCGGCAAAAAGAAGATCCCCGCTGAAATGATATTGCATCTCTGCTGTGCTGTCCTGGGTGCATACAGTCTAAGAGTGAATAAAAACAGGGCACCATTGAAAATGAGATATTGCATCTCCGATGGGCTGTCGTGGGCAAAGATACTGAAAAAAATTATTAAAAGCAGGACCCCACTGAAACTGAAATTGCATCATCTCATCTAGTCTATCTTGGGAAAATATATAGTAAAATGTGTAAAAGCAGGACCCCAGTAAACAAATCTCCACTGACATGTGTGCATCTATACTACTTTATCCTGGAAAAATATGGACCATATTGAAAAGAAGAAATCATGTGTCAGCTGGGATATCCTGGGAAGATACATTATAAAAATGGATAAAAGCAGAGTGCATTGAAAATGAGATATTGCATCTCCGATGTGCTATCCTGGTTAAATATAGTGCACAAATGGATAAAAGCATGACCCCACTGAAAATGAGATATCACATCTGAGCTGTGCTAGCCAGTAAATACTGTGTAGAAATGTATCAAAGTAGCGTAAGACCCCTCTGAAAATGTGGTATTGCACTTAATCTGATCTGTCCTATGTGTAATTATAGTAACATGTGTACACACTTGACCCCAATCAGTACTATACAAAGTAAAACTGTAAAGGTAAGGATGAATGTGGTCTTTACATAAATAACATTGTAAAAGTGACATAATACTAAGCCATGTATATACAGTACAGTACTAAAAGAAATAAACAAATCCACAAAGATTAACCAACATAGCAGCATAAGAAAGATCAGTCTCATTGGCAACAGTCAAATCCTGTTATTTTTGTGAGTGTCTTGGAAAGGAATTGCAGGAAAGATCATCATGATTGGTTTAGAAAGAGGATTCAAGACACGGCATTGATAATTTTATATCAATGCGACGTTACCCTAACACCACTACATCAATTGCAATTGCAGTTGGTAAGGTGCTGGCTTGTGCATTCTTCTTGTTTTGCCGGGGACTGCACCCCCCACACTCCTCATGCAGGGGGCTGTGCCCCCTGTGCCCCCCTCTTTTGGATTCTCAACTTTGAGATGGAGCTGAGTTGGGGATGGGGTGCAGGACCTCGAAGAAGGGTGCCAGGGTCCCAGGTGGACTTTACAGTGATGTGGTGATGTTGTCGGTATCAACCACGTTGTTGTAAAGTCATTGTTGTAGCAATGGTAGAGCTTAGAAAAAATATGCTTTTTGAGGTCAGAGTCTGTAGCCTAGTTTGATGTTCTGTAGTGTCCACATGGCCCTGTGTAAAGAAAGACAGACTGGACTGGGGCACAGGGCAAGAAGGACCCTGTCTTCCTGGCATGAATATGGCTAGTGTCTGGCTTCTCACAGGGTCCATGATCCTGATCTTCTGCTTTTTGCTACTGTGCTCATGCAGGGTAAATAAAGTTATGAATGCTGCCATACTTTATGCATAGTAAGTTATAAGAAACAGGAGAGACCAAGATCATTAATAACTTTGTTTCCACAGGAGGTAATTGTTTACTTTTTTTTCATACAGTCAACAGATGTCCCTGATCTGTAGCTTGTCTTTGCGTTATGAGGCTAAGGGCTTGGTGACATGATGTATTAGGATTGAAAACAAGTACAGTACCTATGTTTCATGAGGTGGTCACCATTTTTGTCCTTTTTTATCAGTTTTGAATCATGACAATGACCCCTACTTAGATGTGTGTGAAACTTATTTTTTATGCCTTAGCGGAACTTCCAGAAAAGTTTGCAAACTTTGCAGAAGTTTCTGAACTTCTGCCTGTGATATATCAGAAAACTCCCAAAAGTCCGAGGTGAAATTATGCACTCTCCTGCACACCTATAGGCAGCAGCCAGAAAAAAAAAAAGTTATCTGGTGTCTAGTGAGGCCCCCCCCCCCAAGCTCTGCCAAAATAAAAATAAATCCCTGGTAGCCAGCAGTCCCTATCCCCCACCTGATCACTCACCCAACCAGTCCAGGACATCATGCCCTGTTGTCTGACTTATGTGAAACCTCCCATCCTGATCCCCCATCAGATAATAAAAAACAATCTCACTGGTGGTTTAGTGACCCCCCTCCATATCCCCATACGTGAATTAAAATTTTATTCCCTGGTGGACTAATGCACCCACCACCCCTCACCACAGCAGGCAATGTCCCACCACCCCATCCCCCACCCCAAACTCCAGCTGAGCTATCAATAAATGAGCAAATGCTTTTACAAGATTCACTACTTCATTGATAGCTCGGCCATTGGGGAGAGAAGAAGTCAGTGGTGGTCAACCATTGGGGTTTAGGATGGTGGGAGCGGGGTGGTAGGACATTATCTGCAGGGATGGGAGGTGGGGGTGCACTAGACCACCAGAGAATAACATTTTAAGTCATGGATTGGGGATAGGGAGGGGCGATCACTAGACTACCAGGGAGAAATTTCTTTTTTTTTTTTTTATATATGGTAGGGTATCAGAACGGATGAGGTTACACTGAAGTTGAACACCAGGGCATGATGTCCTGGACTGGTCAGGTGGGGGAAGGGACTGCTTGCCTCCAGGGATTCCTCTCTTTGGGTAATAACATCTGCAAATTGAAGGCATACTTCTTTGTGGATGAAGCTGTGTTGTACACATCCAAAATTTCCTTGCATGAAGTATGCACTGAGCTGCAGTCAGACATTAGACAACTGCAACACAATCTAATTAGCTCCGAACTGCTGCTGAATGCAAAGAAAACTAAGGTGATGTATTTCACTCCCCCACACCCGTCAACAACCCTACACATCCAGAATGTACCAGCACCCATTACAACCCTTTTTGGGGACTCTCTGAAGGTGCTGGATAAATTAAAGTACCTGGGTATCTGGTTGGACAGCAAATTAACATTTGGCGAACACGTTGACTTTGTCACAAAGAAACTAAAATCAAGACTTGACTTTCTTATAGGAACAAAACCCTATTCCCAGCGGACATTAGACATAGACTTGTCCAAGCCACCTTCTTCCTATTGCTAGATTATGGGGGTATTATTTATAACTGCAGTACAGTGACTAACACAAACCTGATGCACTTTCCATCGTGCCCTACGCGTTGTAACAAATGCCCCATATAGGATGCATCACTGTGACCTCTATCAGGCAGTAGGTTGGACATCTCGCACCACAAGATTGAAGCTCCACATTGGCACCTGTACTCTGAACCATACATCTCAACCTCCTGCCTTAAAAATCAGGGACAAGTCTTAAAAAATCAGGGACAAAGGACTAAAATCAGGGACACGTCTTCAAAATTGGTGGTATCCACTCAGGAAGCTGGTAGAATAAGGGGTTTTGTGTAAAATGCATTTTCGAAGGAAGAACAAGTCTGTAATTTTCATGTTTGACATTATTTTGTGCTTGCAACCCCCACTGTTTGGTCATGAAAACATGATTTTTAGGAGGGAGCGAGTAAAATTTTGAGGCAAGATCAGGGACGTCCCTGAAAATCAGGGACAGTTGAGAGGTATGCTCTGAACATTTTGTGGAACATATTGCCACTGTATATCTCTTCCCTTATTCACAGGTCACATAGCAATTGTTTGGGAAATTTGATTTCATTCTTCTGGATGTGCCCAGAGTGCACACCTCCCTTGGCAAAGGGGCTATTAGCTTTGTTATCCCATCTATCTGGAATAAAATCCAGACAGTACTCAGACTCTTTGACACTGGCTCTTTAAACTTTTTCAAGTCCCTGGCCAACAAAACCTTTAAAGGAAAACAATCATTTGCAGGGGCTCCCACCCCTGCAAACCTTACCCTCCGGTTTAGCTTTTCAGAGAAAAGCACCTTTTTTTCTTTTTGCACCACAAAGTTGTTTAATTTAATTATAAAAAGTCCACTACCTTGAAGTATGGCAGACACTAGGTCAGCTCCATTAATTGTCAAGGTGTGGCACCACACCATGCACTTCAATACAAATGCATTGAAGCGCACGGTGCAGCACCGTATCTTTACAGTCAATGGAGCCAATCCAGCATCCGCCATACTCTCGGGTGGTGGACTTTTCATAATTAAATTAAACAACTTTGTGGTGAGAGAAGACAAGGTGCTTTTCTCTGAAAAGCTAAATCAGAGAGGAAGATTTGTAGGGGCAGGAGTCCCTGCAAATGATTGTTTTCCTTTAAAGATATTTGCTGCTGCCACAATGGTTAGAATTATCTCTGTGACACGTCAATTAAGCGCTTAAGCTCCACTTACCTACATACTCCCATTCCCTCCTTTATCTTCCTCTTTACCTCATACCCCCCTTCTCCCATCTAACTCCTTCTTACCCCCCCTCCTCTCCTCTAACGTCCTCATTTTGTATAAAGGTTGTTTGTTATTATTACATTCAAAATGTTTTGCCCTTTGTTTGGTTTTCCCATTTACTGTGATGTGAATTTTTGTTCTTCAACATTGTTGTGAAGTTTGTTGCATGTATAGCTACTTGTATTGCTTGTATCACTGCCTATCAGGACCTCCTTGTGAATGAGCGTGCTCAAAGATGTTTTTTCCTGCAATAAATGTGAACTTGAACTTAAACAAAAGAAAAGACTAAGCTGTTAAACCACGACTTACTACAGATGTTTTATGAAGAGAAAAAAGGGATGTGCTAAAATTATAATTTTTTTAATGTTTGTTCACCAAATTTCAGGGATGGAATACTTACTACCTAACCTCATGAAAACCTAATTGCCTAGTTTCACACCTGGCCCATGAATATGCTGCTTTACCTAGGGTCTGCAGGGCCCTGTGCAAAGCAAGTTACATGTACAAGGCCATGCCTGACTGGTGTGCCTTTTTGCATCTGGCCTTAAGGGTACTATACAATGCAAGCTACAGATCTGCCATCCACTGCTCAGGACTGCCGCTTTACATTTGGCTGTCAGGGCCTTGAGGAAAGTGTACAATGGATCTGGTGCAGTAAACATCATAATGCAGCTGCTTATTGTTTGTCCTACATGTGAGCGAAGCTAAACATCTGGCCCTGTGCATATCACTGTGCAGCTGCTTCTTGAATGGCTTGCTAGGCCATTCACAAAACAAGTTACAGGTCTTGTGCAGAGTGTGTGTGTGACCATTGCTGCCTTATGAATGGCTGTCAGGGCCATTCGCAAAGAAAGCTAAAGGTCCAGCACATGCTTGTCAAGATGTAGCCATCAATTAATGAGTCAAACTGCAGGTCTGGAACTGTGAGCATCATTATCATTAAGCCGGGGCTATTAATGTGCAATATTAACTATGAAGGTCATTCTTTAAAATCAGCACTGCTAGCCGATGAGGCCAAACTAAGCCCAATGATTTTACATGCTGCAGAAGTTTGGATTCATCTGTTGCAAAGGAATTTAGAGAAAATCAAACTCAACTATTATAAAGCTCTGTTATGAGCCCCATATTCAACACCCTCTTATTACTAGAGTTAAAAAAGTTTGTGCCCCTATCATTAGGGTTGAGCTGCCTGTTTAATGCTAAACCTCAAATTTTGCACATTATTATCTTTGGCTCTCTTTGATGGAATGAGCTGAAATTTTGTATGTGTTGTCTAAGAGATAAAGTCATTATGTGTGGAAATTGTTGTGATGGCAGCTTACGTGGTTTCTGAAATCTGCATGTGTCCTCCCATACTTAGCGTTGCTTTTTTTTGCTCTCGCCTACAGCCTACATGGAAAGGAATAGTTGCCCCAGACTTGCAGGGGTCATTTTCATGTCCCAAAGTGATGCCTTTGACAGGTCTAGTGAAAAAATATCAGAGGGTTGCAGAGTTATAAGGCTTTAAATGTTAGTGTTTTCCGACTTGCACAGTAGGGGTTTTGAGATAATGTTCTGCAGCTAAAGTAAAATGCCACAAAGGTGCATTTTGCTTTCTTGCCACTTGCTTCGCAGACCACCAAACATTTTTTTTTGTGCCCTGCCGACAACTATCTTGTTAATTTTTTCCAAAAACTGAGAAGCGTGAAAAATACATAAACAAGCTGTCATTTTAAAACAGCAAACACCAGAACCAGAACCTAACTAAATGGACTGATTTAGCTAGATCCTGATGTTTGTTTTTAAAATCATGATTCATGGCCCTTTTCTGGGCACCCAAAATTCCGGGGGCCCAGCTTAGTGGGAGGAGCATTCAGCATGTGCTGTCTGCATTAGAACAAAGGGGCTTTCTTGACTTTTACAGCCATAGCTGGAACTCCTGCTGCTGGCTGCAGTAAAAGCAGTAAGCCATTTCCTTATGTCTAGTGGCATCACCCCCATTGAGTACTCCGCGCCAGGCACAGCTACAAACCTATACAAATTATTTGGTTACATCTCTCAGTGCCATGATAGTAAGCTCCATTATGATTCCCCTTTATCTAAAGACCTGTTCTATGCTAGCCTGATGGTACACAGTGACAACTCATTAAAGGCATACAAAGGGTAGAAAAAAGGTGCTTGAAAAATTATTAAACAGCAAAAGAATGAAATAATTTACATTTTAGACATAAAATACAGCAATTATGCCATCACATACAGTTTCCATCATTCCTTTGTTTTCCTAGTGTTCAGTGGCCCCAACCTCCACCTTCCAATCAGCATCTCATGTTTTATTTTATTTCCCTGGTGTCTAGTGGCACCCTCCCCAGCCTCCAATCCCTCTTCCCATTCTGCTGCAATATTCTCTGGTGTCTAGTGGTATTCCCCCATCCTCTGATCACCATCTCCGGTCTTATTTTTTTCCCCTGGTGTCTAGTGGCACCCCACACATACACTGATCTCACTCCCCTTTCTGACACAATATTCCCTGGTGCCTAGGGGTACCCCTCACCCTCCAATCCCTATCCCCAATTAATGATCTATTTCCTTGTGCCTAGTGGCACCCCTCACCCACTTCTGAAGTAGCATTACTTAATGTCTAGTGGTACCCTCACACCAATGGAGCCCCAGTTTACCTGAAAAAAAGAAAACTGTCCTCGATGTGTTATTTATTTTCAATTAAATGGTCCCTCACTGATCTGAACCCCCACCTACCACTCAGTACCCATCACCCAACACCCCCCCAGTACACCCCCACACACCCTCACTCACCTTGACAGGTTCCAGATTTGAGATCCACTCTTCTTTCAAAGATATGTCTTGCTGCTGGAACAAGTGACTGCAATATGAAAAACTAATGTAAAGACAGTTTGAAGTATTTCAATAGAGGTTTCAACTTTTATCCATACCTCAAGATATTTTTTGAAATTTTGACTCCAAATTTTCAACATGGCCTTTTGGGGATGCCACCTCATGAACAGTATAACTGTCATTACACAACTCCCACCCAAAAGGTGATTTTGTGGTCTCTTGGTGAATTCACCTATTGGATGAGATTTGCATAATGACAGTCATATCATTCATGAGTTGGGGTCATAAGGCTACACTGAACATTTGGGGTTGAAATATGTAAAACTGACAAAGTTATGGCCATTGGTTGCAGTTTCAATATACGCACTCATAACTTTGAAGATTGTATAGACTTTGACCCCAGATTTTCAACTTAAGACTTCTTACTACCCCACCTCATGTATGTCACAGCTGTCATTTTTCAAATCCTTGCCAGCATGTGTTTTTCTACCTCTGGCATGGAATGGCATTGCAGTTGCGCAGTATTATGTTTTGGTGGGTATTTGAACATTGTCTGTACTGGGTACGTGAGGTGAGGTCATAACAAGGGTATGTTGAAAATGTGGGGTCAAAATATATATCAATGCCAAAGTTATGAGCATTCATTGTAGTTTCTTTACGCTTGCTCATAACTTTGGAAATGTTCAATATTTTGACCCAGATATTCAACATAGCCTTCTTATCACCCCACCTCATGTATGTCACAGCTGTCATTTTTCAAATCCTGGTCAAAACATGCTTTTGCACCTGTGGCACAAAATGCAGTTGCAGTTGCGCAAAATTACTTTTTGGCTGGGATTCAAAATTTGTCTTTACTGGGTACATTAGGTGGGGTAATAAGATGGTTATGCTGCAAATTTGGTCTCTATTGTCCTATAAATGGAAGTGCAGGGTATGGAGGACCCTGCGCTTCTACAGCTACATACATATGCACATCTAAGGAGGGATGGGAGTGGAGGATCATGCACTAGCACAAGCAAATAAGGATATGATTATACAATCTCAGAAAGTAAGGAAATAAATAAAAAAACTGCAGTAATGGTCTTGTTAGGGTTACAGCCACAAAATTTGGGAATTGTGGTGTTAGAGTTTCCAAACGTAACACTCCACCCTCTTGCTGCACACACTAACAGGTGTCAGGGGTGTGCCTTGGGGTTGTGTGTTCTAATTCTCACCCCATTTTTCTGTATTGTACCCATCTCATCTTAATTACTTATGAAATGGGGTGAGTGTTAGGGCTGACAACCCCAAGGCACACCTCTGGTGCCTGTTGATGTGTCCAGTGTGGGGATGGGGTGTTAGGTTTTGAAACCCTAATGCCATACTTCCCTACTTCTGTAGCTGTAATCCTAACTAGAGCATTAACTCAGTTTTTTGCAATTTATTTATATTATTGGGGCATGGTCTTGCCCTTATAGTTAGGGTTCAGAAACCTATTTAATGTTAAACCTCAAATTTTGTACTTTAATTACTTTGCAACCAGTAAATGGATTTCCACAAAATTTGGCATTCACTGTCCCATGGGGTTAATCTCTTGACATGGTGAGTTTCATTCCAGCTGGATGTATGTATTCAGAGATTTGGATAGTGCAAAAACCTTAAGAGCCACCACTTTTGCAGTTTTTTCTTCATTGCCTTGCGCCCAGACAGTGTGGAATTTTGGTGTGAATTTTTTTATGGTAGAAACAGCTTGGGTAACACAACTGCCATGCATTTGTTTAGTGAAAACAATATGAATCTGTTACAAAGTTATTCCATTTTTAAGCTCCCATTATTTTCAATGGGAGGATCACTGTCCAGGATAGAGGAATGGGCTCAAAACATAATTTGGCCTCATGAAAAAGATTCTTTTCATGAGGGAAAATTTTTTCACCAGAAAATTCCTTTTAGTGAGACGCCATCTTGTTTTCTCTTTCATCACCCAACAAACTGTCATAACTCTGCTCGGGGATGTCTTCTAAAGACATCCAAACATGTATCTTGCTCTTCAGGATCTGATGAGCTTCAGTGTGTATTTTGTTATCCCTCCCATGGCCTCCATTTATTTTTACCTATAGATCATTTTTCATGATTCGCTTAGTTCCTTTTTCACAATTTTATTTTCACATTGTCAAAAAAGGAAATTGGCTGGTGAAAAAGGATTTTAAAGAAAATCTATATCCACGGTGTCTAGTGGCCCTCCACACCATCCAAATCACCATCCCCATAATTTTTATTTTATTTCATGGTGTCTAGTGGCAACCCCCACCCTCCAATCACCATCCCTGTTATTTTTATCTTATTCTCAGGTCCCTAGTTGCACCCCTACCCCTTGATTTCTGTCCCCATCATTGTAATTTTATTCCCTGGTGTCTAGTGACACACCACACCCTCTGATCACCATCCATGTTCCTTTTCTTATTGTCCTGGTGTCAGGTGGCACCCTTGCCCTCTGATTGCTGTCCCCATTATCAGTTAATTTTCCCTGGCGTTTAGTGTTCCCCTACTATCCAATCACCATTCTCATTGTTTTTTACATTTGCAGAGGTCTATTGGCACCACCACACTCTGATCATGTCCCCCTTGTTTTAGTATTTCTCTGGTGTTTAGTGGTATCTCCTACCCTCCATTTGATGTACCATTACTGTAATGTGTTCACTTGGTGCCTAGTGGCACTCCACCATCCCATTTCAGGCACAACTCCTGAAATTAGGAAAACTGTCCTCAATGATATTTTTACACAACCTGGAAGAAAAAAATAGTCTCTTGCCAATCAACCCCCCCACTCCCACCTCACACTCAACATCAACCACCTCACACACCCCAGTACACCCCCATGCACTCTCACTCACCTGAACAAGTCACAGATTTAAAATCCACTCACCGATCGAAGACATGTCTTACTGCTGGCACCAGCGACTGTAATATGAGAAACTAAGGTAAATGCAGTTCAATGTATTTCAATAGGGGTTTCAACTTTTATGCATAACTTTGCCATGTTATGACATTTTGACTCCAGATTTTCAACATGGCCTTTTGAGGACCCCATCTCATGAAAAAATATGACTGTCATTATGCAACTCCTGCCTAAAAGATGATTTTGTGGTTGGTTGGAGAAATTACCTTTCACACAGAATGTGACACATTTTCCTAACTGAGTTTATGAGGTGAGGTCATAAGAAGGCTGTGCTGAAAATCTGGGGTCAAAATTATTAAAAATGGCAAAGTTATGACCATTCGTTGCAATTTCGCTATGCATGCTCATAACTTTAGAAATGTTTAATATTTTGATCCCAGATTTTCAACATAGCCTTCTTAGTACCCTACCTCATGTATGTAATAGCTGCTATTTTTCAAATCCTTACTAAAATATGTTTTGTCCCTGTGGTGCAGAATGGTGTTGCAGTTGGCAGAATTACATTTTGACATGGATTCAAAACTTTAATAACTTTGTAACCTGATCAATGGAGTTGCAAAAATTAGCATGCACTGTCCTGTTGGGTTTATCTCTTGACATGGCAAGTTTTGTTCCAGTTGGATGTACAGATTCTGAGATCTGCATAGTATAAAAAGTAAAATGTCACCACTTTTTGCAGCTTGTTCCTCATCGCCTTTCACCCAGATGGTGTAGAATTTTTGTGTGATTTTTTATGGCAGCAAGAACTTGAGTAACAGAACTTCAAGTGTTTATTTGGTGCAAAATATTAACCTGATGCAAAGTTATTCAGTTTTTCATTTCCCATTATTTCCTGTGGGAGGTTTATTGTCTAGCATAGAGGTAAAAAGTTCAACAAAGGATTTAATCTTGAAAAAAAAGGATTAATTCTCATGAGATCCATTCCTTCTTTATGAGGAAAAATATTTTTTCGTGAGGAAAAAATCCTTTTTCATGAGCCAACATCTTGTTTTTTTTCCACCAACTAAAAGAATGGAAAATTCATAAAATGTTATTTTACACAACAAACACAAGAACCTAGCTAAACAGGGCCCATTTAGCAAAATTCTGCTGTTTGTTTTACACAAGTAGCACCAGAAATATTTTTCTGGGCACCCAAAATCCCGGTGCCCAGCTCATCGAGAGGAGTGCTTTCCCCTGTTCTGTATGAGAACAGTGGGATTTTCCTGACTTCTGCAGCCGCAGCTGGAATTCATGATGTTGGTTGAAGTTTCAGCTGTAAGCCACCTTTTCACTGGTGCCTAGTGGCACCTCCACCCTCTTATCCTCATATTTAATGATATAAGTTTTTTATTGGTGTTATTGGTTCCACCCACCATCTTTATGTACATATCATGTCCAGTGGCACCCCCACCCTCTGATCCCCATATTCATTTTTTTTACATGTCTCATTTGTTCTTAGAGGAACTCTTCCCCACCCTCCCATATCTTTCTCTGGTGTCTAGTGGCACCTTCCACCCTCTCATCCCCATGTTTTTATATTTTATTTATTGTTGGCTAGTGGATCCTCCTTGAGTGTTTTATAGTCCTGCAAAAAGTAAACAGTCCCCAACATCTTTTTATTTCCTATAATAAAAAACTGTCCCTTGTCATCCCTGCCATCTCCTTCCCCATCCCAACCCTCCCACTGAGCACCCACCACCCCACATCCCTTACCCTATACTTATCATGGGAGGTCATAGGCTGTCATCTTCTGTCAACTGAGACACGTCTGTACTCTTCAAAGCCAAACCAAGAACTAAGGAATAGAGGTAAGTGCCATATAATGTATTTCATTGCCATTTTCAACTTATGTTATAACTTTGCCATTTTTTGGAATATTTTCACCAACATTTTCAACATGGCCTTTTTGGGACTCCATCTCATAAACACTGCAACTGTTGTTTCATTAATCAGGCCTGGATGGTGATTTTGCAGTAGCTGCACAAAGTCACCTTGCAGGATGTAATAACAAAATTTCATCACAAGTGTCCATGAGGTGGGGTCCCAAAAGGCTATGCTGAAAATTTGTGGAAACATTCCTAAAAATGTGCGTCTTATGAGCATTCATTGAAATTTTTCTATGCACGCACAGAACTTTGGTAATTTTCATTTAAGCATTGATATGCACATTATCACATATGGGGTTTATGAGGAGGGGTCATAAGATGACTATGTTAAAAATTTTATGTCAAAATATGAATAAGAACCAAAGTTATGATCCTTCATTGTAATTTCAATACACAAGCTCATAACTTTTGAAATTTTACATATTTTGACCACAGGTTCCCTACATATTCTTCTTATTACCCCACCTCATGTATGTCACAGCTAGCATTTTTCAAATTCTGTCCAAAATGTATTTTAGACCCTGTGGTGTGGAATGGCACTGGAGTTGTGCATAATTATATTTTGCTGGGGATTTGAAAACGTTCTGTACCAAGTACATGAGGTGGGGTAATAAAGTGGCTATCTTGGCAATTTGGTCACTGTTGCAGTATAAAAGGAAGCACAGGGCCTGGACAGCCTTGTGCTTTCACAGATATATGTATGTGTGTGTGTGTATATATATATATATATATATATACACACACTCACCGATCAAAAGTTTTAGAACACCCCATTTTTCCAGTTTTATTGAAATTTAAGCAATTCAAGTCCAGTGAATAACCGGAAATGGTACAAAGGTAAGCTGTAAACTGCTAGAGGTTAAAAAAGTTTAGGTTAGCAAAACTGCTGTAGAGAAATTGCAAAGAAAGCCAAGGTGTAAGTGAGTACAGTTTCACACCATCAAAAGGCACTTGGAAACTGGAGGAAACTCTGACAGGAAGAGGTCTGGCAGACCCAAAGCCACAACAGAATCAGAAGACAAGATTCTGAGAGTAAACAGCTTGCGTGATAGGCGGCTCACAGGACAACAGCACAGAGTGACTGGCACCCTGAACCAAAAGGGCTACCACGGCATTTTGCAGTGCCATGCAATACCCTCTGGTCTACACCTAGTTGGTCAGGGGTTCATCCTACAGCAAGATAATGACCCAAAACATACCTCCAGGCTATGTCAGAACTACTTTCGAGGAAAAGAACAACACGGTAGGCTTCAAATCAAGGAATGGCCAGCACAGTCTCCAGACTTAAACCCCATCGAGCTGGTTTGGGATGAACTGGACAGAAGGGTGAAAGCAAAGCAACCTACAAGTGCAACACATTTGTGGGAACTTCTGCAACAGTGTTGGGAAGAACTTCCCGAACAATATTTGATGTCCATTGTAGGAAGAATGCCACTAGTGTGTTTGGCGGTTACAGTAGATCTGCAAAGGTGGCTACTTTGATGAGTCAATAATTTAGATTAAATTTTGTTAAACAAAATGATTCTATGATTTCTTTTTATCTCCAATTGTTTATTTGTTCTATGCTTTAATTTCAGAGTACATTGAGACATTAACCTGCGTAAATTTCAATAAAAACTGGAAAAATGGGGGTGTTCTAAAACTTTTGACCTGTAGTATATATATATATATATATATATACACATATCTATGGGAGTTCAGGGTCCAAAGGACCCTGTGCTCCCACAGTAAAATAAGGATACAATTATACAATCATATGTCAAATCAAATGTTTAAATGCTTCATTGGCAAGCATTTAAACTAGCCGGGGGGGCACTGAAAAGGAGCAGGGAAATCCCAGCCTCCCCGCACAAACAACAGTAATAAGTGAGGTAATCACCTAGGTAGAGAAGTCATTAGGGAGCAGGAGAGAAGTAAATGTAAATAAAGGCAAAGGCAGTAAGGACAGGAATGGGGCTAAAAGGAGTAAGGCCATCAAAAAGTGGAGGGTGATAAGTACCAATGCCCATAGTCCATGTAACAAGCTCCCTGAACTAGTGGCCTTGAAGGAAGAGGTTGCCTGGATATTGTGGCAGTCACAGAAACATGGTACACAGAGAACCATGACTGGGATGTCAACATACCAGGGTACACAATCTACAGGAGGGACAGGGAGGGTAAAGAGGAGGAGTAGCTCTTTATGTAAAGGAAGGATCAAAGCAACAGAACTAAAGAGTAAACAGGAGCAGATGAGACACTTTGGGTCACCTGGAGACAAGAAATGGCACCACAATCCGCATGGGGTTGTATACAGACCCCATCTCGGGGAGGAATGGACAAGAAATGATGGAGACTTCCTTAAAATGGCAGAAAGGAGATATTGTTGTTGGGGACCTAAATATGCCAGATGTTAACTGGAACACCTTTGCTGCAGGCATATCCAAGAGCAGGGTCACTCTTGATGCCCTACAGGGAGCATGCCTCAGACAGCTAGTACTGGAACCCACTGGGGAGGGAGCAATCTTAGATCTGGTACTCTCAAGTGGGGACAGAGAAAGAATCTCAGATTTAGAAGTGGGTAGCCATCTGGGAACAAGCGACCACCAAACAGTGTGGTTCAGGATAAACACAGCCATACAATCAAGTCATACAAAAGCAAGAGTATTGGACTTAAGGAGGGCTGACTTTGGGAAAATGATAGAGTGGCTCAGAAAAGCACTAGCAAACAGGCAAGAAGGAGGGGTGGTGGAACAATGGAGAGTAATCAAAACAGCCATCACCGAGGCAACAAGCCTTTGTGTAAAGCAAATCAATAAAACACAACAAAGGAAAAAGCCGCTATGGTTCTCAAAAGAGGTGGCTGGGAAGGTTAAGGAGAAAAGGATAGCATTCAGGAAATATAAGGAAACACAAAAGGAGAAGGACAGAGAACCTTATCAGTTAAAGCAGAAAGAGGCTGGGAAGGCAGTCAGAATAGCAAAGGCCCAAACCGAGGAAAGGATAGACAACTCTGTTAAGAAGAGGGATAAGACCTTTTATAGGTATATTAGGGAGTAAAGAAAGACCAAAGGAGGGATACTGAGGCTTAATAAAGGGAGGGAATGTGGGTAGAGGGTGACAATGAAAAGTAGGGATACTGAACGAATAATTCTGCTCAGTATTCTCAAAGGAAGAGGAGGGGAGGTATCTAAACCAAACAAGATACACTCTGAAGAAGAGTGTCGATACCAGTCCATTTACAGAAGAAAGGTTCTGAAAGAACTAATAAAATTGAAGGTGGACAAAGCAATGGGGCCTGATGGGATTCACCCAAGAATTCTAAAGAACTAAGGGTAGAACTAATGACACCGCTGACTACTCTCTTTAACAAATCATGGGAGGATGAGTGGTACCGAGGACTGGAGGAGGTGGATATGATTCCTCTTTACAAAAGTGGGAGCAAAACAGAGGCAGGAAACTACAGACCAGTTAGTTTGACCTCAGTGGTAGGTAAAATGATGGAATCACTTCTGAAGGAAAGAATTGTTGAGTACCTAGAGGCCAGTGGGACACAGGACCCAAGGCAGCATGGATTCATGATGGGAAGGTCATGTCAGATGAATCTAATAGATTTCTCTGACTGGGTGACCAAAGTAGTAGACCAGGGAGGGCCTATGGACATGGCCTACCTAGATTTTAGCAAGGCATTTGATACAGTCCCACACAAAAGATTAATACACAAGTTATCCAGCCTTGGGGTGGGTCCCAAGGTGGTAGCCTGGTTAAAAAATTGGCCAGACAACAGGACACAAAGGGTAGTAGTAAATGGAGTCTACAGTGAAGAAAGGAGGGTTACTAGCGGAGTACCAAAGGGTTCAGTACTGGGACCGGTCCTTTTTAATGTCTTTATAAGTGACATTGCAGAGGGACTGGAAGGAAGAGAATGTCTCTTTGCAGATGACACAAAGATCTGCAACAGGGTTGATACACCAGATGGAGTGAAAAGGATGAGAAGGGACTTGGCAAGGTTGGAGGAATGGTCAAATGTATGGCAGCTCAGATTCAATGCAAAGAAGTGCAAGGTAATGCACCTGGGAAACAAAAACCCAGGGCAAGAGTACACAATGGGGTGGTGAGATATTGACAACAGTAAAAATGGAAAGGGACCTGGGGGTAATTATATCAGATGACCTAAAGGTGGGCAAGCAATGTGAGAAGGCAGTAAGGAAGGCTATTGTGATATTGGGATGCACAGGGAGAAGCATCAATAGTAGAAAACAGGAATTTGTTATCCCTCTGTACAGACAGTTGGTGAGACCCCATCTGGAGTACTGCGTGCAGTTCTGGAGACCCCATCTCTGCAAAGACATAGACAGAGTGGAGGCTGTCCAGAGGAGGGCAACCAAAATGGTGCAGGGTCTGCACCAGAAGACATACGAAGAAAGACTAAAGGAGCTTAATATGTATACCCTTGAGGAAAGGAGGGAGAGGGGACATGATAGAAACATTCAAGTACCTCAAGGGAATCAACAAAGTCCAAGAGGGTGGCATCTTTCAGAAAAAGAGATGTGCAAGAACAAGGGGGGACAATTTGAAGATAGAGGGGAGACGACTCAGAGGTAATGTGAGGAAGTATTTTTTCACAAAGAGGGTTGTGGATGCATGGAACAGCCTCCCTGAGGAGGTTGTGGAGTCAAGAATGGTGGGGGAATTCAAGAATGCATGGGACAGACATAAGGCAGTCCTAGTGGGGGGGTAGGAGGAAGTAAGCTGTTGGTTAATTAGGATCTGCAGCTTATCTGTTAGTTAGGAAAATGGGCAGACTAGGTGGGCCAAGCGGTCCTTATCTGCCGTCACATTCTATTTTTCTATGTTTCTTTGTTTATATAGTAAAGAAATAAGTTGCAAAAACTTCATTAATGCTCAGTTAGGGTCAAAGCAACAAAAGTTTGGTAATGAGGCTTAGGGTTTCCCTAACACCCTACCCTCCCAAAGCAGGCAGTAGAGCAGGTGTGGGGTATGCCCCAGGCTTCTCAAGCCTAACACTCACCCCATTCTCATAAAGTCTACACATCTGACCTTATTTATAAATAGAATGGGGGTGAGCTTTATGCTTGAGAAACCCAAGGCACACCCCACACCTGCTCTCCTGACTGGTTTGGGAGGTTAAAGTAGTTGCAAACCCCAATGCCTAATTCTTCCAACTTTCTTTAAAGACAGATAGTGCAGTGGTTAAGGGCACTGAGCTACGAACCTGGAGATTGGGTTTGAATCCCATCAGTCCCCACATGCATACTGTGTGACCCTGAGCAAGTCACTTAACTTTCTTGTGCTCACAGGTCACACCTGGAAACAAGCTGTGGCTTAGTGTGCCTTTCCTGGTTAAACAAGTTCCCAAGTTCCCTTTCCTTTTGTTACTTTGACCCTAACTGGAGCATTAATTAAGTTTTTGCAACAGATATATGTGATATATATATATATATAGTTAGAGAGAGAGATAGATAGATAGATAGATAGATAGATAGATAGATAGATAGGTCTTACATGGTTTGGCCCTTGTCTCCATTGAAAAACAAACATACTTTATTTCTCCATGAATGATAGTAGCCAATTAGCCAATAAGCATATATGACACTAAAACCCACTTAGCCAGTTATCATATATGACACTAACACCATCCATCCCTTACAGAAAAAAATATATGAAATGTTTTCATGCTGCACACATAAAACTACCCAAGTGATATGCATGCTGCAAGTATGATTTAAATGTTAAATTGGAACTGATTGCATGCATATGGCATGCGTGCAGCAAGCAAGTGTGGAAACCATGATTTTTATGTTAAATTGGGAAAGACTGCATGCATGTGGCATGTATGCAAAAAGCAAGTGGTCACTGATATCTGCATATGTAAAAATTAAGTGATTTGCTCAGGATCACACCATACACAAGTGGGGTTGAAATTCAAATCCAGGTCTTCATGCTTCCAAGTCTCCTGGCCTGCAGTTCACTGCCTTTAACCGCTAAGTCATACTGTCTTCACACATATGGCTCACTTGTACTTCAATACTTGCTGTATCTGATTACATCTGCATGCACGCAACATGCTTTTTGTCACTGTTATGCTTTTCACTTTCCTTTTTCATCTCTTACTCATCTCCGTTTCACAGTTGAACTGTAGCACACACACCAATGGAAACACATGTGTTTTTTCCCACCTACAAAACCTCTTAATTACTTCCATCTGGCCTGTACTCCTGCTATTTTCCTTCCATAGATTTGAATACTTTAATGCAAACTGACTTTAAGGTGCAAACACAAAAGTAGCAATAACTTGACACGCACCCACATGGCCAGTCCCCCCTCCCCCCATGCACACACACACACACTGTAGCGGGTATGGCCATGCTGCTACAGACAACCTAACAAGTATAGATATAAGTAATAAAATCACTTAATTAAGTACTAGGGAGACAGAAGCAGGGGTCTTTAAGAGATGATGTCCACAGATCAGAATGCTGGGGCATACCCCCTTGAAATGAATGGAGTTATTTTTTGTTACTATTTTATACATTATGATGGTGAGTTGGAGAATAATGAAGGCCACTGTTCTACTAACAAGGCCCTTGTTAGTCGAGCGGTGGCATTCATTAATCTCCAACTCTCCATCAATAATGTATAAAATAGTAATAAAAAATACCCCCATTCATTTCGATGGTGCACACCCTGCAGTCTCCTTGCCCTTTGTCATAATGTGCCTGAGCATGGGGATGTGAGGTCAGCTTCACTGGGATGGGGGGGCAAGCCTGACTATGTTGGGCTCTAATAGTCTGTGCAGACCATATTGTTCAACTGTCTGTAGAATGCAAGGGACAACACTAGAAGGCCTGTAATAGCTCTAAAAGGTACAACTTGTTTGCTTTGACCAAAAAGTGATATGCAAAGCAGGAAAAATTCAAATGTATAAGAGTCATCTGTATATACCCCAGAGCGGTGCATCAGATTTGGGGTTAAACCCATCCAGTAACTAACCATTTTTTCCTGGCTGAAGTTCTGCCCCCACCCCCAAAAAAAAGAACTTTTTCCCAGTTTCTCTCCCTGACTCCATTCCAACCAATACCCATCCCCTATGGATCATGAAGCTTCCCAAAGGTGAAGAAACATTAATAACATCAATCTTTCAGTGCTTCCTCCTTCCCCAATCCCTCTGTAAAAAGAGTATTTACTTTTACTTACCCGGCCATGTGGTCAGAACTTGAAGCCTGACACAGTGTGCCACCAGCCCAGTTTTCAGTCTGCTACCCCTCTCTCCTTCTGCCAGAATCTGGATGCTAGAACTGACCATCACAGGTCCCCAACGTTGGCCAGGACCAAGTCACCTCACCAACTGAACCCACCCAATCTGGGTTTCTTGCTTCTTGCTTGGTTGGTTGCTGCTGCCACACTGCACTGATCAAGGGCTATGAAGGCCACCCACACTGTTGTCACTACTGCTGCTAAGCCTAGCTTGATGCTGTGGGGATCTGTGCTGTTTTTTAGTTTTTTTTGCATGGTGAGCCTAGTAGAGTAAGTAGGTAGCCTAGTCTTGAGTTAACTTCTAGCTCATCCTCTGCCCATTCAGTTACCAGGAGAGATGGAGACTCACTAAGAGTAGATCAATAAAATATGCTGCCAAAACACTGCTATTGAGAGTTCAGTGCTCACCGACTCCTCCAGGCTGTAGTGTACAGTCTTTCTACTATATGCAGGAAAGATAGTGTCATGCTTGCAAGACTCATGCACTCTTTCTTCGCTGGAGCTCATCCACATTACATGTGAGTGTGCCACTGCTAATAGGTGGAGAAAGTGGACAACACAATACAGACTCAGTCGAGTCTGAGAGTACCTGCAACATGAGCACACACAGGTCAGGTGGGCACTTATTGTGCAAAAGATTACATCTAAATTTAATGTCATTATTGCCACACCATAAGAACATCCTAGGCACAAAAATGTGTGTGGGGGAGGTAGCTGTGGAACTGCCACTGCCCTACCTAAATGGCACTGCTGCTTAATGGTAGAAATGTACTCTCAGGTGCTAGTGCAATGGTTTGCACTGTGTTCTGAGTTACTGTATCACCATGTTTCCCGATGTGTCCTGATCATCATGTGGGTTAGTATCCCACATTGTTTTTCATTATGAGAGTCCATGTCCTTCATTTCAGTGACAAAATGTGAGGTATGGTGCATGCTTTCAAGACCCTACTCAGCACAAAGAGTGCTAATCATGGCCATCGTGTATATGCTCAATACAGAATGACAAAGGGAAAGTAAGAGAGATGAAACAGTCATGGAGAAACATATTTGTAGCACTGAATATGCATAAGGGATTTGCATGGTCCAAAACAAAAGGATAGGCTTCACAACACAGAGGCCCTCTTTGTACATCTGGAATAGGGATGTTAACTGGCTATGTCCTAGGCATTTAATGAGTAAGCAAATAATACTTTATAAATTAATGGTGATTTAATGACAAAATCAAAAGCCGTTAAAACACAAAGGATAAGAATTAATGAGTTTACCTAATTTGTATGGAATCCAAATAAAATGTATTTTAATGACTAATTGCTAGCAGTAGTATAAGAAATAGAAACTGATGTGTTCTTAGATGTACCAGCTTAGCTGCACACATCCAAGTGTGCAGCATATGAACCTGATGTGATGTTTAAATAATGTTTATGCCAGCTTATCTGCTGCACTCAAGTCAAGTATGCAACATGCAAACCTGATGTAATTTTTAGAAGATGTTCACACCAGCTTACCTGCTGCACACATGTCAAGCTTGCAGCATGCACACTTTTTTAGATCTGGTTTGCTTAGGTTAACTTTGTGTATGAGAGCTGCATGCAAACGTTGCAAAATTAAGCACGTGGCATGCATTCTGCATGTACACAGCACACCTATATTTCTGTAAGGGACAACTGATGGTAATTAACTAACAATAAGTAATTACAACATGATGTAACATTGTGTACTTAACTCTTATCAGATTGGATAAAATATACATGTTACATAATTAGAACATTGTAATTAACATTCTATTACAAGTGTGAACAAAATATATACGTTATTACAGAACTATTAACATATGTAACAACCAACTGAATAACACATGTAACAACAACTTACTGACTATCCACATGACAGCCTTAATAGCCTCTCCAACTACAGCCCATGCAAAAAAAGCCCCCAATCAGTATGAACCACTTGTGCTGCTCCATCCATATCACTTGCCAAACTAGCAACCACACGTGGAAATCAAAATTAAACTGTATAAATCAAAAGCCTCCTGAAGCACCAACCAAACATTTCAAATGCTGTGCTCCATTTTTCTAACTGTGTAAAACAGGCCTTCTGAAACACCAAGCATTTCACATTATGTGCTCCATTTTCCTAACTGTGTAAAACAGGTCTTCTGAAACACTCACCAAATATTTCATAAGCTGTGTTCCATTTTCCTAACTGTGTAAAATAGGCCTCCTGAAACACTAACCAAAAAATTTCCCAGGCTGTGCTCCATTGTCCTAACTATGTAAAACAGGCCTCCTGAAACACTCATCAAACATTCAAACTGCTTTTTCCATTATGCTGGCTTTATACACACTAAAGGAAAACCCAGCTGAACCAGCCTCCCTTATACACAAAGCCACTGCACTATGGAAACCTTAAAGGGACACAACTATGCGGCACTTCAAATGCCTTGCAATACAGAACAATACAACAGACAAACACTAGACGGAACACTAGAGGATCACAAAAACACTCTAACTTAAGTAATACACTAAACACGCTATGTAAAAAAAGCACACTTTTTCTTAAAGCAAAACTTACCAAGCTAATGTACTATATAAAATAAAAGATGGCAAAGTCCTATGTGAAAAATAATACCATCTCAGGGTTTATCAAGCTCAAAGGGCACTCGCCCTTTGGGCTTGTGACTTCACAGCTTGTTCTACCTCCTCAATGGTATTATGTCCTCATATACAACACTTTGCCATAATTTATTCACTCTCTGCCTCTCTCTCTCTCCCCCTCTCTCTCTATATATATATATATATATATATATATATTACAAACAAAACCTCCATTTAATGCATTAGTTAGGGTTGTTCCACAGCGTAAAAGTGAGGAAATTAGTGATAGGGTTGAAAACCCCCTTGAACCCCACCCACACAACCGACATTGGGATTGTGCATTGGGAATCATCAGCCCTTACTCTCCCCATCACATGTGTAAAACAGCAGAAGTATAGGAGAATGGGGTGAGAGTTAGGGCTGATGACCCCAATGCACACCCCAATGCCAGTTGGGGGGTGGACAGGGGGTCCAAGAGGGGTTTTCAACCCTAACACTGAATTTCTTCACTTTTGTCACTGTGGAACAACCCTAACTAATGCATTAAACAGAGTTTTTTGCCTCTAATTTCCCTCCTTTTTGAGAATGATAATGAGAAATACTGACTGTAATGCAGCGGCGGGAGCACGGGGCCCACCACATGATGTCTTGTGGCATAGTAACAGGAACAGCAACACAAACAGAAGCACTAACAGTGGCACACATGGTAACGCAAGTGTGAATGAGAACAGAAAGGGTAACGCACACGGTGGCGTAGACAGGAACGGTCTGCCACGTGATGTATTGTCACATAGTAACATGGTGCCTGCAAACAGAAATGTCAATGGGCATGGTGACACAAAGTGAAACAGAAAGAGAAACAGTACTGTAGACACAAATGGCAAAAAATAACAGAAATGCAAGCACAAATGAAAACGCAAAGGATAACGCACATGGTGTCGTAGACGCCAACGGTAAGTGAAAGGAGTAAAAGAACTGCAAGCGGAAAGGGCAATGGTAACAGTAATGTAAGTGCACAGGCTTGTTTTCCCAAACCTGCAGAGAGAAAGACAGTGAGTACAAAGAATGTATGCATAATAATGGATATCGAGCAGAAAATGAGGACTTGGAATACTAAATAGGTTACATCTCAGGAACTGTCAGACGTGAGAAAAAAATTTAAAAGTCATATGATTTACGACTGTCTTGGTTGTTTGTACTTAGCCCCATGAGGGGCTAAGAAGATTTCTGACGAAAAGTCTGTATCTCGCATTGTTTCTGGATAAGGGCCCTGAAAGGCACGGTGAATGCCGTAATGTTATCCTATGGGAAAAAAGAGAAGTTTGAAGCCCATAACTTGTCTCTCCTGTAATATGTTTTCATAAAACCACTGAAAGGCACATCTGGTACTGTTGGCTGTCTTCTCCAAATTTCAGGAAAAAGACTAAACCATTATTTTGCAGCAGGGTGCCAAAGGATTCCTGTAATATCGGGCCCGAATGTTATCCTATGGGAAAAAACGTTAACTTTGGAGTGCTGTAACTTTGCTGCTGTGTAATATTTTTTTCAAAACAACAGTGAAAGACACATTTGTGAGATGTCGGCTGCGTTCCCTTAAAATTTCAGCCCAAAACTCCCAACAGTTCTTTTGCAGCACAGTGCCAAAGAATTGCTGTCATTTTCCCACAGACTAGAAAATTACTGTCGCAATTTGCAAAAGCTTTCGCAAACATTTGCGACACTTTCATGAGCAGTAAAGTACTTTCTGAAAGTACTTTTTCCAGAAATTTGAAAAACATATTTCTGGGGTGTTTTACCCCAAAATAAAGACATGGCTAGCATCCTCAGGGTCCGTCTAGGTGAATACAAAAAGAATTAGGTTGTTAGAGGGTCCCAAATTTAAATGCCAAGCATTTTTCTGATCACTAACTGAAAACAAAATGGCAGATTTTCGAAAGTAACAGGGCCATTTGCGAAAGTAAAAATGCATTTGCGACACTGTCGAACTTTTTGTTAACTTTTCCGATTGACTTATAATGGGAAATTGTTTTTTGAATAACTTTTGAACCGTTTAATATTTTTTCACCAAATCTTCAAAAGGCACATCGGGGCCCCGGCCACACGTTCTCTAAAGATTTTGGGCTGGTCGTGCAAACCGTGTGACCTGTAGGCGCGACCGTAGAATTCCAGAAAAAGCGTAAATGCACGCGCAGATCACGCTTAATAACTTCGCAGCCGTATATCCGACTGATAGAAAACTTGGCAGATCCCAAGGCCTATGTTTCTTGATCATGTATACCAAATTTCAGGTAAATCCATCAAATGGTTGCAAATTTATTAAGGTGCAAAATTTGGGGGTTAACATAGAAATGGCTCCTCATCTCTAACTATGGTAGCACTACCATGCTACCATATATATATATATATATATATATATATATATATATATATATATATATATATTAATTACAAAAAAACTATGTTGATGCATCAGTTAGGGTTGTTATTAAAGTGGCAAAAGTATGAAAATATGATATTAGGGTTTTCAACCCTAGCTCCACATTCCCCCCTAAGCAGCCAAAGGGGGCAAGGCAACACAAGCAACCATGGATGGCCTAAGATCTCTTAGGGTGGACAAGGCTCCAGGTCTGGATGGGATACATCTAAGAGTGCTGATGGAACTAGTAGAGGTGCTAACAGCACCCCTAATGAATGTATTCAACAACTCCCTATGGACAGAATGTGTGCCACTTGACTGGAGAATGGCACACATGGTATACATACATAAGAGTGGCCGCAGGGACAAGCCAGGACATTAAAGGCCAGTTAGCATCACATCCTTAGTGGGGAAATTGTTGGAGACCATCCTAAAGGAACGGTTGTGGAATTCATGCAAGAACATTGACTGGGGATGACTGACAACATGGATTCATCAACAGGAGGTCCTGCTGAACAAACCTGGTTGAATTCTTTGACTAGGTGACTAGGTCACTGGATAGGGTAAAGGCAGTTGATGTACTGTATCTGGAATTCAGCAAAGCCTTTGACTCAGTGCCACATGGCAGACTGATAAGCAAACTCTAGGGCATGGGGCAGGGCAAAAACTGGTTAGGTGGGTAGAAAGTTGGTTGGGAAATAGGAAACAAAGAGTGGTATTAGGGGGAAACACTCAACACCCCAGGCAGTTATCAGCATTGTCCCATAAGGCTTAGTCCTAGGACCTGCCTAGTCACCATATACATAGTAGATATAGTAGAAGGGGTGGACAGCAAGATAAGTCTGTTTGATGATGACACCAAAATTGGTACAGTGGTGGATTCTAAGGAGGAGAAAAGGGTGCTTCATAAGGATTTGGAGAAACTGGAGAGCTGGTAAGGAACATAGCAGCTGAGGTTCAATGCAGTACAGCTCAGTATAGCGGTATAGCGCAGATCACGCTTATTAACTCTGCAGCCGATATCCGACTGGTAGAAAACTTGAAGTATAGCACAGTGGTTTAAGGCTCTGAGCTGCAAATCCAGTGACATCCAGCAGACCAGACCTGGGTTTGAATCCCACAGCTTCCACTTGCATACTGTGTGACCCTGAGCAAGTCACTTAACTTCCTGTGCTCCCAGGTTGCACCTGTAAAAAGCTTTCAGCTTAGTGTGTCTCACCTGGTTAAATAACAAACAAACAAAAAATGCTAGGAAGTGCAAGGTCATGCACTTTGGGGCAAAGAACCCATGGAACACCTACCATAGGGGAGAGGTCACAGAGGAGGAAATGGATCTGGGGTGGTGGTCACAGGAATGTTTATCACTCAGAGCAGTGCAGGTTGGCAGTGGCCAAGGCCAACAAATGCTAGAGTGTACAGAGATCAGTGGAGTGTTTTAAAGGGGTGGTATACAGTAAAGGGCAGAATAACCACTGGAGTTGACTGGACCCAATGGTCAAACTCAGTAAAGGAAAAGAAAGTGATAGTAATGACAAGGGTGGGTGGAAACAATGGTGTAAACCATAAGCTGCACAAATGAGCAGATGAGATAGACCTTTTTGGCCTGTATCTGCTGGCTTTTTTTGTATATTCATGACCACAGACATACATCATTATGTAAGACAAACATACAACTCTTTCCACATGACACAAAAGACATCCATTATCATGGTCCAGTGCTTCTGTAGCTATGGATAGATGTGTAGACTTGCACACCACCTGGGAATTGCAGTAAACAATTCTTGTCGGATCACATTGTAAATTGTAAGTAAGGAATAACACATGACACGGTGTATGATAATGCTATATTACTGCATTGCCCAGGAGAGTTATGAGGTATTAGGTGCAGTCGAGTGCCATTAATGACATGTGAAGTGTAGTTTATGATTCCCTTAGGATCACTGTAAATTGTAGTAAAAAATACCAACAGCAGGGTGTGCAGCAATGCTAAATTGCTGCATCCCCACATGGGTTGTGAGACATGAGGTGCAGCCAGTTGCCTTCAACCACCTTGAAAGTGTGGTATATGATTGTGACAGGATCACATTATAAATTTTAAGTGAGCAATACTGCACAGCAGGATGTGTGGTAATGTTGAATTGCTGCATGTCCCAGGTGGTTGTGAGGCATGAGGTGCAGCCGACTACTTTCAACCATCTGGAAAGTGCAATATAAAGTTACCATAGGATCGCATATTAAATTGTAGGTAATAACATGGCAGTGTGTGTAGCAATGCTAAATGCTGCATGTTCCAGGTGGGTTGAGAGGCATGAGGCACAGCTGGGTGCCTTTAACCATCTTTGAAGTGTGCTATAATTTGCATAAGATCACATTATAAATTTTAAGTGAGCAATACCACACTGCAGGGTGTGTGGCAATGCTAAATTGCTGCATGCCCCAGGTGGGTTGCAAGGCATGAAGTGCAGCAGAGTGCCTTCAACCAGCTGGGAAGTGTGCTATAATATTCCCATTGTATAACATTGTAAATTGTAAATAAGTAATAACACAAAACAGGGTGTGTGGTAATGCTAAATTTCTGCATGCCCCAGTTGGGTTGTGAGGCACGATGTGCAAATGCTTCACTCAGGTGCAGAAGGCACTTATGCTGTCATGGAGGCACATGGCCCAAAGGGTCCTGCTTTTCAGTGCCAACATGAATGATTGCATGCAAGTGCCAAGTGCCTTCAGCCATCTGTGGAATGTCTTTCAATGACTAGAGAAGCACTGGACCATTTACCTTTGTTGACTGGGTAAGTGCACTAGACAAATCTTGCCTATTTTCAGGCATGACCTGAGGGGGATACAGATGAATGCCAACTGACCTTGAACCAGATTAAGCTGTTGGTGGTATTTTTAGTGAATGAGGGAAATTTGGCCAGAACACTGGGGAAATTCCCATACTCTGCCTGCAGGGGGACTGCTGCTCTTTTGTAGAGTGGTGGTCAGTTGCAGGATGGAGGGTGAGGAGGATGTACGTCTGGTGCAGTCTGAGGTTCTATCCCTGGCCTCGGCTGCTTCTTTGCCAAGGGATGCTGTTACTTGTGCCGAGAAAGCTTTGGTGCCATGTCCAGAGGAGATGTCTGCTATGATGCAGACAGAGCTTGTGCATGCACTGAGAGCTATGGAGGAATTACCTTGTCAGAAAACAGCTGGTCCGAGTGCTTCCTCTATGCATACTGTGCCGACCGGTATGGCTGTGAGTACTACAGAGGTGCCATCTGTTGCAAGTGGAGAGACAGCAGTGCAGTCCCTGCCTCTTCCAATGGAGCCCGTCTTGACATTTGCTGTCAAGGGAATGTCAGTGATCCAGCAGCCTGTGATGGAATCGATGACGACATCAGAGAGAATGTGGAAGTCTTTCTCCATTGCAGAGCCGGCCGTGGCGCCTGTTTCGACGAATGCTCGAAAGACGAGTCCTTGAGAAATGCGGGCTGGATTCAAACCCCACATGGGGCCAGGGTACCTGATTCGGCTTGGGAGTCTTTTTTGTCAGGGAGTACTCCTGTTCAAGGTACTGTACATCTTGGAAAGGGGTTGGGGGAGAAGCCTGTACTTTCCTCTATTGCTCGGTTGGGAGATTCAGTGGCTGAAACTTCTGTGGTGTGTACCCCTATTATTGTATTGGACCGATCTGACTTTACAGAGCACCGGGAACGTTCTCCTAGCCCACCCCCTTCCCCACTTCAGGAGAACAATAAGACTAGGCCCAGATATTCAGATTTATTCAAAAATAACAAAGTTGAGTAAATCCCTAGGCATAATGCTGTATGTCTTCAGTACAGAGGGGGTCTACAGGAGCACCCTGACAGGATTTATGTGGCTAAAACTCTGTAAAAAGGTTCTATGGAATTTCAAGCTGCTAATATTTTTGCTCTAATTAATATCGGGGGGGGGGGAGACACCTTTGATATCAGTTTTAGGACCTTTGCAGGGCTCGATCCTTTTTCGAAAAAATATGAATTGTATAAACATTGCCCTTATGGTCTCCTTTTTGGGCCACCCCCCTTACTAAACCTCTGTATAAATCAGTAGTTGTAATGTTTCAAAATGAGGGGGTGAATGTTGGGGATATTTATTACTGGATGGAAAAGAAATGTCAGATTATGGGGCCTCCTGAAGCTATCATTGATAGTGAAGATATTTGGAATGGTAGTTGGAGGTTTAAGGTCAAATTGCATTTAATTGGAAATGATGTGCAGAACATTCCCAATAGTTTTTTTGGGGGGGGAAGGATAGAGGGGTGGTTTTTTACCCAGGACAACCGAAGGCTTGCTACAAATGTGGTAGTCCTAGACGTCTTAGTAGCACTTGTGACAGGGTCAATTGTGCTTTATGTGGAGAATATGAACATCCCAGCTCCATTTATAGAAATGTATTTAAATGTAATCTTTGTAATGAGATTGGCCATGCTTATCATCAGTGTCCTTGGGCAGGCCAAAATCGAACTGTTGGACTTAACCAGGAGAATTTGGTCTCTGAGGCCCAAAAGAGATATTGGCCTGCCAGACCAGAACCTGGACCTGATGTCCCAGATGAGGCCTCTAGGTCCTCCTCTCCGGGCCCTACCCAGGCTGATTCATCTTCAGCAGGCCCCGCTACTTCTACTGCCTTCACTGTTTCCCCTGTTTCTAATACTTCCACCGTTTCAGTTATTGGCTAAGAGGGTGATGTGGGGCAGATGCCCCCCAGGTGGAAGCTGATTTTCTTCCTCAAATGAGGGTGACTAGATCCTCCCTGAAACCCAAGGTTTTAGTTGGCCTATTCCCACACAAAACCCTTTCAGGTGAATCAGGATCAAGAAGGGTGTTTTGATTCTGATGTCTCCTCCTTATCTGGTGTGGTTTCAGAAATGTAATGCTACGAAGATGCTCCTCGTAGTGTTCCAACTTCTAAGATAAAAGTAGGGAGGAAGAGAAAAAAAGATAAGGAGGAGGTTTGAAGGTTTTTTTTTTTTTTACATTTTCCTTATAACCTCACATATGGCTTCTTTTTGTCTGGTTTCCCTGAATGTATGTAGTATTAAGTCTTTTCGAAAGCAAATGGCTTTGTTTGGAGTTTTTTTGACACTGCCCATTTGATGCTTTACTTATTCAAGAGACCAGATTTACTTCCTTACAGGACATGGCCCAAGTTAAAAAAATTGGCCTTGGAGGCCTTCCTTTTGGTCCTTTGGGGAAGATGTAGCAGATGGTCTTGGGATTCTTTTTAAATCTCCCCACATTTGGGTTCAGAAGGTGGTAGACATTCTTCCAGGAAGAGCTTTGCTGCTAGATTGTGTTCATAAGGGTTTTTCTGTACGTATACAGTGGCGTGAAAAAGTATTTGCCCCCTTCCTGATTTTCTCTATTATTGCATATTTGTCACACTGGATGTTTTCAGGTCTTTAGAGAAAATGTAATATTAGATAAAGGGAACCTGAGTGAACAAATAACACTTGTTTTTTTTTTTTTAATTTCACTTATTTAATGAAAAAAAGTTAACCAACACCAACTGGCACTGTGTGAAAAAGTAATTGCCCCCTTACACTTAATAACTGGTTATGCCACATTTAGCTGCAATGACTGCAACCAAACACTTCCTATAATTCAATATCAGTCTTTCACATCGCTGTGGAGGAATTTTAACCCACTCTTCCTCGCAGAACTGCTTTAATTCAGTAACATTTGGTAGGTTTCGAGCATGAACTGCTCGTTTCAGGTCCTGCCACAGCATCTCTATTAGGTTTCAGTCTGGACTTTGACTAGACCACTCCAAAACTTTAATTTTACTTCTTTAGCCATTCTGATGTGGACTTGCTTTTGTGTTTTGGATCATTGTCTTGCTGCATGACCAACTACGCTTCAGCTTCAGCTGACGGAAGGATGACTGGACATTCTCCTTAAGAATTTTCTGGTACAGAGCAGAATTCATGGTTCCTTTAATTATGGCAAGTCATCCAGGTCCTTAGGCAGCAAAGCATCCCACACCATCACACTACCACCACCATGTTTGACTGTTGGTATGGTGTTCTTACTGTTGAATGCTGTGTTTGCTTTATCGCAGACATTATGGGATCCATGTTGTCCAAAAGTTCCACTTTGGACTCATCTGTCCATAGAACATTTTCCCAAAAGGCTTGTGGATCATCCAGGTGCTTCTTGGCAAATGAGAGACAAGCATTTATGTTTCTTGGTTAGCAGTGGTTTCCCTTGCTACTCTCACATGAAGCCCATTTTTGCCCAGTTTCTTTCTGATTGTGGAGTCATGAACACTGACCTTAGCTGAGGCAAGAGTAGCCTGCAGTTCTTTGGATGTTGTTTTAGGATCCTTTGAGACTTCTTGGATGATTTTACACTGTGCCCTTGGAGTAATTTTGGCGGGCCGCCTCCTGGGAAGGTTCACTACTGTTCCAAGTGTTCTCCATTTGGAGATTATGGCTCTTACTGTGGTTCGATGGAGTCCCAGAGCCTTAGAAATATCTTTGTAACCCTTTCCAGACTGATAGAGGGCAACAAATTTTTTCTGATCTTTTCAGGAACTTCCTTGATCATGGCATATGTGCTTGTTGAATCTTTGTGCTGGCAACGGACTCTGATGGTAAGGGCCAAAATAAGTGAGGTTTATATTGAGCAGGGCTGGCTGTAATCAAGCCTGGCTGTGTTCAATCAGCTGACTCTAATTATCCCTTTAATTGGGTTGATTTAACTAGGGGCAATTACTTTTCACACAGTGCCAGTTGGTGTTGGTTAACTTTTTTCATTAAATAAATGAAATAAGTAAAAAAAAAAAGTGTTATTTGTTCACTCAGGTTCCCTTTATCTAATATTATATTTTGTCTAAAGACCTGAAAACATCCAGTGTGACAAATATGCAATAATAGAGAAAATCAGGAAGGGGGCAAATACTTTTTCACGCCACTGTAATTAATACCTATGCCCCTCAAAGTAAGAAGGCTAGAATAGAATTGTTTACCCTTATTAAACCTTACATGAACTGTAGCTTAGATGTGAAAATATGGGAAAGTGTACAGCAAAAGGTACAGTATATTGTGATTCCCATGCATTACATAATATTATTTGTACTGAAGATTTGGTGGATGCATATAGGGCTTTGCATAAGGATGGAGGATTTACATATTGGCTTAGTGCATGTAGTACCTGTATCGATTATACTTTTATTTCTAGTAGGCTAAAGGTTCATGGTTTTTATTTAAAGTTTTGTGAATTTTCTGATCATTGTATTTTACAATGTGATATTCAATTTTCACATGTACCTCCCTCTTTCCCTGGGATGTCTAGGCGGTGGAAGCTTAATTCTGTTGTATTAGATGATCCTGAAGTTAAGACCAAAGTAGAACTGTTGTTTGAATTTCAAGGTTCTGCGGCTATCCTTTATGATTCCTGGTACTCCTGGTGGTGGGATACAAAAATGGATGTTCAACATTTGTTTTTTGATTTTGGGAAAACTAAAGGAAATAAAGACTATTTGGGGTACCTAGTTTTAAGGGATCAATGTTATAACCTCATATCCCTCCCTACTATAGCAGATTGTAGGATTAAAGCACAGTTGGATATTGTGAAGCAGAAAATGAGGGATTATCAGTATCAGTGTGCTGCTTTTGTATATGCTACTTTTAAATTTGGTACTACTAAATCTCCTTTTTCTGATCCATTTGAGGCATGTAAAACAAAATTGGCAAATAAAAAAATGACTTTTCTCTATGATAGCTCTGGTCATTTGCATACATCCCATGCCGAGATGCTGGATGTTATAGCGGAATGTATTCAGAATTCCCTGGGACAGGAGTTTGTCCCTCATATGGCCTGGGATTCATTGATAAATTGCTCATTGCCTGTATTATCTCCTGAAATTGCAGCTGATATTGCTGGTCCAGTTACTTTGTCTGAGGTATGGGAGGTTATTTCTCAGTTACGTTCAGGGGTGTCCCCAGGAGAGGATGGACTGACGAATGAGTTCTTTAAAACCTTTAAGGAATTAGTGGCTCTGCTTTTAGTGGAAGTTTTTAATGAATTTTTGATGGCTGTGGATGTTCCACATTGTTTTTCCTCAGCTATGGTGGTTTATATTTATAAAAATGGTGATAGACTGGATTTGGGGAACTGGAGGCCGATTAGCCTTTTGAACTCTGATTATAAAATCTTTTCACAGATTCTGTGCCATAGGTTGCAGAAGGCTGCATCCATTTTGATTCACCCTGTTCAAACACGTTCCATTCCTGGAAGAAATATTCAACAGAATCTCAGATTATTGAGGGATGTTTGTGAGTTTGGGAGGCAAAGGAATTTGTGGGGGTTTCTGATCACTTTAGACCAGAAAGCCTTCTGATAATGTGTCTCATTCCTTTTATTTAAAGTTTTATAGGTTCATGGTATTCCTTCATCCATGATTATGTGGATTCACATTTATATCAAAAGCTGCTACTATTCTTATAATGGGTGGTCTGATGGGTTCTCCAGTTTCCATAAAGAGGGGGGTCAGGCAGGGTTGTCCCATAAGTCCCCTATAGTATACATTTTGTTTGGACCCTATGATTAGAGTTATCCTGAATGATCCTTTGATTGTGGGTTTATCCCCCAGTCCTGAGGTTTTTCCTCAAAAAATTATGGCATATGCGGATGATATTTGTTTGTTGATTGCTTTTTGTTCAGGCTGGAGTGTATGCCTTAAGGGTATTAGATTCTTTTTCTGGGATTACTGGGGCAGGCTTTAACCACTAAAAAAGCAAGGCCCTGCAGCTTGGGGATGGGGACCCAGTACGCCAGTAAGTACTGTTCAGGTCTCTCCACATTTTATTAAGATTCTGGGTCTAAAGTTTGGAGAACAGAATATGGCACGGTGAAATTGGAAATAGGCTGCAAGTTGGAGAGGCAAAGGTTTCATACTGGAAGTCCTGGGGAATGGGGAAGAAGAAATGGGTTTGTATTATTAAGCAATTTCTCATCCCGTTTTTTTTGTATACTGCTCACATTTTTCCTTTACCTATTGACCTCGAGACTAGATTGTTTAGCTGTTTTTTTCCAGATGGTATGGGGTAGTAGGTTGAACCCAGTAAAACGGGATTTTCTTATCTTAAAGTTTCGATGGTGGATTGGGTATGTTAAATCCTGTTGTTTTTTTTCAACTTTTGTATTTTTCTTCCTTTCATAGGACAGTGGGACTTCCTACACATTGGACAGAGTGGACTTTGTGTTTGTTTCAATTTTTTTTCAAAATGGGAGGTAACCTTCCACGGTTCAGTGAGTCTCACAGGTTCCTGATTTTCCTCTTCCTATGTTAAAGAGAGTGAATGGGTGGAACCTTAGTAAACTTGAGATTACTTCCATGCAGAGATAATCTATTTATGGTCTTGTGATGGATAGACATCATGCTTTGCGGGTTGATTTTCCACGATGCCTCCCTACTAAACTTCAGTTGGCATTGAACATTCTTAAAGATGGTAACCGGATCCCTGATTATATCTGGGATGTTCAGTGGCTGTGCTTTCATGGGAAATTGGGGGTTAAAGGTAATTGGAAGCATAAGCCCGTATCAGACAGGTTGTGCTTGAGATTTTCCTGTGTTGGCATGGAAGAACCACAGGAACATTTTTTATTCTATGTCCATATATTAAACAGTTTTGAATTGATTTAGCCTTTAGCTGGCATTTGTCTCCTACAGCTTATTCAATATGAATGTTTGATACTGGGGATTATTCAGGTATTTATTCCAGGTATCATGCTAGTACAATAAATTTTATTTTTGCATATATTAAATATTATCTTTGCCAGGCAAGTTGTCAATTCTATTTACAGCATGTGAGTACTCCTAATGCAGTTTTGATTAATCAAATCACGGAAGCATTGAAGCAACTTAAAATGAAGGAATCAAGGGTATTTGACAGAGGGAAGTTTCAGTTTTTCTGGAAACGTTTTTTGGTTGTAGTGATTCTTTGATATTTTTTGTATGTTTTCCTTCTTATGTGACTCGACAGATTCTGTATTTGATTTCCTTTTATATTTTATCTGTTCTCCTTTTGTTTTGAATCTGATGTTATGTATTTTGCAATAAAAAATTCCCCTACTCATTTCAATAAGTGCCATGGGATCTTTAACATCCACCTGAACTTCCACCAATCCAGGCAGATGGGAGTTCGGTATAACATCTCATCCAAAAGACGGCACCTCAGAAGTGCAGCACCCCTCTCATGCTGCACTACAGTGTCAGAACTGGAATATTAACCCAAGCGCCAGATGTGGGAACTGAACCCACAGCCCTCTGATCTCCCAGCCTCAGAGGTGAGTGTGCTACCTACTGAGCCACTGACACTGCAATGAACCATGATGATAGATGTCTCCTGTGTCATGTGGAAAGCATGGCATGTTGTTTGTCTTACCTTATGATGGATGTCTGTAGTTGCTTGTTTTGCCTTGCCCCTTCGGCTGCTTGGGGGACATGCAGAGCTCGGGTTCAAAACTGTAGCATCATATTTTCATACTCCTGTCACTTTAATAGCAACTTTAACTGATGTAACAATGCAGTTTTTTTGCAAATAGAGAGAGAGAGACACACACATATTGGGCTCTGTGCACTGTGCTACATAAACTGAGTGCATTGGCATTGATATGCATGAATGCCACATTGCAGGGTCCTGTAGACCCCACATGGCATTCATGACAGGTGCAGAGTGCAGTTACACCCCCGATCCCATGGCTGTGTGGACAACAACATATCAGGGGAGGTCAGGGGGCATGCCAACACTATGCACCATGCACTACAATGTGTTGTGCCACCCATGGGTGTGTGGAAAAGGGTGTAGAGTATGCCAGGGAGAACCCTGCCATAAGTCCCCTATGCTCCTTGTCCACACTGACCGCCACCCTGTCCAGGTGGATAACCACCATCCCCCATCGGCAGGTCTCCATCACTGGTCTCCACTGGCTGCCCAGTGCCACCCAACCAAGCTTCCAGCTAGGCCCCATCCCCATGCAAGCTGTACAAATCCCCATGCACACATGTAGGGGCACTGGCCCAGGGATGCAGACAACCCTGACCCCAACCCCTTGCATTGTGCTGGGGTTCATTACCCCCAGCAGTATCAATACAACCCCAACCCTGTACCTGTTCCCCAGTGATGCTTCATGGGACAACCAGTGGCACTGCCCTTCCCACACCTCCATGGCCACTGGCTGTCTGATCTGCAGGGCATGCAGCCAATGCATGACCTGCCATGTAAGGGATCCACTGGGGAACCTGAGATGGGCATCTGATTAGATGCCAGCCTGGGTCCACAGCTCTTCCCCATGTGACCTGCACACTGGGGGTGTGGGCCAAAGGACAGGCAGCCAAAAGACATGAATGCCACCTGTTGTGCACCTGTCTGCAGGTGTGGCACTCCACAGGTGGGTTACATGCCTGTTGTGCAAATCTTCCACCCCATTGTGCATAGGGGCAACAGAGAGAGAATAAATTATGACAAAGTGTTGTATATGAGAAAATAATACAATTGAGGGGTTTAAACAGCCATAAAATCATGAGCCTGAAGGAATAGTATCCTTTATGAGCTTGTTCAACCCAGAGATAGTATTCTTTCCTCATATAGGACTTCCCATCTTTTATTTTATATATTACATTAGATTGGTCAGTTTTGCTTTTAAGAGAATGTGTACCATTTTTTTGTGTAGCTTCTATAGTGTATTTGCTTACGTTAGTGTTTTTGTAGTTATGTAGTGTTCTTCTAGTGTTTGTGTATACTATTGTTCTGTATTGAAAGATATTTAAGTGCTGCATTGTTTTGTCCCTTTAAGGTTTTATTGTGCAGTGGCTGTGTATATAAAATGGCTGGTATAACTGTTTTTTCCTTTAGTGTGTTTCAAAGCTGCAACAGGGAAGGCAGTAAGTGGAATGTCTAGTAAGTGTTTCTGGAGGCATATTTTACACAGCAAAATGGAGCACAGCATGTGAAATGTTTGGAGAGTGTTTCAGGAGGCCTGTTTTACACAGTTAGTGAAATGGAGCATGGCATGCCACTGTGCACAGATGTACCTTCATCTATGACATGACCATCACTGACATGAAGGTAAGTGTTTTAATTTTTATGTTTCGCTATCATCCTCAGAACCCAGAAATCCATCCCACCTCTTCTTTTGAACAGTTATTTTTCCCAGCCTCAATTGAGATCACTTGCCTATGACAAAATTATTGCTGCAAGAATAAAAAATAACTTTTCTTAATTGATTTTCACTTTTTGACTTCACAGGTTACCTCCACACAGATGTCTTGTGTATCTATCTCCTCCAGTCTTCCACCTCCATGCCACTGTCTGTGCAATCTTGTGCTTCCTCATAGCATGCCCATCACCAAAGTAGCAGCAGGATCAGTCTGAACCGGATACCTGTTTGCCTGCCTGCCTCCTTCAAACCTCCAGCTTCTCAAAGCCACTGACTGTGCCATGTTTTGCTTTCCTCCTTGGATGCCCCCTTACTAAAGAATTTCCAAGAGCAACCTGAATCTGATGTCTGACTACCTGCTAGCCTGCTACAGTCCTCTGCCTCCTCTGTGCCACTGCCTGTGCAATGCGCTTTTCTCTTAGCATTGCCATCACTAATGAAGTTGCAGAAGTAACCTGAATCTGATGCCTGACTGCCTGCCTCCTTCAGTCCCCTTCCTTCTCTGAGCCATTGCTTGTGCAATAGTGTGCTTTTTTATAGCATGCCCATCACTACAGAAGCTACAGAAACAACCTGAATCTGATGCCTGACTGCCTGCCTTCTCCACTTATCTGCCTCTTCTGTGCTACTGCCTGTGCTATGTTGTGCTTTCCTCATAGCAAAGTCATCATTAAAAAAGCTGCATTAGCAACCTGAACATGATAGCTGATTATCTGCCCACGACCTCCAGTCCTCCGCCTCCTTGAGTTACTCAAAGTAAACTCTGGAGGAGGAAGATAATTAAGATTCAACTGTGAAGTTATAGTGAACTTTGAAATCAAAGTTACTTCATGAAGTTCCTTGCAAAGGTGGGTGTGTAAAGTGAGTGAGACAAACAGCAACTTTGAGAAGCTCTACAAAGTGCAAAGCATTCAGCTTTGTAAGCAGTTTGCCGGTGAAGTTTTAATTCACTGCACTAACCAGCAAACTTGTTGAATTAGGGACAGATATGTGTTTTTCTGAAATTCTACCTATTCCTTGAGCTACTGAGTATCAGACCAGAAAGATTAAAACCATAAATGAATGGTTGTGTAAATGATGTCTGAGACAGGATCTGTCTTGTATTACTCATTGGAAGAAATTTGGTAATAGATAAGAACTCTTTTGCTGGGATGGATTACATTTAAGTCATAGGGGTAGTACTTGGAAAGTGTATTGTAGACAAAATCTCATCCCATTTAAACTGACTGAATAGGGGGAGAAAATAAAGATGTTCCCTCCTCTAAAAACAAAATAAAATTAATCATAATTCAAACCACAAATATCCTCACATTAAAACTCAATTGAAATATACGTATTTCAATGCTAGATGTCTCAACCACAAGCTGGATGAATTAAAAATCAGAGCCATACAAGACAACATTGATATCATCTCCATATCAGAAATGTGGGATGACAACAAAATGTCATGGGACATTCATATTCCAGGTTGTAGCCTATACAAACTCAGTTGATCCTTTAGAAAAGGAGGTGGTAGTGTCTTACTTATTAATAGTAACATAAAAACCACTGAGATTTCAGAAAAAAATCTGCACTCATGATTTTGAAGCAGAGATCATCTGGGTTAAATTGTTTCCCTCTAATTCACAACCACTTGTTACTGATAGCTGTTACAGACCTCCAGACTCCACCCCTGACTACTTTGATGCAGTCTTGATGGAAATTGAAAATGGGTATACCCGCCCGACAGCAACACCAACACAGTGACCTTCATCACTGTCGACAAACTCTATAGTTCATCAATAGGTCACTGTGTTGGTGCACCTAAGGCAGGGGCACACTGTCTCCTGGTCCTGCACCCCTCCCTGTAATGAACTTTGACTTAGCATATCGTAACTCCAACTAGAGGGGACAGGATCCTTGACTTAGTATTTATTTATTTGCTTTTGTTTATCGGGTGAGTGCACTAGACAAACTAAGTGCCTATTTTCTGGCGTGACTCAGGAGGGTTACAATGGAACAATTCATGAACATCAGGCATACAGGCATAAACAGGGTTAACATACATTAGGTTCAAGACATGATAAATCATACTGAATAGGGTACATAGATTAGGCACTTTGTAACATATTAATAAGTATTAGCTAAATGGGCCACCTGATCTTATAAATGTTAATATTAACTCACCAATTGCAGCAGTGATCACAGTTCTGTTTCATTCAGTTTACAAATGTTTAGATCAACAAAACTGTATTTATAAGATAAATCTGATTTAACAAATCTCAAGGAAGACCACCAGGTGGAGCTCTATAGAGACAAGAACACATCCTACTGCCATCCCAGCTTCCAGACCTGCTAATCCCATCATTTTTGCAAGTATACTGTGCAGGAATATCTGAGGCAGATTTAATCCACATTTGGACCAATTCTGCTGAGGATTGCAGGAATGTTATCGACTGAAAAATTATAACCACAGCCGGGATGCATTGTTCTACTGGGCCTCCCAGGAGAGAACAGCATGGCTTCACAAAATGAGGCTGAGAAACAGGAGCAGATGGACAGAATAGAACAGATGCTTATTAAAATTCTTGGATGTTAATGACTATAAAACAGAAAACAGCATTGCACACTGAACAAATTGGACAATTACAGTATAAAACTATAAATAATGAATATCGAAGCCTGAACAGTGAGCAATAACATGAGCCAGAGAACACTTTGAGAGCAGAGCAGGTATTTACAACAAATGCATCTGAAAATTGATGACACGTAAAACAGAGTCAGATAAAATAATTTTGCTTTCATGGGTCTCCTATCCCAGAAAAATCAGAACTCAGGGATTGCATTATGCTCCTACAACATATCCTGCCTGCCATCCTCAAGATCCCTGATGGTCATTTTGAACTAGAATGTGCACACGCTCACTAGCACCCATGCCTAGACCTGCAGACAATCTAAGACCTATAATTGTCAGGTTTCTATGCTTTCAGTATAAGTTATTTATTCTAAAAAGCAATAGATCTGGGTTCCTGGAGTGGCAGAACTGCAAAATTATGATTTTTCTGATTACTCAAAAGATCTGACTGCCCACCAGAGAGCTTTACAGAATCAAGAAATGCTCACCACCGGGCTGGGATAAGTTTTTCCCTAAGATGCCTCAGGTGCTCAGAATAATGCACAAAGGGGCTGTTCAATACCCTGAATCAGCCATGGCTTATATATCTAAAACTTGGCTGAAAGCTGCTACTGCCACCAGGGCACAAACCCAGACAATCTGAAGCACCACCACCATATCCAGAGGACGTGAAAGTAACACTGCACTCAGCCCCAGAATCCCAGAGTGCACAAACTCCCTGCTGCCTACAGGCCACCATTGACGACCTTTGGATGATGCCCTTGAAAAGTAAGAGGAAGATAAAGCACTCAGAGGCTTGGTGAAGCTCTCCATGCAGGGAAAAGTCCCAAAGCCACAGTCACAGTGGCTACTCTGAACACCAAGCTGAAATACACCCATCGGTGGTAACCAAAAATCAATATACTCCTCTTCAAGCGGTATCGGACAGTGAGGACTATCATAACTCTCCAGCACCATTTGATACCCATAAAAAAGACCCCTTCTTACCAGACTAGGTGACTGGTTCCTCTACACATGCTCGCCAACAAGAGAAATCAAGTGGACTGAGATATTCCTAAGGACTGTAATAACTTGATCTTCCAGATGACAGCAGCCTCAGCTGCGGATCTGCTCAAGCAGCACTCCTGGATTGAGGCACCATAGTTTTTTTTTATTATTATGTATTAACTCACCTTGCTGCTGCACACTCTGGCTTGAGGCATCCAGCCACTGGCTATGCCTGCTCAGAGAGCTGGGTAGCTCGAACTGCACCCAGGAGGATCTGGGACGGCCAACTTGCCATCCTGCTGGAGGGCTCCCCTCTGCCTCTATCAGCCAGGAGAGCCCCGGACCCTCCCCAACAGGACTCCGCCAAAGTTCTCCAGGTGGAACAGAGTGCGGTCATCAAGCTGCATGGTCATGCCCAGCCATTTTCCTCTTTACTTGGCCCCTTGGAGAGTGGATGTGCAATGACATACAGGCTCAATGTGCTGATGTCCGCTGTGCTCCCCCTCTACTGTATCCAATGCCTGCAGTGCCCCAGGCATCCCCAGGAGCTGCTACACCACGGTGAAGATTCCCAGACCACCCCAGGACTAGGACAGCAGTCTGCAGATGCTCAATCCCAGTCCTCCCCTGCCGATCCCTGATGGCCGGGCTCATTCTCAAACTCAGGTCGCTGGCATGGCATGAGGTATGGCATCCAGTGCCTCAACCCTCGCACCACTGGGCCAGTCCAGGCACCATAGTTTTGAAAATAAGGACACGATTTCAGTCCTCAATATGAGGACAGTTTTTTGAGGTATTTTGATCGGCTGTTACCCTAACTATAGCTTGACTAAGGGTTTAAGAAAATAGATAGGATTTGTCAAAATGTTGTACTTGCTAGATACTTCCCATCATGCTTTCCCAGTAAATGGTTAAGCTATAGGTCCCAATCCAAAATACGGAAACTTATTGATTGCATGGGACAGCTAGTTACCGGTAGATGCGACAGGGACAAAGTGTATTTGGACAATGGCAGAATTTTAAGAGATATTTATCGGGAAAGAGGGGCATGCACTTAGCTGTATATTTCAGAGGTATAGAGCCCTTTCTCCCCCACTTTGAGTAGCAGGCTCTGTTGAAGAAAAGAGCGGTTACTTACCCCCCCCCCCGCAATCTGCCTATCCCCAGGATCATGCTGGCTAGGATCGAAATGTGCCCTCAGGCTTTATAATAACTCTGAACATCATGACAGATGTCACTGTATTGCTGCATAGCACATTTGTAAAAGGAAATACAGTGCTGTCGGCAATCGAGCTATGCCCTTCCATATTACAGTCTTCCAACTGAGCTGTAGCATGCTGGGAATAATCTATAGAAGATGCGCCTGGTTGAAAACTATCACATGGTAAGGAAAGTGTATGGATGCAGTGGGTTACAGCAGGAAGCCCTCAAAGGTATGATGGTGGGATTCTGTTGCCACTACAGAGCCTTTCGTGCCTCAAGAACAGCATCACAGTAACACGTTGGCACTAAGGTATATGTCAGGCCCATGTTGCACAGCATGCATTTGCAGTCTCATGCCACAAAAGGGTGTAATTACAGCCCTTCACCACACATTGCATGCACGTTCACAGAGCAATCCTCAGTATCTTGATGCTTGTTCATAATGGATCACCTGCAAGTTTTGTGAGGAGTTCATACCCCCACAGTGGTAAGTGAACGCACATGCTGTTTCACCCTACACTATCTTGTCAACTCAGCAATAAAACAACAGAGATCCATTCCAAACTTTAAGGTAAACACACACTGGGAAAAGGTCAATTTGGGGCAAACATTGCAGCAATCTTGGGCTATGTGTACCAAAAGTTGTAATCTACTGCCACCTAATGTTCAAAGTCTGCAACTGCTCCTAAGTGCAAAGTGATGATAGACACACTTGAATGTTTGGAAGTGGGGTGCTTGAAGGTATTATGGGGAGACCTCCTCAGGAAGGACTTGACTAACACGTTTAAATGGTACAAACATCTTTATCTGTGCCTAGTAGTTTAAATACTTTAGCTTTGCATTGATGTTATATTGGTCTTGTCTTCTATATAGTGCCTTCCAAGCCTTTTTGTTGCTGATTTAGGTATGAATAAGGGAGACAAAAAAAACACAACCTTGACCATAGAAGCAATGCGGGGGCAGCCAGGTGTGTTACCTTGCATACCATACCCACTCCCTCTCTCTTCAACCCCCACTATGAGATAAAGAGAAGCCCAGGGTAATAATTACCCAGCTGCTCTCCTAATCTTGGCAAAAGTGCACCAGTTACCAACCAGTTGTCATTAGTATTTAGGCTAATGACTGGTATTACTGTTATGGTTAATGGGTATCAGTTTTTATTAATTTGTTTCAGTACTGTGTATGTTGCATTTGAAGTGAGACCTGTTAAAAGTATGGCATATGTCACTCCACCTACCCTAATCACTGTCCTATTAATACTGATCTGTAGCAAATGTCAGCACCGACAACAGTATAAGGTAAAACTTTCATGTGAAAACGGATTCCAATCAATAGTGAAAAATGGCAGAAGTTACCTGTCATATCTGGAATGTGCGGGGACTAAACTCCCCTATCAAATGGAAACAGGTACTGACACACCTGTAGAAATTAAAATCCCAAGTGGTACTACTGCAAGAAACCAAGATCATAAAGGGGAAAACCCAAAAACTAAGAAGGGGATGTGTGGGTATAGAGGTACATAGTGGCCAACACAAAAAAAGAGAGGGGTTTCTATATTAATCCACAATTATTTGCACTGGACTCTCCAAAAGTCACAGCATGACTCATATGGCAGATGGGTATTAGCCCAATTCAGCACGCCACAAGGCCCTCTGGCCATACTAAATATATATGCACCCAATGAAGACTCCCTGCAGTTCTTTCACTCCCTGGCCACCCAAATGCTCACCATAGTGAATCAACATATTCTCACACTCATTGGGGGTGATTTTAATCTGGCATTAGTGTATGTAGTCTGACTATGTTAGCCTTTAAGCACTCTCTTCATTATTATTTGAAGAGTAAGAACATAGAAGGGTACTAATTTATTAATTTATTAATTTAATGTTAAGGCAAGCCAAATGGACTTTGGTCTTTAAAGAGCTCAGGACAACCTATGAAACCTATGAAATTAGACCCTACTATGGATTGCAGTCCTTGCAAGGTAGAACCCCATATCCAAGCCCTACACGCCGTACTGTTCTGGGTGCACAAGCAAGATCTTACATGAAACATAGAGGTAGACAACAGATAAGGACATCAAGGCCCATCCAGTCTGCCCATTTCTTTTCTACCTTATGAATGTGCCATAAGGCCTTTGCTCTGTCAATGGGCTATCTATTCATACTCATCTGTATTGCTCCTTATTCCTGGCCCATGCCTGTTTGAAGCATTGCACTGTATTCATATCCACCACTTCCTGAGGTAGTCCGCTCCATGCATCCACCGCTTTTCTGTGACAAAGAACTTCCTCACATTATCCTTAATTGGCCTCCTCTAATCTCATGCTGTGTCCTCTTGTCCTGCTATTTTTCATATATTGAAACATGTTAGACTCTTTCACCTTGTTAATGCCCTTAAGGTGTTTGAATGTTTCAATCATATCACCTATCTCCCTCCTTTGCTCTAGGGTACACATACTGAGTTCAGTTAATCTGTCCTCATATGTTTTCTGATGCAATCCCTGCACCATTTTGGTTGCCTTTTCTGGACTGCCTCATTTTGGTTAATGTCGTTGTGAAGGTGTGGCCTCCAGTACTGCACGCAGTAGTCTGGATGGGGCCTAACCAGTGTCTTGTAAAGAGGATTATTACCTCCTCTTCTGACTTGTGATACCTCTACTAATACACCCCAACATCCCTCTAGCCTCACCTACTGCTTCATAGGTCTGCTTGGATGATTTCAGGTCATTGATGACAATGACGCCCAAGTCTCTTTTTTCCTTGTGACTGCCAGCAACTCCTCCTAGCCTATGGACATATGGAGACAACATTGTCCAAGGATAAAAGACTATACCTATCAGTTCCCGTCTCTGGATCCTTAAGTCACATAGACATGTGGATCACCTCCACTGACCTCACCCCCTACTGTAACAGCAGTTCACATCCCTACTTGATCATAATATCCGATCATTCCCCTGTGCAATTAGACCTCCTAATGGGAAGCACCCCAGAAAAATCCACAAACTGGAGACTCAACTCCACTTTGCTTTTAGACCCCAGTTTTAAGCCATGGATGCAGGATGTTACCCAGCAGTATTTCACTAACAATGATAATCATTCCACCTCCACAACCACCTTGTGGAAAGCATTTAAGGCCAGGATTTGAGGTGAGGTAATAGGCTATGCAGCCAAAAGACAATAAGAGAGGGAAAAACACAGGAAAGATCTAAAAGGCACTGTTAAGCATAAAAAACCTCTACTAAAAGCTACCCCATCTGGACCAGTAAAGCAATCACCCCTACAAACAGAGATTGTGGCACTTAGGCAAGAAATCAATACACTTACTACAAGAAAAGCTGAACTAGCCATCCTACATCTTAAACATAAATATTGGGACACTGGAGAAAAAAACAGTAACCTACTAGCCTACAGGCTAAAAAAACAACAATCAGAAAGGCATATCCTCTCACTAAGCTCTAAGAATGGTATGCAAAGTACTGACCCTGAAGAAATAAATGCCATTATGGCTGATTTTACCAGTCAATATATACTACTTCTACATCTCCTTCCTTCCAACAAATAGCAGACTTTTGGACAAACTCCCCTGCCTAAGTTAACCCAAACTCAGAGCTTAACCCTGATGAACCAATCACAGCCTCAGAAATAGAAACTGCAATAAAAATATTAAAACAAAAAAGCACCAGTAAATGACAGGATACCTACTGACCTTTACCAACTTATAATTCCACAAATCTGCCCTATACTTGAATGCCTCTTCACAGACCTGCCTAAATCCAAAACCTCCCCTACCTACATGTCAGTAGCCACAATTACAGTGCTGCCTAAACTTGGTAAAGACGCCCAATACCCAGCCAGTTACAGGGCCATTTTGCTAATTACTGGAGATGGCAAAATATATGCAAAGGAGCTTGTAACAAGACTAGAAAACCCACTACTTCAGTTGATCCACCCCGCACAGGCAGGGTTTGTCAAAGGCAGACTAAGAGCAGACCACATTTGAACACTCACATATGTGATGTCCTCTGCTGCCAAATGCCCCTTTCCCTCAGTGGCAGTCACGATAGACTTTGAGAAAGCCTTCCATACCGTTGAGTGAAAATTCCTGTACACAACCCTGGCACATTTGGGCATAGACCCATACTATAGATCCGCACTGCAAGCTGTGTACTTGGTCCCGAAACCACAAATTTTATCTAATTCAAACTTATCTGACCCCCATTTCATTATTAAGAGGCACAAGGCAGGGATGACCATTATCCTCTTTGGTATGTGTCCTGGATATTGAGCCACTTGCAGTAGCAATACAACAACACTCTATAATTAAAGGTATACCAATTATTGACTAAATGTGTAAAACTCTTCTTTATGCAGACGACCTGCTAGTTCTCTTAGACCAAGCTGAGCAAACTCTTTCCCCACTACTGGAAACTCTAAACAACTTCTCAAACCTTTCAGGCCTCAGAATTAACCATACCAAATCAGAAATCCTTCCACTGAACAAAACAGCCACTCAACAACAATTCTCATCTTGCCGCTTACGGTGGACCCCGGAGTGTATAACCTACCTAGGCATAAAAATTACCACAAACAACCCACACATATGTGACCTGAACTTCCTAAACCTATTACCAAAAATCAAACTAGAACTGGATAGATGAAAATCACTACGGTTATCCATGGTAGGCAAAGTGGAAATTATCAAAATTATCACGGTCCCAAAAATCTTTCACTTGATCTCCATATACTTACCCACATACCAACTAAATGGTTTGACCAAATAAATTCCCTAATTAGCAGACTTCTTTGGGATGGGCAGAAAGCAACATATAATTAAAAATAAACTAAGAATGACCCGGTGGTGCTGAGGGCTGAGGCGCTGGTGCCTTATCTTGCACTACGCCAGTAACACGTGTTCAGAAATGAGCATGGGCCACCTGGGGTTGGCAGGAATGGAGAATGATTCAGTGTCCAATGGACTGCTCTCCATCTCTGGGAAGGGTGGAGTTTGGCAGCCGGTGCATGCCTGACCCTTGGTGGAGGCTGGGGTTTGGCACCACGGAGCCTCTATAGCATGGTTGGCGGTGCCCAGCAGACGCTTGACAGGATTGGGTGCAGGAGCATGCGCAAGCCTCTCACAAGTGTCACTGCACACTGCGCAACAGTGGGGCACAAAGAAAATCCAGGAAAAAACAGCTCCTGGCAGATGAGGGGGGAGCTCGCAGGCCCCACACCTGGCCAGCCATGGTGCAAGTTACTGATCCAGATTTGGTAGGGGGAGGGGCCTCCTGACCCCAGCAGGGTGGTAAAACCCGGAACAAGTGCCAGATGGTGGATGTCAGGGTGATGGGGCTGGGGCTCCCAGAATGTGAGGCCAGTGAGCAGAGGAGTATAAACAATAATGAAAAAATAAAAATAAACTAAGAACCAGCTGGAAGGTAGCGGGCTGGAACCTCCCATGCTTCAAAGGATATTGGTGTGTACTCGCAATGCACAGTCCTTGAGATGATTTCCACTGGATGGTCACCCTCCCTATGGACTCACATTGAGATAGCAATGTGTGACCAAATAAACCCTATTTCCTATCTCAGTGCCACTTCTTGTCCCATCCTTGCACTCTGGTAACAGTGAAGACATCATACTCGGCCTGGTGTCAAATGAGTAAATGGCTATACTTACCCCTTCAACACATCCCTCCACCCCATTATGGCAGAACATTATTATAAAGATAGAAGGAAGCCAGTATACTGGCAAGAATGTGTTAAGGGCATATGCACCATTTCTGACTTGTTATCCCTACATACCACCACACTGGACTCTTTTCAATCACTTAAAACTCGCTTTGGACTCCCTTATCTGGCCTTTGGAAGTACCTCTAAATCTGTAGCTCCCTTTGGAAAATTATTAACTAAATGAGCCAGTCCTCCCTCTCCTGATGTACCTATCTCACTGGACCAAACCTTACAAGGTAGAGCAGGTCCATATATTCACATATCAGAGAGGCAATCCCCAATCAGACAATTTCATCCAGAGCTTATTGGACCACAACTTTGCAAGTTCCCATCTCTGAGGAGCAATGGTCAAAGTGCTGGCATACAGCCCATGAATCACTTAAAGACCCCAGGAGTCAACTTATACAAAATAAAATCCTGCACCGTTGGTACTGGACACCTGAAATGCTATATAAGGCCAAAGTCACCCCCACACACACACCTGTGCTGGAGATGCTTTCAACCATACAGAGATCTGACTCACGTCCTATGGCATTGCTCATTGGTCCAAAGGTTCTGGTCACAAGTAGCTAGCGTCATGGCTACTATCATACGAACACCAGTTCCAGCTAACCCTGGCTTCCGGCACATAGGACTACGCAAAGGTCAACCCATTCTTTCAAAAATACACCACTCTCTTCTCATTCAATCTAGCATTGTAGCCAAAATACTTCTGTTACAAAAATGGAGGACCACCAACATTCCAACTATACACAAATACTTTTCCAACTCCTCCCAGCTAGTTACATATAATAAGCTCTCATGCATATCTAATAACACACTGCGATTCATATGAGTATTTGGGAACCCCTTTATCAGTACCTAAGCAGGAGGACTCCCACCTCACAGGGCCACACAGGCAACCTTCTCTGGCAGGGCATAGGTTAACAGTGCCCATGCCCTGGTACCACTAAGGCTGTTTCAAGGATTAGATATAGGTTAAGAGCTGCCATATTACCACACCCCACCAAATTCTTCAAGTGCATGAGATATTAGACAATTGCATATACCAAAGGCCCGATTCCAAGTCGTGTTACGCATGTCACAAGGCTACTTACTCCAAACCCAATGGTGCAAGTCACACCTTGTGACATGCGTTATGCTGATGGGGATTTCAGAAGGTGGCCAGCGCTATGGCACAGGCGGACTCCATCCAAGGGGGCATCCTATGGCCATAGCCCCTATGCCATGGTGGAAGGGGGATTACAGCAGTAACTGCACCCTATTCTGAGAGGGCGGCTGCCGTAACCCAGTTATGCAACTCCGAGACACACTGCAGCACCTTGGGGATAGATCAGCTGTTAGCTGGGAGATCCATCCTGGCCAAACGGTGGTTGCCCCCCTGTAGTGATGCAACCCACACACAGCTGTGCTCCAAAGACCCCCAACACTTAGTAGTTCCCCACTGCACACTGGGTGCCACCCATTGGCACCCAGGTCCATTTTTATGTAGGTGCCCCTGCGCCTATGCCACACTGTCGACCTCCCACCATGGCCCAGAGGCATGGGGCTTGTTTCAGGGCTGGGGCTTGGGGCTGTTCCCAATATCAGTGGCTTGTGGCACCCAGGTCCATTGGCGCCATTCCCATGCACAACCCTGCAGCTGCTGCAAGTTGCAGGGCATAAGTGCTGGGACCTACCGTTCTGGAATAGGCACAGGGTCCCTAGCATAGCTAGCTGAATGTTGCAACTCGTGATATGCCTGTGGAGTTGCGTATATCTGTCTTGGAATCAGGCCCCAAGTGTTTTTCTTTTCTTATCCTTTTTCTTATCTTTATTGTCTGCTTATTTGTTTATGGATAACAACAGCCTTGAACAAGTGCCTTCTGCTACACAATTGACTCATCACTGTCCCTACTGGCAATAATTTCTCTAAACCCGACCAATGTGCACTGTGTCAGGCCTCTAATCCTACTCGCCTATGACAGTTCTTAAGTAAATATTAACATATAAATACTTAATAAGATAGTTTAAGCTATAGAATATCCTGTTTGTTGCTATACTACCTTATTTGGCAGACAGTTGACAGGCAGATCGAGCTCAGAGTACCCAAATAATACCCTTTCCTAACAACCTGGCCAAGGCACAAAGGTGCCTATAAGGCGAGGATGCCCAGATAGAGTTCCTATCCAGCAGGGTATATGAACAAATTTAAGTTTGAAAGGCACTCAAACAGATACAGATGAACCCTGGGTAATTTTTTTTGTTGCAATAGATATGCTGATAAGTAGGTACAGCATGTAAATGATTCTTTATAATAATGATAGGCCTCAGTCACTTCTGCCTTGCATGTAACAGCTTAGCAACACAAATGTAATACAATTGTAATACAACTGTTTTGTTTCTGTTTATTGAGCTGTGTGTTGTATGTTTATGTTTGAAAGCTCACTAAAATTATTAACTTCAAAACACAAATCTCAAAGAGGAACTAAATTTAATTTGCTGGGATACCGCTTTCGAAAGACTGAATACAACGAATGCTGGAATTACTTTAAAAGTGCCTTACTCTGTCTCAGGGACAAGTATGTACATACCAGGGGAAAAAAATCAACATACTAGACAGCACTCTAAATGGCTAAATAAACCAATACAAAGAGTTCTCAAATTGAAAGACAAAAAATATTGGTCTTACTTAAAATCCAAAAACATCTATAATTGGGCTGCTTACCTATCTACACAGAAGAAATGTAAAACTAAAATAAGAATAGCTAAAGCTAATTGGGACAACAACCTTGCAAGAACAGTTAATAAAAATAATGGAAAACAATTCTACTACTACATAAATTCTCAAAAAAAAAACTATTAGCCAGGTGGGGCCCATATTGATTAATGACTCTTTAATCCATGACCAAAAAGCCATGGCAAATCTGTTTAATACAAAATTCTGTGATTTTTAGTACCGATCAGCAGAATGTTACAAAGCTCTAGCCCTGGTGATTTTAATCAGATCACTTTTACTTTAGATCACATTTATACAACATTTATAGCTCAAAAGATAAGACAAGCTTTGTCCCTTCATTACTTCCAGACACTTATTATATCTTTTGTCCAATTGTTTGGCTTTTCCATTGAAAACAATATTTGAGGGATGCTTATTGTACAGCTATGTCCCAGAAGACTGGAAACATGCCCATGTCATTCCCATCTATAAAAATGGCCCAAAATCTTCATGGAAAAATTATAGACCCATCAGTCTTACCTCATCTGTCTGCAAAGTTCTAGAAAGTCTAATTAAAGACATCATTACGCCAATCTTGGATAGACATGATCCTGAACAGCACAGGTTTAAGCAAGGCAGAGGCTGCTTAACCAACCTCATATGTTTTTATGAGGCTGTTAGTTCTGAGCTTGATAGGAAAATCCCATATGATGATATCTTCATAGACTTTAGTAAAGCCTTTAATGTTATGCCTCACTAAGGCATTAAAGGTCAAATTACTACATCTTAATATAAATAAATCTGTCACCAACTGGATATGTAATTGGCTAAATAGTAGAACTCAAAGTGTACTAATCAATGTTGAACTTTCTGAAATAGGTCTTGTAACAAGTGAGGTGCCTCAGGGCTCAGTTTTGGGCCCCTGCCTTTTCCTTGGCTTTCATCTCAGATATGACAAGCACTTGCATCTCCATAGCCACTAAATATACAGATGATGTTAAAATCGGCAACCCCTGTGCTACCCCCAACCAGGCTGAAACCATGCAGTGAGATTTAAATAAGATCTTTAATTTGGTAACTAAATGGGGCATGAAACTCAATAATAAAAAATGTAAAGTAATGCACTTGGGACCCCAGAACCCCAATACTTTGAACTCTCAGAGAAATACCACCTTACTGGTTACCACTGATGAAAAAGATCTAGGAATTATTATTTCTAACAACTTGGGGCATTTGAATCAAGTTAATAAGGTTATCAGTAAAGTTATTTGTCTGTCCAACATAATATCAAATCCTGTGATCTCAATATCATGATGCATTTGTTTCGGGTCTTATGTAAGACCCCTTTAGAATAGGCTTCCCAGTTGTGGTGCCCATATAAGAAATCTAATTGCACCCAATTAGAGAAAGTGCAAAGGAAATATACTAAACATATACATGGCTTATATTATACTTCGTATAACAACAGACTTATCTCCCTTAATCTAATGTCACTGGAAACTCGTCGATTGAGGGGTGATTTGCTATTCTTATTTTACATTATCAGTGATCCGTATTTGATGGCTGAACTTGGTTTAGCATTTAAAGGCAACAAGTATGATACTAGAGGGCATCCCTTGCAATTGGCTGGTAAACATTTTCATTATAAAATAGAAAATTCTTCTTTGCTTTGGGTTATTCAACATTGGAACAAATTGGCCCTAGAAGTCATCACCAGTAAGACAAAACAAGAATTTAGAAAATGCCTTGATGTGTTCTTACTCACAGAAGTGACAATTAATTGCTACTAATTTAGTTATATTTTGATAGTATAGGAGCACCCTGTGTTTACAGCTTCCTTGCTCCTCATCTTCCTTAGTATGATCCTTAGTATCTCTATCTCCATTCTGTATCTGTCTTTCTTATAGGTAGACTCCCAAACTGGCAAAGTATTCTGGGCTGGGTCTCACCAGTGATCTAGAGTGGTAGTATTACCTGTTTCCTCCTGCTAGCAAAGACCCTTTTAGTACAACCCAGTATTCAGGTTGCCTTGCCTGTAGGTCATGTTATATCAGCTAACTTGTCTTGAGAGTCACTACGATGATTCCTAGGTCATGTTCCTCTGAAATGGTGGCCAGTTGAACCCTCCTATCCATTATTCATTCCTGGGTTTTTGTTTCTTTGTGTCCAGCACCTTGCAATTTTGGCATTGAATTTAAACAGCCAGACCATGTACCACCTCACAAATCTTTTCTGGTCCCTTCACGCTCCCTTATCTCCTCCTCCTCACTGTCTACCCTACTACAGAGCTTATGGACATCTGCAAAGAGACACATCTTGCCCTCTATCCTTTCTCTTATGGAGTTGCTGAACATATGGAAAAGCACTGGTCCCTGCACTGAATTCTTTAATACTCCACTCATGACCTCCCTTCCCTTTATTTAACCCTGTTTACTACCACTACCTGAAGTTACTCTGTTATGTTATTCATAAGTGACATCCTAAGTTTATTTGACACTTGTAGCATTTACATGTATGCTGCCAACACCATACTTTTATTCGTCTGGGCCAGCTCATCCTTCATCATACAGAACCTAAACCTTCAGACTACAGAAATGCCCCAAACAGCTGTAGCTTTGGCTAGAAGCAGGGACATCCTGGACTTCCTGCAGGGGGTGTTTCACAGGCAACTACTCAGGAAGCTTGCTCCTGGTGTGACAATACTGAACCTGGTGCTCACTAACATGAACAGCGTTGCAGTCATCAAGGTGGGAGGTCATCTGGTGACCAGTGATCAGTGTACAGTGTGGTTCATCATAAGGATGGCAGTGGAATTGAACCACACAAGGCTGAGGGTCCTGGACTTCAGCAGGGCAGATTTAAAATGGGAGGCATATTAGGTGAAATAGAGAAGGCAGAAAGCAGTAAGGAGTGCAAAGGTACAAACTGAGGTAAGAATAGCCCACGGTAACGGAAGGGTACAAACATTTTTAGGTATAATGAAAACAGAAAGACCAAGGGAGTGACTGTAAGGTTAATAAAGGAAGGAAGACTTTGCAAATGAGTATCAGGTTAAGGCAGATATCCTAAACAAACACTTTGGTTTGGCAGTCACAGAGGAAGGGAATGTGAGGGACCACATAAAAGCAACAGGAGCACTCTATAGATGGAGGGAGACACTACTCCTTTTTCTTTTTTTAACTTTAATATGCTTTATTGCATTTATAAAAATACATAACAGAGCAACATTCAATATAGACACAACAACAACAAACATGCAAGAAAAAAGGATAGTTACTGCAAAAATCCTCCTCCCCTCCCCACCCACCTTTCAAACCCTCAGGCAGAGTAAAGATGTGTGAAGTCAGTATAGCGCAGTGGTCTAAGGCTCTGAGCTGCAAATCTGGTGACAGCCCGCAGACCAGACCTGGGTTTGAATCCCACAGCTTCCACTTGCATACTGTGTGACCCTGAGCAACTCACTTAACCTCCTTGTGCTCCCAGGTCGCTCCTGTAAAAAAGCTTTCAGCTTAGTGTGCTATACCTAGTTAAACAACTAAATAAAATAAAAAGTCCATGAAATTCACTCTGTGAGTTAATTCACAGGTTTTGCAGAGTGATTCTGTGAAATTCATGGCTGCAGATTTTCTGATTATGACCTGAAATACGAAATTATGGCCACATTGCACTTACGCCGTGAAATTCACGCTGCACGAAAGAAACATGAATTTCAACGGAATTGTCATGCAAATCATGCAAATCTTTAGTTTTGGAGTCTTTCAAACTCCACGAAGCACAAATTTTCACACGGGAGAAGTTTAGCTCTGCAAGATCTCTAAGGTCGAGTGGATCAATCAATACCTATAGAACAAAGACCCTTTATCAGGGCTTGAGTAGGGAGCACCTTATACTGATAAAGAGTAGCATAGTTAGCAATCACCATGACCAGTGTGGCTAGGAAAACAAACCAGGAAAGAATCAAAAGAGACTGAAGTAAAACAGCAACATTCTAAGTAGCTCCATATGGAATACAAGTTATGTAACTGCTCCATTCTTCTTAAAAGATGAAGTCTGTTCCAAAGGTTGGCAATCATCTGTTCAACCTGGAGATTATGGAGCAGTTCTTGTAACCATTCCTGGTATGAGATGGAAATCTGATCAAGCCAGAGATTAAGGACATAAAGTATCTCCTCTTGGACCCCTACTTGCACTTTAGTCTCCAAGTATATTTCTGGGAGAAAGTGTTATTCATACCCAAAAGAGGGTCAGCTCAGACTTAATTAAGTTCCATAAAGGAGCTACTTTAGGGCAGCCCTAAAATGTGCAACAATGTGCCTTTCTCCAGTCTACACCGTGTACATGAAGAGGAGTGCAGCTTGCACAGTTTGACTAACTTAGAGGGTGCGTAATATAAATTGTTCAAAATATAAAATTGCATAAGGCATAATTTGTCCTGAGAAGTGTAGGTATAGAGATTCTGCCCAATTTTATGCCAATTAAACTCCTGATGTGGAAACACTGTATTCCAATGCAGCGACTTCCAGTAAGTGCAGAAAATATTTTGGGACATAAAAGGAGTGCAAATTGGAGATTAAATGTGGCTGGGTTAAAATCTTGTACACAGAGCAATGGAATTCAGAAAATTCACAATCCATGGCATAGAACCTAACCCGTGGAGTAAAGCATGATGTAATTAATAAACCTTAAAACAGATTTATTATCCAACTGGAAAGATTCTGTGTTGTCCTGACAGGAAAGTAGCACCTCATTGTGGAGCAGGTCACAGACCTTTGCATTTGTTAATTGAGGCAATCACATATCAGTTAATGCCCCCAACCCCTGCCACATACACACTTTAAAGTTAATATTATAGAAGACAGGTTGGGACATATCCTAATAATGATTATACTTCAACAACATACACAATTGTGAGTGAACACTAAAAGACATACTGATTACAGAATCTAGCAAACTAATAGGCAGATCTTAAGGAGGGATGAACAGTAAAGCAGAAGGGGATATACCAGCCTTATTAATCTGTTCCTTTTCTAATGCCAGCCAAATAAGGGAATATACAGGAGCAGGATTCTCCTGCCTCAAGTTAGACCACTGAAAAGACACTAGCGTGACTAGCAAAGTAATATGTGGTGAAGTGGGGAAGCTGCAAACCACCAAGAGTTTGGGGCAGCAAGCTTGTTATATGTTTTCCTGGGAGTCTTACCTGCCCAGATAAACCCGGAGATGAATCAATGAATGCATCTGAACCACGAAAGGGGTAACCACTCATTAAACATGTTAAGTGGGTAAAATAAATGAGGGAGCACATTCATTTCAATTATGTTTATTCTCCCCCAGAGAGTTAAGGTAGGGATTTCCATCTCTTTAAATCCTGCTGTAAGGTGACAACCAGATCATCCATATTAAACTGTTTAAGGTTAGATACACTTTGAGCAGGAGTTATACCAAGATATTTAATCTGTTTGGGGGCAAATAAAAGTCCAAGATCAGTAATGTCTGACATGAAAACAACAGAGTTCAGGGGCATAACAGCTGATCTATCTAAAAGTAAGCTGATAATTGGAAAGTGAACTGTATTCCCCAGTATTGGCAAGCACAGTTGGGATGGCAGTTTTAAGATGAGATACATAAAGCAGAATATCATCCGCATAAACCAAACTCTGCAGGTTCCAGCAACCAACTATTACTCCGGTCAAGACTGGGTTACATTTAAGTTTCAAATGCAGGGGTTCTAAATATAAATTAAATAAAATGGAGATAAAGGACACCCTGCCTAGTGCCAGAAAAATAGTGGACAAGTCGATGAAAATGCACCATTGCAGTAAATTCCAGCACAAGGACAGGAATATAAAATCTTAATCCAGTGATGAAATGATGGTGGAAAACTAATATTTCCATGGTAAGGAATGGAAATGCCCAACTAACCTATCAAAAGCTTTCCTGCATCCAGGAGACCAAGGCAGAAGAATTTTGTAATCCTTGGATGCAGAAAAATGTGGGACAACTTACTCAAGTAGTCAATGGAAGAACAGTTGGGCACAAACCTACTTATTCTGGGCTAATGAGATTGGCCCAAACCACATTGATCCTAGAAGCCAGAATTTTGAATGAAATTTTAATGTCATAGTTCAGTAGAGATATGGGGCCTATCCAAGGCTTTACCAGGCTTAGGAATTGGGACATTCAAGGCTTCAAACAAGGTGTTATTGGAGATGCCAAAATCAAATAAATAAAGGAAAAGGAGGCGTAATAAAGGGGTGAGTTCTTTGGCAAACAATTTATAAAAATTTGGGTGAAGCCATTAGGACCCAGAGACTTGCCTGCAGACAAAGTATTAATCATGTCTATTATTTCCTGCAGGGTGAGAGGTTCCATTAACAAGGTCTGATGAATACTGTAGAGAGCAGGAAGAGGGATAGACTCTAAATAATCCATAATACTAGTGGGGAAGGAGGGTCCAACATGGGTCCATAAAGTGTTTTGTAGTACTATTCAAATTCACCTGCAATATCCCTTGGCATAGTTTTAAGAGAGCAATCCATCTCTGATTTTATTGAGGGAGTTAAGCGGGATGTCTCCTGTTTTTGAAGACATACAGCCAGAAGATGGCCCACTTTCTCTCCCTGGTCTATGTATTAGGAGTGGGTTTTAAATAGATAATATTCTGCCATTTCCCTTAAAAGTTCAGCATACTTATTACGCAGGGACAGCAGTTTGTGTCAAAGGATCTCCTAGGTATGAAGGCTCGGGGACTTCTCCAGTTTTCCTAACACGATTTAACAAGTTAGCAGCATCCTAAGTCTCTTCCTCCATGAAGTGAAATGAATAAACTCCCCATGAAAAAATAAATGTAAAGGCACTCCATTCCATATCACCTTTGTGCACTGAGCTGACATTCTGAGAAGTAAACACCTCTATCTGCTCCTTTATTCTAGTAACAATGGATTCATCATTTAGGAGCTGGTAATTCAATTTCCAGAAAGTATCTTTCTGGACATTGGACAGCAGGGAAAGATTGAGGCAGACTAAAGAATGATCAGATATTACTCTGGGGGCTATCTCACAAACCAGCACTCCACTAAGGATACTCTCACTGAGAAGAAAATAGTCAATACATGAACATGATCCATGAACTGGGGAGTAAAGTGTATATTCCCAGTCTTGAGGATGTAGAATGTGCCACAGGTTGCAAAACTCCACTGAATTAATCATATCCTGTATGGAGCGTTGGGCCGGAAACAAACCCACAGAGGTTCTACCCATCCTGTTCAAGTCTTGTGTGAAAGAAACATTCCAATCCCCTCGAGAATCAGAGGAGGCAATAAGAATGAGGCTTAAAGTGATGCTAGTTCTATAAAGAAAGTTAGAGTATCAGAGCTGGGCTCATAAACAGAACCCAGCACTACTTCTGTTCAATCCAGAGTGCCGTTAATGAAAATGTATCTGCCCTGAGGATCCTCAGTACATTGGGAGCATTGAAAATTAACATTCCAGAAAACCGAAATGGCTACCCCCTTACTGTTAGTGCTGCTACCAGCAGAAAAGACGTTGCCCATTGATTGTCTATGAAACAAATTACTTTCTGAAGTAAGCATATAGGTTTCCTGTGATCCCACGTGCCTTGACCAGGCTACTGGACCCTCAATTTCTGGAACCTAAACAGTTTTTCAGAAACTTTGTACTGCAAGGCACTAGCCCTGATGTTTGGATTTTACCAGTGAAGCTGATTTCCAAGTGGCCCACACTATATCCTGCTGAACACACCTCTAACTACTGTATCTCCCTGTGGCTCTAGTTGAATTTATGTGCTAGGGTTTAATAATTTGTTTAATCCTTACAGTCATTTTAAGTTCTGAGTTGATATTAGAAGTGAATTTGAGCTTGACTGTGTAAATCCTTCTTTGCTCTCTGCCCTGAAGCCTCTCTTTCCTCCTTCCTCACGTCCTGCTTTGCTCTCTGAACCCGCCCACTTATATTTATTCTCTTTGTTCTGATGTGACCAGCCTACTTCTTCAGCCTTTAAAAATCCTGTTTTTCTACTTTATTTCAGGGATCCAGCATGCCTTGACCAGGCCACAGACCCCTCAGTTTCTGGAACCTAAACAGTTTTTCAGAAATCCTCTGTCCTGCAAAGTACTAGCCCTGACTTTTGGATTTGGTACCAGTGGAAGCTGATTTCCAAGTGGCCCACACTATCTCCTACTGAACACACCTCTAACTACTGTATCTCCCCCTGTGTCTCTAGTTGAATTTATGTGCTAGGGTTTAATAATTTGTTTAATCCTTACAGTCATTTTAAGTTCTGAGTTGATATTAGAAGTAAATTTAGAGCTTTTTTTTTGTTGACTTTTCCATTAGCAGATTATATCCTCTCACCACTAGAGGGCTATATCTCTATCTCTTTATCTAGTACGTAAGCCATGTGGGCTCTCTCTGCCTTTCTCTCGCCTCTCCTCCTCCTCCTTGCCCTGGCCCCCCTCTTCTCTCTCCCTGGTCCTAGCCACCCCACCCCACCCCACCCCGCCACCCTCTACTCTGGTTTCCACTGCTACTTCAAGGGAACTCTTCACTTCCACTCGAGTCTTGTGCTTGGCGCACCATTTGGATATTCCTGGTTACTTAACCTGACCACTATTCTCAACAAGTGTGGCCACCTCTCTACACTGTACCACCTTGCAGTCCGTATGAGACACCGCCTGGAACATTGCAACTTCTACTCCAGGAAGCAACAATCAAAACTATCTCTCTAATAGCTGTGACTCTGCTTCTTAAAACTCCTACTCCTCCTCCTTCTCATCTCAGGCAGCGTCCATCCCAATCCTGGCCCTAGAAGCTCAGGCCACACACAAACTCAGGTGCCCTTATCCTTGCAACCATTAATATCTGCAGCCTACTACCAAAGCTGGATGCACTTCAAGCCTTCATATGCCAACACAACCCTGACATCCTTGCAGTGATGAAAACTTGGCTGATACCTAAAGTTCCTGACTCAGCAGTAACAATACAGGGCTACAATCCCCACAGGCTGAACTGGATATCCAAAAAGGCGGTGGTTGTACAATCTATATCAAAGACTCCTGTCTTGGCACCCTGTAGAAACTCCATCACTTTCTGCCTCAACCAGATTCTGCCAATAAAACTGTCCTTGATCCCAACCATAAAGCCCTGACTATTGTCTCCATATGCATCCTGCCCAGGGACCCTAAACATGGATTCAACAACGTCCTAAACTTTATCAACTCTCATCCTTCTGAATCTGAACTTATTCTACTAGGGATTTCAACATAAACTGGTTAGTATCGAGTGCCAGTGCCTATAAAGACTCATCTCAGCTGCTAACCTCACGCAAGTGGTAAACCTCTACTAGTATTAACTACAAGACTGGCACCAGTACCCTCTTGGATTGGGTCCTCACCACTCACCCCACAAGGATTTCTCATATGACCATTCTCCCAGACTCACTCAGTGACCACTCCCCAGTCATGTGTGCATGGTCTAACAAATTCCTTAAGCCCCCTCCCAAAATTATCGCTAGCAGAGTCCTTCCTCGTGGAAAACTTCCACATCTCAAACAACACCTGCTTCTACAAGACTGGCTACCCATCTATGAAGCAACAGATGTTAATTTGGCTCTTGATCACTTCATCTCAATTTTCAACAAAGCCTGCGACCTCTTTGCCCCTGCTAAAAGGTGCAAAACAAAATCTCTCTCTAACCCGTGGGTCACCGTGGCTCTTCTCTCACAGCTGAAACTAAGGGATCACCTCTGGGCAGTTGCCAGGGCCACTGGCAAACAACTGGACATACAAAATTACAAACAAGCACGAAATGCCTGCACAAAAGCCATACGGCTAATGAAATCCATCTATTACAAAGACGCTGTCACCAATACATGAGGAAATGGTCATGCTTTCTGGGACAATATCAAGGATGTCACAGGGATGCAGCCAAAAACCTCTCTGACCATGTTAATGGTTGATGGTTCCTCAACCCTTGACCCCAAGGTGATCGCAAACATCTTTAACAAGGCTTTTTCAGAACTTAGTGCTGTTCTACCCCATGACTTTTTCGAAAACAGGGCCTACTCCTTAAATACCTCAGCTCCTCAGTCTAACCATCCCCTCTTCTACTTCAGGAAGGTAAGACTGATTGAAGCTCGCTGCTAAATTACTGCAGCTATCTCTAAATCTAGATCTAGTAGCGACACCCTGGACCTTAAGCTTCTGTTGCTCACCCTCGATGAGGTAATTCATCCATTAAAAAATCCTAAACCTCTCTCTCAGCTGTGGAAAATTCCCGGACCTATGGAAAACAGCCACCGTGACACCCATCCATAAAAGTGGGGACAAGACGATTCACTCAAATTATCGCCCTATCTCCATCCTGCCCCCACTCTCTAAGGCACTTGAGCGCATCGTGGCTGATCAACTTACCGACCACTTGGATAAATACAATATACCTTGTCCACAACAACATGGCTTCCAGAAAGGTCACAGCACCACCACAGCCCTTCTTGAGTTCACTGGAGCTTTGCACAAATCCCTTGACAACGGCCTTCTTACAGGCTGCTCACGACTCTCCAAGGCCTTCGACAGTACACCATGGACTACTAATACACCAACTACTGAATGCCAGGCTATCACCTGACTCTTCTCTCTGGTTTAAAAGTTACTTAGAAAACCGGTCACAGAGAGTAAAAATTGCAGGCGCTCTTTCTAACACCCTGCCTGTTCGCTGGTGTTCCACAGGGATCCATACTGGGACCCCTCCTTTAGCTTTTCTTAAACTCCTCCCTACCACTGCTCTGAGCAGATCATACTATATGCCAATGATGCTGTTATATTCTCCACTCACAAAGATCCTGCAACTCTTCAACACAACCTTCAACTTGGTTTCAGTTCTGTAGAGACATGGTTTCTTAATCATAAACTGGTCCTCAATTACTAGAAAACCAAATCTATGCTCTTCTGCAGCTCTCATAACCCACACAAGCTACACCACTTGGCTATCTCCACCACCCAGGGGAACACTCTAGATCAGGTGGTGTCCTTAAAATACTTAGGGATTCAGCTTGACCCTAATCTCTCCTATGGACTTCATGTAGATAATGTAGCTAGAGCTGCTAATACATGGCTTGGTCTCCTCTACAAAAACAGACCACACCTCATGACAGAAGCTTTGAAGGTTGCAGTCCTGAGCTCTGTGATCTCTGTAATAGACTATGGTCTCATCATTTATGGCTCGGCCACAACTACAACCCTTAGACGCCTCTCAACTGCCTTAAATAAAGCATGTTGGCTCATCACTGGTGCTCACCATCTCACCCACACATGTGACCTGTACACTCAGACCATCTGGCTCCAACTATCAAACCGCATAAAGTTTCTCACCTGCTCCATGGTCAAAAAAATCTACCTTGGCCTTGCACCTTCTGGGGTCTTAACTCTGTTACAACACCGAATTAACAAATGGTGCCTTAGGAGATCCACGCCATAGCTACTGGAAAGTCCCCACTGTCACACTTCACAGGGGCAACGCTTTTGCTTATCAAGCACCACTCTGGTTCAATGGCCTCAGCCCAACCATCTCCTCTGCCCCAACTATTGGTATGTTTAAAAACTAGGCTCCAGGACTATCTCACTACCAACAGCTCCTGTGACTGCCCAACTTAGCCTTGTTTTTCCACTTCCCTTTCTGCTAGTTGTCCCCCCAACACTGGATTCTACCCTCACATCTTGGTATACCCAATGCTGCACTTCTCACCCTCTCACCACCCTTCCTACATTCCTTCTCCCCTACCCTCTTCCCTCTCCCTATGACTCTGGCACTTCTTATCTGTTGTCTATTTTCTCTGACAAATGCAGGGCTGCCTTTGTTACAATGTGCAACCCTTGAACTGCATTAATCTGTACTCTGTTTGCAATGTCCACATTGTTGTAATGCCTGTCTTGATGTTTCCCATAATTTGTATTTCTCTGACATGGAACCTTTGTAAAAGAGCCATGGCTCAAACGTATTTGTAATCCTAGACTTGATAAATAAAATAAAAAAATAGAAATACCACCCTACATTGTAACTGAACTAAGTGTTTAATTATTTGGTACCTTTTAATCCTGGAGCAAGCTCCAATCACATTCCAAGAGGCAATTTTAATGGAACTACCCATAACACCCTAACCAGTGGATGACATGCAGAAATAACCTGAAAAGTGATGAAAAGGTAACAACTGGAATAGAAGTCCACTCCACCATCCCTCCCCACCCCTAATAGTGAAATTAGCCTCATAAAATCAAGCAAGAAACAATAAAATACAACAGGATAAGCAAAGACAAATCATACCTGTTACCATGACACCAAAACCCATGGAAGGAGGCAGAATAGGAATTGAAAGTTGAAAATATCTCCTACCCTCCCAATCTGAAACACATACTAACCACCCCCAAAAAAATCCTAGCAAAAGGTAACAAATAATAAACTGTCCCCAACAATCCTTGAACACAAAAAACAGGATCAGGATGTACCTCAGTTCCAACAGCTAAGACCTCCCAAGACCCATTTGCCCCCCCAAAAAAAAATCAGCAGTGTAATAAAACAAACCATATGTATAACAATGGAAATGGCTTGAAATAACATATAACCAGTAACTATACATAATGAGAGAGCCATTTGCATCATACTTACCATAACCAGAACAACATTGTAAAGTTTGGTGAGGAAAAACATATTAAACATCAGGAAACACTATGGCCTAGTAACCATAAGTCAGGGAAAAATGAAAATAAAAATAAAAGACATTACTAACTAACCCCCACCAGACCAGTAAGAGGTGCATACAGCTATGCATGGAATTTACCGAATTTAAACTACTCCAAAATGAAAACATTCTGGTACCCTGTTTATCAAATATGGCAACTGCAAAAGCCTTCTTGATATTGAGGAAAAATATAGTCTGATTTTCCAGAAAAAACCAGATCTGATGGAAAGTACAAAGTCAGTTTAAGATAAATCCAAATAGACTAAAAAATGGTAGAATGGCTCTCAGTAGCTCCAAACTAAAGCAAGCTGACAGGGGAACATCTTGAGTGTCCAAAGTTAACCAAGACTACACAAGTGCCTGAGATGTCTCTGAGTCCAAAGGTATAGCTATATATAGCACACAGATTAATAAAGGAGACTGCTCTTTGGAGAATCCACACTCATAAGTGAAGTCAAATTGAAAGGGGGTCCAAGCACCAGTCCTGAAACCAAGAGCACACAGTGAGTAGAAATTAGATCATGCTCCCTTAGCTACAGGAGATTAAATGACTAACCAAAGACTTTGAAAATCATATAGAAGCGAAATTGCAGTCTGATCATCCAGCAAAGTCCAAACTGGTGAAAAAACAGTCAATTTAAGTAGTTCCAAATAGACTAAGCAGTAGCAACACAAACACCATGCATGTCTTCAGGTCCAATAGGAAGGTAATATAAAGTACATGTATAAACCAAGCAGGCTTCTTCCATATAAAATCCATACTGGCAAATAAGTCGAGTTAAAAGCATAGACCAGCTACTAATTCTGAAGAAAGAGCACACGGTGAGTTTAATCAAATCTTACTCCGACACTGGGAGAGATAGAATATCTAACCATAGACTTAAAACAAATGAATTGGATAAAATATGTGATTAAATGGTCACAGTAGACTCACAAAATAAAGAAAATAAATTGGGTCTGGTGCACTGAGCCAGCAACTAGAAGGGTGAGAAAAATAAGTATGCCACCAACCTGTAGTGAAGTTAGAAGTTGTGACAAAGTTGGTAATGTGGACGCTACTCTGGATTAACACAAGTAGAAATAGAAATTAGTTGGGACAGTCAGTGGTCCTTAAAGCGATCCAGAAAAAGGTCCTTTATCTCTGCAGCAGCTTTCTCAGTGGACTCAAATGATTTCCATATCCCATTTACAGATACCTGGAGGCGGGCAGGATAGAGCATTTTGAAATGGATGCCAGCAGCTATAAGCCTTGGGTGGTACACCACTCTTCATTGTTGGACAGTGCTTGGCAGATCATGGACCACTCTCAGCCATTCACCCTCACAAGACACCTCTTTAAGTTCTCTAGTTTTGCTTATCCAAATTGTTTAAGAACTTTAAAATGAAGGGTTGTGGAGGGTAACTGACTGGAGGCATAGAATGTAATGAGCAGTGAGGTCGCTCAATTACATAGGACAGCCTGTCCAGCGATGGGCCAGCCAACTTAATAAACAGTTTTTGTGCAAATAAAATGGGATTTGTGTGTTTCTGTTTTTTCAGGAAGCCCCAGAACCAGAATATTTTTCTGATGGCTCCTTCCTTCCAAGTTTTTAATCCTAGCCTCCAGATGGGCTGTTTTCTGTCAGAGTGCAATAATTTCTGGCTCTGATTTCTCTTTCCAGGTTTCCAGAGAAGGCGTTCATGCTTCTGCATGCCCAACACATCTGCCCAGATCATCCATTGAGATCCACATTGGTCTGATGTCATTAGTGAGCTCGTGAAATTCTTCTTTAAAAAGTAAGAATTCAGCCATGAAATGCTCCTCGTTAAGTGGTGACATCATCACAGTAGCAGTAGAGGAGCAAACCGACTGAGGTACTTGGGCCTTGGTACACTTCACAGACTTTTCTGGGGTAGCCGGTTGGGTATGTTTGGGTGGCACGGCTTGCATTTCCACCTCCATTCCGGACTATAATTGACAACATTCTGTGTACAGAGGAAAGAAAAAAACTATGAGAGTAACAGAGGTTGGTTTACTGTTAACATAAATAAAATTAAAGCCAATTTTCAGTGGGGGAGACAGGATCCGAACAGAGGAGCAGCTAGATAGTCCTGTGCATAACGTGACTCTACCCGCACTAATCCTTTTTCAGAGGAGAGAGTCCTGAACAGACATCCAAGTCTGAAAGTCAACAAAGCTATGGTACGTTATGGGCTACATCCAAGGGTATTGAGGATGCTCAGGGAGTTACTGACTACACCTCTGACAGTTCTATGTAACAGTTTGCTGGAAACAGGATAACTGGAGGAGGACAGATGTAGTCTTGCTTCATAAAAGCTGTTCAAGAAAGGAGTCTGGAAACTATAGGTCAGTCAGCCTGACATCAGTGGTGGGGAAGTTAATGGAGACACTATTCATTAAAGGCAGAGCTGCATTAGGCACAAGGTGCTCAGTCACCAAAATACCTAGCAGAATAATAATCCTGACACTCACCAAACACAAAGAAAAACAGATGATGTGATGTACCCTGAAGGGAACTGTATATTTTCTGTTTTGCATCAGTAAACTACTATTTGTTTGCACAGAAGCATGGATATTGACTCAATTTCTTTGTGTGCAGTGAGTGCCGTGATTATTACTCTTAAAGGAGACATTGTTAAAGGAAAGGTTTGTGGAGTACCTTTAATCCAGCAGGTAACATGACCCAAGGCAGCAGGATTCAATGGGGGGACCTTGTCAAACAAATCTGATACATCTGTTTAGCTGGAAATAGATCAGGGTGAGGTGGTGGATGTGGCCTACCTAGATTTCAGTAAGACTTTTGACACTGTGCCACTTAGGAGACTCATAAGGAAACTGGGCAACTTAGGGATGAGTCCTAAGTTGGTAAACAGCTATGAATAGGTTGACAGAGGGTGGTGGTAAAAATAGGTCACTCCACAGAACAGAGGGTGACTAGCAGACTGCCTCAAGGCTCTGTACTGTGACTGGTCCTCTTTAGTATCTTTATAAGTGACATTCCAGATGAACTAGAAGGAAAGGTCTGCCTGTTTGTGGATGACACCAAATTCTACAATAGGGTGAACACTCCGAGGAAGGGGGTGCAAAGAATGTGCAGAGACCTCAAAAAAGTGAGGAGTGGTCAAAGGCATGGAAGCTGAGTTTTAATGTGAAAAGCTGAAAAAGCATGCACTTACGGCACAGAAACCCAGAGACAAAGCTCAAAATGGGAGAAAAGGTATTGACAGTCGTCAAACAGGGTAGGGACCTGGGGTAATCATATATGATGGCTTAAAGGTGGGCAGGCAGTGTAACAAGGCAGTTAGTAGGACCAGTGGGATGCTGGGGTGCATAGTGAAGGGTATGACTAGCAGAAGGAGGGAGGCGGTGTTGACACTATATGATCATGGTGTCACCCTCACTTGGAGTAGTGTGTCCAGTTCCAAAGATTGCATCTCAGGAAGAACATAGACAGAGTAAAGGCTGTCCAGCAGAGGGCAACTAAAATAATTCAGGGTCTGCACAGGAGCCTTATGAGGAGACAATGAAGGGCCTCAGTAAACATATACCCTGGAAGGTGTGAGGAGGATTGAGACCTAAAAATACCTCATGGGGGTAAATAAGGTACAGAAAGGGAGTATCTTTTGCGAAAAATATGCACAACAATAAGAGGACATGCAGTGAAGCTGGGGGGCTGAAGTCTGAAGAGATGTTAGGAAGTACATCTGCACAGAAGTGTGGTGGATGACTGGAGCAGTCTTCCAGTGGAGGTGGTATAGACAAAAGCAGTGGTGGGATTCAAAAATTCATGAGCAAGGAATAAGGCAATCTTACTTGAAAGTATGAAGGGGTGAGAGAGTTGGAGATCAAGTAGTGTCTGCGGTGACACTACAGGCAGGAAATGGGCAAACTGGGTGGGCCAAGCTGTCCTTATCTACCATCAAATTGTGTGTTTCTTAAACAGGTTCCACTCTAATCATCTAGTGGTCAATCAAAAGGAAATTGTCTCCATGTCATTTTTTCAAAACAAGTGCTTTTCAAATCCCACAGTCTCTGGAAATTCATTCCTTGTCAGGTGCTAGTCTTAACAATGTATCTTCCTGCAAATACCTGGGATGCTTGACCAGACAATGGGCAACACAGCGCAAATCAACAACTCAGTTTCCAAATGCTTTGCAAACTTGAGGAACATTACATGATAAAATGTTATCTCCCTTTTGCATTAGAAAATACATTGCAAAAAGGATGATTTTCCTATCCCGGACTACAGCTATATGGTCTTCTCTGCAGCTTCCAGTTCTGCCACCTCCAAATGCAGACTACATAAATAACTCTACATGAATAAGTTATTTTTTAAGTTATATAACACTGTAATAAATCTGCATCTAGAATATGTAATGTTAAAGGTGTCATCTTAAAAAAGCACATGCAAAATGCGAGTTCAATGTGGTTGGTGTTGTTGCTGCCTTGTAAGCTTGTTAAACTATTTTTAATCTTGGGTATGCTACTATATATGCAGAATTATGCTTATATACAGTAACTTAAAAACCTAGTTGTATTATTTATGTTGTGTGGAGACTGTACTTTTTCTTTTTTGCTACTCTGGTTGTGTGTCCTGGGGCTCCTCCATACTCTGAGCAGTCATTTTCTTGATCCTTCTCCATACTTACCATCTTCTTCAATGCCCTCTGCAAGATCGCTTTGGATTGCCCTTCCTTCACTTAGTACTGACGATGTACAGTCAAGTGGTCTGAGTTCTGCCTGGGGCACACTACAGCATCCACTACATATGGCCTCTTTGGGTGCCAAATTCTGAACTTTAAAACTCCCTCAGTACCTAAATGGAATCCTCTCCATTGCTTCTAAAACATTCTACTTCCTTAGATCTGAAGCAAGCAACAGATTCCGATGCCTCTGTTTGAATGGAATGCAGGATAAGCATTATTTAGAAACAGACCCCTCACATCTGTGGCATAGCCTAACCAATACCCTAATTGTATTGCTCATCTTATGTTCTGCAATGAAACATCCTGTTCCTGTGTTCCTTTTATTTAATTTTCATAACTAGTTTGTGGAGGATAAGGGATACAGTGTTTGTCGGTGAAATCACAAAGTTCCACTATACATGGTACTCAACCCTTTTACTTTAATGAAAACATAAATTCAAAATCACTTTTAATTTTATCAGTTGCATTCCATCTTATGGTCTCCTAAGTCTAAGCTTAAAGAGTTCTTTAGCCTACCTTAACTGATCCCTCCCTTCAGTGAATACCTTGTATCCTACTCCAGTTAGTCAGGTTATCAACTTAATTGTGCCCACATTGTTAATCTTGCTGTATCCTAATTGATGGTCTTCATCTAGGACACCTCCTCCATTAGGCCACATCTTTGGAACTGTAAGCCATGAAAGTCAGGACCACCCAGAAACATTTACTAGCCAGAGGCTGCCCATGGTGCTGTGCAGCAATGACACCTATATAAAATGTATGTTCTCATCACTCCACTCTTCTTTCTCCCACCGTCAGTCACCCTCATTGGATCTGCTGAAGGATACCTTGGGCTCTGGTCATAGTGCTCATCTTGAATCTTATCAGACACAGGGATCATGAACCCATGTGGAGGCTAAGCTGCATATAAATGTCCTGAAAATGTGGGCTATCCTGTACAATCTTCAGGCCTTTCAGAATCATTGCTACCCTAGTCCTCTGCTAATCCAGATTGACAATTTCAGTGTGATGCATTACATCAACAAACAAGGGCATTCACCCCTTCCCCTATGCAGGGAAGGAATGATGGTATGGTTTTGGACTCTGTTTCATGACCTACTATACAGCTGTCAGCCATTTTTCTTCCAGGTGTCCAAAATGTCTTGGTAGTCAGGTTAAGCAGGTTCCAGATAGTGGTTTACAAATGGGAACTCCTGACCTCTGTGGCAAATGACCTTCCCACAAGGTTAGGTCATTCAGAGCAGGACCTCTTTACATTCTAACACAATGCAAACTGCTGCCTTGTTGTTTACTCACTCCAGAGCCTGGAGTTTTTTGGGGGAGATTTGATGTCTCTCTCCTAGACAAACTATAGCCAGAGCCAATACGGCTGCAAAATAATATTATTGATAATAGTGAAAAGGAAAGAAAACATCTATCACACATGAAAGATTGTGTGCCACAGTTCCTGGCTGACACAAACGTGTATTTGTATGTATGTGTGGGGAGCGGGGGATATATAGATTATATGATATCCAAATGTGCACAGACTTTTATACTAATAGGATGTATAAAACAATTATTAAAACAACACAGATCCAATAGCAGGGCATAGTTCTATGTGCTCTGAAATTCTTGTTTTGAGTCGCACCTCTGCTACTTGTATAATCATTCATTTCATACACACAAGTGCATACTCTACCTTCTTATACTGCACCTGCTCCTGTGGACAAACAGAGGGCTTTATTCTCCAGCACCAGAAGCCCCTTACCTTTCACCAGCAATAAATACATATTGAACCTGCCTGTGCCATGCTTGGCTGAAACATAGAAACATAGACTTTGAAGGCAGATAAGGACTGCTTGGCCCACCTAGTCTGCCCATTCCCCTACCTCCTGGATAAGCTGCAGATCATACTTAACCAACAGCCTATTTCTTCCTACCTTTTTCCTTAACTGGTGATGCAAATGAACTACAAACATGCTGAACTCCTTTTTGATCACTAGCTGAGGCGGAAGGGGTGTTCTTCCCATTTGACGTATCGGGTGCTGCACCCCTCTCCCCATTTGCTAGTTTAGATATTCTGCAAAGGCATCAAACTTCTGCCCCAATGCACTGACTCCCTCCTTAGTCAGATGCAGTCCTTCAAATTTAAAGAACTTTCGCTCCTAAAACTGTTGTCAGTTACCAACAAATTGTGTCCTTTTTCCTGACACTAGCCCTTGAGCCACATGTTTAGCTCCCTATCTCCTTCTCTGACCTTCTGTCCATCTGCCCCCTCTCCCAGACTGGCAAGATCTCAGAGAAGTAGATATAGGACAAAAGGGATGATAGTTAGTCAGCCAGCCTGTTCAGGTGTTCCTTGGTCTCCACAACTGACTGGCTGGTGAGATCGTAGTCCTATGTGTACCAAGATGTTGATGCTTTCTCCTGCTTCCTGCACAGTTTTTGCAATGCAGTCAGTGTCTCCATGCTGATGTATCTGGGAGACATCTGACCATTACCCTGGCTGGAGATAGGTATCAACTCCTCGAATCATGGACTCTCCTATGATCAGAAGTGTTTTGATTTTCTTTTGCTTTTTTGTTTTGGTTCCTGTTTTGGGCAAGTTTTGTTGTGCTAGTGCCTGTGCTGCAGTGTCCTGCTCTGCAGTGTCCTCTGCCCCTTTGTTTGATTTCACAGATAGAGGCAGATACCTGTTTATAGTTTTTATATGGTTTGTGGAGGTGATATGTGGAGAGCACCAAGTGATGGAGCACCTGATTTGCCCTCCCAACCACCTGCCAACCTCCTGGACTAACTACCCCTGCTGTTGAGGTGCCACTGTTAGATGCTGGGGAAATGGCAGGCAGTTCTTAGAATATATTTCCTCCTGAATATGCTATTTGAGGAGCACAATCTCTGCCCATGCTGCCTGGAGCTGAGCCCTTAGATTTCCAATGGTGCAGCTTGTAGGACAGTGTCCTAAATCCTCTATAACTGTCCTTTTGAAAAGTGCCCCACAGTACCTGCAGTTAATAATATCTATTCCAGATAAGTTGCTGGGTTTATAACCTGTTCAGAGTAATTAGAAGGAGGAAAATAAAAGCAAATATTGGATTTTGTGTTTTGTTTGTTTTTGAATAACTTGTTATAACAAGTTAAATTACTTGTGCACCTGTAAATGAGGTCACTACGTGGATACCCCTCCGATCTGCCCCTTCCTGCTTTGCTACAGGACTTGTTAAGATTGTGCTACCCTATAAAAGGAGTGTAGTGTGGGCGGTTGGGGTTGGGGGGTGGGTGGCTGGGCCCTTCCCCTGCCGAATAGGAAGAACCACAGATGAAAGAAACAAGGAGGTAATATCAGAAACAATCAGTCAGCAACAAATGCAGTAAACCTGAAAGCTTAGCCTAATGACAGATAAAACTGTAAAGCACCACCTGTAACAATTTCACAGAAGATATACCCTGTAGGAAACACTTTGCTACAGAGAAAAATAAAGCAGTAACAGAAGACATACCTTGCAAAAGACAATTTTTATTAGAAGATTACAGCAGAAATCTGTAAGCGCACATCTGTAGGCGCATCCTGTAATAATGCAGCAGAAGGTATATCAAGCAACAACAATATGAATCAGAGCCATATAAAGCAATAAAATATTAGCAACAAACGATAACAATCCCTGTGAATACAAAAGAAAATAATAACACATAGTAAATCTGCCTAGCCAAAAGAAACCTTAATCCTTTTCCTTGCTCTGGTAAGGTTCTTTGCTCTGTCCTTACAAGCAACCTAGAAGAAAAGAACTCAGGTGAAGCTAGGTACCTTTGCCAGCAAACTTTGTATATGTTGGGATAATCACAGGTCTTCAGGCTCCAAAGTTGTCAATCTATCACCCTTTGCCAACACAACATGCATCACAGTGTGGAGAAATATTCCACTCTTCATGTATCAGTGGAAACAGGGGTCTCCAGAGCTGTCAGTCATTCACTTATCAACATTACTACATTCATTACAGGGGAGAGAAAGCCTGCACTGTACCCATCCCTGGGATAAACTGAGGGTTCTAGAGCTGTCAGACTGTCACGTTTCACCACTGCTACATTCATCAGTGTGGGGAAAAGCTTGTATTGTACCTGTTCTTGTGGATAAATAGGGCGCACCAAAGCAGTCAGTCCCCCACCACTACATTTCATCATAGTGTGGAGAAACACTACTCTGTACCTGCATCAGTAGATAAACAGAGGTCTCCAGAGCAGTCAGACCCTCACCTCTCACCACCACTATATTTCATTACAATGTGGAGAAACTCTGCACTATACCTGTATCAGTGGATAAACGGGGCTCAAGAGCTGTCAGTAGAATACCATTAAGTTACAAGAAGGCTGAACGTAAACTACCAGGATAATCAAGGGTTAAAACTTAGTTCTGTCTGTAAGGGGGGAGTGGTTAAGCCTTTGCTGTAGAAAGAGTTGTCAAGAGATTCTGATAGAGTTCTGGGAAAACATACACACACACACACACACGCACCACCCACACCCATGCACACACACACACACACACACACACACACACACACACACACGTGCACACACACACACACACTTCAGTGCCAGTTTGCACATTTTCTTTTATACTGCAATGATTTTCCAGTTTACAAATACATTCTTTTTATTATAAAAATACACAGCATTCTTCTCAGTAGTTGAGAGTCTTGGTTTTGAATTAAAGGGCTGAGTTCTGAGTTACGAGCCTCTCAAAGAGCTACAAAAACAGAAGGGCATGCAGAGCTGTAGCTGGACTGTCTGTAATTTGACACTGTAGTCTGCTAAAGGAGAAATTGAGAGTGTCAGAGCTTCAATAAGGAAAACTCCAGTACACTTGTATGCTTCTTCTTTTCAGCCCTAAAAACAAGCTGAAACTAGTGGCCATGTTATCACACAAGTCCAGTTATGCACAAATCAAGATTGAAGTACATGCACTGTTATTGTAAACCTCATTCCTCACTGGGAAACACTGACTAACAGAAAAAATAGTGCGTTAAACAGACTGCTGAACAGAGGGATTGCTATAAACCTCCAATTTAATGAAATCCATTAGCAATCTGCTGAGGTCCATTCATCTATGTGATAGATAAACATCTGCAGAGCTCTGCCCTGCAGCCATAAAAATGAAATTCCTATACACATTCTCCCCATTTTTCTAATACAAAGGGTTCTGCTCTAGTGCTAGTGGACAGTGCCACTCTCAACCTTACTGCTGAGTTCTGACCTCACTATATATGGTTTCTGCTCCTTCAACATCACATGTCATGATCTGTTGTCAAAGGGTAGGGGTCCCTGGTCCATCCAGACCTGAAATCCCTGCATCTACATCCATGGCTCTTGCACATTTTGGAGTATACCCTAAGGTTGTTGATGTCTGGCTTGCAGTTTGCAAGCCTTCCTCCAGACATTCTTAACCCCTGAAATGGAAACACTTCACTGTGTGGTCTACTTCTCAGAATATGGACCCTTTTACATGTTCAGTGAATTCTGTATTGGAATACTTGTTTTCTCTGCCTGACTCAGACAAGCAGTATTCATCTATTAAGGTGCATTTGGCCACTATATCAGCCTTCCATGTACCTATTGATAGTCCTATGGTTGCCCAAGTAGAGGAGTCCCATATGTTTCTGAGAGGTATTCTTCATATGAAACCTCTTGTCCATAATCCAGTCCCACCTTGGGTCTTGAATTTCTTTTTAAGAATTTGCCATTGGCTCTTTTGAACATGCCATAAGTTGTGGCTCACGTTTCCTATCATGGAAATTGTTATTTTAGTTGCTAGGACCTCCACTGAAGGATTTCTGAGCTTCAGGCTCTGATGTGTGAGCCTTCTTATCTGATTTTTCACAAAGGGGGCTCTTTGCATATTAATCCTCAGTTTATACCAAAGGCGATATCAAAATTTACAATGACTCAAAAGATGTACCTTCCTATGTATTATCTTGAGCATGCCAAACAGGCTGAGGCACTGCTTCATACTTTAGATGTACATAGAATATTGAGATACTATATTGATTGTAGGACTACAGAATGTCCTCGCAGCTTTTTGTTTCATTTGCCTCTGTGAAAGACAGTGCTTCTGTGTCAAAACAATACATGCCGGGGGTTCTGGGAGATTTTGATGGATGCACGATGTTGTTGAGCTCTGCTATCTCGATTTGCATTTGGGGCTAAACTGAGTTAATGGTTACAGCTACAAGGGCAAAGTGCTAAAGAAGTTGTTGAACGTAAAATAGTTTCAATTGAGAAGTATCTTACCACGCAACAAAGGAAAGTGACTCCAACATGGGGGTTGCTGGAACTCCCTGTTTACTGGAGGAATGGCTTCCTGGCAATTTGGCATCCAGACCAGGGCACAAAACCAAAACAGCCTGTAAAGGCCTCTATGCCATCAATACAAAGTACAAGTCTGGAGTTTCAACAAGAGGTGCAAATATCTTTAAATGTGGTGAATCTTTCTCTGGGGACATTTCAAACCGCTGTCAGCTAACTGAGCAGAAAACTCTGCCATGGAGGAATGATGGAAGCTGCCAAAAAGCTACTGAGAAACTTTCGGTTTGAGTCCTGAATGCTGAGAATGCGATGAATGCTGTTTTACATGAGCAGTTTGCAATGAGCAAATTAGAGAGCTAAGAATATATGCTGCTTTGAAAAATGTATGCATTATTGGTCTCTCAGCAGACATTGTTTTTTGGATCTAAAGCTTTATAGTGAAACTTTATGAACACAGTGTTGTCACTTGATCAGTCTTTGGTTTTAGATTCAGTCTTCTGATCACAATCTAGGTGAAGCAACAGGGAAATAATGCAGCAATACGTTATGTAATATGTACATTCTTATACAATCTCTGAGAGGAATAAAGTTTTAAACTTTTGCCAGACAGAAGAAAGGAATTATGTATGAAGGAGTTAAATTGCATTTTACCCATTTTTCTATGATTACCCAGTGTTGAGGAAAGATTTTTCAATTTAAAGTCAGAGTTTACAGAGGTTGCAATACTAATTGTATTGCAGGCACCTGTGAAGTTAATGATTACCTTTCAAGAGAAAATTATTTTTTCAATGACGTTGATAAAGCAAAATAATTCTATAACAAAAATGTAGCACTCCCGATGGACTTGGGCTCAGACATGGAAGATGAGTCAGATGAAACCCTATATATTCCAGTGGTTACATAAATGTTCCTGGAGATTAGATTTACTTATTTTCTCTGTCTTTTTTAGACTTAAATAATTTATTTGTTTAAAAGTTCACAGGTAATTGTTTTGGTTTAAGGGATTTACTGATAATAAGAAAACTTTGGTTTGGGTGTAAAAGCTTGGAGCTGACAACTTTAAAAAACTATTCAAAATGAATTATTATAACTCCAGGAAAATTTAAATTTTGTATATGCTCTTTGATCCCTTGAAAATAAGAAAAAAAAAATGATGCTTTCAGAACCCAAGTTAATTTTTTTCGAGAAGTTTTGTTATGTTTATTTTACTTTGAAAATGAAATAAAATATCTCTCTGAATAAAAATAAAGTATATAAAAAAATACATGCCAAAATGGTTGACACATTGTATTAAGTTCATCATCATCATCATCATCATCATCATCATATCTTTATTTATAAAAAGAACCTTTCTAAAAACCAAGGCACTTGTACATAAACTAAGCAAAACATAACAATTAAAACAGTCATAAACCAAAATGTTAAAATCCATCAACCTGCAGTTCAATTATAGGAAGTACATTAAGGAAGTTCCTGGTGTTGTTCATGGTCACTCTACAATTGGTATGGCCACTTTTGTTGCTTATTTTAAAAATGTCCCTATTACTGACATGTGTACTGCAGCCACATGGAAAACTGTTCACACTTTCACTAAACATTACAGACTGGACATCGTCTCTCATAGACATGCTGTTTTTGGGCTTGCTGTACTGCAGGGCCTTCTGTCCTGATTACATATCAGACTGTATTATCCTTCCTATTGCTTTGTACTGCTCTGGAGCCATTCTAAAGGTAAGATATCCTTGATGAAGATGGAATAGTTATGCAAGAACTTACCATAACAGTAGATCTCTGAGACAATCTCCTCCATTAGGCCATGCCATACCCTCCTCCCTCCCCTGCTCCTTTGATTTCAATGAGGGTTATGTCAGATGCTGTGCCTAAAACTGTACTAAATACATCCCGTCTCCCACACCATGTTGCTCCTTATATGCCTGGTGCTGGTCTAGTCTCCTGGTTCTCTGTGGTTAAAGGCCCTCCAATGTTAATCTCTGATGGGGAACTAAGGAGTGATGGGGCTGCCCATGCTACATGGGCTGCACATCATTGTGGGTGGCCATTTGGCTAGCACAAATTTCAGGGTGGCCTTGATGCTTACAGCTTATAGTTTCAAAGGTGCGGTCTAACAGAGAAGATTCTCTTGAAGATCTACTGTTACAGTAAGTTCTTATGTAACAGTTTTTTTTATCACTGTCAGTGACTCAGAAGGTTACACACTTGTCTGTGAGTCTGGAGATCAGGAGAATATAGGTTCTAGCTCCACACCAGACACTTGGGGTAAAATCCCAAAACTGACACTGCAGTGCACCACGATGGGGGTGCTGCTCTCCTGAGGTGCCAACTTTCAGATCAGATATTAAACTGAGGTCTTGTCTACCTGTTCTGGTGGTTGTTCAGGTGGACATTAGATATACCATGGCACTTACTGAAAGAATAAAATAATTTCCCTAGTGTATGGCCAAATTTCCATTCACTAAAAATACCACCAACAGCTTAATCAGGTTTAACTTCAGTTCTTACCATCTGTATCTCCCTTCCCTAGCACAAGGCTGAAAACAAGAAGAACTGCTAGCCATTCTTTCCTGGTCAAAAAATAAAAATAAACTAAATAAATGTTTTAAGTAAACCTGCTACATCTATATTTCACCTTCTGTTTACGCTTGTGTTTTGTAGCTTACTAATGTTATGCTCACCACAATTTATTACCAGTTTATTTTCCTCTGTGCCACTCTCCAGACCAGAACTGAACTAAGACTCCTGTGCTCTTCTTGTTTGTCTGGTAATATATGTTTTAAATAAAATAAATAAATAAAAATTGTGCAGGCTTCAATTTACTATGCTATTTCTTTTACATGTTGTTCTTGCAATTAGAATCCTTTTTTCATGGATGTGAACAATATCTTTTCTGCTAGTATAATCTAAACTGATAGATTACATTTACAGTAGTAATATTTTTCCAGGCGTAACCATGCAATTATCAACTCTTGAAAGAATGAATACTTTTTTTTAATACAATACACCTAAAATGGTCCTTAAGTCATTTTTCTTAAGTATTGTTAGATAACCAGGAACCTCAGCTACTGGGTGTATTTGGCAATATGATGATTTGTTCTGCAGTTAATGATATTTATGTTCTATATAGTATATGGATGCAGTACTGTCACATGCATTGGTTTGCATACAGACACTAATAAAAAAAAAGTTTAATAAAAGAATGCTGAGTTGGGTACTTTGTTGTCTTATTTCTGTATTGAATTCCACTACCACAGATGCTGTACAAAAATATGCATTCAGCAGATGATAGTGACGCATGGTCATTAGTACTGCTAAAGAAGAATTCCAAAGATGGATGAAAACTGGACATTATACAATATGAATTACAATTATTAGTAATGTGGGCACTAACACTTGTTCAGAGATGCAGTGGCTGAAGTGAGAAATGTATTTTCATATCCAATTGATTTCCTAACACAGAGTAATTACTTTTCAGATATGCTGTAATGATATAGAAGGATTTTCCACCAGACTGCCCTGCAGTGGCATATTGCTTTAGTATATTGATTACTGTTTTATATTTAAATGCTTATGAAAATGAGGGGTGAATGCAGTTGAAAAAGGAGTCATGTTGTCATTAACAGACTAAAGACTTTCTAAGCATGCCCTAGGTCAAGTATGTTAAAGACAACAACAGAACAGGGAACTATTAATCAGCTCCCTGACCTACCTAAACCAAAATCTATTCTTTATTAATGACTAGGGTGATTTTTTTCTCTCCACGGTCTTTCATGTTTCTTAAAGTCAGTTAGAATTGAAAACTCCATATATTGTTTAAAGCTAGCTGATATTTCTTACATAACAAAGGCAATAGGAGGTGATATACTTGAAAGGCTGGATCCTGAAACTGTGAAACACAGATTCAGCATTTGAATGCTGTTGCAGTAAATAAATCCATGTATGACCCTGAGCAAGTTATTTGACCTTCCATTGCTTTTTGTTCTCTCAGGTCACAAATCCATGTGATAATATCCAGTCTGTTACAATAGCTAATTGTTATCCCACAGGAATGGGGAAGCCATGAATAATTTATGTGGCGCTGATGGCTGTAACTTTGTTGATCCACTATATCATACGATCCAGAGTCAGGCATCTTGTTTTTGGTGCACTGCTTATCCAGGAAATCTGGAATATAAAAGTTATATTAGTGGTTTTTTTTTGGTTGTGATTATATTCATATGAACAAATCCAAGAAATACTGTCACTCTTTAAAGCTTAGTGTTTCAAAAGTCTTGAGCCCACGGTAAATGCTGCAGACTGGACTCCATGTTGGCTTATGTTCTGCTTTATCCAAGAATTCTGGTCAGCTTGTATTTTATAAGATCAGTTGACATTCTGGAACAACTTTGTAAAACATAAAAAACTTAGACCCATATCAGAGTGTACTATGTTTGACATAATTTTTGAAGTTCTCTCATCCCAGTTTTTTGTTAATGAGGATTGGGATATGCAAGTACCTTTTCTTTAGTGCTCAACAACTCAGATATTCTTCATTTAGTTACAAAATAAAGAAACAAAACACAAAGAAAATAATAGACCTCAAGGGGTGTCAAACAGGCGAGGCATACTGATGAGTCCTGGTAGGGGCCAAGCAAATATCTATGTCTTCTGTTAGCACCCTTGCAAACTGTGTGAGAGGCCTTTTCGGCTGTACAATTCTGCTTAAGAGTTGGATAAGACATTCTGTGGTGATTTGCATATGTAGCCCATGATGCTTTGCATTGTAGGGGCATGTATGAATTTTGTATTTTCTTGAAACATGGCTTCCCAGCCAAATGCCCTTTAGGGGTAACCCTTGCCTCAGTGTTTGCACAGAGGTTCTTTGTCTTTAAACGGTTTTATTTTATGGGTTCACCACAATATATCCAAGGCACCTGCCTCTAGGGTAGCTAGTCCATTCCACTGGGGTGTCAAACAGACGAGGCATACTGATGAGTCCTGGTAAGACGAAACACGTGTCTATGTCTTCTGTTAGCACCCTTTGCAAACAACTGTGAGAGGCCTTTCGGCACCATACAATTCTGCTTAAGGACTGGACCAGCATGACATTCTAATAGTAATTGCATATATGGCTTCATGATGCTTTGCATTGTGGGGGCATGTGATTTTATTTTTATTGTCTTGAAACTTGGCTTCCAGCCAAATGCCCTTTAAGGGTAACCCTTGCCTCAGTGTTTGCGCACAGGAGGTTCTTTGTCTTTAAGTATTTTTTTTATTTTAATGGGTTCACCACAATATATCCAAGGCACACCCTGCCTCTAGGGTAGCTAGTCCATTCCACAGAATTATCAAACAAGACAGGAGCATACTGATGAGTCCCTGGTAGAAACCCAGAAACCACGTGTCTATGTCTTCTGTTGGCACCTTTGCAGAGAACTGTGTGAGGGCCTTTTAGCACCATGCAATTCTGCTTAAGAGTTGGACAGCATGACATTCTGTAGTGATTTGCATATGTAGCCATGATTGCTTTTGCATTGTGGGGGGCGTAATGTGATTTGTACATACAACACTGTTACCCATATGGATGATAAAAGTGTGTTGATGGGACCCCTACCTGGATGTGGCACCGTGTCCCTCTCCTGTGCGTGCCCACAGTAAATGCCAATGACTCCGGCTCCCTCATCGCGGGTCCCATAGTGGTGCCTGCACTGCTATGTCTCCTCCCCATCCGGGTGGCCTCCTCCAGGGAAGTGGCCACCTCCTGCCCTGGAGTCTGGCGCTATCGCATGGGAGGCATCCCCGAAGAGATGCCCTTGGGTGGCTCAACAATTACCACCAGATTCGCCAGCTCAATGGCTGACCACAGTGCTGCTCTCTGCGTGCCATCGCCCACAGTTATGAGCCAGGCAATATGGCACTCTGCGGCGCGCTCCCCATGTGCAGATGCTGCGGCGGTACAGTGCTGCCATTCCCTGTGTTTTACCCGAACAGTGCGATGAAAGTGCACCCATGCCTGACGCACCTGAGAGCAAGAAATCGGGCACAGGGTCAAGGTCTGGTACATGGCCATGCACAGCGCCACTGGAAGACAATGTGTAGCCACAATTGGCTGCCTGGCAATACCAGCGCTCGCATAACGGACTACCGAACAGTTGGGCCATTGTGCCTATGATGACCCAGTGCCCACAGCGCCATGTAGTGACCATTACTACAGCGCCACTGGCACAATCGGTGGCCATGCCACCACATTGCCTACCATGCACAGCACGCCTTCAGCCACGGCAGACGCCTGCATCAGCAACCGGGCATGCACAGTGAGGTACTACCATGTCGTATGCAGAATCACGTCATTGGCTCAGCACGATTCAACACAACGGACGAAAAGCGCAACAGCGCGATATTCAGCCATCGCTAAGCAAATCATCTAATCAGCCATTCAATGGCGCCTTTTCTGCAATTGCATCCTTAAAGTTGCTCCTCATCTCATTTGCATGGATTGCGCTATAAAAGTGCGACAATGTGCTGCAGTGCCATAGAGTCGGTTACTGCAGCCCGACGATAAGTTGCATGCTGTTTGGAGTGTGGACTGTGGATTCAGGGACATGCATGGGACTGCACAGTCACAGGTAACTATTGTCATTCTTACAGGCGCATAATGACCGAGCAGTTTGTTGAGAAGGAGGAACATAATGGTGGGAGGAAAGAGGAGGCCTAACTTTACAAAGGCTGAAACTGGGGCCCTGCTGAGCCTCACCTGGATCAGGAGCCACTTCTCAGTGGACTGCGGGAAATCCTCAAGCCCGTGCTGCTGCATGGGAGGAGGTGGCACGTGCTTTGAACCTGCATGGCGACCACCAGCCTCCATGCAAGAGTCAAGAAAAAAGATGAGCACCGGACAGGAGGGTAAAGAGAAGGTGGTTGCCATCAGGTGCACGGTTGCTGCACAGGTGGGGACAGCTGGAGGTGGTACAGCTGACCCACAGGAGGAGGAGCTTGCTGGAGCATGCAGCGCAATGCCATTGAGGGTGTTTCAGGTGGTGGCTTCCAGATGGAGGTGGCCCATCACTGCATGGTAAGTCATGGTCTGTCTCATGGGGGGGCAGGGTAGGTCACAATGAGACTATGCTTTTCCCTTACAGATCTGAAGCCGCCTGCATGGGTCAGCGGTGGTGGGCCTGTCCTGTGGACATCAGCTGGGTTGAAGGACCATCCACCTCACAGGTATCACGTGATCACTGCGACAGTGGGATCACCTAGCTGTCCACACTCATAGTTATAACAGGTGTGAAAGCCCTACCTGTGTCCCAAGGAGTGGTATCCCACGGATGCAGCATGCTGTGACTGGACGGTGCAGAGTCCATACCAGTGATGACTCAACCATCATGGGCAGTGATCGTGTGCCATGGGATGGCCACACAACAGGGCATTCGCATGAAAGTAGGTGGTGCGCCGTGGAGGCCTGCATATCGCAAGGCCCAGGCGGCACCTGTAAGCCCCGTCAGCGCAGCCTGGTGTCTGTTGGACAGTTGGACTATTGCGTATGTAACACCCGGAGCCTGGGGAGCTGCAGCTGAAGGGCAGCATCGCGTCACCATGGGCTTGGTACAGGGGTTCAGCCGAAGCATCTGTGCCACCTGTGGACTGACCAGACCTGGTCCCAGCGCAGCACCCACCCTCAAGGGTGCTGATCATCAATGCCATGCACCCTGAGGACAGGATCGGGAGGCTGATGACCTCAGATGAGCACATCCACCTCCAAGCATCGGTCAGCAGCAGTGCAGCTTGCGACATCAGTGGATGCACTATGCGAAACAGGACAGGCAGAGGCGTCGCAGCTGGGACACCACGCATCCTGGCAGGATGGACCACTGGGAGATGTGACAGCTGTGATTGACAGGCATGCACAGGCATTCATTGCTATCATGGCCTCAATAGACACACAGTCAGGTGCCCGTACGGACACCAGGTGCACTACCCCACCCCGTTCCTGGTATCATATGACTCCCACCCTGTTGACACGGGGTAGTATGACATCCGGCACTCCTGGGTAGGCATGTTCAGTGCTGCAGACCCACATGAGCAAGTTCGTTCGCAGTGGAACCCCTGGGGGACCATCAGTGCCACCCATGAGGCAGTGGTCAACCTGTCAGTGCTAGTGGGTCTCAGCAGGGCCGCCCCGCATCTGGTAACAGTGGCACTGTGTCACGACAGCCTGTCTCCAGTGTGGCTATGTCTGGTGCTGCCTGTGTGCATTGTGTGTTTCAGTGAACAGTGCAGATGGATACCTGGCCTGCACAGACACACAGTCACCTGCACCCTCGACGGCTCACAGTAGTGATGCCATTGCTGTACAGCGGTGTGCAGCGATGGCTCAGCATCTGACACATGCGCGGGTGGGCGTGGTAGCCTATGGACATGTGTCATTGCTAAGGTGCATTCTGATGCGTGTGCCTCCTGCCCTCTGTGCATGTTTGTTCGTTGTTGGTGGTGTGGTACATCCATGTGGCTGTGTAATACTCACCCATCCTGCTGTGGTGCTACCAGTGCTCTGCCACTTCCTTGATGTACACACAGTTGTGTCCATGCATGTTTGTGGGTTGTGTCTTAGCCACTGGTGGTGCGGTGGCCCCAAACTTACCTGGGTTGGCTGATGCTCCTCCGTGATGGTGTCGGTGCAGCTGTGCAGCCAGACATTCAAGATCAGCGGCAATGAGGCTGCCATCACCATCATCACTGGCGTCCCCGCTGTTCCCCAGACCTGACAGCTATCCCACATTCATTGGTCATGCTGTGCAGGATGCAACAAACCAGGAATAGCATGCAGACCTTTGAGGGGAACTGGACTGTAAAGGCACCGCCAGGGTGTCAGGCAAAAATGTGCCTTCAGCATCCCAACACCCCCCGATGACGTACATGGTGGTGTGTACTTCATTATAACATTGCTCTGCGATGGGGTGATGGGCATGGTAGGGTGTGAGCAAGGGATGGTAGGTATCCACTGTCACCTACATAGAGGGCAAGTTAGTTTTGTGAGCATCACCTTGCCCCAGACGTTCAGCCACTACCCATACCACCTCTGGCACCCCAGGCCCTATGATTGTCATGTGGTTTGCAGACTCACAATAGGTGTCCGATGGGGATGTCCCACTCTCGAATCTGTGGCACAGTGCTGACTGGTGCCAGATGAATAATCATATGCTACCCCAGGGTGCATGGCACAGACATTGATTATGCTCCCCTGGCATTGCACACCACCTGGCAGTTGATGCTGGCATAGTCCTTGCGATTGATGTATGCGGCCCCCTCTGGGCCAGGTGGTGTGTGCATGGCCACATGGGTGCAGTCTATTGCCCCTAGCACGCCAGGCATATGTGCTACCCTGTGGAACTCCTGTATGTTTGCTGTGCACTCCACCGCTGTGCTGTGGAAATGGATGTACTCTGCAGCATGTGGCAGCAGTGCGCTGAGGAATTGGGTGAGGTGGTGTGACGTGGCTGACTGGGTTATGCCTGTGGTGTCCCCAGCTGGTCTCTGGAAGGTACCCGTGGTGAGCAAGCACATGCAGGCTGTTACCTTAGTCTCCACTGACAGGGCATAGCTCCGTTGTGTGGGTGCCTGCATCACATCACTGCACAGCTCACAGAGCCACCTCAGAACTGCCCTATTCAGGAGGTACCAGCCCACAATCTCAGTATCATTGTACAGCTCAAAGTTGGCGCGGCTCGGTACTGCCTGTTGGGGCATACCACCGACGGGCCTTCTCACGGCCACGCCCCTGCCACCCACCTTCTCATCCCCCATATCGACCTCCATTTGGAAGGTGGCACTGGCCATGTCCCTGGCTTGTGTTCACCCCCCAGCAGCTGTTGCTGTATTCCCCCCGCTGTCCTGGCTGCTACTTCCCTTGCACCGGGTACACCTGCCTGTGCTGGCCTCTGTGCTGTGTGGCTCCCCACACCTTCCCTGTGCCTGGCTGTTCAGACTGCCCTTTCCCTGGCCTGCCTTGTTTGTGCCTCCTGCCCTGTCTGTCTGGCTAGAGTTCTGCCTCATGTGGCTTTCCTGTAGCGTTCTTGAGCCTTTTCCTTACTCCTTTTTATTTTGGCTCATTTCTGCTTTGGCGCAACTTCCGCTTGCTCCCCTGATTGCACATGGCGCAAGTCGTTGAATATCGCTCGCCATTTATGCATGGTTCTTCCCCTTCGGCTGCACATGCCTTCATTATCATTGTGCTGTTGCTCAGCATGATTTGAGTGCAACTGCCTCCTGCTGAATATACGCAAATGGCGCAATTTCGGACTTGGCGCTACCCTATTGCGCATGGCTCAACTCTTTTGAATATCTGGGCCCAGTGTTTCTCTAGGAGCTGTTGGGAAAACCAGGGTGTGCGCTTCTGTTACTGTTACAGTTAGCATTTCCACTTGCATTTCCATACCCATTTGCATTAGCATTCCCGTGTATTCTACCGTGTGCATTACCCTTTGCATTTTCGTTTGCACTTGTACTTGCATTACTGTTACCATTTGCATTTCCACTGTTTTTGTTTGCATTTTGATTTGCATCACCGTGTGCATTTCCATTTGCGTTGCAGCCACCCTTCCATTTGTGTTTGTATTTCTCCTTCATTTCGCATCATCCTTGCTGTTACTCTTACCATTTTCATTTCCAATTACGTTACCATCACCATGCGTGTTACAGTTTGCATTTCCATATGTGCTTGCATTTTCATTTGTGTTTGCATTTGTGTTTCCTTTGGCATTATTGTTGCTGTTACCGTTACTGTTACCGTTAGCATTTGCATTTCCAATTGTGGTACCATGACCGTGTGAGTTACCATTTGCATTTCCATATGCACTTGCATTTCCATTTCCGTTTGTGTTACTGCTCGCTTTGCCATCATCGTTGCTGTTACTATAACTGTTTGCACATCCAATTGCATTACTGTTACTGTTTGCGTCTTCGTCACCATTTGCATTTCTGTTGCCCTCAGCATTTGCATTTTTGGTTGTGTTTCTGTTGTTGATTGCATTACTGTTTCCTTCTCCAGTGCCGTAGCCTTAACCATTTGCATTTCTGTTTGCCTTTCTATTACCGTTTGCATTTCTTTTACTGTTTGCATTTCCATTGGCATTACCGTGTACGTTACTATTTTCATTAACATTTGCATTTCTGTTGCTGTTACCATTTGTATGACCATTTGTGTTATCAATTCTGTTTTCATTAATGTTTGCACTTGCGTTTCTCTTATCATTTGCCTTAGCATTTACGTTTGCGTCACCATGTGCATTACCGTTTGTGCTTGCATTTGCTTTACAGTTACCTTTACTATGTGACAAAGCCACAATCCATAAGAAGGTTTCTCATGCTTCTATGATCATTGTACATTCCTGTCTTTGACAGTATCTTTCATCAATCCTCTTATTTTTCCATGAACTTCTCACTCCTAATCTTCTATGCACACACTACCAATAAAATATTCTATAAGTATGCTGGAATTCTTTTATTAACTGATTGCTATAAAGACCCCTGCCTCTGTGTTAGTGGAAAAGAGGGTTGCTCTGGCTCTATATAAAAGTGGAAAGACATCACTACTTCATACACATCCTTCCTAAATAGGGTCTATATGTCTTCTAGGGCCAGCACCCATTGTTTTAGATTTAGCAGAGACATCCCAATAAAAGATGGGTAGTCTGTTCTGTTCAAAAGCTTGGCACAAAATGGATCTTCTGTATCCACCACCCAAAAGGAAGGGGCCTATGAAGGATTTCAATAAGTATACACATATCCAGGTGTCCTGCCACAATACTGCTTCAAAATTAAAATATAGAAAGATACTATAAAAACAAAATACAACCAGATAAATCATCCCTACTACCCATTTACTACTGAAAATATGATATATGGGTTTAAACTGCTACCCCAAACAACTGAAAGAAAATTACTCATAAGCTAAGTTTCTATACTTGCTGGGAGAGAAACACATAGCTAATGTATACATTTTGGGCTTAACATAATCTTAATCAAAACACTCTCTTCTTTTTGGATAACTTTCAGTTTTCCACATCGTACTTGGGCTGCAGCTGACTAAATCTTGACTCCCAATTCTTGAGGCCATATCTCTTTCTCCATAAGTAATTCTTAATATTTCCACACTATCTTCCACCACAGGGATACTACAATCTGTGCATGTTGCCTCTTATGGGATCCTAATCCCTATACCTGTACTTCTTGCTATATTAATTTGTGATGCGGAGACATTGGAAAAATCCTGCAAAACCATAGCTAAAGGGTTAGAGTCAAGTTATCTTGCATAAATATACTTATGTCGGCATGTAAGCTACTACTTTCACTGGGAGAAGGTCAGTTAGTACCACTAAACCTCTGATTTCCTCATTATTCTGTACAGCCTGGAATGAAGGTTCTATCCTAAATTTATATAAAAGAGGGCTTAGGAAGCACCTTGTGTAACTCACCAGTAAATATGCACCCTGCTCCAAATATTCCATTTATGCATGGAATCACACTTGCCTCTGCATATATATTTTACATATGAAATGAAGCTGTCAGGAATACCACGTTTCTAATACTGTAAATAAGTAATCATGGACTATCCTGTTGAGTGCCTTTTCTTGGTCAATAGACAACACATAGTCTGAGAGAAGCCACCTGTTACTCCTTTCAAATATTTCTCAAAGTAAAACTAAACTATCATGTAGTGTTCTATCTGGCAAAGCCCATATGTGGCACAGTGTAATTAGATTTCTTACTACACAAACCAGTCTCTTACTGTACTTAAAAATGCCATTACTTTCTCCATTGGTGTTTGAGGCACTGCTAATGTGTCAGCCACAAAATGGCCAGTAATTTGTAAAATTACCTCAACTAAGTTTATTTTTATATATATATATATCTTTGTGCATCTATTAGACCTGTAACTGTTTTGTTTTCCACACTCTATTGGCACCCAGCGAAAAAATCAAAAGATTGAGCTGATCCCACATAACATATTGAAATTCATGATTCAAGGATAATGCTATCTCATTTTGATATTCTTTCATCTTTTGTTTTACTTTGTTAATCTGAGCCGATATTGTCCCCTTTAATTTTATCAACCTGTGCAGTGTTCAGTAATATCAACCTGTGCAACTGCGCTCTAAGTTGTAAATATTTTTTATACCAGTTACAGGCTATTTTTTAAGGTATAATTTAAGAAACAGAGTGAGCATGGCCTGGTGGTGCTAAGGGTTGAGCGTTGGATGCCACACCACGCCTACGTTACTAGGTTCAGGAATGGACTCGGGCGCCAGGGGTTGGCAGGGAAAGCGTTGAGGACTGGCGCCCTTGTGGTGCTCTCCTCCACAGATTGAGGGGTGGGATGGCCTGGTGAGCCAGAGACCTCTGGTGGAGACCAGGTATTGTAGCAAGACAGGCAGGCAGGTATCAGTGTGGCCGATGCTGGCAGGGCAGACTTGCACCAGATAGTGGGGCATGACCATGCACAGGGAGGGGACAGAACACCGAAAAACCTGGTCCCAGGGTAGGTGATGGCAACAACTGCCATGCCCACTGCCAGGCTGAACCTCGACGACCTCCACAGAACCTCTGCCTAGGGCCCACGTCTGCAGCTGGAGTCTTCAAATTTGAAGTGTGCCCAAAGTAGGAGGCAGCCCCACCACGGAGGGGTTAAGCTGGGGATGCCAGCTGCAAGGCAGGGGTGAAGGTGTGGAAGGTACAGCCGAGGGAGGCTTCAGGCAGGGCAGAAACCAAGTTGGATGCCTGAGAGAGTCTCCTGGGACCATGACAGGAGCAAAAAATACCTGACAAAAAAAAAAAGAAAGCAGAGTGGAGATTTTTTGCAGCCTCCCTCCATTCCATCCAGGAGTCATAAGCAAGGCCTCTGATTTAGGATGAATTAAATAATGAAATTTGAGTTATAAGACTTGAATTTCCAGGAATTGTACCAGTGATTGTTAGTCTAATTTCTGGATTTTGCTGGAATTCTACTGTCATTGCTTTTTTGCAAGTGCATGTGTATAAATGATCAGAATACAAAAAGACTTGATAAACAGAACATTATATGAAGCAAATTAAAAATAGAGCAGGAAGTAAATATAAGAAAAATACAAGTTCTGTAGATATACTGTTCTGGTATAAAGTACCAAATTCCATGAAATTCATTGTTTTTACCTGTATGCAGACAGTTCAAATTTAGCAATTTTGCTGGGTTTTCTCGTATAAACCAAAACCAGTGGACTTGGTCATAAGCCTCTTGCACTACCAGTCTTGCTTTTAACAATTTGCCAGTATTCTCCTGTACTCATTCTTCTTGTAACACAGAGGTATATAATCACCATAATCCCTTCTCTTTTCTAGGAAATCCTTCCTCAGTTAAAGTAGTTTACAACAATAAGTGATCACAAATTCACAAAAAGTCACAAAGCGCATCACAAAAGTTTGCATTGCGCTATGAGATTGTTAAAGTGTTAAATGTTGCTACATTATTCCAGTCAAGCTGCGATGAAGTGTAGCACCCCCCAGCCCCTGCTCCATGTATCCAGTATGCACTCATTGACTGACAGTTCAGTTGGCTCATCTACAGTTCAGTTGGTGACCTGCCATGGTGGAGAGTGGAGAGCTGTGCCAGTCACCAACTGGGGGTCAGGATAGTTGGGAGCTGGGTGGTGGGACACTACTTGCCAGGGTGGGGGTGGGTATCTGCTAAGCACCAGAAGACATTTACTTGAACTATATGGGGATCAGGATAGGGCGAGTGGGTCTGCTAGACCACAAGCTAAACATCGAATTGCACTATTCATTGGATCAGGATGGAGGGTTTTCTAGGCCACCAGGGAAAGTTCTAAATTCTCTATAGAGGAGATCAAGGATAGGGAGGGGGTCCACTAGGCCAAAGAGAAATGGTAAATATAAAACACAAGGGACTGTAATGGGGGGCAGTGTCACACCGGAGAATGGGATTGGGTGGAGGGCAGGACTACTAGGCACCAGGACAGACCTACATGTGTGAATGGTCGTGCATCGGGTGAGGGAAAGGACCACTAGCCACCAGGGAATGTTGAATCTATGTCGGGCTGGGCATTGGGTGGGACAGTACCACTAGACACAAGGAAATGAGTTTTTACTCAGGCTGGCGATTGGCAATGGCAGAGGAGGAAACACTGGCACCAGGGGCACTTAGTTTTTTCACTTGGGCCAGCGATGGTGGGATGGGGACCACTGGTACCAGGGACACTTCATTTTTTTCTTTCAGGCCAGCAATCAGTGATGGGGGGCAGTACCGCCAGGGACACTTTTATTTATTTTTATCAGGTCAGCAATCAGGAGGGTTGGGCTACAGTACCTCCACCAGCCACTAGGGTTGCAGGGAATTAAAGCAAGGTCTTGGTTAGTGGTATTTGCTCCATGCAACTGGACCCTGCAAATGGCCCTTGTGCAGGCGAATGCTTTGTGAATTGGACAGTGTCAATATGTAGTTCCACTCTTACTCATTTGAATTATGGCCCCTCCACACTTTGTCTGGTGCAAATCCAGTCTGAGCACAAACTGGGTTTTCATGAATACTAAATTGGTGCAAAGCCTGGTTTGATCATGCAAAACTAGGTTTGCTCCTGGAGAAAGTTGAGAATCTAGCCCTGATGTCTCTACTGTTAAAGTACTAGAAAATACCACTGTGAGGATTTTAGACACAAAGAAAATTTATTCTGGACACCATAGTGACTCTACAATCTTTATAACCCCAGATGTATTGGCCATTTAAAAGCAGCCTTCAATTCTGCAGTAGTAACCATGTCAGCTAATGCCATAGAGTCACAATATATATTTTTTGTTTCCCCTTGAATCAGCAGCTTGCAGGATTGGGCAATTAAAATCGCCCCTCTATGATTATCATTCTAGAAGTGAACAAATATTGGTGGATTTTCTGAAAACATTCTACCCTCTCCAACTTAGATTTTGGAGCATATATACCAAAAATTTGGAAGGATTACCCAGCTTTATTAACGTCTAACATTAAAGCCCTTCCTAGATAAACGTTCCTCCACACAGGTGTGGTACTACACAAATCCAGTCAATATCACTCCCACATCATCACAAATATCTTTCACCAGGGACCAAAAAGATGGACCTTCATTCCGCAAAGATTCAATCCTGGAAATTTCAAACTGGGTTTAGATTCTAATATCCTGAACCAAAATAATACCCCCGCTGCTGTTTTAAGATCACTAAGGTGGTCACATTTTATATGCTATACTCTTGGTATTCAAAGTGACCATCTTTAGAAACATAAAATTTGATGGCAGTTAAGGACCACTTGGACCACCTAGTCTGCCTATTTCCTACCTACCTAACAGATAAGCTGCAGATCCTAGTTAACCAACAGCCTTCTTCCTCCTACCCCCCACAAGAATTGTCTTATGTCTGTCCCATACATTCTTGAATTCCCCCACTGTTTTTGACTCTATGACCTCCTCAAGAAGGATGTTCCATGCATCTACAACCCTCTCTGTGAAGAAATACTTCCTCACATTACCTCTGAGCTGTCTCCCTCTATCTTCAAATTGCGCTCCCTTGTTCGTGCACATCTCTTTTTCTGAAAGATGCCACCCTCTTGGACTTTGTTGATTCCCTTGAGGTACTTTAAAGTTTCTATCATGTCCCCTCTTTTTTTGAAAGATGCTACCCTCTTGGACTTTGTTGATTCCCTTGAAGTATTTGAAAGTTTCTATCATGACCCCCATCTCCCTCTTTTCCTCAAGGCTATACATCTTAAGTTCCTGTAGTCTTTCTTCATATGTCTTCTGGTGCAGACCCTGCACCATTTTGGTTGCTCTCCTCTGGACAGCCTCCACCCTGTGTATGTCTTTGTGGAGATGGGATCTCCAGATCTGTACACAGTACTCCAGATGTGGTCTTACCAACTGTCTATGTAGGTGTCAGCGTGGCTCAGTTGGTAGCACATCCGCCTCTGGACCAGAAGGTTGTGGATTCTCGTCCCACACTGGGATTGGACTTACACTTAAAAATCTCTGGCATCTGAGTGCAGTATTGAGGGATGCTGTACTGCTGGGGTGTGCCATCCTTTGGATGAGACGTTAAACCGAGGTCCCTTCTACCCATCCTGGTGTTGTCCTGGTGGGTGTTCAGGTGGAAGTAAAAGAACCCAGGGCATTGTTCACAAAGAGTAGGGAACATTCCCAGTGTCTTGGCCAACATTCCCCTTCCCATAAAACCGGATCATGCAATTATCCAGGCTGTGTGTGGGTAATAATGTGCGATATTGCCACCACCACACATTCAGTCACTTCACTACCAGTCTAGCATTGCTTGTAAAGTGCTTTGGATGTATGAAAAGCACTATATAAATGCTGATTTTTCTTCTTCTTCTTCTTCTTTACAGAGGGCCAACAACTTTCTGTTTTCTACTGGTGATGCCTCTCCCTATGCCTCTCGGTATCCCCCCAGCCCTCCTTACTGACTTTTCACATTGCTGGCTCACCTTTAGGTCATCTGATATGACTACCCCTAGGTCCCTTTCCATTTTTGTTGTTGTCAGTATCTCACCCCCTATTGTGTGCTCTTGCCCTGGGATTTTGTTTCCCAGTTGCATTACTTTGCACTTCTTTGTTTTGAATCTAGCTGCCATACATTTGACCATTCCTCCAACCTTGCCAAGTCCCTTTGCATCTTTTCCACCCCAGCTTGCATATCAACCTGTTGCAGATCTTTGTGTCATCAGCAAAGAGACATGCCTTCCCCTCCAGTCCCTTCACAATGTCACTTATAAAGAAAATAAAAAGGACCGGCCCCAGAACTGAACCCTGTGGTACCCCACAAGTAATCCTCCTTTCTTCACTGTGGACTCCATTTACTATTAATCTCTGTGTACTGTTGTCCAGCCATTGTTTAACCCAGGCTACCACCCTGGGACCCACTCCCAGGCTGGCTAATTTTTTTATTAATCTTTGGTGTGGGACTGCATCAAATGCCTTGCTAAAGTCTAGGTAGACCATGTCCACAGCCCCTTCCTGGTCTACTAATTTGGTTATCCAGTCAAAGAAATCAATTAGATTTGTTTGACATGATCTTCCCACTGTGAATCCATGCTGCATTGGGTCCTGTGCCCCACTGGCCTCTAGATACTCAACAGTTCTTTCCTTCAGAAGTGATTCCATCATTTTCCTTACCACTGAGGTCAAACTGACAGGTCTGTAGTTTCCTGTCTCTGTCTTGCTCCCACTTTTGTGAAGGAGAATCACATCTGCCCTTCTCCAGTCCTCAGGTACCACACCATGCTCCCATGATTTATTAAAAAGGGTAGTCAGTGGTGTTACTAGTTCTTCTCTTAGTTCTATTAGAATTCTTGGGTGAATCCCATCAGGCCCCATTGCTTTGTTCACCTTCAGTTTTAAGAGTTCTTTCAGAACCCTTTCTTCTGTGAAAGGACTAATATCAACTCCCCTTTCCAGAGTGCTTCTATTGACTGGATCAGGTCTCTCCCCCTGCTTTTCCATTGTGAATACTGAGCAGAAATATTCATTTAGTATCCCTGCTTTTTCACTGTCGCTCTCTGCCCAGCCACCTTCCTCTTTATTCAGCCTCAGTATCCCTGCCTTCATCTTTCTTTGCTCCCTAATGTACCTATAAAAGGTTTTATCTATCTTCTTAACCGAGTTGGCTATCTTTTCCTAAGTTTGGGCCTTTGCTATTCTGACTATCTTCCCCACTTCCTTCTGCTTTCACTGGTACAGTTCTCTGTCCTGCTCCTTCTGTGTTTCTTTATACTTCCTGAATGCTATCTTTTTCTCCATTATCTTCACTGCAACTTCTTTTGGGAACCATAGTGTTTTTTTTTTATTTTGTTTTGATTTGTTTATTTGCTTCACACAAATACTTGTTGCCTCTGTGATGGCAGTTTTGATGTTTACCCATTGTTGCTCTACCCCACCTTCTTGCCTGTTTGCTAGTGCTTTTCTGAGGCACTCTCCCATTTTGACAAAATCAGCCCTCCTGAAGTCCATTACCTTCACTTTTGTGTGGCTTGATTCTACTGCTAAGTTTATCGTGAATCACACTGTTTGGTGGTCGCTTGTTCCTAGATGGCTACCCACTTCAAGATCAAAGATCTTCTCTCCTTCCCCATTTGAAAGTACCAGGTCTAAGATTGCTCCCTCCTGAGTGGGTTCCAAAACTATCTGTCTGAGGCATGCCCCTGTAGGGCATCGAGAATGGACCTGCTCTTGGATGTGGCTGCAGCAAAGGTGTTCTAGTTAACATCTGGAATATTCAGGTCCCCTATCAGCAATATCTCACCTTTCTCTGCCATCCCAGGGATGCCTTCTATCATTTCCTTGTCCATTTCCTCCCCCAAAGTTGGGGGTCTGTATACAATGCCTGTACAGATTGTGGAGCCATTTCTAGTCCCCAGGGTGACCCACAATGCCTCCTCGCCTCTCTGTTTACCCTTTAGTTCTGTTTCTTTGATCCCTTCCCTTACATAGAGAGCTACTCCTTCTCTTCTTCTTCCCTCCCTGTCCCTCCTATAGATTGTGTACCCTGGTATGTTGACATCCCAGTCATGGTTCTCTGTGTACCATGTTTCTGTGACTGCCATGATATCCAAGCATCCCTCTTTCATCAAGGCCACCATTTTGGGGAGCTTTTTGCCCAGACTATGGACATCAGTACTCATTATCCTCCTTTTTTTCTGGCTTTATTTCTTTTGCCCCATCCCTGTCCTTACTGCCTTTGTCTTTTCTCCATTTAACTCTGCCCTTATCGATCAACTGCTCTATCTAGAAATGCATTTGACCTCATAGGAAGACAATAATCTTTAACTTTTCATACTGCATTATCTTTCTGCCTTACAGACTGTGAAAGAGTGTGGTTCCATCTCTTCTTTGATTAACAGGCCTCTCCCTTAGAGTGGTCAAGATCAGAAGGAGGCTTCTCTAAAGAGAAAGTGGAGGAAGGTTCCTCATCCTCGTCCTCATTATAAGTGTTTTCCCACATTTTTCTCCTTCACAAAGCTGTGGATCTATTTATCGTAGGGAGAGGCAGTGCTTTGACAATTTTTTGTTGTTTTACTATGTCCCTTTTTCTTCCTGGGGACTTTGGCCAGGGGCACTTCTGTTTGTAGGGGGTTTTCAGGTAGTGTCAGGGACTGTGGGGGAAGAGGTCCTGCCAGAGCATTCGATATTCAAAGGGGGATATTCTTCAGACCTCAGTTGTTATCATCCTATATCCATTCTTACTGTAACTATAAAAGAATTTGAGATATTAATTAATAGAAAACTCTCTCTGTATTTTTCTATGCATAATGTAATCTCGGATTTGCAATCGGGTTTCAAAATGAGTTACAATACTACCAATGTAATATCTTGGGTTACTAACAATGTTTTTGCTGCCTTTGACAAAGGACATAGTACATCAGCACTCTCTTTAGATTTATCAAAAATGTTTGTTATTGTGGATCATAGTATTCTGCTTAAAATGTTCTGGATTTGGGATTTTCTGTACTGCTTAAGTTACATTCTTACTTGACATTACATCAGCAATGTGTCAGAGTGGGTGAGATCAGTTTAAATAAGAAAATTATCAATAGAGGGATCCCTCATGTCCCTTACTGTTTTTGCTATATATAAAGAATCTGCTTAACTGTTGTTCAGATTACATAAACATTTACTTGTATGCTGACGATACTATAATGTATATTCTTCATGTCAATCCAGACTCAGCTGTTGAAATTCTACAAACATATTTTTGTAAAGTTCAGGATGTTTTGAAGGGCCTAAGATTACTTCTTAATGAAAAATGACACAGTGGATATTCTTTAATAGAAAGAATCTGATTTAATCTGATTTGCCTTTAAGATACAAACAAAGGAATTGCTATTACAAGACTTTCTACGTATAATTACTTTAGGCTTAATTTTGGACAACCATCTAACATTTAAGTCACATATTCAAAAACTGTCCGCTACAGAAATAAAACTCATTTCAATTATCCACTTAGAAAACTGCTTGTTAATTCACTGTTCTTATCTCTGTTGGACTGTGGTGACTGTGTCAATAGAAATGCTACTGGTACAGTTCTCAACTGGTTTCCCTTATACAACTCGTCATTGTCATTTATACACTTCATTAGGTTGGAATTCCTTGTCAAGCTGTACATCAATGTATTTATTTGTATATAGATTTATTGTTTATGCTCTTCTTACATATTTAACTTCTATCATTGTTTTACTCTGATGCCTCTGTATATTTCTAGCATTAACCTGTATTAATTTCTGTATTGTACAGTACCTACTGTCTTAATTCCATGTTATGTGTTCTTTTCCCAGGATCGCACCTGGAAACATGCATCAGCTCATTGTGCCTTTCCTGGATACCAACTTTTAAATAAATAAATTTCTACTGAGCACACTTTAAAATAGAATAGTAATAAAGCATAGTCTCAGATCTGTCAAGTATTAACACTATTTCATACGTAGGCATTGATCTAAATTTGGGGAATAAACTTTGGCTGTTTCTGTTCCCCATACATTGGAAACAATCAAGAAGAAATGCAATTAAAAACATCTTATTGCCCTTCTCTTGTTTTAAGGCTTCTATTGCTAGGTTAGTATTTAGTCATTGTGACTCTTTTGGATTAATTTCATCTATTTTAATTTTTTTTTTGGTAATTTAAAGTTTATTTGCACATTTTCCACCATAAAAGGCAGCATACAAAGAAACTGGTAGAGACTGATTGATACTTAGTAAAAAGATACTGCCCCCCACCTATCCTTACTGCAGTAACCCATCACAGTGCCCGTAACTGCCGAGCCGCTAATCAAAAAACTGTATAGAGAGCATCAAGCCTAGTGTTGGTTTAGTTTGGAGCCAGAGAGATTAGTGAGTGAAGGGGATCCCAAATTCTAGCATAAACTGCCAGTCTGTTATGTAGGCTGGCTATTGCTTTTTCTGTGTGCAAATTGGATAATACTTCTCTTACCCATTCCTGGAAAGATCTATTTTATTTTATAAATAACAAACTTATTAACTGTTCGTAAATTATCTGATCTAGTATTGTATATGTGTTTCTGTGTGATCATATCTGTTTTTTGTACTTAAATGGAATTGTGAGAGTCTTTTTCTCTCAATTTGCTATCCAATAAAATGATGATGATGATGATGATGATGATGATGATGATTCCCCTCCTCCTGGGCTTCTACTATCATTTATTCCTGGGTTTCTGGGATCTCATTAAATTCAGCCACACTGGCTTCCCTTTATTGGGTATCCCATCCCTTGGATACTCTTTCTGCAGGTTCCAATGGTGGTGACTGAGTCAGTGTCTGTTTTTGATCTGGGGGGGGAGTAGGCAGTGATACTCATTCTCAAACCCCAATTCTGTCACCCTCTATGTCTTCTATGGGTGGGTCAGGCATCAGAAAATAAAATCCTGATCAGCAGCCAACCTTTTCTGATCTGTTAGGTAATCATGGTTAAAACCATCTTCCCTATTATGGGAGGCCCAGGGACAGTTGCAAAATGAATAGCAATGTTTGTCACACAAATTACATTTAAACTGGTTGTGACACTTAAAGCTTCAATGGCCATACGTGAGCCACAACTTACACTTTAGTCTGTCACAAGCATTATTTAAATGGGTCAGTGATCCGCATTTAAAACATGTACGAGGTTCAAAACACACCCTCAGTCTTTATCAGTAAAAAAGCTACTTGGCAAATTAATAAGGCGCTTCATCATATTTCAATTAAACTCTGAATTGCTACCCTCTGGTCCATATTTTTCCTCATCTATGATAAGGGAAGGAATATCCAAAATTTCACATTTTTGTCTTAACCTATATTTAATGCCTGAAACATTTACACCTTCATTTCTAAATGTAATATTTATCACTTTCACAGCTGGTTTTGTCAGTGGTATAGCTACAAAGTCTACTCAGAATGGAGTGTCCTTTAATTTAATATATGTGACCCAGACTTTGTCCAGTCATCCCATAGTTTTAAAGCTAACATCATAGATCTCGCCACTTGAAATATGAATGAATGTATATAACTTTTGAGCTGAAAAGGATGACAATTCCTTTAACAAAGTTCTAATGACATGCTGTATGTTGGTGCAAAAGAATATTCTTCTCCCCTACATATTGCAGTCCTACAACATGTTCCTCTGTGCAAGCTCCACATTATGGGAAAAAGATCTGAAAAATGAGAATTAGAGTTAGTAGTATTTCTGGTGAGGTTTTCTGATGGAATACACCTGTTTGTTTCATTGTTAACTTTCTTATGGAGCAATGATGGCAGAGGCTCACAATTTGGTGCAAGTGTAGGTAAAACAGTAGAAAGTTTGAAAATTCATAGGGATAGACTCGTGCCTATTCCTGACTGTTTCTCCAATTTAGAACATGTTATAATGCACTCCTCCAGTGGTACAGTTTGAACTTCTGGCATCTTTGAAGTGTCAGCAATCTGTGCTTGGTTTCTTTCTCAGAAATTTGCATCTGACAATAAGGACCTGGTTGTACTGACTCTTGATAGCCTTGTATAGGCTGTAAATCAGGACCCCCATAACCATATCTTCCCATCTTTCCAATATCACATTATCTTGACATAGAGGGGTTACAAACCCCCCTTTGAACAACTCCCCCATTCCATTCAGTGCTAAATTATCACCACTAGTGGTCAGTTTGTCTCCTCCTGCTATAGCACTCATGGTTGCCACTTTGTAATTCTTTGTAGTTTGGGCAAAAGCGATGTCTGCTGCTTTCAGCACTGTACTGTTCTTTGTAATACAATGTGTATGAAAAGGATGATAAAAGGCTGATTCTACTTCTTCATTATTACTATAATCATTTAAAGGTGCTTAAAGAATATGACCATTACTTGCATGAAGCCTTTCTCTTGCCCTTGTCAATAGTAACAATCCCAATCCTACATCCAATGCTTGAGTTGCTCGTCTTCATATCAAACTAATTTGAATATATTTATTTAATTAAAACAACTGGTTCAAAAGAGTGATGAATAGCAGCAGTGTAGCACTTAACCATGCTGCACTGAGGTACTGGAAAAAGTCACCACCTGATGTCTGAATGAAACACAAAATATCATATCACGTACTTACCTCATCATAATATGTAACAAATCTGGCAATCTACAATCTGCCTTTTATGTGTTTGTGTACAGTATGTGTTTGTGTGATGTGTTAATGCTGGCAGAAACTGAATTCTGATTTTGTGAAATTTTGCAAATGCTGTGAAATTTTCGGACATTCTGACATTGACTAATTCTGAATCCTCTCAATGTGTTCCAGAACTTTTGCCCTGTTTGGTCAAACTTTTCCCTGAATTGCTGAATGAATAGGAACTCCCTCAAGCAAACAAGTCAATGCAAAAACATACAGCAAGTCATCGAGGATGCTGGGGTGAATAGGGAGGGTTTTGACAGTAGGAGAACAAGATGATTCTGCCACAGTACAGATCCCTGGTGAGGCCTTATTTGAAGTACTCTGCCCAGTTCTGAAGCCTTCTGAGGAAAAACATTGACAGACTAGAGCCAGTACAGCAAAAGGTCAACACAATGATCCAGGACCAGCAGGGCAAGTCCTAAGAGGAATTTCTGGAGGACAGAAGCATGTATTTACTGGAGGCCAGGTAGGAACAGGGACATAACTGAAATGTATATGTTTCTCAGTGGTAGAAACAAAGTAAGCAATGTAGACCTATTTGTAAGAAATAGGGATTTGGTCACTAGGGAGAATGACTAGAGTTTGGTGATACATAGATACATAGACTCTGTTGGCAGATAAGGGCCTATGGCCCACCCAGTCTGCCCATTTGAGCTTGTATGTTCACTTTATGTTTTCTAGAATCTGCTGTCCCCATAATTCCCTTATGTCTCTCCATGCATTCTTAAATCCCATGATTGTTTCAACCCCCACCACTTCCACTGGCAGGGTGTTCCATGTGTCCACCACCCTTTCTCAGAAGAAATTGTTCATCACGTTTCCTCTGAATAGCCCTCCCTCCCACTTCATCCCATGCCTTCTAGTCCTGGGACATCTTTTTCACTGGAAACTAGTGTATTCCTGCACCCTGTTCCTCCCTGTAAGGTACTTGTATGTCTCTATCACATCCCCTCTCTCCATCCTCTACTCCAGGAGTACATATTCAAGTCCTTCAGCCTGTTCTCATAGGATTAGTAATGCAATTATTGTACCATCTCTGTTGCCTCCTCTGAACCTTCTCTGTGCTGTCTATGTCCTTACATAGGTAAGGTCTCCAGAACTGTCACTGTACTCCAGGTGGGGCCTCACTAGTGTCTTGTATAGTGCAATTATGGCCTCCCCTTTCCTACTGGTGGTGCCCCCTACTATGTATCCCAACACCCTATTTGCTTTACCTGCTGCCTTTTCGCACTGTTTGTCTACCTTGACTTCATCAGAGATGATAACCTCAAGCTCCCTTTCCTGCTAGGTGCATGCTATATCCTCACCCCAAATGATAGGTTGTTCCAGGGTTTTTGTGACCCATATGCAATATCTTGCACTTCTTTTCATTTAATTTCAACTGTCAAGCCCTTGACCCTTAATCCTTGTGAAGGGCAAATAGAAGAAAAGCTTCTTTACTGAGAGGGTGGTGTAGTGGAAGAGGTAGGTCAGCTATGTGTGTAACAGATTTAAATGCAGTCAGGACAGGGCAAGGGACTCACAGTCCTCATAGTCCTCAAAGGGGGCAGCAAGGATTTAAATAATGGGTAGTGGAGGGAGGTACATCCCACCAGGGCAGGATTGGTCACCTTCTGCCATCAAACCATATGTTTTTAAGTCAGAATTTGGAGAACATATTCAAAGTACATTCCAAAATTTTTTGGAAGAAGAATTTCAATGAGCATGCACGTGTATGTGTATGTGTATGTGTATGCGTGTGTGTATGTGTATGTGTATGTATATGCGTGTGTGTATGTGTATGTGTGTATGTGTATGCGTGTGTGTGCATATGTGTCTTAAGCTCTGTTTCTCCACTACTGCTAAACAACCATCTGGGTCACTACCCCAAAACTGGAACAATTCAGCTACATCTAGTGTAAGTAAGTCAAATACTACTAAACAATTTAACAAAAATACTCCAAAAATACCACCTACAGTATCACTTCTTCTACAAGCTGGTAGTAAAGATTCTGCAATCAGGAAGTGTTTGAGGATTTTAGCTGTTTGCCTTAGACAGAACTGTGCAAATCTAAAGAGCAGAAACTTATTTTTTAATTCCAGAAGGTTTGCAGTGAGTTGAAGAAGTCACATGGGTACCTCTGATGTGCAATGCAGCACTATGAGGTTCCAAAAAGTACTGTTAGATTGTCTGCAGAATTAAATTCTGTGAAACATAGTTATCCGTGAAAAAAAAAACAGTAGCTTCTGCCTAAAGTTATCTGGCAAATGAAGTTCCACCTGATAGTTTTCTTCAGTTCACAATGCACAAGCCAAAATTTAGGAACACATGAGAACATTAACTAAAAATGTTAAAAACGATGATTAATGATCATCACTGGAGTGTACCAGGCATAAAATAGGAACTGTGGGCCGGATATTCAAAAGGGTTGCGCATGCGCAAGTCTGAAATTGCGCCATTCTGCGATATTCAGCAGGAGGCAGTTGCGCCACTGAAAACAGGCTGAGCAACAGTGCAATGCAAATGAATGCATGCTGAACTGGAGGGGGAGGAACCATGCATAAACTGCACAGCCCGATATTCGGCCGGGCTGTGCAAAGTTGTGCAGGCGCAACCCCCAACCTGCGCCTGCACGACTTTGAGCCAAAAGAAAAAGGCTTAAGTCGAGGGCCACCCACAGGTGACCTGCTGTATTGCAGGGTGCAACACAGCAGCTGCCACCAGTGGCTGGCCCCAACCAATCCCTGTGCCCCCAGCAGCCGATTGCGGGCGGCTGACTGTAATTCCCTACCACCCCCAGTGGCCCGATCAAGGGCATAGTACTCCCCCGCCAGCCCGATCGAGGGCAGCAATGTGCCCCCCAGAACGTATCCCGGTGGTCCAGTGGACCGAAATGCCCGATCGCAGCAGTAAGTTTAATAAACCCCGAATGTATCCTGGTGGTCCAGTGGACGAAATACCGATCGCGGCAGTAAGTTTAATAAACCCTGAGCGTATCCCTGGTGGTCCAGTGGACCGAAATGCCCGATCGTGGCAGTAAGTTTAATAAACCCCCTCACCCCAACATAGCCCTGGTGGCTGGTGTCCACCCACCCACCCACCAACAAAGCCCCCGCTCTCCCCGCGGCGGCGGATGGCAGCATCCACCTGCCACCGCGCCGCCACCGTGACTGCCGGTAGACTGCATGCCATTGATGCAGGCAAGAGCCAATGGCGTGCAGCCCATACTGTACATGACAGTCCAGATTTGTGAATGAATCATTCACAAATCTGGACCGTCATGTAGGTATGGACTGCACACCCATTGGCTCTGCTCTGCACCAATGGGCGGCAGCCCTACTGGGCAGTCAGTTCATGGGCGCGGTGGCAGGCGTGGTGGATGTTGCCGCCCGCTGGCTGTGGGGGAGCGGTGGTGGGGCCGCGGGTGGTGGGTGGGGCACACTAGCCACCAGGGCTATGTCTGGGGTTTTAAACTTATTGCCGCTGATCGGGCATTTCGTCCACTGACCACCAGGGATACGCTTGGGGCTATCATTGCTGCCCGCAATCGGGCTGGGAGTACACTATGCCCGCGATCGGGCCACTGGGGGGTGGTGGTGGGGATTGTACACTGATTCCCCACGATCGGGCTGCAGGGGGCATTGGTCCCCGATGGCTGCTGCCTGGCAGGGCACCAGGCACAAGTCCTCGGGGATCAGCGCACCTACATGCTAATGGCATGCAAATGGAGCCATAATCAGATGCAAATGGCCCCTGCGCCTTGCATGTATTATAGCCCAATTTGTATGTCACCTTTTGAATATCAGGATTTTGCGCATGGCGCAATGGTACTTGGACCACCGCAAGTTGAATGCTCCACTCTGTCAACTTGCGGTGGCACAAGTTCCACTGCGCCATGCACAGTGGCTGTGGCTAGGGGGTGATATTCAGAGGAGTTGCTCAATAGTGCAACTCCTTTGAATATCACCCTGACACACCCCTGCGCAACTATTTTGTGCAGCGCAAGGGCCTGCGCCTTTGAATGGTGCAGTTTGAATATCCAGCCCTGTGAGCATTTGAGATGAAATACTGTATGCTAACTTGCTTACACAGAAGTCATGTGAAATGTTCACAGAACGTTTTGTGTGGAAAATATGTAAATCTGCTGAACAGCATTCCACCTTTCTGAGAAAATCAGCAGATTTGTGACAAGACCCTTCTACAGTGGAATTCTGCCATTCTGCTTCCAATGGAAGTTTGCAGAATGGGTCATAATCTACTAAAATTCCATGGAAAATTGAAAATTCCACTCAGCGCTAGTAGGTATAGTATCTGCGTTTTGGACAAGTACACTTCAGTGTGTCAGTGGCTCACTAGATTATATGTTTATCTCTGGGGATAGGAAACTGAGAAAGTCATGTGTTCTAGTCGCACATAAGGAATATGGATAATACCCAATACTAACACTGTAGTGCCACTCTAAGGGTGCTATTCTGTTGAGGTGCTGTTCTTTGGATGATGTATATCATATCGGGATCTAGTCTGCTCATTGCTAGTGGCTGTCTAGATGGAAGATTAAGATCCTGGGGCCAGATTTTCAAAGGGGGGTGCAGAATGTCACAAGCCCACTCCTGTGGGGTGGGATTCTGTAGGTTACAGTGAATCCCTCTTGTGACAGGGGTCAGAGATACCCCTCTTCTGTCCTTTTAGCATGCTCACTGTTTTACAACTGAACATATGCCAGAGGATCCTGGGGCACTCTCTCTCCATGCAAGGGGGTGCAAATACGATCTTGAGTCTGTGTTCCTGGAAGAGGACCCTCTCGGTCTCTGACCAATGAATCTGAAAACCACAGGCATGTATAGGCCTTCTGGGGGGGGCAGAGACCAGTATAAACCCCGACAGACTCCTCCTGAGACCTTTCATATTTCCTCCCCACTTTTCATCCACAGAGTTCCTGGTAGTACCTTACTTTGGTAGTGTCTGGCCCTTAGCAGTCACACAGGCATAGTATAGTTTGAGTAACCCTTTCCCAAAACAACACACACAAAAGACACTGTCAGAATTATCTTAAAATAAGCCAAAGGCTTTACTAATTAATTAATAAATGCTGTATATAACTTAAAAGATAGAGGGCCAGATATTCAAAAGGGTTGCGCCATGCGCAATAGGGTTGCGCTAGCGCAAGTCCAAAAATGCGCCATTCTGCGATATTCAGCGGGAGGCAGTTGTGCCACCGAAAACATGCTGAGCAACAGCGCAATGCAAATGAAGGCATGCGCAACCGAAAGGGGTGGCACCATGCATAAAGAGCACAATGTGATATTGAAAGGCTTGTGCAATGCGCAAACAGCGGATCAGCCGGAAGGTGTGCCACAGCAGAAATGAGCCAAAATAAAAAGGCACAAGGAAGAGGTGCAAGAATGCTACAAGGAAGCCACATGAGGCAGGGAGAGAGACAAGGCAAGAGGAACAAAGAGGGCATGCCAGGGAGATCCCAGGACAAAATAGGGACAAGGGAAGGTGTGTGGGCCACAGACTGCAGAGGCCAGTAGGGTGTACCTGGTGCAGTGGAGGTAGCAGTCAGGACAGCAGGGTAACAGAGCAACAACAGCCAGTGGGAGAACACAAGCCAGGGACATGGACGGTGCCAGATTCCACATGGAAGCTGTAATGAGGGGGTGAGAAGGCATGCTGCAGGGGGACGTGGCCGAGGAAGGGCCCATCGGTGGTAGGCCCCCAACAGGCAGTACCGTGCCTGCATCAGCTTTGAGCTGTACACAGATGTTGAGATTGTGGGCTGGTACCACCTGAACAGGGCAATACTGAGGTGGCTCTGTGAGCTGTGCAGTGATGTGATGCAGGCACCCTCACGACGGAGTCACGCTCTGTCAGTGGAGACAAAGGTAACAGCCTGCATGTGCCTGCTCACCACCGGTACCTTCCAGAGGCCAACAGGGGACACCACAGGCATAACACAGTCGGCCACATCATGCATCCTCACCCAATTCCTCAGCGCACTGCTGCCACATGCTGCGGAGTACATCCATTTCCCCAGCAACGCGGCAGAGCGTACAGCAAACATGCAGGAGTTACACAGGGTAACATGTATGCCTGGCATGCTAGGGGCAATAGACTGCACCATGTGGCTATTCGACGCCACCTGGCCGAGGGGCAATGCGATACCGAAACCAGAAGCGGTTCACCAGTGTCAACTGCCAGGTGGTGTGTGATGCCAGTGGGCGCATCATCAAGGTCTGTGCCACACACCCTGGCAGAGCTCATGATGCCTTCATATGGTACCAATCTACACTGTGCCATCAATTCGAGAGTGGGGACATCCCCACAGGACATCTAGTGGGTGAGTATGCATGTAGGAGTGGCAAAGTTGGGGCAAAGGTGGGAAAGCCACAGGTGCCATGGTAGTGGCACACAGGGCTATGGGCAAGATGGACCTGAATATGATACTTAACTCCACTATCTCCACACAGGTGACAGCGGATACCCACTCCGTCCCTGGCTGCTCACACCCTACCGGCGCCCCACGACCCCATCGCAGCAACGCTATAATGAGGCACATGCCACCACACGCAATATCATCGAGCGGATGTATGGGATGCTTAAAGGCTTACTTCCGATGCCTAGACACCTCCGGCGGTCCCTACAGTACAGCCCCTCAAAGGCCTGTGAGATATTCCTGGCATGTTGTATCCCTGACAACATGGCCAAAGACTGTGGGATAGCCATACAGGTCGAGGAGGGGGACAGCGATGGGGACGCCAGTGACGCCGGTGAAGATGGGGATGAGCAGCTCCCCTTGGACGGCAGGACCCCCGACTGATTCGGCAGGCCCAGCTGCACCGGGACACCATCACAGAGGAGCATTTCGATGACACAGGTAAGTCATGGGGCCATGTGCAACCAACACTGTCTAGGGCAACCCAGCAAGGCACACAGGGTAACACACCAGGGGTGCATGACGGCAAGGGGAGTGGAAGGGTCCAGGCGCACAAACACACCATCAGAGAGGGGTGAATAGTTACATGCTATATGGAGAGACACACACACACACACCAGGCACAAAGCGTACATGGGCAGGTGCACAGCAGAGCAGGAACAGACATGTGAAACACACAGATCCATGGACCACCCCCACCACCTGTACTGTCCAAGTATGTGTGTCAGATGCTGGGCACCCTTGCACCTTGGTGTACAGTACAATTCAGGCATCATCATGCACACACACCTGTGGACAGCAGTTGGGTGAGTGTGAAGGTGGTCCGTGTGTCAGCGTGTTGGGCAGGCACCCACCAGTGCACTACGACCACCACATTGCACACAGGGCAGCACCAGAAAGGGCCGCACTGGGAGACAGGTCAGTCAGGTGGCACTGTGCCACGTCCACCTCGGATGCATGGGCAGCCCCGCCATGACCCGGAAGCACTGGCAGGCTGAGCAAGGGCCACATGGGGTGGCACCGATGTACCACCAGGGGTCTCACTGTGCAAGCACGACCTTGCCCGCACAGGGGTCTGCAGCATGCCGAACATACCTGCACCAGGGGTGCTTGGGATGCCCACAGCGGAACCCGGCATTGACAGGCTGGGTGTCGCACGACACCCGGAATGGGGAGTGGAGAGTGTACTGCATGGGGTGCGCAATAGAGGGGCACCTGACTGTGTGCCCAATGCGGCCACGACAGCGACCAATGCCTGGGTCTGCCTGTCAATGGCGGTGGTCACATCCATCTGCATCTGGACCATCTCTGCAAGGATCATTGCATTGTCCCTGCTGTGCCACTCCACAGCCACACACAGTGCCTCCACGGATGATGCAACCCACATCTGCTGCTGTACTGATGCCCGCAGCAGGCGGGTGTGCTCGTCTAGCAGGTAGTCTGCCACTCCGGAAACCTGTTCCCCAGGGTATGGAAGGGTCTGATGCTCAATACCCCTTGAGGGTGGGCGCTGTTCACCAGGACCAGGTATGGGCAAGTCAACAGGCGGTGTGCATGTGCCACCACTGAACCCTTTACCGCCAGACCTGGTGGGTGACTGTTGCTGCTGCCCTCCAACTGCTGTACCCAGGGACCAGTCGTTTCACTGCTGTGTCCACAACAGTGCCAGAGACCTGCACAGCCACTGGTGCTGCCCCACCCGGTGCTGCCAGGCTGCCTGGGACTGTGCTGATGTGCTGGCACACACGTTGGAACCAGCTAGGTCCAGGGGCACGTGCTGTCCTGCAGTGTGACCGCAATGAGACACACACGTGTCACCGCCCATTGCAGTACCTTGCATCATCAATGGTGCAGGTTCATGCAACAGCCACAGTCACAGCATGCCGGCATGCTTGCATGCCAGACTGTTTGACACAGGAAGGCACCCCCACACCTGACTCACGACATCAGAGATGGCAGTCAGGTGTGGACACTGGTACAATGCATGCTGGCTGGCAGCAGAGGTGGATGGACGCTCCTCCAACTCTGGCTGGATGTCCACACTGCATGGTCCCACCACCACCATCCCCTACAGATGCACAGGATCTGTAACAGAATTGAGGACATGTTAGTGCATGGGATCAACCTCCCCCACCACCATGTCATACCGCGGCAGTGATGGGCTTCCACCTGTCTGGAAGCCACTCCTGAAATGCCCTCGATTGCACTGCGCTGCATGATTGCAGCCAGACATTCCTCCGCCGGGGTCAGTTGCACCACCTCTGGCTGGCCCCCGCCTGTGGCAGCGCGTGCCGCCCTGAGGGCTGCCACCTTCTCTTTCACCCGTCTCCTGTCGGTCCCAATCTTTTTCTTACATTCCTGCATGGAGCACTGGTGGCTTCCGTGCAGGTTTATGGCGCGAGCTACCCCCTCCCATGCAGCAGCACGGGCCTGAGGGGTGCCCCGCCGTCCACTAAGTAGTGGCTCCTCATCCAGGTAGGCCTGGAAGAGTGCCTCTGTCTTGACTTCGTGAAGTTGGGCCTCCTCCTTCACCCACCATCATCCTCCTCACCCACTCCTTGCTCGGCCATGTCGGTCTGAATGGGTGGAAGTGGACACCTGTCACTGTGCAGTATACAGCATTATCCCATGACCATTGCCCAGAACATCACACAGCATGCAACTCACCTCTCACCTGCAGTAACCGACTCTGGCCACCGCAGATCACTATCGCACATTTATAGCGCAATGCATGCAAATTAGTAGTGGAGCAACTTTAATGAGATGCAAATCACGCCAATGCGCTTTTGAATGGCTGATAAGATGATTTGCATATGTCGGCTGAATATTGCGCTGTTGCACTTTGCGCAATACAGTTGTACCGGCTGAGCCAATGGCGCAGTTCTGTGACTGCGTAGTACACCGCATTGCGCATGCCCAGGTAGCTTACGCAGGCGTCTGCCGTGCTGATGATGTGCTGTGCGTGATCAGCAATACAGGACATGGCCACTATTGTGCCAGTGGCGCTACAGTGCTGGGCACCACATAGCGCTGTGGCACACCTGCGCAATAGTACACTGTGGCACTGGCATGCAGGTGACCAATCGCACTGGACGTGTAGATGTCCAATGGCGCTGTGCATGGCCTTGCACCACAGACCCATGACCTTGTGCACGATCTTTGCCCCCTGGCGCTGTACATCTGGCATGTCTATGGCTGTATCGTGCTGTTCGGTAACAGCGATGTGGACCGATGGTGCTATATGAACAGCGCGATAGGGACTGATGGAGTTGTATTGCGCAACATTTCCACGTGGGGTTGCCGCGCTGCGGAGCGCCATATTGCCTACTATACAACTGCAGGGATGGCACGCAGGAGAGCTCCACAGTGGAGTGCATTGGAGTTGGCCAACCTGGTGGCTGTGGTGGAGCCCCACCATGGGTCACTGTTTGGGGGAGAACCCCTGCACATGGCCCGCACCCATGTGTGGCAGCAGGTGGTGACCAATCTGGAGCAGGCCACTGGGCGGCGGAGGACTCCTGAGCAGTGCAGGCACCAGTATGGTGACCTCCGCAGGCGGGAGAAGGAACTGCTGGAGCACCTCAGGTCACATGCCAGGAGGGGCATTGTGCCTAGGCCAGGTGGGTGTGCTGTCTATGCACCTGTATTGTCCGCATGGGTGACACTGTGTAATGTGACCTGCGCATGGGGGTGGGTTGGGCTATGGTTTGCTGTGAAGGTGTTTGCAGGTGTGTGCTGCATGGGTCTGGCTGTGTGGGCAGGAACACTCAATGGGGCAGGGAGCTGTCTGCTTTGGGATCTCACTGATGTGTTTCTCTTCATTTGTCTCCCACAGGGGTGGAGGAGCGGAGGCGGGCCCGGGCAGAGGCACGGAATGGCGGTGCAGGGGTGGCTGGCAGAGGTGGCATAGGTGTTGGGCTACAGCAGCTGCAGCAGCAGCAGCAGCCACATCCACAGCCGCAGCAGCAGCAGCGGCTTGATGAGGGTGAGTGTCATTACATCATGGATGCTATTGCATGCTGTGGGGGGGGCATGGCCACCATCCATGGACAACACTACTATGCACGCAACAAGTGACAGTCATCACTGTCCAGTGGCACTGCATGTCTGTGTGTGCATCACTGGTGGTCCATGCATGCACTGGGCACATGGCTGTGGCACTAGCATCCCACCATGTAGCCACGTCACTGGACAGCCTTGGTTGTGCTGTGATGGACATGGGCGGTGTGTGTGTGCAGTGGTACACATGGCTGTTGCTGCCTGGTTGGGCATGTCTTGTGCACGGTCACTGTGGGTGGGTGCAGTCCACCACAGGAGCGGGGCACTTGGCTGTATGCCATGCATGATGGGTGGGATTCAGGGATATGGACAGTCACAGCCATTGACTCTGATCCCTTGTCCTAGGTATCCAGATCCTGTGACGAATGGAGCGGTCACTGCAGCGGCTGACACAGGTGGCCATTGATTCTCTCACCATCCTATTGGACCTTCAGCGTCATGGAGTGCGGTGCAGGAGGAGGCCCCGGGCCCAGCACCAGGTGGCAGGAGGGCAGGCTGGCAGGCGGTAGCTGCCCATCACCTCACCCCACCTTCCCTCTCCCGGTTGTTCACCCCTGCCCCTTACCCACCCCTACCTTATACCCATACCCCCACCCCTGCTTTGTATATATATGTACATAGTTCTATTTGTTGTTCTTCTTATTCTTGTTTATTACATTTACATATTTTGATATGAATACTGTGGTGGTCTCTGATTTTCAGCTGGCTATAGGTGCTCAGTTGCAGTGGTGTGCATGGCATCTGGGGTGGTATGGTCATGGGTATGTGTGTGCATGTGTGTGGGGTGGTGTCTCTGGTGTGGGTGTGGCTTTCAGTCAGTATTGCCATGTGCTGCCACCCACTGCTGGGTGCTCATGGTGGGTTTGGTTTGTATAGTTCTGTGGTACACGAGGTTGTAGTGTGCCGGGGTGATGCGTGGGGATTCCTGCAGTGCTGGTCACTGCTCATGGGTGGTGTATTGGGGTCACAGTGCAGGGTGTGCTGTGCACAAGGGGGGGCTGCTGTACACTGGGGTGGTCCGCCCCCTTTGTGTGGCAGTCTCAGCTTGCCAATGGGTGTGCTGCAGTAACACGGCCGGGATGTGCTTTGTTTGCTTGTCCATGGTCCGGTGGCTGTTCTGTCCCTCCCCCAGTTATGCTGTGCTTGGGGTGTGGGGGTACATTGTTGGTTCTGCAGTGTGTCCCTGTGCCCATCTGTGGCATGGGTGGTGGGCCTCTGCCTACCTCCCTGGTTGTGCAGTTCCATTGCTCTGCTGCTGGGGTCCTCTGCTTAGCGCTATAGTGCCTCTGGACTGCTCAGCTGGGCTGCCTTTGTTGCGCTATGGCGTATCGTCTCTGCTCAGCTTCCCCTTCCTGGTTGCGCTATAGCGCAGGTTGTGCGATATTCAGACGTTGGCTGGTTGCGCAATTTGGCTTGCTCCATGTTTGAATATCGCGTCTATTGCGCACGTGCGCAATTGACTTGTGCTTGCTCCTGCTGTTGCGCACTTTTTGGGCGCCGTTTGAATATCCGGCCCAGATAATTTTAGACATTGGTTACAGAATATGGAAAATAAAATGAAAGTATACAAAAAAAATCTAAACTTTGAAAATTCTAGTTTGAAAGTTCTACCTCAAGTCCTTAGTTGCTGAATGGAAATACAAAGGCCCAGATATTCAAAAGGGTTGCGCCATGCGCAACAGGGTTGTGCATGGCGCAAGTCCTACATTGCGCCATTCTGCGATATTCAGCAGGAGGCAGTTGCTCCACTGGCAACAGGTTGCGCAAAAGAGCAATGCAAATGAATGCATGCTCAACAGGAGGGGGAGGAACCATGCATAACCTGCGCAACCCGATATTCAGTCGGGTTGTGCAGAGTTGTGCATGCGCAACCCCCAACCTGCGCCTGCACAACCTTGAGCCAAAAAAAGGATCATGTTGAGGGCCACCCACAGGTGAGCTGCTGTATTGCAGGGCGCAACACAGCAGCTGCCACCCCTGGCTGACCCCCAACTCGGTCCCTGTGCCCCCCACCAGCCCGATCGCGGGCATAGAGTAACATGAACCCCCACACACACACACACATCTCCCACAGCCCGATCGCTGGGCATCAGCAGTTACAGAAACCCCCACATATATCCCGAAGCCCGATCGCAGGCAGTACAGGTACATGAAACCCCCACACATATCCCACAGCCCGATCGTGGCAGTACAGTTACATGAAACCCCCCACACACATCTCCCACAGCCCGACGTCGGCAGAGCGTGTATGACCCCCAGTGCCCGATCGCGGGCAGTGTAACCCTCCCCAACCCGAATATCTCCCTGGTGGTCCAGTGGACCGTAAAGCCCAATCGCGGGCAGAATGTCACATCACAACCCCCAACATCTCCCTGGTGTCTAGTGTCCCCCACCCACCCACGAAGCTCCTCCACCCCGTCCCCCGCAGCCGGGCGGGCGACAGCATCCCACTCGCCTGCCGCCCCTCCGCCGACTGACTGTCAGGCTGCACACCCATTGGTGCAGAGCTACAGCCACGGTGTGCAGCTCATCACGAGATGACAGTCCAGATTTTGAATGAACATCATCAAATCTGGACTGTCATGTATGGTATGGCTGCACGCCCATTGGCTGTAGCTCTGCACCATGGGCGGCAGCCTCTACGACAGTAGAGTCAGTCGGCGCGGCAGGCGGGTGGATGCTGTCGCCTACCGGCCGCGGGGAGCGGGTGGAGGGGCTTCTGGGTGGGTGGGGGGATACACTAGACACCAGGGAGATGTTTGGGGGTTGTGATGTGACATTCTGCCCACGATCGGGCTTTTACGGTCCACTGACCACCAGGGAGATATTCGGTTGGGGGTTAGCATTCTGCCCATGATCAGGCACTTGGGGGTTCATATATGCCTGCCCGCGATCGGGCTGTGGGAGATGTGTGTGTGGGGGGTTCATGTACCTGTACTGCCCGCGATCGGGCTGTGGGATATGTGGGGAGGGTTTCAGGTATCTGTACTGCCCGCGATCGGGCTGTGGGATATGTGTGGGGGTTTCAGGTACCTGTACTGCCCGCGATCGGCTGTGGGATATGTGTGGGGGTTTCATGTAACTGTGATGCCCGCGATCGGGCTGCATTGTGCGTCGGTCCCCGACGGCTGCTGCCTAGCAGGGTGGCCAGGAGCAAGTCCTCGGGGATCGGCGCACCTACATGCAAATGGCATGCAAATGGGGCCATAAATAGATGCAAATGGCCCCCCCTGCGCCTTGCATAAATTATGGCCCCATTTGCATGTCACCTTTTGAATATCGGAAATTTGAGCATGGCGCAATGGTACTTGCGCCACCGCAAGTTTAATGCTCAACTCTGGCAACTTGCGACAAGAAGTTCCACTGCACCATGCGCAAGTGTTGGTTGGTGATATTCAAAGGAGTTGTTTCAACAGCGCAACTCCTTTGAATATCACTCGCCACACCCCTGCGCAACTATTTTGAGCAGCGCAGGGGCTTGCGCCTCAGAATGGCGCAGTTTGAAAATTTGGGCCAAAGTGTTCATAAAAGTGGTAGCTGAAGTCTTGGCTCTTGTGGTCCAGAAGAATGTCTTGAAAAGAAATTGTCTGCTCTCTCTAAAAAGACAGGGTACCAAATGTAGTCTTTCATACAAAAGTCAATCAGGCAAAAGTTCACATGCAAAAGCACTGATCAAACATTGCACTTCTGTTTTATGGGCTTCTCAAAGGGCAGGTCCAAAGAATACTACTTGTCCTGCAATTTAGTAGCATTTCATTTCTATGGCTATGCAACCAATCAGCTTTTAGTATTTTATGACAAACAACAAATGTTCATCTCTGAATATGAAAGAAAAAGGGTTCAGAGGTCAGCTAGTGAAAACCAGAATTGTAGGATACCATCCAACCCCCCCCCCACACACATCTTTGAAATGGCCGTATTTAAGCTACTCTCAATACAATCATTTATACAAAAAGCTAGTCTATTTAGCTGTAACTAGATTAATTCAGGATAGACCTTTTCTGGACAAAAGAGATCCAAGTGAAATTATATCACTAGATGCTAAGGGCTGTTCAGACACAAATGTATGCCTGGACTTTCAGCTCTGCTTAATTATTCTTTTGTCTCCTTTTAAGTGATTTAAGCAAAACCCAGTCCCTGGCTAGAAGCTAACAGTTTCTCTGCCTAGTAACAAGAAATTACATCGTTTTTGGGCCCATGGCTTTCATTGTACCATGATTACTTCATGTTACACTGGGCAACCAAGGGTGTCTGTGACGTTATTACACTCATAAAATAAAATATGATTAGAACAGTAGGTTATGGCCTTATCAAGCCACAAAGTACTCACATCAATCCTTGCATCAAACTGTTTCCATGTGCTATACCCCTTTGCTGCAATTGCTCCCAATTTTCAAAGCTTGAGTGCAGTTACGACAGTTTACCCGCTTTACGGCATCATGCACCAATTCTTGGGTACAAGTTCTGTGAGAAAGGTTCCCATGGTTGATGCAACCTGGATCACAAAAAGATGGTCTCGCTTGTGTCGATTGCCACATGGGCTAGAAAATCCTTTTAGATTGTCACTGTCCATATCTTTGATGCACCTGGGGTTGCGACAATCTCGCAGTTTTGAAAATGCAGCCCCATAGCACTTATTCTTAGAGTAGGGGATTTCATTGGTGCACTGACCATCAGTCCTTGTCAGAAAAGGAAGCACATGAAACCTAGCCCCTCCCTTCCCCGGACGCATTTGGAAATGGGCTATTACAGCTCAGCTCAGTGTGTGTTTCTGTGTCAACCATTGCAAATAAATATATAATTCTTTTCTGACTGTCTTAATGTTTCAACACTAGGGGCCCAATTCTGGAAGCACCTCTACGCATGTCGAAAGTTATGACATCTGTAGGGGTGCAGTTGCACCAGGGACCCAATGCCAGATTCTCTATCTGGCAGGGTCCCTCCAGTGAAGTTCTGCAGTTTATGCCAACAGAAAACTTACACTTAATGAAGGTGCAACTGAAGAGAAAGCTGCAAGCCTGTGGCTTTGCCCAGTAAAATGGCAGACGTGCCCCCAGCCCCTAAACCCCCAAGGTACTGAACAATAGCCCCCCACACAGCCCCAGTCCCTCAGTAGTGTAGGACAATCCCCCATCCCTGCCCTGATCCCCATAGTATGGATTCAATCCTCCTCCCAGCACAGAGCCCAGCACAGTCGCTCAAAAAAAAAAAAAAGATAAACACACCCATATAGTCCCCAGTATTTCTGGTAGTCTAGTGGCCCCACCCCACCCAGCAGTGCCAGACCACCCTGCTCACCCTCCTATACCCAGCCATCAACTATCACAGCCCACCACTCACCACCATGGTCAGCCACCAACTGAGTTCTGCTAGAGCACGACTGTAACTAGTACGTGTTCAGTGAATTACAGCAGTTGTCATCCACTGAGTGTGTAATATTTAACAGTGGAGCTCAATTCGACACCTGGCCACGCGATGGTGAGAGGTGGGCTCTGCCGTTCACTGTCTAGGTATGAGAGGGGGAGCGGGGTGGTCTGGCACTTCTCAGTGAGGATGGTGACCACCAGACTACCAGGCAATGCTTAATTTGTGCAGGTGCTAGCTGGGGCTCAGCCCCGGCACCTCTTTTCATTCTGGGGCTCAGCCCTGGCACCTCTTCTCTCTGACATTGCACTTGACTTTATTTAATTTAAATTAAATATGCAGCAGCAGCACTCACAGAGTTCAAAGCTGAGCTGGAGAAGAAACAACAAATTACTACTCAGGTCAGGCCCAATTGATCGCCAGACGAGTCCGCTCCTCCTCCTCCTCTCCATTGTGAGCCAATCAGAAGTGCACGGCAGCTTGAATGTGGTGGCGCTTGATGGCACGCACTGTCGCACTGTAGTCAGTGACTCGAGGAATGATGAGGAGGATTGGAAGTAGCTATAGTACTCAAGTCAGGCCCGATTAATCACCGGACAAGTCTGCTCCTCCTACTCCGCTCCATTGTGAGCCAATCAGAAGTGCACAGTAGCTTGAATGTGGTGGTGCTTGACGGCACACACTGTTGCACTGCAGTTAGTGACTCAAGGAATAATGAGGAGGATTGGAAGGACTCGAAGGAGCTATAATGTGATCACTCATCACTGTGCAGCCAACTTGTGCTTGCTCACTGGATGGATTTATTTTTGATGGTGACCCCTAGTGTGAGAACTTGGCTCAGGGCAGTGCAGTGCATCGAATCCCGATCAATCTATCCTCCAGCAGTCCTGTGAGCATCTCTTCTTGCTGACAAATGCTGTTTCCTGGCTGTTTGTGACTGTGTCTGTTGCTGAGATCTAGTACCATGGTGTTAGTCCGTCTGTTACCGTACCGCTCCTAGTCACCGCCCCCCGCCTGACCGGCTGGTCAATTCAAGGGCCATGACAAGACAGTAGCTACTTGAGCGAGCAGGCCCGCTGCTGCTAGTCATGTTGGAACTTCGGAAAGGAGCCAGGAGGACTGTCGGGAGCAGGAGTCACACAGAGCCGGCCAGGACTCATTTCAGACTGGAGAGAAGACTAGTGCACTGCTGGTAAGGAGGTAGGTCATTGTCAGTCTGACAGTCTCAGTACATCAGGAGAGTAACAACCATTACATTTTCAGCATTGTGCCTTGAGAGCTGAAGAATGGGTGAGTAAGAGAGAGAAAGAGTTCTCACCTTGACTGTCTGCTGCACAGTGCACTTCTTGTGGGTCAGGGTGGGCCTGGCTGGTTGGGTGTGAATTTGATCTAATTAAATCAGGGAGGGGAGTATAGCAAAAAATACCCACTGCCAGGGGATGAGAATAATAACCCTGGTCACGAGGGTAGAATACTGCTCCCCAGTTTCAAGACAGGTGGACATAGACTAGAAAAAAATGAAAGGAGGGGTATAGTATTTTTGTGAGAGTGGCTGTGGGCAGAGGTTAAACTTATCAAATGTTTTAAACAAGCATGAAGCAGCCTGTTAAATGGTTTCGCTGAGTATATTGAAGACTGAGCAGCAGGCTCAAGTGCTAGCCTGCTGAAAGTATCCCCCCCCCCCGATTGCCCAATTAGCTCCTTCACTTTCGTATTAAAGGATAAGGCTGAGGCAGGCCAGGCAGGTATCTGAGGTGTGTGACTGTGTCACTGTTGTTTCATTTATCAGGAAACTGGCAAGTGAGTGAGTGAGTGTATACAGTATGGAATGCTGCAGATACATACAATGAATTTTGTGTCTGAGTACAGTAAACTGACACAGGAAAACAGGACATGTTTTGGAGCAAAGGTTCAGTGGAGCCAGTGTCCATAGGGAGGGATGTGAATCTTTATTTAAAGGTTTTTGAAACTGCTCTAAAGGAGATGCAAACGTCTGTGTATCCGGCACCTGATACCTAGGATTGTGGGTGCCACTCCCAGTAGTATGTGCTGCTAAATCATAAGCATTAGCAGCACATACTACCAGCCGCTGTTAAGTCAATTAAATCCTTAATCCCCTTCACACAGTCATCAGCCAAGGTCCTTTAACTGTTTTAACTACCTCTAAGGAATTAAATAATTATAATAGCTAAAAGGTAAAAAAAGGAGTGCAGGTATCCAATGGACTATTTTTTTTTTATTTCTAGTAATAAGTCAGATTGAAGGGCATAGCATATTGTTTCACAGTGGGCCAGCCTCCATGTGGTAGAATGCTATGGCACAGGCAAATACTGTATCACTAAGCAGCAAGGCTGACAAGCATGAAAGGCATCATCAATGCAAGTTTGATAAAACCTAAAACACAAGGGGGTGTTATCTTGGCATAATGGGAATAATGGCAATCTCACATAAGGGAGCTGGGGAGAGTGCATACAAGCATAGCATAGGATGGTATAGAACCGGATCCTGCAACCAACCCGATAAGAATGATTTTTGTACAAATGACTAGTGAGCTGAGCTCACTCACAATAACTTGTACAAAAATCAGTAACATGATCTGATGGCCCCCAGAAACCCTTGGGTTTTACATGGTCTGTTTTGAGTATTGTGACTTTTATTGATGATAAAACACACTTCTGTTACAGGCTCCCTAGTACTTGCCCTTGACTCCTAGGGAATCATTTTTTTCACCTGGACGGAGTCAGGATATTGGAGACTCTCACTCACCTTATTAGGCAACAACAATATGTACTACATAGCATCTAGCAGGGTAGAACTTTGCCTGATACTGTCTGGTGCTTCGAGGCCCGGGATTCGATAAGTCTTAGACCCTGTCATATTATCAAATGTTCTTACTTGAGCAGTTAACCTCCCATTGTAACAAATTAATTGCAGGAGCATAGTTATGATGTTATAGGTTGGCCAGAAGCTCTTGGGTTTTGGATGCTCTGTGGTGAGTTCTGGGGCTTTTATTGAAGATAAAGCACACTTCTGTAACAGCAGTGTGCTTTATCTTCAATAAAGGAACAAGTAACAGAAGTAGGTTTTATCTTCAGTAAAATCCCACTAACACACCACAGAGCATCCAAAACCCAAGAGCTTTTGGGGGACTACCGGCCCCTACTCCCCTGGCCTTTAGGTCTTCACGGCACTGTGCCATTGCTTCTACATGCCCATGATCCTTTACCTAAAAAAAACCTTTTCATGCTTCAGTTTTAATTGGTTCTTCTACTACTTGTACCATGCAAGATGCTATGAGAAACATGTTGTTGCTTAGAAAGGTCAGCCAGAGTCTCCAATACCAGATAACTCCAAGTTATGATACTGAAGACTCTGGGTAACTCCCCCCAAAACATTCTTCCCCTAGATTCAGGGGTAGGGAACCTGATACAGAAATGTATTTTGTCTGCAATATAACCCCAGCCAAATTCACCACAGAGCATCTAAAACCAAAGAGCTTCTGGAGACCTACCGGCCCCCAGATCCCTGGCCTTTCGGTCAATTCACAGCATCTTTTCCTTTATATAACCCTATGATCCTTTACTGGCAGTCAGCCAGACTCTTCAATACCCTGACTCTCACCCCCAAAAAAAATTCTTACCCTGGATTCAGGGGTAGGGAACCTGACACAGAAATGTGTTTTATCTTCAATATAACCCCTAAAACTTACCACAGAGCATCTAAAACCCACAGCTTCTAGGGGCCTGGTGGCCCCAGACCTCTGGCCTTTGGTGTTTGGATTCAGAGCCCTGGCACCTCCTTCTTTACAAATTAAGCACTGCTACCAGGGATACCAGGGACTATGGGGATGTGTTTACCTTTTTTTTGGAACAGCTGACATACTACTCCTGCGGTTGTGGGGTGCAGGGATCGGGGCTGGGAGGAGGAATAGTATCTATACTATGGGAGATCTGGGCTGGGAGGTGGGTTTTTCCTAACCTACTGAGGGATCAGGGCTGTGAAAGGATGGCTATTTTTCACTATCTTGGAGTTTCTGGCTGGGGGACTTGTTCTGTCTTGGGGTGAGGGGCTGGGTTTGGGGTGTTGTTAGCCCTGCTGGGCATCTAACATTGGGGATCTAGGGCATGAGGGTGGTTACATGAGCTGGAGATGGGTTGGCAGCACATTGGGCAACCCCAAGTGGATGCAAAGTACACTTACACCAGCTAATAGCTGGTGTAAATGTACTTTGATGGATGTTCTCCAGGGGTGTTTCTGAATTGCAAATTTGGTAATCTAGCAGTCGCCCTTCCAGAATAGGGTGCAACTGCTGCTGTAAACCCCCTTATACCATGTCACTGGGGATTTATGGCATAAATGGTGGCATAAGTCCACTTTGGCACAAGCAGCCTGCGACATGTTGCAGGCTGCTTTGCAGAATCCTGAATGTCGTAGCTCATGGCGCAAAGTGTTGCTTGTGCCATTCTGGTTGGTGCAAGTCACTTTGTGCCACATGTAACATTTATAGAATTGGGCCCCACATGTGCCATTCAGTCTTTGTTGCTATCAGTTTAGCAGTGCAGTGTTTATTCAAGAGCTGCTCTTTATTGTAGCAAAAATGTTAACATAATACAATACATCACTGCTGAGTTTACCTTTCAGAATGAAAGGACTGCCACAGATCTGATAATAGCCACTTGCAAAGGTGAAGCTATCCCTGTTCACCTTAATGGACAATTAACTTTACAGTTTTCTTTTTTGTTATGAAAAATATATTAAAGGTAATATAAACCTTGTTTTGTAAATACATAATATAATTAGAAATGTGGCTATGCATATTATTGCTGCCTTTTTTCTACCAAATATTGATTGTGTAATTACTCATGAGTTCTGCAACTCAGTGGCATCAGGTGAGTGGAAGCACTGCATAGAAATCTTCACTCTAGGCTTTTGATCAACTTATGATGATGGATCCCAGAAGTCATCAGTAACTAAAATATGAACATCAGGCAGGAAAAGGACAACAAAGGACCATAATGAAGAAAAAAGGACTAAAACAGACAAAACAATACCCTAGGGATATTAAATAGACTTCACTCATGTCCAAATGTCCAATTATACTAAAAAGAAATAAGAACAAGGTTTAAATTCCCTTTGGTTTCAAAAGAATGTTAATACAGCACAGTATTATCTACATGGAACATCAAGTTATGGTAACGCAAACAAGTAGCCAGCATGCAGTTTAGTAACTGTCAAAATACTATATAGTAATGCAATAACATAACAAGCACAGTAAATACATAACTACAGTGGTAGGTAGGGGCCAAGATCATCCACAATACTTTTTTTGGTCTTTGAGACAAAGTACAGAAAGGTGCTTTTTTACATAATCTTCACCACAAAATGTAGGGGGTGGGATTTTGTGTAGTCTGTTGATGGCCAAACTTCACTGGCTGTGTCCAGTATAATTCGTGAGGTGTGCACTGGTGAACAGCTCACATGGTGAGTTCCTGTGCAGAAGGATGGTTATGTTGTGCCAACCTGCTGGCACAGTGCCAGTGCTACAGCTCACAATGCTGATGATGCAGGTTGAGAAACAAACCAGAGTAATAAGAGGGTCGTCCAGGGCAGGTGAGACAGATCATCCCTATGGATGCACTCTATCTCGGGGGGGGGTTGTTAATTCTGTGCTGCTCTACTGCCACCTGGGTGACCAATGGTGGTGGTGCACTGGAACCACTGAGGTGGGAGGATAGATGTCATATGCCAAAGCATGCACATGCATTGTGTAGCTTCCTCAGTGTACCAGAGGAATTGGAGAAAAACAAGGAAAGAAATGCCAGTTCAGCAGGGGGATATCCACCCTCACTAAAGGCCCTACACTGCAAAATGTGACACTTCTTTCTGGATCACTGACCAGGTCACTATCTGGCAGTAGCCTACCCCCTAAATAGCACCACCCTGGTGAGCAAGCCAGGATGAACTCCAGAGAAGTGAACCAAGGTATGTCCCAGTAGAGAAGGTACGTAATGGGGCTTGGTGGAGGGGAGGACCAATGGGGTCCAGTAGGCAGAAGGGATAAAGTACAGTAAATAAAATAAGAATGCTTATATTGTACCCACTACTGCATATTGTTCTCTGTAATTCTCCATCCATTTGCAGTCAGAGTGAGAGCAGAATGAGTTACAGCAGATGTGTATCAGAATGGTGAAGAAAATTAGCCATATTTTGTTGAAATAATTGTAATTTGTGCTGAAATCTGTGCTTAGTTTGAGTAATGACTCTTTGTGGAAGGGGACTGGAGAGGTTTCATTTCAAAAGAAAATGTTTTCTGGAGATATAGCGCTGTCCGTCTGGATCAGGTGCTCTTATCACAGTTTTTAGTGGGGTACCTTGTAGGGTACTATAGAAACTTATGGTAATCCAATGGCAACAGTGTTCCCATATTAATTAGGCATTTCCCTGCAACTCCAGGGCAATATTTCTGTGTTTTCCAGTATATTACATTATAGTCTATGGAAGTACTGTTGTATTTTCCATTTAACCAATGCAATGCTAATGGATCAACTCCTCTGTAGATGGCTCCATTTCCCTGTAAAATATTTATTTAGTTAGTTCTTATTGACCATGTAAGCACACTAGACAATTCAATGCCTCTTTCAAGGTACGACCCAGGAGGTTACAATGAGGATAATACAAACAAGTGGATACAGTACATAAGATGACAACATTCAAGAATCTCCGTAGATTTGGGAGTGTGTGTATATATATTATTCAGTAATTGATCTGAAATTGAAATTTCTCACAGAGTGCTTGACCCTGGCAGACAGTACTTTATTATGATAAGGCATACATTGTTTGTTTTGACATTATATCTTAAACAAATCCAGTGGGAGAGGGAAGGGTCAAAACTCAGTTTTACATTTGTTTGACTAAAGGTTTTAAGTTTTTGTTAAATTATTTTTTTATTGTATTGATTCTCAGTGTTAACCCAAACACCTATTCAACCACAAACAATAAAATGCGTTAACCAACTGTCCAGTTCTGTTTACAGAATATAAAGTTGATTTCTTCAAACAATGTCATATACAATATGTCTTTTTTTTCAAAATACTATTTATTTTAGTTGCAACCAAATACACTACATGCAGCTTAAAAACATATAGTATTACAACTGTATTTGAATTATAAACCTAGAACAGCATGGAAACAGTTTACACTCAGAATATACAGTGCTAAAAAGTTTGGCAAAGCATCACAATTAACTATAATAGGGTCTGTGGTCCAACTATTACTAGTTATCTATAATAAAAAGTTCCTTTACAAAATTTAACATTCCATTCCATACACAAAACTTTTTTGGTTAATTAAAGGAAGGGGCCCCAAACGTCTTTGAACTTCTCAGTTTTACCCAAGACAGCATAGCTCACTTTTTCATTACCTGCTATGAAGGCCATCATATTGTACCACTCACTAATGTTGGAGGCCAATACGAATATACGCACATATGAAATTTGCCAGCAGATAAAGGCCTAGAGGTCTTTGAAGTCTGCTCGAATGTGTAGCTAGCACCAATGGATTTCTCCAGTGTTTTAAACTTTTTCTTTTAGTAGCTAATTCTGCTGCTAAAATCCATAACTTTTGAGAAAGGGAGAGGGACAATTATTTTGAAATACACCCAGAATATATATTTCTGAGGAGTAGTTAAAATCCTCTTTAACACATTTGATGGCAATATTGTGTACCTCCCGCACAGGGCTGTCGAATCAGGGCAGTCCCACAGCATATGAAGCAAAGTCCCTTCATCCTTTCCAGGACTCTTGCATCTGTTATTGTCTAAGTCACCCATCTCAAATAACTTTGCAGGTGATAAATAGAAATGCAGGATTTTGAACTTTATCAGCTTACCTTGTGTTTCTCTACTACTCTGGTAGGCCATCTTCCAAGCTGACTGCCAGCCATCTTCTGAGAGAGGTCTAGCCATCTTGGATTCCTGTTTAGCTTTAGCTGGCAGAGTCAGAAGAGAAGAATCAGAAATATTAGATAATATTTTATAAACACTGCTCCCCTTTCCTAAGAGTGCCACATGTTATTATTTTCTCCCACTGGGAAATATTAGTGAGAGAGAAATCTGATTATTTATCTTTCCAGTAATGACCTGAGCTTTAAATAATAATGGAAGTCAAATTTCTGAATTTTATATTTTTGTCTTAGTTCTGAAAATGACATTAATATATTGAAACCTGCAGAGAGCAGATCTCCAGGTGTACCACTTTTGCATTTGCCCAAATTGGGTTATTCAATTTAGAATCCTCACCAAACAACACTGGGTTCTTCCAATTGTGGGCAAAATGAGGAAGTATGTTGTCCTGGTTAAGTTTCTGGCTTATTTTTTTAAGCAGTCAAAAGGATGTGGAGCGACAGTAGTTATTTGTAAGGCTACTCGGGTGGGATAATACAAGAAGTCAGTTAAAACATAAGGTGCTAAAATCTCTTTTTCCATGTCCAGCTCAGAGGTTATTGTCCCATTGTGGGGGATGAGTTGTGCAAGTGAAGAGAAACTTGTTTAAATAGGAATGCCATTTGATAATTATACCAGCATGACAATGCCATGCCACCATTTTCATGTAACACCTGCAATTTTTTTAAGGCTAAGCCGAGGAGCTTTGTTATTCTATGAAAAGATCCTGATCAAAGAATCTAGTTTCTTCAAATTAGCTTTTTTCATTAAAATGTGGATATTGTGAAATAAATAAAACAGTTAGGGGGCTACACTAATTTTAACCAAAATAATTTTGCCCCGCAGAGAGAGATTACATTTGTTCCATCTAGTCAGCTCATTCTCAGTCTCTGTCAGTAAATGTTTCAGATTAATTTCCATTCAGGACTCTAGGTTTAAGCTGATCTGTAGGCCTAAAAAAGTAATTTGCTTAGTCATCCAATCTTTTTCTCAAGCATTGCTTATCTGGTCTGAAAGTGGCACCCTCATATTATCTACTATGGCTTAGTTTTTTTTGCCAATTCATTTGTAAACCAGCTAGCCTTTCAAAGACTATAAGCAGTTGTTTCAGAACCTCACAAGACTGTACAGGCTTGGAAATCATTTTTAGTAAATTGTCAGCAGCAGCAATCCTTACAGAAATAATTATATGAAATATTTTCATGCTGCAAGCATGATTTAGATGTTAGATTGGAACCAGCTGCATGCATGTGGCATGTGTGCAGCAAGCAAGTGTGGAAAGCATTCTTTTTGTGCTCTATTGGTTCATATTTTATGTATGTGGCATTCATACAAAAAGCAAGTGGTCACTTATAACTCACATGTAAAAGTTAAATGACTTGCTCAGGATCACACCATATACAAGTGGGAGTTGAAAAGATTCAAACCCAGGTCTACACATCTCCTAGTTTGTGATTCAGTGCCTTTAACTACTAAGCTATACTGCCTGCACACATATGGCTCACTTGTAGAGTGCTTCAATACAAATCAACATACATCTGCATGGATGCAACATACATTTTAGTTTTCGTGCCCCCCCTCATCTCAGCTGCACAGTTGAACTGTAGCACACAAATCAATGGAAACACATGTGGTTCTTCCCACCCTGAATTCACACAGTTACCCATAAATCTATTTAATTACTTCTGTCTGACATGTACTCCTATAGTTTTCTCTCCATAGTTTTGAATGCTTTCACGCGAACATACTTTAAGGACCAAACACACATGTAGCAGTAACTCAACACCCACCCACATGGCCAGTCTCCCCCTCTCCATGCACACACACTGTAGCAGGTGCAGCCATACTGCTGCAGTCCTAACCCACCAAGCACAGGTATATGCTGAGGGTCTGTTACGTGAGTACTAGGGAGCCAGAGGCAGGAGTCTTTAAGAGATGATGTCCATGGGTCAGAGTGCTGGAGCGAACCCCCTTGGAAATAAATGGAGTTATTTTTTATTACATTTTATACATTATGATGGTGAGTTAGAGAATAATGAAGGCCACTGTTCTACTAACAAGGCCCTTTTTAGTTGAGTGGTGGCCTTCAATAATCTCCAACTCTCCATCAATAATGTATAAAATAGTAATAAAAAGATGCCCCCATTCATTTCATTGGTAAATGCCCCTGCAGTGCCTCTTGTCCAATGTCATATTGTACCTGAGCCTGGAGATGTGGAATTCAGCTTCACTTGGGGGGGGGCATAACCCTGACTATAGTGGGGCTCCAACAGTCTGTGTATACCATACCATGCAACTGTCCCTGAATGCAAGGGACAGCCCTCATTATACCCATGAAAATTGCTCTGCTCCTCATCCATCCCTCATGGGAAACATGCTGCTCACAAAGAGGATGTCCTGTAAATTTAGCCTTTATGGCAGGGGCACTATTTCAAATTTCAACAGGGAGGAAGCCTACAACAAGTGGAGGCCAGGTGCAAGTTAGCCCCTAGATGGCAAGCTCTAGAATGTCTGGAATGTCTCTAAAAGTTAAAACTTTTTTTTTGTGACTGAAAAGTGAAACGCAAATCAGGAAAAATTCAAATGTATAAGATTCATCTGTCTACACCCAGAAGCAGTGCATCAGAATTGGGCTTAAACCCACCTAATTGGGACTTCCGGTGACGTCACCCTCCCGATGCAAGCCTAATTAGGTGAGCTCCCTTTTCAGCAAATAAAACCTCCGTTTTGGCCGCTAAGCAATCAAAGATTTTAGTTTATACTACACCAGGAGGTGTTATAATAATGAAACACGGGGAGAAGGCAGGGAAAAAAATCAACTACAATCCTGGATGAGGGTGGATTGTCTGACTCAGGCAGCAAGATTGCACAGGCCTCAACCACCTCGCGTAGGAGTGGAGGACCATCCGGCCAGCCCCCGCTGACTACACTGCAAAGGCAGATGACGCAGGTCCTCTCAGAACTTCCAAAACAAGTTTAGAACCACCTCGGCTGCCCTTAGAACTGATATAGGGAAGTTAGAGAAAAGACAAGAAGAACAGGAGCAGCATACAATGGATTCGGACACCAGAATTGATAGAGCAGAACAGGCCATAGCGCAACTAAATCAAAACATCCAAGCACTACAGGAGTGAGCCGAAGATGCCGAAAGCCGCAACCGCCACAATAATATTAGGATCTCTGGGATTCCAGAGGGTGAGGAGGGGAACGATCCCCATAAATTTATACATCACCTTTTGCTGCAACTACTAGATCTCCCAGCTGAATCCATCCTGGAATTTGAAAGAGTGCACCGTACTTTAGGCCCGAGGCCTCCCCCTGATTCTAGGCCATGAGCCATTTTGGTCCATTTCTTGCGCTTCCAGGAAAAAGATCTCACCCTGCATACAGCCTGGAAAAAAGGTCTGCTCAACTATAAGGGACAACGACTGTTTCTTGAAAACGACTACGCGCCCTAGTTAATGGCTAGACGAAAAGCATACATTCCTATACTAAAGGCGCTAAAGTCAGCAGGTCTACACTTCCGGAACCCCTACCCGGCCAACCTGAATGTATTTCATCCGGATGGGCAACTTACTTACTACTCGGCAGAAGAAGCGGCTGAAGGCCTCCAAAAATACCAAGTCGAGATTCAAAAGCCGCCTACTCGAACGCCTAAAGACACCCTAGCTGCAAAATTATTGCAACAGGTCTGGCAATCAAGTCGGCACGAGGCTAGAAAACGTCAAGGGCTGGAGGCAGTTTGCTGCATCGTCAACTCCCTGCGAGAGCAATCCAAACAGAAAACTTGACTCTTCAGCTGTACACTAGAAGGATTTAAATATTTGGCTGTTCAATTCGGCGGATCTCGCTGACTCTGAGCCGCGACTGACTATAGCAAATCTGAACTTGCCTGGCTGTCATCCACGCAAATACTATGCCTCTTCTCTACTCTCTGCCTGGTTCTTACTTTACCACTCCTCAGATAAGTTGAACTTTACAGTTATTATTCTCTAAAGCTTGGTTTCATTTTATTTTATTTTTAGCTTCTGATTCCCTTACCCAGCTCGCTGTCAACTCTCCCCTCCTTCCCCCCTTCCCCTTTTCTCCTCCTTTTTATCAGTACTTTATGAATGTTTGTCTGTCACCGCTCTCGCTCACACTCTTACAGTGGCAGTTTCCATCTGTGATTATCGCCTCAAACATGTTTTAGGTCCTATGGTGGTTAGCCTTCATCGTTTTATCTCATACTTTTAGCTTCTCTTTATAGTTAAAGCAGGCAAAGGACTAATTCTCAGCCGGAAGGCTTTTGGACACTATTTGGTTACTCGCCTAGCGTCTGAAGCCGACATTCAAGCTTTAGAACTGCTTTAGAACTGGAACAGCTGGTACACTGATGTGTTTTCTCCCGATCACAGCCTTTTTGGACAGCTGCATGCACTGTGGCCTTTAGGGGCAACTTGCTCCTATGGGTAATCGATAAGCCATGTACATCGACCCACTCCATCGCACAAAACTACCCCTCTCATGGCATAAACCTCACTGAGGTATGTTATATCCCACAGCCACCCGGAGGTATTACTCCACCCCTTCCCCCCACCCTTTATAGAAAATAACCACACATTGGTACACCTTTCTCCTCCTATTAGTATTTGGATTATAATCCCACATTGAGGTAGAATTTATAGAACAAATTGATATGTCTACTATCTGGAGAAGCAGACCAACACTTCACGGCCTTTTTTTTATCCCCTTGCTCTCTCCTTGTGAAATAAAATACCTTCCCATTTGGCTGAAACTTGGGAGTGTGACTAACCAATACCCCCTTCCCTAACTCAGTCCAGGCATTGGAAGTGCCTAGGGTCTCTCTAATGTAGATACCCCCTTTTCTGTAGTGAGGAATTCCTCACACATGAGAACCTTGGAGGCTCTCGACATTTGGAAGTTAACTTTAGTTAATCTAGTTGATGTTTAAATGGCGAAGGCTGGGGCCAAGTTAGCTCTAGTATGCTATAAGTTTTTTACACTGTTTACTCATTGTTTTAATTCAATCATTACTGCTTTGATTATTCTGACATTGCTGAATTGCCAGTTTAAAGACAATCAATTTTGCTATGACTTCAAAGTAAAACTCTACTATAATAGCTCTGTATATGCAGGTCATCGATTGTGTCTATTTAGTTTCAGCACTCAATTGATGGAGGGGACATGGGGGGGCCCCCTGGGATCCATGTGGCACACTAGTATTAAACCCTTACCTTGTTTCTACCTCGATATGGCTGAGACCCCCGTGAGATTATTATTGTGGAATATTAATGGGCTCTCCACCCCAATTAAGCGTACAAGAGTCCTCTCGCAGATGAGAAAATGCAAAGCTGATATAATTTACCTGCAAGAGACTCACCTCAGTTACATTGAACACGTTAAACTGGGGAGGATAGCAAAAGGGGAGCTTTATTCTTTGACTTTCCATTGTGGAAGGAGAAGAGGTGTGGCAATAATTATCCCACAACATACCCCCTGGCAAATGCAAGCTAAGTGGGTGGACCCCTTGGGCAGGCTGGTGCTGTTTAGAGGACGGTTGGGGGAGACTGAGGTTACTCTAGCAAATATATACATCTCAACAGACTCATCAGTACCTGAAATTAAGGGACTGATGGACAGGATAGCGCAGTTTACTAAGGGTGTATTGTTACTTGCTGGAGATTTTAATTTGTTACCTAACCCTGAGCAGCACTCCCCAAGCCTTAACACCCCAAGGAAAACCCCACAGCAGAAGCTCCTATGCAGGTTTCTATCTGAGGTGGGATGGACAGATATCTGGTGATATTTGCACCCCCATTCTAACGACTATATGCATTATTCAGCAGTCCATCGCACCTATTCCAGAATTGATTTAAGCTTTACCCAAATTGAACACCTAAACCTGTTGGTGGATGTCCAATTGGGTGATATCTCCCTGTCAGATCATGCACACATAACCAGTTCCTGGAGGTTGGGCCTACAGAGGAGGACCACAATGTGGCGTTTAAATCCCTACCATTTCAAGTCTAAACATTTTAAGGACTTCTTAAAAGACAAGATTTCAGAGATCCTTGAGGACAATACAGACCCCGAGACCCCACCAGGTATTCTATGGGACACTATAAAATCTGTACTTCGGGGCCACCTCATTAAATACACATCATTACAAGCTAAAGCCCGTAGACAACATAAATCCACCTTGGAAGAAACTTTGCATTTCTTACAAGAAGCACATAAACGGGGACAATTCGGTCCTTCCACAGCTTAATCAGGTTAAACAGGATCTAGATAGACTAGCATTGCAGCAGACAGAAATTGCTCTGACTTTCCTTAGGTAGAAACACCATGAGGTGGGGCCAAGAGCCTCTAGGCTTTTGGCATATCAAATAAGGAAGCAAAAGAAAGCCACAGTCATAACTATGATCCGACACCCGACTGAGGGTAGGCCCCTGAACAAGATCTCAGATATAACAGAAGCCTTCACGGCGTACTACTCCACACTATACACCCCAGAATTTCGAGCATCCCCAGGAAAAATAAAAGAATTTCTACAGCCCCTGACTCTCCCGAAGCTTACTTCAGAGCAGGGGGAACAGTTGCTCAGCCCAATTACAAGCCAGGAATTACTTGAAGCTATTGCCCAAGCTGAAACAATGAAAGCTCCAGGACTTGATGGCTACGGAGCAGAGTTCTATAAAACCACTAAAGAATTGCTCTTGCCAACACTACTAGACACCTGTAATTTGGTTCTGGATTGAGATCCCCCAACCCCTACCTGGGCCTATGCTACAATCTCTGTTATACCCAAACCCGGAAACAAAACCCAACTCTGCGAATCATATCGCCCAATTTCGGTTCTGAATACCGACTATAAGATATTTATGGGAATAATGGCCCACAGACTGGAAACAGTGCTCCCTCAGATAGTACACAGGGACCAGACCGGATTTGTAGGAGGCCGTACGACTATGGATAATATAAAGAGAACCTACCACATAATTCGTAAGATGAATGACTTGGAACACCCTGTGGCCTTGGTGAGCCTTGATGCAGAAAAAGCCTTTGACAGAGTGCATTGGTCTTTTTTATACTCGGTTCTAGAGGTCGTGGGGTTGCCCAGTGCATTGATCCAGGTAATTGCAAATATATATTCATCCCCGAAGGCCTTCGTCTGAATCACAGGACATCACTCAAAACCTTTTCCTCTTTATAGAGGTACTAGGAAGGGTGTCCTCTGTCTCCCCTTTTGTTCACCCTGTTTATGGAGCCTCTAGCACAGCTGGTCAGACAGTCGGAGGACATTCAGGGGATAGAGGTAGCTGGGGAAGAGCACCGTATTGCGCTTTACGTGGACGATGTACTTTTATACATACAGAACCCAGCGGAATCTCTACCCAAAATTAGTAAAATATTAGAAACCTTTGGACATTTTTCAGGCTACAAAGTTAATATCTCAAAAACAGAGATCCTTACTTTTCAATTCTCTCCTGACCCAGCGGTCCGGGAGCAGTTCCCCTGCAAATGAGACTTAGGGAAGCTAAAATATTTGGGGATTAATCTAGCTAGGGACCTGAGGGATGCCTATAAATTTAACTTTGTTCCCTTTACTACTCACCTTAAAGAAGACCTAGCCAGCTGGGCAGTTCTCCCGCTGAGTCTCTCAAGGAAGATAGAACTTATTAGAATGGTTGTTCTACCAAGGGCTCTATACCTCTTTAATAATATCCCCATCACCTTGCCACGGACTGTGTTTTGGGACTGGGAAAGTGCAATCTCTAACTTCATCTGGGCAGGTCGTAGGCCGAGAGTCAGACTGAAGTTGCTTACTAGCCCGAGAGACCGTGGAGGGTTATCCCTTCCTAATCTCTATTGCTATTACCAAGCAGCGCACCTTACGCATATAATGGCAAGGCAGCTGTCAAATGACAAACCGCACTGGGCGGACATTGAACAGGCAGCAATCCCAGACCTGGAGTATTTTTCCAAGCTTTACCATGGGGCAGGACGCCAAGCAGAGTCTGTGGACTTACCCCCAGAGCTGCAACATAGACTGATAATCTGGAATCAGATTAAGCGGCAATTCTCTATCACTGCCTTCCTTCTGCTAATCTGCCCAATTGCAGTACTCCCAGACTTTTATCCCGGAAGAATGGACCATGTTTTCCTTTTGTGGACAAGATACGGGCTGAATTGCCTCTTTCAAATTACAAACTCGGGAACACTCTGGTCCTTTCCGGAAATTCAAGTAAAATTTAACCTACCTAACACCCACCATTATAGGTACTTACAACTAAGACACTATTATGAATCACTCCCGGCCGAGGTGCGTGACCCTGAGCATTGGCCCCCTCTGTTCACTGGGTTGCATCACCTACTTAGCTCCCCAGGTCGGGGACACCTGATCTCGGCCCTCTATCATTCCCTGATGGTAACACACCCAGCATCAATAAATGAATTACATCAAAAATGGCAAAAAGAGCTGGACTGCCCTATAGAAATAGGACACTGGGAACAGGCCTGCCGACAGGTGGCCCGCTCGTCTGCCTCTCATCAGTGGCAGGAGTTTTCTTGGAAATTTCTGGCTCGCTACTTCAACTTGTCGGAGGTTACAAGTCATTACTCCCCCAGATACTCCTCCACATGCTGGCGTTTGTGTGGGGAAGGAAGGGCCCACCTCACACATGTAATCTACTCATGTCCTAAGCTAATATCATATATCCACTCACTTCAGATGGAGCTGCAGGGAATATTTGATAGGCCAATTCAACTTACCCCGCAGGTATTCATCCTGTCTATTCTTCCTGCAGCCTTTAAGGACTCAGGAACCCGCTATCTTTTGGCCATACTGTTGGCGGCAGGAAAAAAGGCCATCACAAAAAATTGGCTGACCTCTAGAATTCCAACTGTGAAGGACTGGTGGACAATCACTAAGCAAATTTATCATTTGGAAAAAATAACATATAGTTTAAATAACAGACAAGAGAAATTCAGAGATAGATGGAACAGGTGGCTTATATATTACATCCTTAAGGACCAGACGTTTGTGCCTTAGCTCACCCCCTCAGTCTACCCCAACAGATTCTGTAGAAATGCCTGTATGGATCCAGTGGTGCTCCCCCCTACCCATCCCTCCCTCTTTCTCCACTCTTTAATACCTGACTATAAAGGAGAAACTATAGTGACTATATAATGTACTGCAGGATATACATTTAATTTCCTACAATTCTCTCTGGAATATAGTATCTGATGCATGAACTGCAATGTTCCTGAACCACCGCGAGAGGGATTGCCTTGGATTCCCTGGCTTACAATGTCTAATGTTATTAATCAGACTGGTATGAACTCTTCATAAGTTTGCTCTAGAATAATTGATGAGTATGTGCTGTGGAATTCCCAGTGAGTACCTCTTCCTGTTTACTTTATATGTACTGTATGGACGCAATCAATTGTTAAAAGTAAGTAAAATGAAATAAAGATTATAATTTCAAAAAAAAAAAACCCACCTAGTTACTGACCATTTTTTTATTTTTTCCTGACTGAAGTTCTGAACCCCAAAAAAAAAACATTGTCCTGATTTTTTTCCAACTCCATCCCATTCAATACCCATCCCATATGGGTCATGACTCATGAAGCCGCCCAAAGACACAGAAATGTGAAAAAGCACATCAGTATTTCAGTCCTTACTCCTTCACCAATCACCCTGTAAAAAAAAAAAATATTTATTTTTTATTTAATCAGCCTTCTGGCCAGAATCTTTAGACTGGTCCAGCGTGCCACCAGCCCAGTTTTCAGTCTGCTCCTTCTCCATCCTTCTACTAGAAGCTGGATGCTTGAACTGACCATCCCAGGTCCCTAAAGTTGTTCCTGACCAAGTCACCTCACCAACGAACCCACCCAACCTTTGTGCTTGTTTCTTGCTTGGATGCTGCTACACTGCACTGATCAAGGCCTATGAAGGCCACTCACACCACTGTCACCACTGTTGTTAGGCCAGCCTGCTGCCTCTGGGATCTGTGCTGTTTTTTTGTGAGGCAAGAATAATAGAGTAAATAGGTAGCCTAGTCTTGAGCAAGCTGCTAGCTCACCCCCTGCCCCTTCAGTCACCATGGGAGATGAAGACTCACTAAGAGTAGACCAACAAAAATAGGCCGTTACAACACTGCTGTTGAGAGTTCAGTGCTCACCAACTCCTCCAAGTGGTAGTGTGCAGCCAATCTACTCTGTGGTGGGAAAGACAGTGTCCTACTTGTGAGACTCATGTGATCTTGTTTGGCTGGTGCTCTTCCATGTCACCCGTGATGGCGCCGCTGCTAATAGGTGACTAGAGTAGAAACAATACTGACACAGTTGAGTCAAGTGTTCACCTGCAGCATGAGCACACACTGGCCAGGGAGGCATTTATTGTGCAAAATATTAAATCCAATTTAATGCCATAATTGCCACACCATAAGAAAAACCTTCTAAGCTAGCTAAGCTCCGGGTGGACAAGGCAATAGGCCATGATGGCATACATTCCAGGGTACTCAAAGAGCTAAGGGTGGAACTAGCAGAGCCATTAGCAGAACTGTTTAGTGAGTCTCAGAGCACAGGAGAGGTCCCAGAGGACTGGAGAAGGGCTCATGTTATCTCGCTCCACAAGAGCGGTAATGGGGGAGGCAGAGCACTACAGATAAGTCAGTATTCCCTCAGAAGTGGTCAAGATTATGGAGGCACTCCTTAAGGAAAGGATAGTGCAACACCTGGAATCCATAGGAGCACAGGATCCAAGACAGCATGGATTTACAGCAGGAAGGTCCTGTCAAACTAATCTCATAGATTTCTTTGACTGGGTAACCAGAGTGCTGGACCAATAAGGTGCAGTTGATGTCACCTACTTTGACTTCAGCAAAACTTTCAATACTCTTCCATATATAAGATTAATTAATAAGCTGGATAGGTTCAGGGTGGGTCAGAAGTTGGTCAACTGGGTGGCAAACTGGTTGGTGGGCAGAAATAGAGAGTGGTGGTAAATGGTATACAGTAAGAAGAGATACAAGTCACAAGTGGGGTACCTCAGGGAACAGTCCTGGTGCCAGTACTCTTCAATATCTTCATCACTGACATTGCAGATGGACTTGAGGGTAAGGTGTGTCTATTTGCAGATGACACCAAGATCTGCAACAGAATAGATTATCCAGATGGGGTGGACAGAATGAGAAGAGATCTGGATAAACTGGCAAAATGGTCAGAAGAGTGGCAACTGGGGTTTAACACAAAGAAGTGCAAGATCATGCACATAGGGAAGAGAAATCCTGAAGACACCTATAGGTTGGGAGGGGAGTTGCTGGCAATCACAAGGGAAGAAAGAGACTTGGGCAGCATCATCATCACAGATGACCAGAAATCATCCAAGCAGACCACTAAAGCAGTAGGTAAGGCTAGAGGCATGTTTGGGTGTATTAGTAGGGGTATCACAAATCATAAGAGGGAGATAATCCCTCTTTACAAGATGCTGGTTAGGCCCCATCTGGAGTACTGCGTGCAGTACTGGAAGCCACACCTGCGCGAGGACATTGTCAAAATGGACGCAGTCCAGAGAAGGGCAACCAAAAGGGTGCAGGGACTGCATCAGAAAACATGAGGATAGATTAACGGAGCTCAAAATGTATACCCTAGAGCAAATTAGGGAGAGAGGTGATATGATAAATTATTCAAACATCTGAAGGGCATTAACAAGGTGAAAGAGTCTAACATGTATCAACATAAGAAAAATAGCAGGACAAGAGGATGCAGCATGAGATTAGAGGGGAGTCTGATTAGGGGTAATGTGAGGAAGTTCTTTTTCACAGAAAGGGTAGTGGATGCATGGAACTGCCTACCTCAGGAAGTGGTGGATATGAATACAGTGCAGGGCTTCAAACATGCATGGGATAGGCATAAGGGAGCAATACAGATGAATATGAATAGATAGGCCATTGACAGAGGAAAGGCCTATGGCACATTCATAAGGTAGAAAAAATGGGCAGACTGGATGGGTCTTGCAGTCCTTAACTGCCATCAACTTCTATGTTTCTATGTAACCTAGGCACAAATGTGAGGGAGGGAAAACTGCCCCCCTCTGCCTTACCTAAATGGCAGCCCTGCTTTATGGCAGAAATTCATTTTCGGGTACTAATATTGGTACAAGTAAATACAATGGTTTCCCCTGTGTTCTGAGGTGCTGTATCTCCATGTTTCAGGATGTGTCCTGATCATAGTGAAGATTAGTGTCCCACATTGTCTCTCATTTTGAGTGTCCAGGTCCCTCATTTCAGTGACAAAATGTGAGGTACAGTATGCTGCATGCTTCCAAATTCCTACTCAGCACAACGAGTGCTGATCATGGCCATGGTATATATGCTGCATACAGAATGACAAAGGGAAAATAAGTAAGCCGAAACAGTTATGGAGAAATACATTCCTAGCACTAAATATGAATAAGTGGATCCGCATGGCCCAAAATAAAAAGGTCAGGCTTCACAACATAGAGGCCCCTCTTCACACATCTGGAATGGGGGATGTTGGCTGACTATATCCTAGGTACTGGCTTTCCACTTTCCACATACCACTGCTCCCTGTACTCATCGTTAGGCTGGACTTCCCTTCACTATAGAAGGAATAGAAACGCTGCCCTATGGGCCTTCAGAGTGGTGACCAACAAGCTCCCCTCATATGTCTCAGATTGTATTCCCCAGAGTGTGTTAGGCACCTACGCTCTAAAGAGCTATTCCCTAATTGCCCTCCAAGTTCCAAAGGTCAAAACTTGTTTCGGCAAAGCTGCTCTAAGCTTCTCTTTACCCACATTGTGGAACAGTTTACAAAGGAACTTGAAGCTAAGCTGCCCTGTTAACCTGAATATCTTCAAGGTGCTCTGCAATTGCTACATGAAAGCACCTTGCAAATGTTTTCCTCACTGCTAGCCCACTAATCCTGATGCTCACCATGTTTCTACCCCTGGCTCTCGCTCTTTCCCTATTAACTCTTCTTGTTGCACCCACCCTTCCCTGTCCACTCCAGCCTGGCTAAAGTCCCACCCCATCCACAGTAGTGTCCCAATTATTTACCCCTCCTCTGTCATTATCATAATAAACAAGTACACGACAGCATCATCACTTTCTGTGGTTTTTAGCTCAATTTTTCGCCCAGTCATCGGTAATATATCCCTCCTCTTCTTTATCACTCTAACCTGCCACCCCATACACAGCCTCTTTCCCCTACAGGTGTAGTTGCTGGCTGCCTCACTCAAAAGATCTCTGCTTATAACCCCTGTATGCCTATGGTTGATTGTACATCTGCTGACTTCTTCAGTTGTAAAATAATGCTTTTTTTTTTTTATTTATTTCAACCTTGTACTGTACTGCATACACTGTATATACTTTTTCTTCCTTGTATATTATTACTTTTTATATACCTGGTTCTGTACTGTACTTTGATGTATTCATGACCAGGTCCACCTTGCAAATTATCCTTGCTCAGTGGTGCCCGCCTGGATAAATAAAGATTTTACTTGATTGATTTTTAGCATTAAGCAAACAATACATTAAAAATCAATGGAAATTTAATGACAAAAATCAAATGTCATTAAACATCCTGTAAAAGAATCTGAATTAATAAGCTTACTTAATTGTAATGGGAAATCAATGAAAAAAAAAGTATTTTAAAGCTTTATTTGCTAGTATAAGAAATACAAACTGATGTGTTTTAATAGATGAGATTTGCACCAGCTTAGTTGCTGCACACATGGCAAGCATGCAACATGTGACCCTAATGTTATTTTTAAATGATGTTCACACCAGCTTAACTGCTGCACTCATGTCAAGCATGCAACACGCAAACCTGATATGATTTTTAGAAGATGTTCACACCAGCTTAAATGCCGCACACATGTCAAGCTTGCAGCATGCAAACCTAATTTGCTTTTAGACCTGGTTCACTTAGAAACATAGAAACATAGAAACATAGGCTTTGACGGCAGATAAGGACCGCTAGGCCCATCTAGTCTGCCCATGACTTAGGGTTACTTTATACATGCGAACCGCATGCACACATTGCACAATTAGGCATGTGGCATGCATTTTGCATGTACACATCACGCTTATATTTCTGTAAGGGAAACACCTTATGGGTTTATTCCCTGAATATCAGGATTCACCTGAATATGCCTTATTAGTGGTTCCATTTGTAACCCCCCCCCCCATTACTTTACTCAGCACCCCTTATTTAATCACAGGCACCCATATTGGCCACACACTCAAAATTTAGAAATGGTACCACCCTTAACTTTGGGAATGTGTACCAGGCTCACTCTCTAGAGATCATGGGGTGGGGGTATGCAAAAACATAAACATTGATATTTACAAACCAGGTCCTGGGGAGAGATTATTTGCTAGGCATATGCTAGACTTATCTTCTGGAAAAGTACACAGTGAATCCACAAAAGAAGCAATAACATAACTGTCCAGACCATAAATGGGATTCTAGAATTGGACTTTGTTCAAAAGATGTCCTTCAAAACAAGGGTGGACCCCCAAGGTTTACACATCTTGGCACTAGGAACTTGCAGAAGAACAAAACTGAGCTGTATCTGTCAGAATCTCTTTGTATTTCCACTGCTGTAGGACATAGAACACTTGCACTTGGTATTCCCACACGTCGTAGAACATAGAACAACTTGGACTTGTATTCCCACATGTCATAGAACATAGGACACTGATTTTAGTGGCAATTTGGCCACTACTGAAAACACATTTGGCTAACACTAGCACTGTACATCCATAACCAGAGACAAAATTGTAACCCACTCCAGGGGGTATAAAAATCCTCTTCAGACATTTGGCATTTTTTCTAAAGTAATCAGGCACCCTTACTGAACCTGTTAGTCCTGAACTGGTTACTCCAGATGGGGTTCTGCCCACCCTTTGCTACCAAATCCACACTCAGCCATTCTTTCAGTTACACCTTAAACATTTGAAACACCTCTTGAATTGCTATTGAGTGAAACCTGGCATTCAGCATTCAACATACAAATCCACTACCTCAGTAGTGTAAAGGTAACATTTCTGAATAGTATGATATAGTCATACCTCTGGACATCACACACCTCAACCAACTTTACTTCAAATACAGTCTTGCATGTCTGTACTTACAGAAAAAAAAGAAGTTGTGCCTTCCTTTTAGGCATGGAACACAACAGAACAGGTACTTGTTCCCTCTAGCAAAAAGTCAGAACTCACTCACTGTCAGACATTTCAGGCAGCTTCAAAACAACCTGGACCAAACAGGGGATTGCCCCTTGGATCCATCGACTAGCACTTCTTTTCACCCCTCCAGGGATTAAAATCAGGAAATCCTTCTGCAGAAAAGGTATAGGGTGAGAATTCAGGGGCCTCAACTCAGAGCTCACTGGCAGAGCAGCTCTCACTCCCACACTCAAATTACAACAAACTCTCTAAACACTGACTTCAGCTGTCTGCCATCTCAACATTATATCTCCCACCTCAACAGCTGGCACAAGGGTTATGCTGCTGTGAGAGTTCCAAATGACCTTAGTATTTCAGTCTCAGTTGAAGCCAAGTAAACAGAAGAGTGAGCAGGTAAAAGGTACAAAAGTCTTTATTGGTCAACACAGATGTCTTTACAATATCTGATTTTAAAATACAGTGTTAAAATATATACATAAGTTACAATAGTTTCAGCAAAATCACAATTCATGTTATTAATACATGATAAAAGATTCACAATTTTAATCTTTTTAAAAAGTTCACTAATCACTGCAAGATATTATCATCATTTGTTGTAAGAAGATCCCTAATAATTTGTCCTATCGTGGGGTGTATTGTATAGCCTAAGAATGGGACCAAGCCAATATTTCCTCTGTCTTTCATAGTTTAAACAATAAAGATCCACAAGTGCTAGATCATCCTCCAGTAAAGCACCTCCTATACAAAACTGTGTAGTGAGTTCACCTCTATTTTGTTTATAAAAAAATATAATTTGCCTTGTATAACTCTAATTTGAGCCTTGTTATCAACCTTCTATCATCAGGTTGTGTTAATTTTGATAAATATGGATGAATTCCAATGTAAGTTTTTATATTTTTAAACCATCTATAATTTTTTAATTGCTTTATTCTGGCTTCATCTTTTTTAAGGGTGGAGTCACAGACCCTATTGACAATAATTTTGTTTATTTCAAAATGTGATAATGATAAATATCACACAGAAGATGTCCCAGACCCAAAGGAAAGATCAGATCCTTGATTTCCTTCATTTCTGGGAATAAGAAACCTCTATGATTAAATTCAATAGCTTCCTCAAATGTGATTCTATGTAACTGGTCATCAGGAATCATAAGCAGTTTCAGAACATGTTTGATTCTCTGAATGTGTGCAAGAGAGATCAAAAAATACTGTCTAAATTCTTCCATACCACTTCAATAGGGGTATTATTAGGAACCCTTAGAGCAAATCTATATAGTTTATTCATGATTAGCTCCAAGGGTTTGATTTGATTGTCTGTCCATATTTCTGAACCATATAATATGCCATTTTTTATCTTTATGTTTATAACCTTTAAAAGACCCAATAGGCTACCATTACCATATTTTCCTGTAAATCTCTTGAAAGCATTTACTGTAGTATTAAATCTAGATTTAATTAATGATAAATGGTTATTCCATATGGTGTTTTCTGAATATCTAATACCCAAATAATTACAATGTTTAACTGTATCTATTTTAGTTTTATCAATGTACAGATATTGGACTTTCTGTTGCCTGTTGTCAAATATAAGTAAATTTGTTTTTTGGTTGTTTGTTGTTAAGTTTGTAATCCTTACATAGTCTGACAAAACAGTTCCACTTTATTTGAAGGCACAGCAATGAGGTAGGCAACAAAAGTATGTCATCAGCATAAGCAAGACATGCAATCTTCTGTTGGCCCAACCAAGGGGAATGAAATTTGAAATCTTATAATCCTGATATTATTGGGTTTATATAGATATTAAAGAGAAATAGTGCTAGAATGCATCCCTATCTCACTCCTCAATTAGTAGGAATTTTTTAAGAAAATCTCTATCATTATTATATCGTACTTGAAGCCAACTATTACTATGCAAACAAATTAATATATCTAACATGTTTGGGTCTAGGCCTAAGTCGGCAGGCTCATTCCATAATAATGGTCTGTCTACTGTGTCAAACGCTGCTCTTAAAACCACAAAGCAACAATATAATTTGTGCTTTCTTATTTTGACATACTCCCAAATTAGATGTTGTAGGACACAGCAATTTTGCAGAGTAGATCTGTTTTCCTAAACCCATCCTGATATTCATTTAATATGTTGTTTTCAGCATCCCATGGTTGCAGACTTCAATGGATGATTCTAGTGAATATTTTTTGTGAGTTGTATAATAGGCTAATAGACCTGTACATTGAGGGGGTCATTGGCATTTCCTTTTTGAAAAATTGGGCAAATAATACTCCCTAACCAGGTTTGAGGTAGATCATCCCCTTGATCAAATTTGTTAAACATTATATAAAAAATTGGTGTTCACCAAGGTAAGAAATATTTATATACATCTACTGTTACACCATCTGGACTTGGGGCTTTGTTATTGGCCACTTCCCCAATTCCTGATATAATTTCAGCATATGTAAATAATAATGGCCTTGGACTATTCAAGTTCTGGACGTTTAATCCACTATTCTGGCCCAGATCAGTTACATAATATAGACCAGAAAAGTGGATGTCCCATTGATTCAGTGTAATTGCAGTTTCAACTTGATTTTTGTGTTGATTAAATCCATGACTAACCAAAGTCCAGAAACCTTTGATGTTATTAGTAATAATATTATTTTTTAATAACATCCACATATTATAGTAATATTTCTGTTTTTCCTTTTCTAGACTTTGATTATATTGTTTTTAGTGGTATTAAAGTTTTAAAGATTTTGTTTGTGTGAAGCGGATTTATACTTCCTCAGCACCCCCTCCGTGGCCACCGCTCGACTTAGACTGCCAACTCTGCCTGCTTCTGGAGCTCGCCACATCAGATCCCTCAAGCAGGGACTCTCCTGCACCTGAGCGGCACACTGGATGACTAGGCAGCCCCACAGAAACCCCCATAGCTGCCGCTCAACTCAGTCCACCAACTCTGCCCACCTCTGGAGCTCACCACATCAGATTCCTCAAGCAAGGACTCTCCTGTACCTGAGTGGCACCCTGGACAACTAGACAGCCCCACAGATCCCTCTGTGGCCGCTGCCCGACTCGGACCACCAACTCTGCCCACCTCTGGAGCTCACCGCATCAGATCCCTCAAGTAGGGACTCTCCTGCTCCTGAGCGGTGCCCTGGATGACTAGGTGGCCCCACGGAACCCCCTGTAGCTGCTGCCCAACTCGGACCACCAACTCTGCCTGCCTCTGGAGCTCACTGTATCGGATCTCTCAAGCAGAGACTCTCCTGAGCAGTGCCCTGGACAACTAGGCAGCCCCATGGAACCCTCAGTGGCTGCCGCCCAACTGGGACCACCAACTCTGCCCACCTCTGGAGCTTGCCGCATCAGATCCCTCAAGCAGGGACTTTCCTGCACCTGAGTGATGCCCTGGATGACTAGGCAGCCCCACAGAACCCCCCGTGGCTGTTGCCCGACTCGGACCCCAACTCTGCCCACCTCTGAAGCTCTCCGCATCCGATCCCTCAAGGAGGGACTCTCCTGTACCTGAGTGGTGCTCTGGATGACTAGGCAGACCCATGGAACCCCCACATGGTCACCGCCCAACTCAGACCACCATCTCTGCCCACCTCTGGAGCTTGCCACATCGTATCCCTCAAGCAGGGACTCTTCTGCACCTGAGTGGCACACTGGATGACTAGGCAGCCCCACGGAACCTCCTGTGGCTACCACTTGACTTGGACCACCAACTCTGCCCACCTCTAAAGCTCGCTGCATCGGATCCCTCAAGGAGGGACTCTCCTGTACCTGAGTGGTGCTCTGGATGACTAGGCAGCCCCCTGGAACCCCCCACGGTCACCGCCCAACTCAGGCCACTATCTCTGCCCATCTCTGGAGCTCACCACATCGGATCCCTCAAGCAGGGACTCTCCTGTGCCTGAACGGCACCCTGGATGACTAGGCAGCCACACAGAACCCCCCGTGGCCGCTGCCCGACTCAGAATGCCACTCTACCCACCTCTGAAGCTCACCACATTGGATCCCTCAAACAGGGACTCTCCTGTGCCTGAGCGATGCCCTGGACAACTAGGCGGCCCAACGGAATGCCCCGTGGCTGCCACCTGACTTGGACAGCTAACTCTGCCCGCATCTGGAGCTTGCTGAATTGGATCTCTCAAGCAGGGACTCTCCTACACCTGAGCGGTGCCCCGGATGACTAGGTGGTCCAACAGAACTCCCCTTGGCCACCGCCCAACTTGTAACAACAACTCTGCCCACCTCTGGAGCTCACCACACTGGATCCCTCAATCAGGGACTCTTCTGCACCTGATCAGCACCCTGGATGACTAGGCGGCCCCAATGAACCCCCCTTGGTTGCCATCCAACTCAGACTGCCAACTCTGCCCACCTCTGGAGCTCACCGCTTTGGATCCTTCAAGCAGGGACTCTCCTGCACCTGAGTGGCACCCTGGATGACTAGGCTGCCCCACGGAACCCCCTGTGGCTACCACTCAACTCGGGCTGCCAACTCTACCTGCCTCTGGAGCTTGTTGCATTGGATCCCTCAAGCAGGGACTCTCCTGCACCTGAGCACCGCCCTGAATGACTAGGTGGCCCCACAGAACTCCCCATCACTGTCACCTGACTCAGACTGCCAACTCTGTCCATCTCTGGAGCTCACCGCATCGGATCCCTCAAACAGGTACTACTGCTGAAGCTGCCTAGCTCTGTCCCTTCTCTGATTGGTGTAGCTTTTGGCTGCTGGACTGTGATTATTTTCCTCCCTTCCTGCTCGGCTAAGCCGATTGGAGCTCTTATTCCCCTGCTACAGACAGCCATTTTTTCTCTCTGCCAACCTGATTCTAACTCTACCTACACAGCTGGATTTTAGAACTGTTTGCTTGGTGCCATTTCAGGATTTTGTTTTTTATTCTATTTGTTTAAAGTGCTACTATTTGCTTCTACTGTTTACAAGCTGTTATATTTTCTACTTAGACCCGTAGCAACATAATGCTATTATAACTGTGTATTTCGAAGGTTAATCTCCTAGTCTGTTGCCTGACTAATTATAAGTCTCTCTTGCTGACCCTAAGTGTTTTTCAGCTGCTCAGCTCCTTAGTCTATTTTCTGCTAAGTACTTCTACTCTCTGTTTAATTTCTCCCTCATGCCCCTGCACCTCCTTCCTGTCTCCATCTTTCTTTCACTCAAGGTACCTCACTTTCTGTCTTCATTCCCTTCCCCCCATCTCTCACTCTGCTTTTCCACCCAAAGTGCTCTGACCTCACTCCTTTGTCCATTTCTGATCTCCCCTTCCAAACATATTCTCACCTTCTCTGCTCTATTGTTCCCTATCCTAATCCCCCACAGCCCTCTGCTGAGTGTCTGCCGCTAGTCTCCCACCCCCTTCTGCTCTAATATTTATTCTACCCTCTCCTTGCTCCCTTAGGGACTCTCCTCTGCCTGAGCGGTGCCCAGGATGACTAGGCTGCCCCACAGAACCCCCCATGGCCGCCACCCGACTCGGACCGCCAACTCTGCCCGCCTATGGAGCTCGCCGCATTGGATCCCTCAAGGAGGTACTACCGCTGAAGCCGCCTAGCTACAGCCCTTCTCCGATTGGTGCGGCTTTTGGCTGCTGGACTGTGATTGGTCCTCCTTTCCTGCTCAGCTAAGACAATTGGAGTGCTTTTTTCCCTGCTACAGACAGACATTTTATTTCTCTCTGCCAACCTGATTCTAACTCTTTCTACAAGGCTGGATTTTCTTCCCAGCCCCCCCCCTGCCCAGGCCTCCTTTAAATACATATCTAGCTCCTCCTATCTCTGTCAGCTCCTGTTTTATTGGCTTTCCCACAGGGTGGTTGCTCACTTGTCCCACAGTATGAACATTCCAGTGCTTGAGCGTATTAGTTCTCTGCCCACCACTTTTCACCTTTCTCAGCTCACCCTTCTCCTTGCTCTCCTATCCTCTATTCCCTCCCTTTCCAATCCTATGCTTTCCCACTCACCTTTAACTGTGCATTTCAGTCTCACTCTAATCTTCTCATTTTCTCCTATCTTTCTTACCCTAGCCTCTCGGTCTCCCACCCAATCATTTTAAGACTCTGTTTTATTCCTCAGCCCACCTGCTGATTAGACTGTTCTCTTACTGCGCTTCTCTGAATCTACTATCTTCTCTTCCTGCCTAAAACACCTGACTAGATCCTGTGTTTAGTGCATTGCTTTGCTCCTTCCATGGTCCCCCCTACTCCTTGCATCCTCACTAGTTTCTCTGACCTGCTCCCATAACCCCTGGCAGTCTACCATGAAGTCCATCACTTTACTACTTCTCCTTGCCTCCACACTGCTACTGTTTCTGTTTACTGTGTTACCTGTCCCCAGTGCTGCTAAAGCTCCCCCCCCACTACACACCCAGGGATTTTTAATTTTCAAATCTCCTTGTTGTGCCTGCACCTCACTATGTCACTACTCCCCTTCTAGCAAGCAGAACTTGGATCCTCATGATTACACATGCCCCCCAAAAATGCTGCCCCCCTCATTTACACACCATATGCTCCTACATGTGCAAAAGGCTGTGGTATCTACTCTTTCTAGCCATACTGCTCTCAGGTGATGTCCAACTTAACCCTGGCCCAATAAATTGTATAACCAACCCCAGTCTAAATGCTAAAGGTCTTACAATCATCCACCATTACATAAGGAGTCTTGAGAAACACTTTGCTGAACTAGAAGCATGGACCTCCCTCTACAAAACTGATATAATCTGCCTCACAGAAACCTGGCTCAAGACATCCACCCCTGACTCTCTGTGTAACATCCCATCCTATAACCTCTTGAGACTCTCTAGACCCCCCAAAAAGAGGTGGGGGCACAGCAATTCACTTTAAAAATCACCTCCAACTTTCTGCTATTAGCTTGTCCCCCCTCAACCACTGTGAAGTGCTTCTTACCCTCATCACTCTTGACTCTAAGAAATTACACATAGTCTGTATCTATAATCCCCCCAGGAGCGGTCATAAAGGATTGGAGGAACTGCTGGATCAAATCGCCATTCACTCTGGAAGAAATGAAGTTCTTATCCTTGGGGACCTAAATATAAACTGGTTGGGTAGCTCTCAACCCACATCCCTGTCAAGTATCCTAAGCCTTAATCTCCACCAGCTTATTCTAGAACCTACTAGAATTCCCCCCCCACTCTAACACTGGCACCGTGTTCGACTGGATTATGACTAACCATCCTGAGCACATTGTCATCTCTGGTGTACTAGCTGATGCTATTACTGACCATTCCCCCGCCTTCTGCATTTGGGGCAAAGGGAAACCTTTACTAACGCAGCCCCGATTCATTACCTTTCGTGATTATACTAATTTCAACCCCCAAGCTTTTCTTCAAGACGTTGCTTGTATTGACTGGTTCTCTCTCTCTCTCTCTTAGGAGCTAATAATGCTCAGTCTTCTCTAAGCATCTTCTTATCCCACTTACAAGCACTGCAGGAGCAACACTGCAAGCTGGTAATACCTTGATAAAAACAGGCAAACTAGATGGCTAAAATCTGGACTGCTCAGAAAGCTACATTTAAGAGATAAAGGGTTTCAAACGTAACACTACTCTTTCTTGCTGCACACACTATCAGGAGTGTCAGGGGTGTGCCTTGGGGTTGTGTGTTCTAATTCTCACCCCATTTTTCTGTATTGTACCCATCTCATCTTAATTACTTATGAAATGGGGTGAGTGTTAGGGCTGATAACCCCAAGGCACACCTCTGGTGCCTGTTGATGTGTCCAGTGTGGGATGGGGTGTTAGGTTTTGAAACCCTAATGCCATACTTCCCTACTTTGTAGCTGTAATCCTAACTAGAGCATTAACTCAGTTTTTGCAATTTATTTATATTATTGGGGCATGGTCTTGCCTTATAGTTAGGGTTCAGAAACCTATTTAATGTTAAACCTCAAATTTTGTACTTTAATTACTTTGCATCCAGTAAATGGATTTCCACAAAATTTGGCATTCACTGTCCCATGGGGTTAATCTCTTGACATGGTGAGTTTCATTCCAGCTGGATGTATGTATTCAGAGATTTGGATAGTGCAAAACCTAAGAGCCACCACTTTTGCAGTTTTTCTTTCATTGCCTTGCGCCCAGACAGTGTGGAATTTTGGTGTGAATTTTTATGGTAGAAACAGCTTGGGTAACACAACTGCCATGCATTTGTTTAGTGAAAACAATATGAATCTGTTACAAAGTTATTCCATTTTTAAGCTCCCATTATTTTCAATGGGAGGATCACTGTCCAGGATAGAGGAATGGGCTCAAAACATAATTTGGCCTCATGAAAAAAGATTCTTTTTCATGAGGGGAAAATTATTTTTCACCAGAAAAATTCCTTTTTAGTGAGACGCCATCTTGTTTTCTCTTTCATCACCCAACAAACTGTCATAACTCTGCTCGGGGATGTCTTCTAAAGACATCCAAACATGTATCTTGCTCTTCAGGATCTGATGAGCTTCAGTGTGTATTTTGTTATCCCTCCCATGGCCTCCATTTATTTTTACCTATAGATCATTTTTCATGACTCGCTTAGTTCCTTTTTCACAATTTTATTTTCACATTGTCAAAAAAGGAAATTGGCTGGTGAAAAAGGATTTTAAAGAAAATCTATATCCACGGTGTCTAGTGGCCCTCCACACCATCCAAATCACCATCCCCATAATTTTTATTTTATTTCATGGTGTCTAGTGGCAACCCCCACCCTCCAATCACCATCCCTGTTATTTTTATCTTATTCTCAGGTCCCTAGTTGCACCCCTACCCCTTGATTTCTGTCCCCATCATTGTAATTTTATTCCCTGGTGTCTAGTGACACACCACACCCTCTGATCACCATCCATGTTCCTTTTCTTATTGTCCCTGGTGTCAGGTGGCACCCCTTGCCCTCTGATTGCTGTCCCCATTATCAGTTAATTTTCCCTGGCGTTTAGTGTTCCCCTACTATCCAATCACCATTCTCATTGTTTTCTTTACATTTGCAGAGGTCTATTGGCACCCACCACACTCTGATCATGTCCCCCCTTGTTTTTAGTATTTTCTCTGGTGTTTAGTGGTATCTCCTACCCTCCATTTGATGTACCCATTACTGTAATGTTGTTCACTGGTGCCTAGTGGCACTCCCACCATCCCATTTCAGGCACAACCCTGAAATTAGGAAAACTGTCCCTCAATGATATTTTTTACACAACCTGGAAGAAAAAAATAGTCTCTTGCCAATCAACCCCCCCACTCCCACCTCACACTCAACATCAACCACCTCACACACCCCAGTACACCCCCATGCACTCTCACTCACCTGAACAAGTCACAGATTTAAAATCCACTCACCGATCGAAGACATGTCTTACTGCTGGCACCAGCGACTGTAATATGAGAAACTAAGGTAAATGCAGTTCAATGTATTTCAATAGGGGTTTCAACTTTTATGCATAACTTTGCCATGTTATGACATTTTGACCCCAGATTTTCAACATGGCCTTTTGAGGACCCCATCTCATGAAAAAATATGACTGTCATTATGCAACTCCTGCCTAAAAGATGATTTTGTGGTTGGTTGGAGAAATTACCTTTCACACAGAATGTGACACATTTTCCTAACTGAGTTTATGAGGTGAGGTCATAAGAAGGCTGTGCTGAAAATCTGGGGTCAAAATTATTAAAAATGGCAAAGTTATGACCATTCGTTGCAATTTCGCTATGCATGCTCATAACTTTAGAAATGTTTAATATTTTGATCCCAGATTTTCAACATAGCCTTCTTAGTACCCTACCTCATGTATGTAACAGCTGCCATTTTTCAAATCCTTACCAAAATATGTTTTGGTCCCTGTGGTGCAGAATGGTGTTGCAGTTGGGCAGAATTACATTTTGACATGGATTCAAAACTTTAATAACTTTGTAACCGATCAATGGAGTTGCAAAAAAATTAGCATGCACTGTCCTGTTGGGTTTATCTCTTGACATGGCAAGTTTTGTTCCAGTTGGATGTACAGATTCTGAGATCTGCATAGTATAAAAAAGTAAAATGTCACCACTTTTTGCAGCTTGTTCCTCATCGCCTTTCACCCAGATGGTGTAGAATTTTTGTGTGATTTTTTTATGGCAGCAAGAACTTGAGTAACAGAACTTCAAGTGTTTATTTGGTGCAAAAATATTAACCTGATGCAAAGTTATTCAGTTTTTCATTTCCCATTATTTCCTGTGGGAGGTTTATTGTCTAGCATAGAGGTAAAAAGTTCAACAAAGGATTTAATCTTGAAAAAAAAGGATTAATTCTCATGAGATCCATTCCTTCTTTATGAGGAAAAATATTTTTTCGTGAGGAAAAAATCCTTTTTCATGAGCCAACATCTTGTTTTTTTTCCACCAACTAAAAAGAATGGAAAATTCATAAAAATGTTATTATTTTACACAACAAACACAAGAACCTAGCTAAACAGGGCCCATTTAGCAAAATTCTGCTGTTTGTTTTACACAAGTAGCACCAGAAATATTTTTTCTGGGCACCCAAAATCCCGGGTGCCCAGCTCATCGAGAGGAGTGCTTTCCCCTCATGTTCTGTATGAGAACAGTGGGATTTTCCTGACTTCTGCAGCCGCAGCTGGAATTCATGATGTTGGTTGAAGTTTCAGCTGTAAGCCACCTTTTCACTGGTGCCTAGTGGCACCTCCACCCTCTTATCCTCATATTTAATGATATAAGTTTTTTATTGGTGTTATTGGTTCCACCCACCATCTTTATGTACATATCATGTCCAGTGGCACCCCCACCCTCTGATCCCCATATTCATTTTTTTTACATGTCTCATTTGTTCTTAGAGGAACTCTTCCCCACCCTCCCATATCTTTCTCTGGTGTCTAGTGGCACCTTCCACCCTCTCATCCCCATGTTTTTATATTTTATTTATTGTTGGCTAGTGGATCCCTCCTTGAGTGTTTTATAGTCCTGCAAAAAAGTAAACAGTCCCCCAACATCTTTTTATTTCCTATAATAAAAAAAAACTGTCCCTTGTCATCCCTGCCATCTCCTTCCCCCATCCCAACCCTCCCACTGAGCACCCACCACCCCACATCCCCTTACCCTATACTTATCATGGGAGGTCATAGGCTGTCATCTTCTGTCAACTGAGACACGTCTGTACTCTTCAAAGCCAAACCAAGAACTAAGGAATAGAGGTAAGTGCCATATAATGTATTTCATTGCCATTTTCAACTTATGTTATAACTTTGCCATTTTTTGGAATATTTTCACCAACATTTTCAACATGGCCTTTTTGGGACTCCATCTCATAAACACTGCAACTGTTGTTTCATTAATCAGGCCTGGATGGTGATTTTGCAGTAGCTGCACAAAGTCACCTTGCAGGATGTAATAACAAAATTTCATCACAAGTGTCCATGAGGTGGGGTCCCAAAAAGGCCATGCTGAAAATTTGGTGGAAACATTCCTAAAAATGTGCGTAATATGAGCATTCATTGAAATTTTTCTATGCACGCACAGAACTTTGGTAATTTTCATTTAAGCATTGATATGCACATTATCACATATGGGGTTTATGAGGAGGGGTCATAAGATGACTATGTTAAAAATTTTATGTCAAAATATGAATAAGAACCAAAGTTATGATCCTTCATTGTAATTTCAATACACAAGCTCATAACTTTTGAAATTTTACATATTTTGACCACAGGTCTCCTACATATTCTTCTACCCCACCTCATGTATGTCACAGCTAGCATTTTTCAAATTCTGTCCAAAATGTATTTTAGACCCTGTGGTGTGGAATGGCACTGGAGTTGTGCATAATTATATTTTGCTGGGGATTTGAAAACGTTCTGTACCAAGTACATGAGGTGGGGTAATAAAGTGGCTATGCTGGCAATTTGGTCACTGTTGCAGTATAAAAGGAAGCACAGGGCCTGGACAGCCTTGTGCTTTCACAGATATATGTAAGTGTGTGTGTGTATATATATATATATATATATATATATATACACACACACTACCGGTCAAAAGTTTTAGAACACCCCATTTTTCCAGTTTTTATTGAAATTTAAGCAATTCAAGTCCAGTGAATAACCGGAAATGGTACAAAGGTAAGCGGTAAACTGCTAGAGGTTAAAAAAGTTTAGGTTAGCAAAACTGCTGTAGAGAAATTGCAAAGAAAGCTAAGGTGTTACAGTGAGTACAGTTTCCACACCATCAAAAGGCACTTGGAAACTGGAGGAAACTCTGACAGGAAGAGGTCTGGCAGACCCAAAGCCACAACAGAATCAGAAGACAAGATTCTGAGAGTAAACAGCTTGCGTGATAGGCGGCTCACAGGACAACAGCACAGAGTGACTGGCACCCTGAACCAAAAGGGCTACCACGGCATTTTGCAGTGCCATGCAATACCCTCTGGTCTACACCTAGTTGGTCAGGGGTTCATCCTACAGCAAGATAATGACCCAAAACATACCTCCAGGCTATGTCAGAACTACTTTCGAGGAAAAGAACAACACGGTAGGCTTCAAATCAAGGAATGGCCAGCACAGTCTCCAGACTTAAACCCCATCGAGCTGGTTTGGGATGAACTGGACAGAAGGGTGAAAGCAAAGCAACCTACAAGTGCAACACATTTGTGGGAACTTCTGCAACAGTGTTGGGAAGAACTTCCCGAACAATATTTGATGTCCATTGTAGGAAGAATGCCACTAGTGTGTTTGGCGGTTACAGTAGATCTGCAAAAGGTGGCTACTTTGATGAGTCAAAAATTTAGATTAAATTTTGTTAAACAAAATGATTCTATGATTTCTTTTTTATCTCCAATTGTTTATTTGTTCTATGCTTTAATTTCAGAGTACATTGAGACATTAACCTGCGTAAATTTCAATAAAAACTGGAAAAATGGGGGTGTTCTAAAACTTTTGACCTGTAGTATATATATATATATATATATATACATATATCTATGGGAGTTACAGGTCAAAAGGACCCTGTGCTCCCTAGTAAACTCAAGGATACAATTATACAATCATATGTCAAATCAAATGTTTAAATGCTTCATTGGCAAGCATTTAAACTAGCCGGGGGGGCACTGAAAAGGAGCAGGGAAATCCCAGCCTCCCCGCACAAACAACAGTAATAAGTGAGGTAATCACCTAGGTAGAGAAGTCATTAGGGAGCAGGAGAGAAGTAAATGTAAATAAAGGCAAAGGCAGTAAGGACAGGAATGGGGCTAAAAGGAGTAAGGCCATCAAAAAGTGGAGGGTGATATACCAATGTCATAGTCCATGTAACAAGCTCCCTGAACTAGTGGCCTTGAAGGAAGAGGGTTGCCTGGATATTGTGGCAGTCACAGAAACATGGTACACAGAGAACCATGACTGGGATGTCAACATACCAGGGTACACAATCTACAGGAGGGACAGGGAGGGTAAAAGAGGAGGAGGAGTAGCTCTTTATGTAAAGGAAGGGATCAAAGCAACAGAACTAAAGAGTAAACAGGGAGCAGATGAGACACTTTGGGTCACCCTGGAGACAAGAAATGGCACCACAATCCGCATGGGGGTTGTATACAGACCCCCATCTCGGGGGAAGGAATGGACAAGGAAATGATGGAAGACTTCCTTAAAATGGCAGAAAAAGGGGAGATATTGTTGTTGGGGGACCTAAATATGCCAGATGTTAACTGGAACACCTTTGCTGCAGGCATATCCAAGAGCAGGGTCACTCTTGATGCCCTACAGGGAGCATGCCTCAGACAGCTAGTACTGGAACCCACTGGGGAGGGAGCAATCTTAGATCTGGTACTCTCAAGTGGGGACAGAGAAAGAATCTCAGATTTAGAAGTGGGTAGCCATCTGGGAACAAGCGCCACCAAACAGTGTGGTTCAGGATAAACACAGCCATACAATCAAGTCATACAAAAAGCAAGAGTATTGGACTTAGGAGGGCTGACTTTGGGAAAATGATAGAGTGGCTCAGAAAAGCATCAGCAAACAGGCAAGAAGGAGGGGTGGTGGAACAATGGAGAGTAATCAAAACAGCCATCACTGAGGCAACAAGCCTTTGTAAAGCAAATCAATAAAACACAACAAAGGAAAAAGCGCTATGGTTCTCCAAAAGAGGTGGCAGGGAAGGTTAAGGAGAAAAGGATAGCATTCAGGAAATATAAGGAAACACAAAAGGAGAAGGACAGAGAACCTTATCAGTTAAAGCAGAAAGAGGCTGGGAAGGCAGTCAGAATAGCAAAGGCCCAAACCGAGGAAAGGATAGACAACTCTGTTAAGAAGAGGGATAAGACCTTTTATAGGTATATTAGGGAGTAAAGAAAGACCAAAGGAGGGATACTGAGGCTTAATAAAGGGGAGGGAATGTGGGTAGAGGGTGACAATGAAAAAGTAGGGATACTGAACGAATAATTCTGCTCAGTATTCACAAAGGAAGAGGAGGGGGAGGTATCTAAACCAAACAAGAGATACACTCTGAAGAAGAGTGTCGATACCAGTCCATTTACAGAAGAAAGGGTTCTGAAAGAACTAATAAAATTGAAGGTGGACAAAGCAATGGGGCCTGATGGGATTCACCCAAGAATTCTAAAAGAACTAAGGGTAGAACTAATGACACCGCTGACTACTCTCTTTAACAAATCATGGGAGGATGAGGTGGTACCCGAGGACTGGAGGAGGGTGGATATGATTCCTCTTTACAAAAGTGGGAGCAAAACAGAGGCAGGAAACTACAGACCAGTTAGTTTGACCTCAGTGGTAGGTAAAATGATGGAATCACTTCTGAAGGAAAGAATTGTTGAGTACCTAGAGGCCAGTGGGACACAGGACCCAAGGCAGCATGGATTCATGATGGGAAGGTCATGTCAGATGAATCTATAGATTTCTCTGACTGGGTGACCAAAGTAGTAGACCAGGGAGGGCCTATGGACATGGCCTACCTAGATTTTAGCAAGGCATTTGATACAGTCCCACACAAAAGATTAATACACAAGTTATCCAGCCTTGGGGTGGGTCCCAAGGTGGTAGCCTGGTTAAAAAATTGGCCAGACAACAGGACACAAAGGGTAGTAGTAAATGGAGTCTACAGTGAAGAAAGGAGGGTTACTAGCGGAGTACCAAAGGGTTCAGTACTGGGACCGGTCCTTTTTAATGTCTTTATAAGTGACATTGCAGAGGGACTGGAAGGAAGAGAATGTCTCTTTGCAGATGACACAAAGATCTGCAACAGGGTTGATACACCAGATGGAGTGAAAAGGATGAGAAGGGACTTGGCAAGGTTGGAGGAATGGTCAAATGTATGGCAGCTCAGATTCAATGCAAAGAAGTGCAAGGTAATGCACCTGGGAAACAAAAACCCAGGGCAAGAGTACACAATGGGGTGGTGAGATATTGACAACAGTAAAAATGGAAAGGGACCTGGGGGTAATTATATCAGATGACCTAAAGGTGGGCAAGCAATGTGAGAAGGCAGTAAGGAAGGCTATTGTGATATTGGGATGCACAGGGAGAAGCATCAATAGTAGAAAACAGGAATTTGTTATCCCTCTGTACAGACAGTTGGTGAGACCCCATCTGGAGTAGCGTGCAGTTCTGGAGACCCCATCTCTGCAAAGACATAGACAGAGTGGAGGCTGTCCAGAGGAGGGACCAAAATGGTGCAGGGTCTGCACCAGAAGACATACGAAGAAAGACTAAAGGAGCTTAATATGTACCCTTGAGGAAAGGAGGAGAGAGGGACATGATAGAAACATTCAAGTACCTCAAGGAATCAACAAAGTCCAAGAGGGTGGCATCTTTCAGAAAAGAGATGTGCAAGAACAAGGGGCACAATTTGAAGATAGAGGAGACGACTCAGAGGTAATGTGAGGAAGTATTTTTCACAAAGAGGGTTGTGGATGCATGGAACAGCCTCCTGAGGAGGTTGTGGAGTCAAGAATGGTGGGGGAATTCAAGAATGCATGGGACAGACATAAGGCAGTCCTAGTGGGGGGGTAGGAGGAAGTAAGCTGTTGGTTAATTAGGATCTGCAGCTTATCTGTTAGGTAGGAAAATGGGCAGACTAGGTGGGCCAAGCGGTCCTTATCTGCCGTCACATTCTATTTTTCTATGTTTCTTTGTTTCTATAGAAAGTAAGGAAATAAGTTGCAAAAAACTTCATTAATGCTCCAGTTAGGGTCAAAGCAACAAAAGTTTGGTAATGAGGCTTAGGGTTTCCCTAACACCCTACCCTCCCAAAGCAGGCAGTAGAGCAGGTGTGGGGTATGCCCCAGGCTTCTCAAGCCTAACACTCACCCCATTCTCATAAAGTCTACACATCTGACCTTATTTATAAATAGAATGGGGGTGAGCTTTATGCTTGAGAAACCCAAGGCACACCCCACACCTGCTCTCCTGACTGGTTTGGGAGGTTGGGGTATTAGGGTTGCAAACCCTAATGCCTAATTTTCCAACTTTCTTTAAAGAGACAGTATAGTGCAGTGGTTAAGGGCACTGAGCTACGAACCTGGAGATTGGGTTTGAATCCCATCAGTCCCCACATGCATACTGTGTGACCCTGAGCAAGTCACTTAACTTTCTTGTGCTCACAGGTCACACCTGGAAACAAGCTGTGGCTTAGTGTGCCTTTCCTGGTTAAACAAGTTCCCAAGTTCCCCTTTCCCTTTTGTTACTTTGACCCTAACTGGAGCATTAATTAAGTTTTTTGCAACAGATATATGTGTATATATATATATATAGTTAGAGAGAGAGAGATAGATAGATAGATAGATAGATAGATAGATAGATAGATAGATAGATAGATAGGTCTTACATGGTTTGGCCCTTGTCTCCATTGAAAAACAAACATACTTTATTTCTCCATGAATGATAGTAGCCAATTAGCCAATAAGCATATATGACACTAAAACCCACTTAGCCAGTTATCATATATGACACTAACACCATCCATCCCTTACAGAAAAAAATATATGAAATGTTTTCATGCTGCACACATAAAACTACCCAAGTGATATGCATGCTGCAAGTATGATTTAAATGTTAATTGAACTGATTGCATGCATATGGCATGTGCAGCAAGCAAGTGTGGAAACCATGATTTTTATGTTAAATTGGGAAAGACTGCATGCATGTGGCATGTATGCAAAAAGCAAGTGGTCACTGATATCTGCATATGTAAAAATTAAGTGATTTGCTCAGGATCACACCATACACAAGTGGGGTTGAAATTCAAATCCAGGTCTTCATGCTTCCAAGTCTCCTGGCCTGCAGTTCACTGCCTTTAACCGCTAAGTCATACTGTCTTCACACATATGGCTCACTTGTACTTCAATACTTGCTGTATCTGATTACATCTGCATGCACGCAACATGCTTTTTGTCACTGTTATGCTTTTCACTTTCCTTTTTCATCTCTTACTCATCTCCGTTTCACAGTTGAACTGTAGCACACACACCAATGGAAACACATGTGTTTTTTCCCACCTACAAAACCTCTTAATTACTTCCATCTGGCCTGTACTCCTGCTATTTTCCTTCCATAGATTTGAATACTTTAATGCAAACTGACTTTAAGGTGCAAACACAAAAGTAGCAATAACTTGACACGCACCACATGGCCAGTCCCCTCCCCCATGCACACACACACACACTGTAGCGGGTATGGCCATGCTACTACAGACAACCTAACAAGTATAGATATAAGTAATAAAATCACTTAATTAAATACTAGGGAGACAGAAGCAGGGGTCTTTAAGAGATGATGTCCACAGATCAGAATGCTGGGGCATACCCCCTTGAAATGAATGGAGTTATTTTTTGTTACTATTTTATACATTATGATGGTGAGTTGGAGAATAATGAAGGCCACTGTTCTACTAACAAGGCCCTTGTTAGTCAAGCGGTGGCATTCATTAATCTCCAACTCTCCATCAATAATGTATAAAATAGTAATAAAAAAATACCCCCATTCATTTCGATGGTGCACACTCCTGCAGTCTCCTTTGCCCTTTGTCATAATGTGCCTGAGCATGGGGATGTGGAGGTCAGCTTCACTGGGATGGGGGGGCATAAGCCTGACTATGTTGGGCTCTAATAGTCTGTGCAGACCATATTGTTCAACTGTCTGTGAATGCAAGGGACAACACTAGAAGGCCTGTAATAGCTCTAAAAGGTACAACTTGTTTGCTTTGACCAAAAAGTGATATGCAAAGCAGGAAAAATTCAAATGTATAAGAGTCATCTGTATATACCCCAGAGCGGTGCATCAGATTTGGGGTTAAACCCATCCAGTAACTAACCATTTTTCCTGGCTGAAGTTCTGCCCCACCCCAAAAAAGAACTTTTCCAGTTTCTCTCCTGACTCCATTCCAACCAATACCCATCCCCTATGGATCATGAAGCTTCCCAAAGGTGAAGAAACATTAATAACATCAATCTTTCAGTGCTTCCTCCTTCCCCAATCCCTCTGTAAAAAGAGTATTTACTTTTACTTACCCGGCCATGTGGTCAGAACTTGAAGCCTGACACAGTGTGCCACCAGCCCAGTTTTCAGTCTGCTACCCCTCTCTCCTTCTGCCAGAATCTGGATGCTAGAACTGACCATCACAGGTCCCCAACGTTGGCCAGGACCAAGTCACCTCACCAACTGAACCCACCCAATCTGGGTTTCTTGCTTCTTGCTTGGTTGGTTGCTGCTGCCACACTGCACTGATCAAGGGCTATGAAGGCCACCCACACTGTTGTCACTACTGCTGCTAAGCCTAGCTTGATGCTGTGGGGATCTGTGCTGTTTTTTAGTTTTTTTTGCATGGTGAGCCTAGTAGAGTAAGTAGGTAGCCTAGTCTTGAGTTAACTTCTAGCTCATCCTCTGCCCATTCAGTTACCAGGAGAGATGGAGACTCACTAAGAGTAGATCAATAAAAATATGCTGCCAAAACACTGCTATTGAGAGTTCAGTGCTCACCGACTCCTCCAGGCTGTAGTGTACAGTCTTTCTACTATATGGCAGGAAAGATAGTGTCATGCTTGCAAGACTCATGCACTCTTTCTTCGCTGGAGCTCATCCACATTACATGTGAGTGTGCCACTGCTAATAGGTGGAGAAAGTGGACAACACAATACAGACTCAGTCGAGTCTGGAGAGTACCTGCAACATGAGCACACACAGGTCAGGTGGGCACTTATTGTGCAAAAGATTACATCTAAATTTAATGTCATTATTGCCACACCATAAGAACATCCTAGGCACAAAAATGTGTGTGGGGGAGGTAGCTGTGGAACTGCCACTGCCCTACCTAAATGGCACTGCTGCTTAATGGTAGAAATGTACTTCAGGTGCTAGTGCAATGGTTTGCACTGTGTTCTGAGTTACTGTATCACCATGTTTCCGATGTGTCCTGATCATCATGTGGGTTAGTATCCCACATTGTTTTTCATTATGAGAGTCCATGTCCTTCATTTCAGTGACAAAATGTGAGGTATGGTGCATGCTTTCAAGACCCTACTCAGCACAAAGAGTGCTAATCATGGCCATCGTGTATATGCTCAATACAGAATGACAAAGGGAAAGTAAGAGAGATGAAACAGTCATGGAGAAACATATTTGTAGCACTGAATATGCATAAGGGATTTGCATGGTCCAAAACAAAAAGGATAGGCTTCACAACACAGAGGCCCCTCTTTGTACATCTGGAATAGGGGATGTTAACTGGCTATGTCCTAGGCATTTAATGAGTAAGCAAATAATACTTTATAAATTAATGGTGATTTAATGACAAAAATCAAAAGCCGTTAAAAACACAAAGGATAAGAATTAATGAGTTTACCTAATTTGTATGGGAATCCAAATAAAAATGTATTTTAATGACTAATTGCTAGCAGTAGTATAAGAAATAGAAACTGATGTGTTCTTAGATGTACCAGCTTAGCTGCTGCACACATCCAAGTGTGCAGCATGTGAACCTGATGTGATGTTTAAATAATGTTTATGCCAGCTTATCTGCTGCACTCAAGTCAAGTATGCAACATGCAAACCTGATGTAATTTTTAGAAGATGTTCACACCAGCTTACCTGCTGCACACATGTCAAGCTTGCAGCATGCACACTTTTTTAGATCTGGTTTGCTTAGGTTAACTTTGTGTATGAGAGCTGCATGCAAACGTTGCAAAATTAAGCACGTGGCATGCATTCTGCATGTACACAGCACACCTATATTTCTGTAAGGGACAACTGATGGTAATTAACTAACAATAAGTAATTACAACATGATGTAACATTGTGTACTTAACTCTTATCAGATTGGATAAAATATATACATGTTACATAATTAGAACATTGTAATTAACATTCTATTACAAGTGTGAACAAAATATATACGTTATTACAGAACTATTAACATATGTAACAACCAACTGAATAACACATGTAACAACAACTTACTGACTATCCACATGACAGCCTTAATAGCCTCTCCAACTACAGCCCATGCAAAAAAAGCCCCCAATCAGTATGAACCACTTGTGCTGCTCCATCCATATCACTTGCCAAACTAGCAACCACACGTGGAAATCAAAATTAAACTGTATAAATCAAAAGCCTCCTGAAGCACCAACCAAACATTTCAAATGCTGTGCTCCATTTTTCTAACTGTGTAAACAGGCCTTCTGAAACACCAAGCATTTCACATTATGTGCTCCATTTTCCTAACTGTGTAAAACAGGTCTTCTGAAACACTCACCAAATATTTCATAAGCTTGTGTTCCATTTTCCTAACTGTGTAAAATAGGCCTCCTGAAACACTAACCAAAAATTTCCCAGGCTGTGCTCCATTGTCCTAACTATGTAAAACAGGCCTCCTGAAACACTCATCAAACATTCAAACTGCTTTTTCCATTATGCTGGCTTTATACACACTAAAGGAAAACCCAGCTGAACCAGCCTCCCTTATACACAAAGCCACTGCACTATGGAAACCTTAAAGGGACACAAACTATGCGGCACTTCAAATGCCTTGCAATACAGAACAATACAATAGACAAACACTAGACGGAACACTAGAGGATCACAAAAACACTCTAACTTAAGTAATACACTAAACACGCTATGTAAAAAAAGCACACTTTTTCTTAAAGCAAAACTTACCAAGCTAATGTACTATATAAAATAAAAGATGGCAAAGTCCTATGTGAAAAAATAATACCATCTCAGGGTTTATCAAGCTCAAAAAGGGCACTCGCCCTTTGGGCTTGTGACTTCATAGCTTGTTCTACCTCCTCAATGGTATTATGTCCTCATATACAACACTTTGCCATAATTTATTCACTCTCTGCCTCTCTCTCTCTCCCCCTCTCTCTCTATATATATATATATATATATATATATATTACAAACAAAACCTCCATTTAATGCATTAGTTAGGGTTGTTCCACAGCGACAAGTGAGAAATTAGTGTTAGGGTTGAAAACCCCCTTGAACCCCACCCACCCCCCACGACATTGGGAATGTGCATTGGGAGTCATCAGCCCTTACTCTCACCCCATCACATGTGTAAAACAGCAGAAGTATAGGAGAATGGGGTGAGAGTTAGGCTGATGACCCCAATGCACACCCCAATGCCAGTTGGGGTGGACAGGGGTCCAAGAGGGGTTTTCAACCCAACACTGAATTTCTTCACTTTTGTCACTGTGGAACAACCCTAACTAATGCATTAAACAGAGTTTTTGCCTCTAATTTCCTCCTTTGAGAATGATAATGAGAAATACTGACTGTAATGCAGCATGGGAGCATCGGGCCACCACATGATGTCTTGTGGCATAGTAACAGGAACAGCAACACAAACAGAAGCTTAACAGTGGCAACACATGGTAACGCAAGTGTGAATGAGAACAGAAAGGGTAACGCACACGGTGGCGTAGACAGGAACGCTGCCACGTGATGTATTGCATCACATAGTAACATGGTGCCTGCAAACAGAAATGTCAATGGGCATGGTGACACAAAGTGAAACAGAAAGAGAAACAGTACTGTAGACACAAATGGCAAAAAATAACAGAAATGCAAGCACAAATGAAAACGCAAAGGATAACGCACATGGTGGCGTAGACGTCAACGGTAAGTGAAAGGAGTAAAGAACCGCAAGCGGAAAGGGCAATGGTAACAGTAATGTAAGTGCACAGGCTTGTTTTCCCCAAAACCTGCAGAGAGAAAGACAGTGAGTACAAAGAATGTATGCATAATAATGGATATCGGAGCAGAAAATGAGGACTTGGAATACTAAATAGGTTACATCTCAGGAACTGTACGACGTAGAGAAAAAATTTAAAAGTCATATGATTTACGACTGTCTTGGCTAGTTTTGTACTTAGCCCCCATGAGGGGGCTAAGAAGATTTCTGACGAAAAGTCTGTATCTCGCATTGTTTCTGAGATAAGGGCCCTGAAAGGCACGGTGAATGCCGTAATGTTATCCTATGGGAAAAAAAGAGAAGTTTGAAGCGCCATAACTTTGCCTCCCTGTAATATGTTTTCATAAAACCACTGAAAGGCACATCTGTGTACTGTTGGCTGTCTTCTCTCCAAATTTCAGGAAAAAAGACTAAACCATTATTTTGCAGCAGGGTGCCAAAGGATTCCTGTAATGCATCGGGCGCCGTAATGTTATCCTATGGGAAAAAACGTTAACTTTGGAGTGCTGTAACTTTGCTGCTGTGTAATATTTTTTTCAAAACAACAGTGAAAGACACATTTGTGAGATGTCGGCTGCGTTCCCTTAAAATTTCAGCCCAAAACTCCCAACAGTTCTTTTGCAGCACAGTGCCAAAGAATTGCTGTCATTTTCCCACAGACTAGAAAATTACTGTCGCAATTTGCAAAAGCTTTCGCAAACATTTGCGACACTTTCATGAGCAGTAAAGTACTTTCTGAAAGTACTTTTTCCAGAAATTTGAAAAACATATTTCTGGGGTGTTTTACCCCAAAATAAAGACATGGCTAGCATCCTCAGGGTCCGTCTAGGTGAATACAAAAAGAATTAGGTTGTTAGAGGGTCCCAAATTTAAATGCCAAGCATTTTTCTGATCACTAACTGAAAACAAAATGGCAGATTTGCGAAAGTAACAGGGCCATTTGCGAAGTAAAAATGCATTTGCGACACTGTCGAACTTTTTGTTAACTTTTCGATTGACTTATAATGGAAATTGTTTTTGAATAACTTTTGAACCGCTTAATATTTTTCACCAAATCTTAAAGGCACATCGGGGCCCGGCCACCACGTTCTCTAAAGATTTTGGGCTGGTCGGCAAACGTGTGACCTGTAGGCGCGACCGTAGAATTCCAGAAAAAGCGTAAATGCACGCGCAGATCACGCTTAATAACTTCGCAGCCGTATATCCGACTGATAGAAAACTTGGCAGATCCCAAGGCCTATGTTTCTTGATCATGTATACCAAATTTCAGGTAAATCCATCAAATGGTTGCAAATTTATTAAGGTGCAAAATTTGGGGGTTAACATAGAAATGGCTCCTCAATCCTAACTATGGTAGCACTACCATGCTACTATATATATATATATATATATATATATATATATATATATATATATATTAATTAAAAAAACTATGTTGATGCATCAGTTAGGTTGTTATTAAAGTGGCAAAAGTATGAAAATATGATATTAGGGTTTTCAACCTAGCTCACATCTCCTAGCAGCCAAAGGGGCAAGGCAACACAAGCAACCATGGATGGCCTAAGATCTCTTAGGGTGGACAAGGCTCCAGGTCTGGATGGGATACATCTAAGAGTGCTGATGGAACTAGTAGAGGTGCTAACAGCACCCCTAATGAATGTATTCAACAACTCCCTATGGACAGAATGTGTGCCACTTGACTGGAGAATGGCACACATGGTATACATACATAAGAGTGGCCGCAGGGACAAGCCAGGACATTAAAGGCCAGTTAGCATCACATCCTTAGTGGGGAAATTGTTGGAGACCATCCTAAAGGAACGGTTGGTGGAATTCATGCAAGAACATTGACTGGGGGATGACTGACAACATGGATTCATCAACAGGAGGTCCTGCTGAACAAACCTGGTTGAATTCTTTGACTAGGTGACTAGGTCACTGGATAGGGTAAAGGCAGTTGATGTACTGTATCTGGAATTCAGCAAAGCCTTTGACTCAGTGCCACATGGCAGACTGATAAGCAAACTCTAGGGCATGGGGCAGGGCAAAAACTGGTTAGGTGGGTAGAAAGTTGGTTGGGAAATAGGAAACAAAGAGTGGTATTAGGGGGAAACACTCAACACCCCAGGCAGTTATCAGCATTGTCCCATAAGGCTTAGTCCTAGGACCTGCCTAGTCACCATATACATAGTAGATATAGTAGAAGGGGTGGACAGCAAGATAAGTCTGTTTGATGATGACACCAAAATTGGTACAGTGGTGGATTCTAAGGAGGAGAAAAGGGTGCTTCATAAGGATTTGGAGAAACTGGAGAGCTGGTAAGGAACATAGCAGCTGAGGTTCAATGCAGTACAGCTCAGTATAGCGGTATAGCGCAGATCACGCTTAATAACTCTGCAGCCGTATATCCGACTGGTAGAAAACTTGAAGTATAGCACAGTGGTTTAAGGCTCTGAGCTGCAAATCTGGTGACATCCAGCAGACCAGACCTGGGTTTGAATCCCACAGCTTCCACTTGCATACTGTGTGACCCTGAGCAAGTCACTTAACTTCCCTGTGCTCCCAGGTTGCACCTGTAAAAAAGCTTTCAGCTTAGTGTGTCTCACCTGGTTAAATAACAAACAAACAAAAAAAAATGCTAGGAAGTGCAAGGTCATGCACTTTGGGGCAAAGAACCCATGGAACACCTACCATATGGGGGAGAGGTCACAGAGGAGGAAATGGATCTGGGGTGGTGGTCACAGGGAATGTTTATCACTCAGAGCAGTGCAGGTTGGCAGTGGCCAAGGCCAACAAAATGCTAGAGTGTACAGAGATCAGTGGAGTGTTTTAAAAGGGGGTGGTATACAGTAAAGGGCAGAATAACCACTGGAGTTGACTGGACCCAATGGTCAAACTCAGTAAAGGAAAAGAAAAGTGATAGTAATGACAAGGGGTGGGTGGAAACAATGGTGTAAACCATAAGCTGCACAAATGAGCAGATGAGATAGACCTTTTTGGCCTGTATCTGCTGGCTTTTTTTGTATATTCATGACCACAGACATACATCATTATGTAAGACAAACATACAACTCTTTCCACATGACACAAAAGACATCCATTATCATGGTCCAGTGCTTCTGTAGCTATGGATAGATGTGTAGACTTGCACACCACCTGGGAATTGCAGTAAACAATTCTTGTCGGATCACATTGTAAATTGTAAGTAAGGAATAACACATGACACGGTGTATGATAATGCTATATTACTGCATTGCCCAGGAGAGTTATGAGGTATTAGGTGCAGTCGAGTGCCATTAATGACATGTGAAGTGTAGTTTATGATTCCCTTAGGATCACACTGTAAATTGTAAGTAAGAAATACCACACAGCAGGGTGTGCAGCAATGCTAAATTGCTGCATCCCCCACATGGGTTGTGAGACATGAGGTGCAGCCAGTTGCCTTCAACCACCTTGAAAGTGTGGTATATGATTGTGACAGGATCACATTATAAATTTTAAGTGAGCAATACTGCACAGCAGGATGTGTGGTAATGCTGAATTGCTGCATGTCCCAGGTGGGTTGTGAGGCATGAGGTGCAGCCGACTACTTTCAACCATCTGGAAAGTGCAATATAAAGTTACCATAGGATCGCATATTAAATTGTAAGTAATAACATATGGCAGTGTGTGTAGCAATGCTAAAATGCTGCATGTTCCAGGTGGGTTGTGAGGCATGAGGCACAGCTGGGTGCCTTTAACCATCTTTGAAGTGTGCTATATAATTTGCATAAGATCACATTATAAATTTTAAGTGAGCAATACCACACTGCAGGGTGTGTGGCAATGCTAAATTGCTGCATGCCCCAGGTGGGTTGCAAGGCATGAAGTGCAGCAGAGTGCCTTCAACCAGCTGGGAAGTGTGCTATAATATTCCCATTGTATAACATTGTAAATTGTAAATAAGTAATAACACAAAACAGGGTGTGTGGTAATGCTAAATTTCTGCATGCCCCAGTTGGGTTGTGAGGCACGATGTGCAAATGCTTCACTCAGGTGCAGAAGGCACTTATGCTGTCATGGAGGCACATGGCCCAAAGGGTCCTGCTTTTCAGTGCCAACATGAATGATTGCATGCAAGTGCCAAGTGCCTTCAGCCATCTGTGGAATGTCTTTCAATGACTAGAGAAGCACTGGACCATTTACCTTTTGTTGACTGGGTAAGTGCACTAGACAAATCTTGCCTATTTTCAGGCATGACCTGAGGGGGGGGGGGATACAGATGAATGCCAACTGACCTTGAACCAGATTAAGCTGTTGGTGGTATTTTTAGTGAATGAGGGAAATTTGGCCAGAACACTGGGGAAATTCCCATACTCTGCCTGCAGGGGGACTGCTGCTCTTTTGTAGAGTGGTGGTCAGTTGCAGGATGGAGGGTGAGGAGGATGTCGTCTGGTGCAGTCTGAGGTTCTATCCCGGCCTCGGCTGCTTCTTTGCCAAGGGATGCTGTTACTTGTGCCGAGAAAGCTTTGGTGCCATGTCCAGAGGAGATGTCTGCTATGATGCAGACAGAGCTTGTGCATGCACTGAGAGCTATGGAGGAATTACCTTGTCAGAAAACAGCTGGTCCGAGTGCTTCCTCTATGCATACTGTGCCGACCGGTATGGCTGTGAGTACTACAGAGGTGCCATCTGTTGCAAGTGGAGAGACAGCAGTGCAGTCCCTGCCTCTTCCAATGGAGCCCGTCTTGATTTGCTGTCAAGGGAATGTCAGTGATCCAGCAGCCTGTGATGGAATCGATGACGACATCAGAAGAGAATGTGGAAGTCTTTCTCCATTGCAGAGCCGGCCGTGGGGTTTCTGTTTCGATGAATGCCTAAAGACGAGTCCTTGAGAAAAGGGCTGGATTCAAACTCCCACATGGGGCCAGGGTACCTGATTCGGCTTGGGAGTCTTTTTGTCAGGGAGTACTCCTGTTCAAGGTACTGTACATCTTGGAAAGGGGTGGGGAGAAGCCTGTACTTTCCTCTATTGCTCGGTTGGGAGATTCAGTGGCTGAAACTTCTGTGGTGTGTACCTTTATTATTGTATTGGACCGATCTGACTTTACAGAGCACCGAACGTTCTCCTAGCCCACCCCTTCCCACTTCAGGAGAACAATAAGACTAGGCCCAGATATTCAGATTTATTCAAAATAACAAAGTTGAGTAAATCCCTAGGCATAATGCTGTATGTCTTCAGTACAGAGGGGGTCTACAGGAGCACCCTGACAGGATTTATGTGGCTAAAACTCTGTAAAAGGTTCTATGGAATTTTAAGTTGCTAATATTTTTGCTCTAATAATATCGGGAGACACTTTGATATCAGTTTTAGGACCTTTGCAGGCTCGATCCTTTTCGAAAAAATATGAATTGTATAAACATTGCCCTTATGGTCTCCTTTTTGGGCCACCCCCCTTACTAAACCTCTGTATAAATCAGTAGTTGTAATGTTTCAAAATGAGGGGGTGAATGTTGGGGATATTTATTACTGGATGGAAAAGAAATGTCAGATTATGGGGCCTCCTGAAGCTATCATTGATAGTGAAGATATTTGGAATGGTAGTTGGAGGTTTAAGGTCAAATTGCATTTAATTGGAAATGATGTGCAGAACATTCCCAATAGTTTTTTGGGGGAAGGATAGAGGGTGGTTTTTACAGGACAACGAAGGCTTGCTACAAATGTGGTAGTCCTAGGCGTCTTAGTTAGCACTTGTGACAGGGTCAATTGTGTTTATGTGGAGAATATGAACATCCCAGCTCCATTTATAGAAATGTATTTAAATGTAATCTTTGTAATGAGATTGGCCATGCTTATCATCAGTGTCCTTGGCAGGCCAAAATCGAACTGTTGGACTTAACCAGGAGAATTTGGTCTCTGAGGCCCAAAGAGATATTGGCTGCCAGACCAGAACCTGGACCTGATGTCCCAGATGAGGCCTCTAGGTCCTCCTCTCCGGCCCTACCCAGGCTGATTCATCTTCAGCAGGCCCCGCTACTTCTACTGCCTTCACTGTTTCCCCTGTTTCTAATACTTCCACCGTTTCAGTTATTGGCTAAGAGGGTGATGTGGGGCAGATGCCCCCCAGGTGGAAGCTGATTTTCTTCCTCAAATGAGGGTGACTAGATCCTCCCTGAAACCCAAGGTTTTAGTTGGCCCTATTCCCACACAAAAACCCTTTCAGGTGAATCAGGATCAAGAAGGGTGTTTTGATTCTGATGTCTCCTCCTTATCTGGTGTGGTTTCAGAAATGTAATGCTACGAAGATGCTCCTCGTAGTGTTCCAACTTCTAAGATAAAAGTAGGGAGGAAGAGAAAAAAAGATAAGGAGGAGGTTTGAAGGTTTTTTTTTTTTTTACATTTTCCTTATAACCTCACATATGGCTTCTTTTTGTCTGGTTTCCCTGAATGTATGTAGTATTAAGTCTTTTCGAAAGCAAATGGCTTTGTTTGGAGTTTTTTTGACACTGCCCATTTGATGCTTTACTTATTCAAGAGACCAGATTTACTTCCTTACAGGACATGGCCCAAGTTAAAAAAATTGGCCTTGGAGGCCTTCCTTTTGGTCCTTTGGGAAGATGTAGCAGATGGTCTTGGGATTCTTTTAAATCTCCCACATTTGGGTTCAGAAGGTGGTAGACATTCTTCCAGGAAGAGCTTTGCTGCTAGATTGTGTTCATAAGGGTTTTTCTGTACGATACAGTGGCGTGAAAAGTATTTGCCCCTTCCTGATTTTCTCTATTATTGCATATTTGTCACACTGGATGTTTTCAGGTCTTTAGAGAAAATGTAATATTAGATAAAGGGAACCTGAGGAACAAATAACACTTGTTTTTTTTTTTTTAATTTCACTTATTTAATGAAAAAAGTTAACCAACACCAACTGGCACTGTGTGAAAAGTAATTGCCCCTTTACACTTAATAACTGGTTATGCCACATTTAGCTGCAATGACTGCAACCAAACACTTCTATAATTCAATATCAGTCTTTCACATCGCTGTGGAGGAATTTTAACCCACTCTTCCTCGCAGAACTGCTTTAATTCAGTAACATTTGGTAGGTTTTGAGCATGAACTGCTCGTTTCAGGTCCTGCCACAGCATCTCTATTAGGTTTCAGTCTGGACTTTGACTAGACCACTCCAAAACTTTAATTTTACTTTTTAGCCATTCTGATGTGGACTTGCTTTGTGTTTTGGATCATTGTCTTGCTGCATGACCAACTACGCTTCAGCTTCAGCTGACGGAAGGATGACTGGACATTCTCCTTAAGAATTTTCTGGTACAGAGCAGAATTCATGGTTCCTTTAATTATGGCAAGTCATCCAGGTCCTTAGGCAGCAAAGCATCCCCACACCATCACACTACCACCACCATGTTTGACTGTTGGTATGGTGTTCTTACTGTTGAATGCTGTGTTTGCTTTACGCGAGACATTATGGGATCCATGTTGTCCAAAAAGTTCCACTTTGGACTCATCTGTCCATAGAACATTTTCCCAAAAGGCTTGTGGATCATCCAGGTGCTTCTTGGCAAATGAGAGACAAGCATTTATGTTCTTTGGTTAGCAGTGGTTTCCTTGCTACTCTCACATGAAGCCCATTTTTGCCCAGTTTCTTTCGATTGTGGAGTCATGAACACTGACCTTAGCTGAGGCAAGAGTAGCCTGCAGTTCTTTGGATGTTGTTTAGGATCCTTTGAGACTTCTTGGATGATTTTACACTGTGCCCTTGGAGTAATTTTGCAGGGCGCCCCTCCTGGGAAGGTTCACTACTGTTCCAAGTGTTCTCCATTTGGAATTATGGCTCTTACTGTGGTTCGATGGAGTCCCAGAGCCTTAGAAATATCTTTGTAACCCTTTCCAGACTGATAGAGGCAACAAATTTTTTCTGATCTTTTCAGGAACTTCCTTGATCATGGCATAAGTGCTTGTTGAATCTTTGTGCTGGCAACGTGACTCTGATGGTAAGGGCCAAAATAAGTGAGGTTTATATTGAGCAGGGCTGGCTGTAATCAAGCCTGGCTGTGTTCAATCAGCTGACTCTAATTATCCCTTTAATTGGGTTGATTTAACTAGGGGCAATTACTTTTCACACAGTGCCAGTTGGTGTTGGTTAACTTTTTCATTAAATAAATGAAATAAGTAAAAAAAAAGTGTTATTTGTTCACCAGGTTCCCTTTATCTAATATTATATTTTGTCTAAAGACCTGAAAACATCCAGTGTGACAAATATGCAATAATAGAGAAAAATCAGGAGGGCAAATACTTTTTCACGCCACTGTAATTAATACCTATGCCTCAAAGTAAGAAGGCTAGAATAGAATTGTTTACCCTTATTAAACCTCTACTGAACTGTAGCTTAGATGTGAAAATATGGAAAGTGTACAGCAAAAGGTACAGTATATTGTGATTCATGCATTACATAATATTATTTGTACTGAAGATTTGGTGGATGCATATAGGGCTTTTGCATAAGGATGGAGGATTTACATATTGCTTAGTGCATGTAGTACCTGTATCGATTATACTTTTATTTCTAGTAGGCTAAAGGTTCATGGTTTTTATTTAAAGTTTTGTGAATTTTCTGATCATTGTATTTTACAATGTGATATTCAATTTTCACATGTACCTCCTCTTCCCTGGGATGTCTAGGCGGTGGAGCTTAATTCTGTTGTATTAGATGATCCTGAAGTTAAGACCAAAGTAGAACTGTTGTTTGAATTTCAAGGTTCTGCGGCTATCCTTTATGATTCCTGGTACTCCTGGTGGTGGGATACAAAAATGGATGTTCAACATTTGTTTTTTGATTTTGGGAAAACTAAAGGAAATAAAGACTATTTGGGGTACCTAGTTTTAAGGGATCAATGTTATAACCTCATATCCCTCCCTACTATAGCAGATTGTAGGATTAAAGCACAGTTGGATATTGTGAAGCAGAAAATGAGGGATTATCAGTATCAGTGTGCTGCTTTTGTATATGCTACTTTTAAATTTGGTACTACTAAATCTCCTTTTTCTGATCCATTTGAGGCATGTAAAACAAAATTGGCAAATAAAAAAATGACTTTTCTCTATGATAGCTCTGGTCATTTGCATACATCCCATGCCGAGATGCTGGATGTTATAGCGAATGTATTCAGAATTCCTGGGACAGGAGTTTGTCCTCATATGGCCTGGGATTCATTGATAAATTGCTCATTGCCTGTATTATCTCCTGAAATTGCAGCTGATATTGCTGGTCCAGTTACTTTGTCTGAGGTATGGGAGGTTATTTCTAGTTACGCTCAGGGGTGTCCCCAGGAGAGGATGGACTGACGAATGAGTTCTTTAAAACCTTAAGGAATTAGTGGCTCTGCTTTTAGTGGAAGTTTTAATGAATTTTGATGGCTGTGGATGTTCCACATTGTTTTTCCTCAGCTATGGTGGTTTATATTTATAAAATGGTGATAGACTGGATTTGGGGAACTGAGGCCGATTAGCCTTTTGAACTCTGATTATAAAATCTTTTCACAGATTCTGTGCCATAGGTTGCAGAAGGCTGCATCCATTTTGATTCACCCTGTTCAAACACGTTCCATTCCTGGAAGAAATATTCAACAGAATCTCAGATTATTGAGGGATGTTTGTGAGTTTGGGAGGCAAAGGAATTTGTGGGGGTTTCTGATCACTTTAGACCAGAAAAAAGCCTTCGATAATGTGTCTCATTCCTTTTTATTTAAAGTTTTATAGGTCTATGGTATTCCTTCATCCATGATTATGTGGATTCACATTTTATATCAAAAAGCGTTGGCCATTCTTATAATGGGTGGTCTGATGGGTTCTCCAGTTTCCATAAAGAGGGGGGTCAGGCAGGGTTGTCCCATAAGTCCCCTATAGTATACATTTTGTTTGGACCCTATGATTAGAGTTATCCTGAATGATCCTTTGATTGTGGGTTTATCCCCCAGTCCTGAGGTTTTTCCTCAAAAAATTATGGCATATGCGGATGATATTTGTTTGTTGATTGCTTTTTGTTCAGGCTGGAGTGTATGCCTTAAGGGTATTAGATTCTTTTTCTGGGATTACTGGGGCAGGCTTTAACCACTAAAAAAGCAAGGCCCTGCAGCTTGGGGATGGGGACCCAGTACGCTCAGTAAGTACTGTTCAGGTCTCTCCACATTTTATTAAGATTCTGGGTCTAAAGTTTGGAGAACAGAATATGGCACGGGTGAAATTGGAAAATAGGCTGCAAGTTGGAGAGGCAAAGGTTTCATACTGGAAGTCCTGGGGAATGGGGAAGAAGAAATGGGTTTGTATTATTAAGCAATTTCTCATCCCGTTTTTTTTGTATACTGCTCACATTTTTCCTTTACCTATTGACCTCGAGACTAGATTGTTTAGCTGTTTTTTTCCAGATGGTATGGGGTAGTAGGTTGAACCCAGTAAAACGGGATTTTCTTATCTTAAAGTTTCGATGGGTGGATTGGGTATGTTAAATCCTGTTGTTTTTTTTCAATCCTTTTGTATTTTTTCTTCCTTTCATAGGACAGTGGGACTTCCTACACATTGGACAGAGTGGACTTTGTGTTTGTTTCAATTTTTTTTTTCAAAAATGGGAGGTAACTCTTCCACGGTTCAGTGAGTCTCTACAGGTTCCTGATTTTCCTCTTCCTATGTTAAAGAGAGTGAATGGGTGGAACCTTAGTAAACTTGAGATTACTTCCATGCAGAGATAATCTATTTATGGTCTTGTGATGGATAGACATCATGCTTTGAGGGTTGATTTTCCACGATGCCTCCCTACTAAACTTCAGTTGGCATTGAACATTCTTAAAGATGGTAACCGGATCCCTGATTATATCTGGGATGTTCAGTGGCTGTGCTTTCATGGGAAATTGGGGGTTAAAGGTAATTGGAAGCATAAGCCCGTATCAGACAGGTTGTGCTTGAGATTTTCCTGTGTTGGCATGGAAGAACCACAGGAACATTTTTTTATTCTATGTCCATATATTAAACAGTTTTGAATTGATTTAGCCTTTAGCTGGCATTTGTCTCCCCTACAGCTTATTCAATATGAATGTTTGATACTGGGGGATTATTCAGGTATTTATTCCAGGTATCATGCTAGTACAATAAATTTTATTTTTGCATATATTAAATATTATCTTTGGCAGGCAAGTTGTCAATTCTATTTACAGCATGTGAGTACTCCTAATGCAGTTTTGATTAATCAAATCACGGAAGCATTGAAGCAACTTAAATGAAGGAATCAAGGGTATTTGACAGAGGGAAGTTTCAGTTTTCTGAAACGTTTTTGGTTGTAGTGATTCTTTGATATTTTTGTATGTTTTCCTTCTTATGTGACTCGACAGATTCTGTATTTGATTTCCTTTTATATTTTATCTGTTCTCCTTTTGTTTTGAATCTGATGTTATGTATTTTGCAATAAAAATTCTCTACTCATTTCAATAAGTGCCATGGGATCTTTAACATCCACCTGAACTTCCACCAATCCAGGCAGATGGGAGTTCGTATAACATCTCATCCAAAAGACGGCATTCAGAAGTGCAGCACCCTCTCATGCTGCACTACAGTGTCAGAACTGGAATATTAACCTAAGCGCCAGATGTGGGAACTGAACCCACAGCCTCTGATCTCCCAGCCTCAGAGGTGAGTGTGTTACCTACTGAGCCACTGACACTGCAATGAACCATGATGATAGATGTCTCCTGTGTCATGTGGAAAGCATGGCATGTTGTTTGTCTTACCTTATGATGGATGTCTGTAGTTGCTTGTTTTGCCTTGCCCTTCGGCTGCTTGGGGACATGCAGAGCCTGGGTTCAAAACTGTAGCATCATATTTTCATACTCCTGTCACTTTAATAGCAACTTTAACTGATGTAACAATGCAGTTTTTTGCAAATAGAGAGAGAGACACACATATTGGGCTCTGTGCACTGTGCTACATAAACTGAGTGCATTGGCATTGATATGCATGAATGCCACATTGCAGGGTCCTGTAGACCCCACATGGCATTCATGACAGGTGCAGAGTGCAGTTACACACCCGATCCCATGGCTGTGTGGACAACAACATATCAGGGGAGGTCAGGGGGCATGCCAACACTATGCACCATGCACTACAATGTGTTGTGCCACCCATGGGTGTGTGGAAAGGGTAGAGGCATGCTGAGAGAACCCTGCCATAAGTCCCCTATGCTCCTTGTCCACACTGACCGCCACCCTGTCCAGGTGGATAACCACCATCCCCCATCGGCAGGTCTCCATCACTGGTCTCCACTGGCTGCCCAGTGCCACCCAACCAAGCTTCCAGCTAGGCCCCATCCCCATGCAAGCTGTACAAATCCCCATGCACACATGTAGGGGCACTGGCCCAGGGATGCAGACAACCCTGACCCCAACCCCTCTGGGCATGTGCTGGGGTTCATTACCCCCCAGCAGTATCAATACAACCCCCAACCCTGTACCTGTTCCCCAGTGATGCTTCATGGGACAACCAGTGGCACTGCCCTTCCCACACCTCCATGGCCACTGGCTGTCTGATCTGCAGGGGCATGCAGCCAATGCATGACCTGCCATGTAAGGGATCCACTGGGGGACCTGAGATGGGCATCTGATTAGATGCCAGCCTGGGTCCACAGCTCTTCCCCATGTGACCTGCACACTGGGGGTGTGGGGCCAAGGACAGGCAGCCAAAAGACATGAATGCCACCTTGTTGTGCACTCTGTCTGCAGGTGTGGCACTCCACAGGTGGGTTACATGCCTGTTGTGCAAATCTTCCACCCCATTGTGCATAGGGGCAACAGAGAGAGAATAAATTATGACAAAGTGTTGTATATGAGAAAATAATACAATTGAGGGGTTTAAACAGCCATAAAATCATGAGCCTGAAGGAATAGTATCCTTTATGAGCTTGTTCAACCCAGAGATAGTATTCTTTCCTCATATAGGACTTCCCATCTTTTATTTTATATATTACATTAGATTGGTCAGTTTTGCTTTAAGAGAATGTGTACCATTTTTTTGTGTAGCTTCTATAGTGTATTTGCTTACGTTAGTGTTTTTGTAGTTATGTAGTGTTCTCTCTAGTGTTTGTGTATACTATTGTTCTGTATTGAAAGATATTTGAAGTGCTGCATTGTTTTGTCCCTTTAAGGTTTTCATTGTGCAGTGGCTGTGTATATAAAATGGCTGGTATAACTGTTTTTTCCTTTAGTGTGTTTCAAAGCTGCAACAGGGAAGGCAGTAAGTGGAATGTCTAGTAAGTGTTTCTGGAGGCATATTTTACACAGCAAAATGGAGCACAGCATGTGAAATGTTTGGAGAGTGTTTCAGGAGGCCTGTTTTTACACAGTTAGTGAAATGGAGCATGGCATGCCACTGTGGCACAGATGTACCTTCATCTATGACATGACCATCACTGACATGAAGGTAAGTGTTTTAATTTTTATGTTTCGCTATCATCTCAGAACCCAGAAATCCATCCCACTTTTCTTTGAACAGTTATTTTTCCCAGCCTCAATTGAGATCACTTGCCTATGACAAAATTATTGCTGCAAGAATAAAAATAACTTTCTTAATTGATTTTCACTTTTGACTTCACAGGTTACCTCCACACAGATGTCTTGTGTATCTATCTCCTCCAGTCTTCCACCTCCATGCCACTGTCTGTGCAATCTTGTGCTTCCTCATAGCATGCCCATCACCAAAGTAGCAGCAGGATCAGTCTGAACTGATACCTGTTTGCCTGCCTGCCTCCTTCAAACCTCCAGCTTCTCAAAGCCACTGACTGTGCCATGTTTTGCTTTCCTCCTTGGATGCCCCTTACTAAAGAATTTCCAAGAGCAACCTGAATCTGATGTCTGACTACCTGCTAGCCTGCTACAGTCCTCTGCCTCCTCTGTGCCACTGCCTGTGCAATGCTTTTTCTCTTAGCATTGCCATCACTACTTGTTGCAGAAGTAACCTGAATCTGATGCCTGACTGCCTGCCTCCTTCAGTCCCCTTCCTTCTCTGAGCCATTGCTTGTGCAATAGTGTGCTTTTTTATAGCATGCCCATCACTACAGAAGCTACAGAAACAACCTGAATCTGATGCCTGACTGCCTGCCTTCTCCACTTATCTGCCTCTTCTGTGCTACTGCCTGTGCTATGTTGTGCTTTCCTCATAGCAAAGTCATCATTAAAAAAGCTGCATTAGCAACCTGAACATGATAGCTGATTATCTGCCCACTGACCTCCCAGTCCTCCGCCCTTTGAGTTACTCAAGTAAACTCTGGAGGAGGAAGATAATTAAGATTCAACTGTGAAGTTATAGTGAACTTTGAAATCAAAGTTACTTCATGAAGTTCCTTGCAAAGGTGGGTGTGTAAAGTGAGTGAGACAAACAGCAACTTTGAGAAGTTTCTACAAAGTGCAAAGCATTCAGTTTTGTAAGCAGTTTGCCGGTGAAGTTTTAATTCACTGCACTAACCAGCAAACTTGTTGAATTAGGGACAGATATGTGTTTTTCTGAAATTCTACCTATTCCTTGAGCTACTGAGTATCAGACCAGAAAGATTAAAACCATAAATGAATGGTTGTGTAAATGATGTCTGAGACAGGATCTGTCTTGTATTACTCATTGGAAGAAATTTGGTAATAGATAAGAACTCTTTTGCTGGGATGGATTACATTTAAGTCATAGGGGTAGTACTTGGAAAGTGTATTGTAGACAAAATCTCATCCCATTTAAACTGACTGAATAGGGGGAGAAAATAAAGATGTTCCCTCCTCTAAAAACAAAATAAAATTAATCATAATTCAAACCACAAATATCCTCACATTAAAACTCAATTGAAATATACGTATTTCAATGCTAGATGTCTCAACCACAAGCTGGATGAATTAAAAATCAGAGCCATACAAGACAACATTGATATCATCTCCATATCAGAAATGTGGGATGACAACAAAATGTCATGGGACATTCATATTCCAGGTTGTAGCCTATACAAACTCAGTTGATCCTTTAGAAAAGGAGGTGGTAGTGTCTTACTTATTAATAGTAACATAAAAACCACTGAGATTTCAGAAAAAAATCTGCACTCATGATTTTGAAGCAGAGATCATCTGGGTTAAATTGTTTCCCTCTAATTCACAACCACTTGTTACTGATAGCTGTTACAGACCTCCAGACTCCACCCTGACTACTTTGATGCAGTCTTGATGGAAATTGAAAATGGGTATACCAGCCCCGACAACACCAACACAGTGACCTTCATCACTGTCGACAAACTCCTATAGTTCATCAATAGGTCACTGTGTTGGTGCACCTAAGGCAGGGGCACACTGTCTCCTGGTCCTGCACCCCTCCCTGTAATGAACTTTGACTTAGCATATCGTAACTCCAACTAGAGGGGACAGGATCCTTGACTTAGTATTTATTTATTTGCTTTTGTTTATCGGGTGAGTGCACTAGACAACCAAGTGCCTATTTTCTGGCGTGACCCAGGAGGGTTACAATGGAACAATTCATGAACATCAGGCATACAGGCATAAACAGGGTTAACATACATTAGGTTCAAGCACATGATAAATCATACGAATAGGGTACATAGATTAGGGCACTTTTGTAACATATTAATAAGTATTAGCAAATGGCCACCTGGATCTTATAAATGTTAATATTAACTCACCAATTGCAATAGTGATCACAGTTCTGTTTCATTCAGTTTACAAATGTTTAGATCAACAAAACTGTATTTATAAGATAAATCTGATTTAACAAATCTCAAGGAAGACCACCAGGTGGAGCTCTATAGAGACAAGAACACATCCTACTGCCATCCCAGCTTCCAGACCTGCTAATCCCATCATTTTTGCAAGTATACTGTGCAGGAATATCTGAGGCAGATTTAATCCACATTTGGACCAATTCTGCTGAGGATTGCAGGAATGTTATCGACTGAAAAATTATAACCACAGCCGGGATGCATTGTTCTACTGGGCCTCCCAGGAGAGAACAGCATGGCTTCACAAAATGAGGCTGAGAAACAGGAGCAGATGGACAGAATAGAACAGATGCTTATTAAAATTCTCTTGGATGTTAACGACTATAAACAGAAAACAGCATTGCACACTGAACAAATTGGACAATTACAGCATAAAACTATAAATAATGAATATCGAAGCCTGAACAGTGAGCAAATGTGCCATGAGCGCCAGAGAACACTTTGAGAGCAGAGCAGGTATTTACAACAAATGCATCTGAAAATTGATGACACGTAAAACAGAGTCAGATAAAATAATTTGCGTTTCATGGGTCTCCTATCCCAGAAAAATCAGAACTCAGGGATTGCATTGCGTTCCTACAACATATCCTGCCTGCCATCCTCAAGATCCCTGATGGTCATTTTGAACTAGAATGTGCACACCGCTCACTAGCACCCATGCCTAGACCTGCAGACAATCTAAGACCTATAATTGTCAGGTTTCTATGCTTTCAGTATAAGTTATTTATTCTAAAAAAAGCAATAGATCTGGGTTCCCTGGAGTGGCAGAACTGCAAAATTATGATTTTTTCTGATTACTCAAAAGATCTGACTGCCCACCAGAGAGCTTTTACAGAATCAAGAAATGCTCACCACCGGGCTGGGATAAGTTTTTCCCTAAGATGCCCTGCGGTGCTCAGAATAATGCACAAAGGGGCTGTTCAATACCCCTGAATCAGCCATGGCTTATATATCTAAAACTTGGCTGAAAGCTGCTACTGCCACCAGGGCACAACCCAGACAATCTGAAGCACCCACCACATATCCAGAGGACGTGAAAGTAACACTGCACTCAGCCCCAGAATCCCAGAGTGCACAAACTCCCTGCTGCCTACAGGCCACCATTGACGACCTTTGGATGATGCCCTTGAAAAGTAAGAGGAAGATAAAGCACTCAGAGGCTTGGTGAAGCTCTCCATGCAGGGAAAAGTCCCAAAGCCACAGTCACAGTGGCTACTCTGAACACCAAGCTGAAATACACCCATCGGTGGTAACCAAAAATCAATATACTCCTCTTCAAGCGGTATCGGACAGTGAGGACTATCATAACTCTCCAGCACCATTTGATACCCATAAAAAAGACCCCTTCTTACCAGACTAGGTGACTGGTTCCTCTACACATGCTCGCCAACAAGAGAAATCAAGTGGACTGAGATATTCCTAAGGACTGTAATAACTTGATCTTCCAGATGACAGCAGCCTCAGCTGCGGATCTGCTCAAGCAGCACTCCTGGATTGAGGCACCATAGTTTTTTTTTATTATTATGTATTAACTCACCTTGCTGCTGCACACTCTGGCTTGAGGCATCCAGCCACTGGCTATGCCTGCTCAGAGAGCTGGGTAGCTCGAACTGCACCCAGGAGGATCTGGGACGGCCAACTTGCCATCCTGCTGGAGGGCTCCCCTCTGCCTCTATCAGCCAGGAGAGCCCCGGACCCTCCCCAACAGGACTCCGCCAAAGTTCTCCAGGTGGAACAGAGTGCGGTCATCAAGCTGCATGGTCATGCCCAGCCATTTTCCTCTTTACTTGGCCCCTTGGAGAGTGGATGTGCAATGACATACAGGCTCAATGTGCTGATGTCCGCTGTGCTCCCCCTCTACTGTATCCAATGCCTGCAGTGCCCCAGGCATCCCCAGGAGCTGCTACACCACGGTGAAGATTCCCCAGACCACCCCAGGACTAGGACAGCAGTCTGCAGATGCTCAATCCCAGTCCTCCCCTGCCGATCCCTGATGGCCCGGGCTCATTCTCAAACTCAGGTCGCTGGCATGGCATGAGGTATGGCATCCAGTGCCTCAACCCTCGGCACCACTGGGCCAGTCCAGGCACCATAGTTTTGAAAAATAAGGACACGCATTTCAGTCCTCAATATGAGGACAGTTTTTTGAGGTATTTTGATCGGCTGTTACCCTAACTATAGCTTGACTAAGGGTTTAAGAAAATAGATAGGATTTGTCAAAATGTTGTACTTGCTAGATACTTCCCATCATGCTTTCCCAGTAAATGGTTAAGCTATAGGTCCCAATCCAAAATACGGAAACTTATTGATTGCATGGGACAGCTAGTTACCGTAGATGCGACAGGGACAAAGTGTATTTGGACAATGGCAGAATTTTAAGAGATATTTATCGGGAAAGAGGGGCATGCACTTAGCTGTATATTTCAGAGGTATAGAGCCCTTTCTCCCCCACTTTGAGTAGCAGGCTCTGTTGAAGAAAAGAGCGGTTACTTACCCCCCCCCCCGCAATCTGCCTATCCCCAGGATCATGCTGGCTAGGATCGAAATGTGCCCTCAGCCTTTATAATAACTCTGAACATCATGACAGATGTCACTGTATTGCTGCATAGCACATTTTGTAAAAGGGAAATACAGTGCTGTCGGCAATCGGGAGCTATGCCCTTCCATATTACAGTCTTCCAACTGAGCTGTAGCATGCTGGGAATAATCTATAGAAGATGCGCCCCTGGTTGAAAACTATCACATGGTAAGGAAAGTGTATGGATGCAGTGGGTTACAGCAGGAAGCCCTCAAAGGTATGATGGTGGGATTCTGTTGCCACTACAGAGCCTTTCGTGCCTCAAGAACAGCATCACAGTAACACGTTGGCACTAACGGTATATGTCAGGCCCATGTTGCACAGCATGCATTTGCAGTCTCATGCCACAAAAGGGTGTAATTACAGCCCTTCACCACACATTGCATGCACGTTCACAGAGCAATCCCCAGTATCTTGATGCTTGTTCATAATGGGATCACCTGCAAGTTTTGTGAGGGAGTTCATACCCCCACAGTGGGTAAGTGAACGCACATGCTGTTTCACCCTACACTATCTTGTCAACTCAGCAATAAAACAACAGAGATCCATTCCAAACTTTAAGGTAAACACACACTGGGAAAGGTCAATTTGGGGCAAACATTGCAGCAATCTTGGGCTATGTGTACCAAAAAGTTGTAATCTACTGCCACCTAATGTTCAAAGTCTGCAACTGCTCCTAAGTGCAAAGTGATGATAGCACACTTGAATGTTTGAAGTGGGGTGCTTAAAGGTATTATGGGGAGACCTCCCCAGGGAAGGACTTGACTAACACGTTTAAATGGTACAAACATCTTTATCTGTGCCTAGTAGTTTAAATACTTTAGCTTTGCATTGATGTTATATTGGTCTTGTCTTCTATATAGTGCCTTCCAAGCCTTTTTGTTGCTGATTTAGGTATGAATAAGGGAGACAAAAAAAACACAACCTTGACCATAGAAGCAATGCGGGGGCAGCCAGGTGTGTTACCTTGCAACCATACCCACTCCTCTCTCTTCAACCCCCACTATGAGATAAAGAGAAGCCCAGGGTAATAATTACCCAGCTGCTCTCTAATCTTGGCAAAAGTGCACCAGTTACCAACCAGTTGTCATTAGTATTTAGGCTAATGACTGGTATTACTATTATGGTTAATGGGTATCAGTTTTTATTAATTTGTTTCAGTACTGTGTATGTTGCATTTGAAGTGAGACCTGTTAAAGTATGGCATATGTCCTCCACCTACCCTAATCACTGTCCTATTAATACTGATCTGCAGCAAATGTCAGCACCGACAACAGTATAAGGTAAAACTTTCATGTGAAAACGGATTCCAATCAATAGTGAAAAATGGCAGAAGTTACCTGTCATATCTGGAATGTGCGGGGACTAGAACTCCCCTATCAAATGGAAACAGGTACTGACACACCTGTAGAAATTAAAATCCCAAGTGGTACTACTGCAAGAAACCAAGATCATAAAGGGGAAAACCCAAAAACTAAGAAGGGGATGTGTGGGTATAGAGGTACATAGTGGCCAACACAAAAAAAGAGAGGGGTTTCTATATTAATCCACAATTATTTGCACTGGACTCTCCAAAAGTCACAGCATGACTCATATGGCAGATGGGTATTAGCCCAATTCAGCACGCCACAAGGCCCTCTGGCCATACTAAATATATATGCACCCAATGAAGACTCCTGCAGTTCTTTCACTCCTGGCCACCCAAATGCTCACCATAGTGAATCAACATATTCTCACACTCATTGGGGTGATTTTAATCTGGCATTAGTGTATGTAGTCTGACTATGTTAGCCTTTAAGCACTCTCTTCATTATTATTTGAAGAGTAAGAACATAGAAGGGTACTAATTTATTAATTTATTAATTTAATGTTAGCAAGCCAAATGGACTTTGGTCTTTAAAGAGCTCAGGACAACCTATGAAACCTATGAAATTAGACCCTACTATGGATTGCAGTCCTTGCAAGGTAGAACCCCATATCCAAGCCCTACACGCCGTCCTGTTCTGGGTGCACAAGCAAGATCTTACATAGAAACATAGAGGTAGACAACAGATAAGGACCGCAAGGCCCATCCAGTCTGCCCATTTCTTTTTCTACCTTATGAATGTGCCATAGGCCTTTGCTCTGTCAATGGGCTATCTATTCATACTCATCTGTATTGCTCCCTTATTCCTGGCCCATGCCTGTTTGAAGCATTGCACTGTATTCATATCCACCACTTCCTGAGGTAGTCCGTTCCATGCATCCACCGCCTTTTCTGTGACAAAGAACTTCCTCACATTATCCCTTAATTGGCCTCCCTCTAATCTCATGCTGTGTCCTCTTGTCCTGCTATTTTTCATATATTGAAACATGTTAGACTCTTTCACCTTGTTAATGCCCTTAAGGTGTTTGAATGTTTCAATCATATCACCTATCTCCCTCCTTTGCTCTAGGGTACACATACTGAGTTCAGTTAATCTGTCCTCATATGTTTTCTGATGCAATCCCTGCACCATTTTGGTTGCCCTTTTCTGGACTGCCTCATTTTGGTTAATGTCGTTGTGAAGGTGTGGCCTCCAGTACTGCACGCAGTAGTCTGGATGGGGCCTAACCAGTGTCTTGTAAAGAGGGATTATTACCTCCCTCTTCTGACTTGTGATACCCCTACTAATACACCCCAACATCCCTCTAGCCTCACCTACTGCTTCATAGGTCTGCTTGGATGATTTCAGGTCATTGATGACAATGACGCCCAAGTCTCTTTTTTCCTTTGTGACTGCCAGCAACTCCCCTCCTAGCCTATGGACATATGGAGACAACATTGTCCAAGGATAAAAGACTATACCTATCAGTTCCCCGTCTCTGGATCCTTAAGTCACATAGACATGTGGATCACCTCCACTGACCTCACCCCTACTGTAACAGCAGTTCACATCCTAACGATCATAATATCCGATCATTCCCCTGTGCAATTAGACCTCCTAATGGGAAGCACCCCAGAAAAATCCACAAACTGGAGACTCAACTCCACTTTGCTTTTAGACCCCAGTTTTAAGCCATGGATGCAGGATGTTACCCAGCAGTATTTCACTAACAATGATAATCATTCCACCTCCACAACCACCTTGTGGAAAGCATTTAAGGCCAGGATTTGAGGTGAGGTAATAGGCTATGCAGCCAAAAGACAATAAGAGAGGGAAAACACAGGAAAGATCTAAAAGGCACTGTTAGCATAAAAACCTCTACTAAAAGCTACCCCATCTGGACCAGTAAAGCAATCACCCCTACAAACAGAGATTGTGGCACTTAGGCAAGAAATCAATACACTTACTACAAGAAAAGCTGAACTAGCCATCCTACATCTTAAACATAAATATTGGGACACTGGAGAAAAAAACAGTAACCTACTAGCCTACAGGCTAAAAAAACAACAATCAGAAAGGCATATCCTCTCACTAAGCTCTAAGAATGGTATGCAAAGTACTGACCCTGAAGAAATAAATGCCATTATGGCTGATTTTTACCAGTCAATATATACTACTTCTACATCTCCTTCCTTCCAACAAATAGCAGACTTTTTGGACAAACTCCCCCTGCCTAAGTTAACCCAAACTCAGAGCTTAACCCTGGATGAACCAATCACAGCCTCAGAAATAGAAACTGCAATAAAAATATTAAAACCAAAAAAAAGCACCAGTAAATGACAGGATACCTACTGACCTTTACCAACTTATAATTCCACAAATCTGCCCTATACTTGAATGCCTCTTCACAGACCTGCCTAAATCCAAAACCTCCCCTACCTACATGTCAGTAGCCACAATTACAGTGCTGCCTAAACTTGGTAAAGACGCCCAATACCCAGCCAGTTACAGGGCCATTTTGCTAATTACTGGAGATGGCAAAATATATGCAAAGGAGCTTGTAACAAGACTAGAAAACCCACTACTTCCAGTTGATCCACCCCGCACAGGCAGGGTTTGTCAAAGGCAGACTAAGAGCAGACCACATTTGAACACTCACATATGTGATGTCCTCTGCTGCCAAATGCCCTTTCCTCAGTGGCAGTCACGATAGACTTTGAGAAAGCCTTCCATACCAGATGAGTGAAATTCTGTACACAACCCTGGCACATTTGGGCATAGACCATACTATAGATCCGCACTGCAAGCTGTGTACTTGGTCCCGAAACCACAAATTTTATCTAATTCAAACTTATCTGACCCCCATTTCATTATTAAGAGGCACAAGGCAGGGATGACCATTATCCTCTTTGGTATGTGTCCTGGATATTGAGCCACTTGCAGTAGCAATACAACAACACTCTATAATTAAAGGTATACCAATTATTGACTAAATGTGTAAAACTCTTCTTTATGCAGACGACCTGCTAGTTCTCTTAGACCAAGCTGAGCAAACTCTTTCCCCACTACTGGAAACTCTAAACAACTTCTCAAACCTTTCAGGCCTCAGAATTAACCATACCAAATCAGAAATCCTTCCACTGAACAAAACAGCCACCAACAACAATTCTCATCTTGCCGCCATGCGTGGACCCCGGAGTGTATAACCTACCTAGGCATAAAATTACCACAAACAACCCACACATATGTGACCTGAACTTCCTAAACCTATTACCAAAAATCAAACTAGAACTGGATAGATGAAAATCACTACGGTTATCCATGGTAGGCAAAGTGGAAATTATCAAAATTATCACGGTCCCAAAAATCTTTCACTTGATCTCCCATATACTTACCCACATACCAACTAAATGGTTTGACCAAATAAATTCCCTAATTAGCAGACTTCTTTGGGATGGGCAGAAAGCAACATATAATTAAAAATAAACTAAGAATGACCCGGTGGTGCTGAGGGCTGAGGCGCTGGTGCCTTATCTTGCACTACGCCAGTAACACGTGTTCAGAAATGAGCATGGGCCACCTGGGGTTGGCAGGAATGGAGAATGATTCAGTGTCCAATGGACTGCTCTCCATCTCTGGGAAGGGTGGAGTTTGGCAGCCGGTATGCCTGACCCTTGGTGGAGGCTGGGGTTTGGCACCACGGAGCCTCTATAGCATGGTTGGCGGTGCCCAGCAGACGCTTGACAGGATTGGGTGCAGGAGCATGCGCAAGCCTCTCACAAGTGTCACTGCACACTGCGCAACAGTGGGGCACAAAGAAAATCCAGGAAAAAACAGCTCCTGGCAGATGAGGGGGGAGCTCGCAGGCCCCACACCTGGCCAGCCATGGTGCAAGTTACTGATCCAGATTTGGTAGGGGAGGGGGCCCCCTCAACTGACCCCAGCAGGGGGTGGTAAAACCCCCGGGAACAAGTGCCAGATGGTGGATGTCAGGGTGATGGGGCTGGGGCTCCCCCAGAATGTGAGGGCCAGTGAGCAGAGGAGTATAAACAATAATGAAAAAAATTAAAAATAAACTAAGAACCAGCTGGAAGGTAGCGGGGCTGGAACCTCCCATGCTTCAAAGGATATTGGTGTGTACTCCGCAATGCACAGTCCTTGAGATGATTTCCACTGGATGGTCACTCCCCTCCCCTATGGACTCACATTGAGATAGCAATGTGTGACCAAATAAACCCTATTTCCTATCTCAGTGCCACTTCTTGTCCCCATCCTTGCACTCTGGTAACAGTGAAGACATCATACTCGGCCTGGTGTCAAATGAGTAAATGGCTATACTTACCCCTTCAACACATCCCCTCCACCCCATTATGGCAGAACATTATTATAAAGATAGAAGGGAAGCCAGTATACTGGCAAGAATGTGTTAAGGGCATATGCACCATTTCTGACTTGTTATCCCCACATACCACCACACTGGACTCTTTTCAATCACTTAAAACTCGCTTTGGACTCCCCTTATCTGGCCTTTGGAAGTACCTCTAAATCTGTAGCTCCCTTGGAAAATTATTAACTAAAATGAGCCAGTCCTCCCTCTCCTGATGTACCTATCTCACTGGACCAAAACCTTACAAGGTAGAGCAGGTCTCATATATTCACATATCAGAGAGGCAATCCCCAATCAGACAATTTCATCCAGAGCTTATTGGACCACAACTTTGCAAGTTCCCATCTCTGAGGAGCAATGGTCAAAGTGCTGGCATACAGCCCATGAATCACTTAAAGACCCCAGGAGTCAACTTATACAAAATAAAATCCTGCACCGTTGGTACTGGACACCTGAAATGCTATATAAGGCCAAAGTCACCCCACACACACACCTGTGCTGGGATGCTTTCAACCATACAGAGATCTGACTCACGTCCTATGGCATTGCTCATTGGTCCAAAGTTCTGGTCACAAGTAGCTAAGCGTCATGGCTACTATCATCGAACACCAGTTCCAGCTAACCCTGGCTTCCGGCACATAGGACTACGCAAAGGTCAACCCATTCTTTCAAAAATACACCACTCTCTTCTCATTCAATCTAGCATTGTAGCCAAAATACTTCTGTTACAAAAATGGAGGACCACCAACATTCCAACTATACACAAATACTTTTCCAACCTCTCCCAGCTAGTTACATATAATAAGCTCTCATGCATATCTAATAACACACTGCGGATTCATATGAGTATTTGGGAACCCCTTTATCAGTACCTAAGCAGGAGGACTCCCACCTCACAGGGCCACACAGGCAACCTTCTCTGGCAGGGCATAGGTTAACAGTGCCCATGCCCTGGTACCACTAAGGCTGTTTCAAGGATTAGATATAGGTTAAGAGCTGCCATATTACCACACCCACCAAATTCTTCAAGTGCATGAGATATTAGACCAATTGCATATACCAAGGCCGATTCAAGTCGTGTTACGATGTCACAAGGCTACTTACTCCAAACCAATGGTGCAAGTCACACCTTGTGACATGCGCCATTGATGGGGATTTCAGAAGGTGGCCAGCGCTATGGCACAGGCGGACTCCATCCAAGGGCATCCATGGCCATAGCCCTATGCCATGGTGGAAGGGGGATTACAGCAGTAACTGCACCCTATTCTGAGAGGGCGGCTGCCGTAACCCAGTTATGCAATTCCGAGACACACTGCAGCACCTTGGGGATAGATCAGCTGTTAGCTGGGAGATCCATCCTGGCCAAACGGTGGTTGCCCCCCTGTAGTGATGCAACCCACACACAGCTGTGCTCCAAAGACCCCCCAACACTTAGTAGTTCCCCACCGCAATCCCGGGGTGCCACCCACTGGCACCCAGGTCCATTTTATGTGGTGCCCCCTTGCGCCTATGCCACACTGTCGACCTCCCACCATGGCCCAGAGGCATGGGGCTTGTTTCAGGGCTGGGGCTTGGGGCTGTTCCCCATTATCAGTGGCTTGTGGCACCCAGGTCCATTGCGCCATTCCCATGCACAACCCTGCAGCTGCTGCAAGTTGCAGGGCATAAGTGCTGGGGACCCTACCTGTTCTGGAATAGGGCACAGGGTCCCCAGCATAGCAGCGAATGTTGCAACTCGCATATGCCTGTGAGTTGCGACATTCGTCTTGGAATCAGGCCCCAAGTGTTTTTCTTTTCTTATCCCTTTTTTCTTATCTTTTATTGTCTGCTTATTTGTTTATGGATAACAACAGCCTTGAACAAGTGCCTTCTGCTACACAATTGACTCATCACTGTCCCTACTGGCAATAATTTCTCTAAACCCGACCAATGTGCACTGTGTCAGGCCTCTAATCCTACTCGCCTATGACAGTTCTTAAGTAAATATTAACATATAAATACTTAATAAGATAGTTTAAGCTATAGAATATCCTGTTTGTTGCTATACTACCTTATTTGGCAGACAGTTGACAGGCAGATCGAGCTCAGAGTACCCAAATAATACCCTTTCCCTAACAACCTGGCCAAGGCACAAAGGTGCCTATAAGGGCGAGGATGCCCAGATAGAGTTCCTATCCAGCAGGGTATATGAACAAATTTAAGTTTGAAAGGCACTCAAACAGATACAGGTTATGAACCCTGGGTAATTTTTTTTGTTGCAATAGATATGCTGATAAGTAGGTACAGCATGTAAATGATTCTTTATAATAATGATAGGCCTCAGTCACTTCTGCCTTGCATGTAACAGCTTGACAACACAAATGTAATACAATTGTAATACAACTGTTTTGTTTCTGTTTATTGAGCTGTGTGTTGTATGTTTATGTTTGAAAGCTCACTAAAATTATTAACTTCAAAACACAAATCTCAAGAGGAACTAAATTTAATTTGCTGGGATACCGCTTCGAAAGACTGAATACAACTAATGCTGGAATTATTTAAAGTGCCTTACTCTGTCTCAGGGACAAGTATGTACATACCAGGGAAAAAATCAACATACTAGACAGCACTCTAAATGGCTAAATAAACCAATACAAAGAGTTCTCAAATTGAAAGACAAAAATATTGGTCTACTTAAAATCCAAAACATCTATAATTGGGCTGCTTACCTATCTACACAGAAGAAATGTAAAACTAAAATAAGAATAGCTAAAGCTAATTGGGACAACAACCTTGCAAGAACAGTTAATAAAAATAATGGAAAACAATTCTACTACTACATAAATTCTCAAAAAAAAAACTATTAGCCAGGTGGGGCCCATATTGATTAATGACTCTTTAATCCATGACCAAAAAGCCATGGCAAATCTGTTTAATACAAAATTCTGTGATTTTTTTAGTACCGATCAGCAGAATGTACAAAGCTCTAGCCCTGGTGATTTTAATCAGATCACTTTTACTTTAGATCACATTTATACAACATTTATAGCTCAAAAAGATAAGACAAGCTTTGTCCCTGTCATTACTTCCAGACACTTATTATATCTTTTGTCCAATTGTTTGGCTTTTCCATTGAAAACAATATTTGAGGGATGCTTATTGTACAGCTATGTCCCAGAAGACTGGAAACATGCCCATGTCATTCCCATCTATAAAAATGGCCCAAAATCTTCATGGAAAAATTATAGACCCATCAGTCTTACCTCATCTGTCTGCAAAGTTCTAGAAAGTCTAATTAAAGACATCATTACGCCAATCTTGGATAGACATGATCCTGAACAGCACAGGTTTAAGCAAGGCAGAGGCTGCTTAACCAACCTCATATGTTTTTATGAGGCTGTTAGTTCTGAGCTTGATAGGAAAATCCATATGATGATATCTTCATAGACTTTAGTAAAGCCTTTAATGTTATGCCTCACTAAGGCATTAAAGGTCAAATTACTACATCTTAATATAAATAAATCTGTCACCAACTGGATATGTAATTGGCTAAATAGTAGAACTCAAAGTGTACTAATCAATGTTGAACTTTCTGAAATAGGTCTTGTAACAAGTGAGGTGCCTCAGGGCTCAGTTTTGGGCCCCTGCCTTTCCTTGGCTTTCATCTCAGATATGACAAGCACTTGCATCTCCATAGCCACTAAATATACAGATGATGTTAAAATCGGCAACCCCTGTGCTACCCCCAACCAGGCTGAAACCATGCAGTGAGATTTAAATAAGATCTTTAATTTGGTAACTAAATGGGGCATGAAACTCAATAATAAAAAATGTGTAATGCACTTGGGACCCCAGAACCCCAATACTTTGAACTCTCAGAGAAATACCACCTACTGGTTACCACTGATGAAAAAGATCTAGGAATTATTATTTCTAACAACTTGGGGCATTTGAATCAAGTTAATAAGGTTATCAGTAAAGTTATTTGGTCTGTCCAACATAATATCAAATCCTGTGATCTCAATATCATGATGCATTTGTTTCGGTCTTATGTAAGACCCCTTTTAGAATAGGCTTCCCAGTTGTGGTGCCCATATAAGAAATCTAATTGCACCCAATTAGAGAAAGTGCAAAGGAAATATACTAAACATATACATGGCTTATATTATACTTCGTATAACAACAGACTTATCTCCCTTAATCTAATGTCACTGGAAACTCGTCGATTGAGGGGTGATTTGCTATTCTTATTTTACATTATCAGTGATCCGTATTTGATGGCTGAACTTGGTTTAGCATTTAAAGGCAACAAGTATGATACTAGAGGGCATCCCTTGCAATTGGCTGGTAAACATTTTCATTATAAAAATAGAAAATTCTTCTTTGCTTTGCAGGGTTATTCAACATTGGAACAAATTGGCCCTAGAAGTCATCACCAGTAAGACAAAACAAGAATTTAGAAAATGCCTTGATGTGTTCTTACTCACAGAAGTGACAATTAATTGCTACTAATTTAGTTATATTTTGATAGTATAGGAGCACCCCTGTGTTTACAGCTTCCTTGCTCCTCATCTTCCTTAGTATGATCCTTAGTATCTCTATCTCCATTCTGTATCTGTCTTTTCTTATAGGTAGACTCCCAAACTGGCAAAGTATTCTGGGCTGGGTCTCACCAGTGATCTAGAGAGTGGTAGTATTACCTGTTTCCTCCTGCTAGCAAAGACCCTTTTAGTACAACCCAGTATTCAGGTTGCCTTGCTGTAGGTCATGTTATATCAGCTAACTTGTCTTAGAGAGTCACTTACGATGATTCCTAGGTCATGTTCCTCTGAAATGGTGGCCAGTTGAACCCCTCCTATCCATTATTCATTCCTGGGTTTTTTGTTCTTTGTGTCCAGCACCTTGCAATTTTTGGCATTGAATTTAAACAGCCAGACCATGTACCACCTCACAAATCTTTTCTGGTCCCTTCACGCTCCCTTATCTCCTCCTCCTCACTGTCTACCCTACTACAGAGCTTATGGACATCTGCAAAGACACACATCTTGCCCTCTATCCTTTCTCTTATGGAGTTGCTGAACATATGGAAAAGCACTGGTCCCTGCACTGAATTCTTTAATACTCCACTCATGACCTCCCTTCCCTTTATTTAACCCTGTTTACTACCACTACCTGAAGTTACTCTGTTATGTTATTCATAAGTGACATCCTAAGTTTATTTGACACTTGTAGCATTTACATGTATGCTGCCAACACCATACTTTATTCGTCTGGGCCAAGCTCATCCTTCATCATACAGAACCTAAACCTTCAGACTACAGAAATGCCCCAAACAGCTGTAGCTTTGGCTAGAAGCAGGGACATCCTGGACTTCCTGCAGGGGGTGTTTCACAGGCAACTACTCAGGAAGCTTGCTCCTGGTGTGACAATACTGAACCTGGTGCTCACTAACATGAACAGCGTTGCAGTCATCAAGGTGGGAGGTCATCTGGTGACCAGTGATCAGTGTACAGTGTGGTTCATCATAAGGATGGCAGTGGAATTGAACCACACAAGGCTGAGGGTCCTGGACTTCAGCAGGGCAGATTTAAAATGGGAGGCATATTAGGTGAAATAGAGGAAGGCAGAGAAAGCAGTAAGGAGTGCAAAGGTACAAACTGAGGTAAGAATAGCCCACGGGTAACGGAAGGGTACAAGACATTTTTTAGGTACATAAGTGAAAACAGAAAGACCAAGGGAGTGACTGTAAGGTTAATAAAGGAAGGGAAGACTTTGCAAATGAGTATCAGGTTAAGGCAGATATCCTAAACAAACACTTTGGTTTGGCAGTCACAGAGGAAGGGAATGTGAGGGACCACATAAAAGCAACAGGAGCACTCTATAGATGGAGGGAGACACTACTCCTTTTTCTTTTTTTAACTTTAATATGCTTATTGCATTTATAAAAATACATAACAGAGCAACATTCAATATAGACACAACAACAACAAACATGCAAGAAAAAGGATAGTTACTGCAAAATCCTCCTCCCTCCCCACCCACCTTTCAAACCCTCAGGCAGAGTAAAGATGTGTGAAGTCAGTATAGGCGAGTGGTCTAAGGCTCTGAGCTGCAAATCTGGTGACAGCCCGCAGACCAGACCTGGTTTGAATCCACAGCTTCCACTTGCATACTGTGTGACCCTGAGCAACTCACTTAACCTCCTTGTGCTCCCAGGTCGCTTCCTGTAAAAAGCTTTCAGCTTAGTGTGCTATACCTAGTTAAACAACTAAATAAAATAAAAAGTCCATGAAATTCACTCTGTGAGTTAATTCACAGGTTTTGCAGAGTGATTCTGTGAAATTCATGGCTGCAGATTTTTCTGATTATGACCTGAAATACGAAATTATGGCCACATTGCACTTCGCCCGTGAAATTCACGCTGCACGGAAAAGAAACATGAATTTCAACGGAATTGTCATGCAAATCATGCAAACTTTAGTTTTGGAGTCTTTTCAAAACTCCACGAAGCACAAATTTTTCACGGGAGAAGTTTAGCTCTGCAAGATCTCTAAGGCCGAGTGGATCAATCAATACCTACAGAACAAAGACCCTTTATCAGGGCTTGAGTAGGGAGCACCTTATACTGATAAAGAGTAGCATAGTTAGCAATACCATGACCAGTGTGGCTAGGAAAAACAAACCAGGAAAGAATCAAAAAGAGAGACTGAAGTAAAACAGCAACATTCTAAGTAGCTCCATATGGAATACAAGTTATGTAACTGCTCCATTTCTTCTTAAAAGATGAAGTCTGTTCCAAAGGTTGGCAATCATCTGTTCAACCTGGAGATTATGGAGCAGTTCTTGTAACCATTCCTGGTATGAGATGGAAATCTGATCAAGCCAGAGATTAAGGACATAAAGTATCTCCTCTCTTGGACCCCTACTTGCACTTTAGTCTCCAAGTATATTTCTGGGAGAAAGTGTTATTCTATACCCAAAAGAGGGTCAGCTCCAGACTTAATTAAGTTCCATAAAGGAGCTACTTTAGGGCAGCCCTAAAAAATGTGCAACAATGTGCCTTTCTCCAGTCTACACCGTGTACATGAAGAGGAGTGCAGCTTGCACAGTTTGACTAACTTAGAGGGTGCGTAATATAAATTGTTCAAAATATAAAATTGCATAAGGCATAATTTGTCCTGAGAAGTGTAGGTATAGAGATTCTGCCCAATTTTATGCCAATTAAACTCCTGATGTGGAAACACTGTATTCCAATGCAGCGACTCTCCAGTAAGTGCAGAAAATATTTTGGGACATAAAAGGGAGTGCAAATTGGAGATTAAATGTGGCTGGGTTAAAATCTTGTACACAGAGCAATGGAATTCAGAAAAATTCACAATCCATGGCATAGAACCTAACCCGTGGAGTAAAGCATGATGTAATTAATAAACCTTAAAAACAGATTTATTATCCAACTGGAAAGATTCTGTGTTGTCCTGACAGGAAAGTAGCACCTCATTGTGGAGCAGGTCACAGACCTTTGCATTTGTTAATTGAGGCAATCACATATCAGTTAATGCCCCCCACCCCTGCCACATACACACTTTAAAGTTAATATTATAGAAGACAGGTTGGGACATATCCTAATAATGATTATACTTCAACAACATACACAATTGTGAGTGAACACTAAAAGACATACTGATTACAGAATCTAGCAAACTAATAGGCAGATCTTAAGGAGGGATGAACAGTAAAGCAGAAGGGGATATACCAGCCTTATTAATCTGTTCCTTTTCTAATGCCAGCCAAATAAGGGAATATACAGGAGCAGGATTCTCCTGCCTCAAGTTAGACCACTGAAAAGACACTAGCGTGACTAGCAAAGTAATATGTGGTGAAGTGGGGAAGCTGCAAACCACCAAGAGTTTGGGGCAGCAAGCTTGTTATATGTTTTCCTGGGAGTCTTACCTGCCCAGATAAACCCGGAGATGAATCAATGAATGCATCTGAACCAAGAAGGGTAACCACTCATTAAACATGTTAAGTGGGTAAAATAAATGAGGAGCACATTCATTTCAATTATGTTTATTCTCCCCAGAGAGTTAAGGTAGGGATTTCCATCTCTGTAAATCCTGCTGTAAGGTGAACAACTGATCATCCATATTAAACTGTTTAAGGTTAGATACACTTTGAGCAGGAGTTATACCAAGATATTTAATCTGTTTGGGGCAAATAAAAGTCCAAGATCAGTAATGTCTGACATGAAAACAACAGAGTTCAGGGCATAACAGCTGATCTATCTAAAAGTAAGCTGATAATTGGAAAGTGAACTGTATTCCCCAGTATTGGCAAGCACAGTTGGGATGGCAGTTTTAAGATGAGATACATAAAGCAGAATATCATCCGCATAAACCAAACTCTGCAGGTTCCAGCAACCAACTATTACTCCGGTCAAGACTGGGTTACATTTAAGTTTCAAATGCAGGGGTTCTAAATATAAATTAAATAAAAATGGAGATAAAGGACACCCCTGCCTAGTGCCAGAAAATAGTGGACAAGTCGATGAAAATGCACCATTGCAGTAAATTCCAGCACAAGGACAGGAATATAAAATCTTAATCCAGTGATGAAATGATGGTGGAAAAACTAATATTTCCATGGTAAGGAATGGAAATGCCCAACTAACCCTATCAAAAGCTTTCCTGCATCCAGGGAGACCAAGGCAGAAGGAATTTTGTAATCCTTGGATGCAGAAAAAATGTGGGACAACTTACGCAAGTAGTCAATGGAAGAACAGTTGGGCACAAAACCTACTTATTCTGGGCTAATGAGATTGGCCCAAACCACATTGATCCTAGAAGCCAGAATTTTGAATGAAATTTTAATGTCATAGTTCAGTAGAGATATGGGGCCTATCCAAGGCTTTACCAGGCTTAGGAATTGGGACATTCAAGGCTTCAAACAAGGTGTTATTGGAGATGCCAAAATCAAATAAATAAAGGAAAAGGAGGCGTAATAAAGGGGTGAGTTCTTTGGCAAACAATTTATAAAATTTGGGTGAAGCCATTAGGACCCAGAGACTTGCCTGCAGACAAAGTATTAATCATGTCTATTATTTTGCAGGGTGAGAGGTTCCATTAACAAGGTCTGATGAATACTGTAGAGAGCAGGAAGAGGGATAGACTCTAAATAATCCATAATACTAGTGGGGAAGGAGGGTCCAACATGGGTCCATAAAGTGTTTTGTAGTACTATTCAAATTCACCTGCAATATCCCTTGGCATAGTTTTAAGAGAGCAATCCATCTCTGATTTTATTGAGGGAGTTAAGCGGGATGTCTCCTGTTTTTGAAGACATACAGCCAGAAGATGGCCCACTTTCTCTCCCTGGTCTATGTATTAGGAGTGGGTTTTAAATAGATAATATTCTGCCATTTCCTTAAAAGTTCAGCATACTTATTGACGAGGGACAGCAGTTTGTGTCAAAGGATCTCCTAGGTATGAAGGCTCGGGACTTCTCCAGTTTTCCTAACACGATTTAACAAGTTAGCAGCATCCTAAGTCTCTTCCTCCATGAAGTGAAATGAATAAACTCCCATGAAAAATAAATGTAAAGGCACTCATTCCATATCACCTTTGTGCACTGAGCTGACATTCTGAGAAGTAAACACCTCTATCTGCTCCTTTATTCTAGTAACAATGGATTCATCATTTAGGAGCTGGTAATTCAATTTCCAGAAAGTATCTTTCTGGACATTGGACAGCAGGGAAAGATTGAGGCAGACTAAAGAATGATCAGATATTACTCTGGGGGCTATCTCACAAACCAGCACTCCACTAAGGATACTCTCACTGAGAAGAAAATAGTCAATACATGAACATGATCCATGAACTGGGGAGTAAAGTGTATATTCCCAGTCTTGAGGATGTAGAATGCCACAGGTTGCAAAACTCCACTGAATTAATCATATCCTGTATGGAGCGTTGGGCGGAAACAAACCCACAGAGGTTCTACCCATCCTGTTCAAGTCTTGTGTGAAAGAAACATTCCAATCCCTCGAGAATCAGAGGAGGCAATAAGAATGAGGCTTAAAGTGATGCTAGTTCTATAAAGAAAGTTAGAGTATCAGAGCTGGGCTCATAACAGAACCCAGCACTACTTGTTCAATCCAGAGTGCCGTTAATGAAATGTATCTGCCCTGAGGATCCTCAGTACATTGGGAGCATTGAAAATTAACATTCCAGAAAACCGAAATGGCTACCCTTACTGTTAGTGCTGCTACCAGCAGAAAAGACGTTGCCCATTGATTGTCTATGAAACAAATTACTTTCTGAAGTAAGCATATAGGTTTCCTGTGATCCCACGTGCCTTGACCAGGCTACGGACCCCTCAATTTCTGGAACCTAAACAGTTTTTCAGAAATCCTTTGTACTGCAAGGCACTAGCCCTGATGTTTGGATTTTACCAGTGGAAGCTGATTTCCAAGTGGCCCACACTATATCCTGCTGAACACACCTCTAACTACTGTATCTCCCCCTGTGGCTCTAGTTGAATTTATGTGCTAGGGTTTAATAATTTGTTTAATCCTTACAGTCATTTTAAGTTCTGAGTTGATATTAGAAGTGAATTTAGAGCCTTGACTGTGTAAATCCTTCTTTTGCTCTCTGCCCTGAAGCCTCTCTTTCCTCCTTCCCCACACCGTCTGCTTTGCTCTCTGAACCCGCCCACTTATATTTATTCTCTTTGTTCTGATGTGACCAGCCTACTTCTTCAGCCTTTAAAAATCCTGTTTTTCTACTTTATTTCAGGGATCCAGCATGCCTTGACCAGGCCACAGACCCCTCAGTTTCTGGAACCTAAACAGTTTTTCAGAAATCCTCTGTCCTGCAAAGTACTAGCCCTGACTTTTGGATTTGGTACCAGTGGAAGCTGATTTCCAAGTGGCCCACACTATCTCCTACTGAACACACCTCTAACTACTGTATCTCCCTCTGTGTCTCTAGTTGAATTTATGTGCTAGGGTTTAATAATTTGTTTAATCCTTACAGTCATTTTAAGTTCTGAGTTGATATTAGAAGTAAATTTAGAGCTTTTTTTTTGTTGACTTTTCCATTAGCAGATTATATCCTCTCACCACTAGAGGGCTATATCTCTATCTCTTTATCTAGTCACGTAGCCATGTGGGCTCTCTCTGCCTTTCTCTCCTCTCCTCCTCCTCCTTGCCCTGGCCCCTCTTTCTCTCCCTGGTCCTAGCCACCCCACCCCACCCCACCCCGCCACCTCTACTCTGGTTTCCACTGCTACTTCCAAGGGAACTCTTCACTTCCATCAGTCTTGTGCTTGGCGCACCATTTGGATATTCCTGGTTACTTAACCTGACCACTATTCTCAACAAGTGTGGCCACCTCTCTACACTGTACCACCTTGCAGTCCGTATGAGACACCGCCTGGAACATTGCAACTTCTACTCCAGGAAGCAACAATCAAAACTATCTCTCTAATAGCTGTGACTCTGCTTCTTAAAACTCCTACTCCTCCTCCTTCTCATCTCAGGCAGCGTCCATCCCAATCCTGGCCCTAGAAGCTCAGGCCACACACAAACTCCAGGTGCCCTTATCCTTGCAACCATTAATATCTGCAGCCTACTACCAAAGCTGGATGCACTTCAAGCCTTCATATGCCAACACAACCCTGACATCCTTGCAGTGATGAAAACTTGGCTGATACCTAAAGTTCCTGACTCAGCAGTAACAATACAGGGCTACAATCCCCACAGGCTGAACTGGATATCCAAAAAAGGCGGTGGTTGTACAATCTATATCAAAGACTCCCCTGTCTTGGCACCCTGTAGAAACTCCATCACTTTCTGCCTCAACCCAGATTCTGCCAATAAAAACTGTCCTTGATCCCAACCATAAAGCCCTGACTATTGTCTCCATATGCATCCTGCCCAGGGACCCTAAACATGGATTCAACAACGTCCTAAACTTTATCAACTCTCATCCTTCTGAATCTGAACTTATTCTACTAGGGGATTTCAACATAAACTGGTTAGTATCGAGTGCCAGTGCCTATAAAGACTCCATCTCAGCTGCTAACCTCACGCAAGTGGTAAACTCCCCTACTAGTATTAACTACAAGACTGGCACCAGTACCCTCTTGGATTGGGTCCTCACCACTCACCCCACAAGGATTTCTCATACGACCATTCTCCCAGACTCACTCAGTGACCACTCCCCAGTCATGTGTGCATGGTCTAACAAATTCCTTAAGCCCCCTCCCAAAATTATCGCTAGCAGAGTCCTTCCTCATGGAAAACTTCCACATCTCAAACAACACCTGCTTCTACAAGACTGGCTACCCATCTATGAAGCAACAGATGTTAACTTGGCTCTTGATCACTTCATCTCAATTTTCAACAAAGCCTGCGACCTCTTTGCCCCTGCTAAAGGTGCAAAACAAAATCTCTCTCAACCGTGGGTCACCCAGGCTCTTCTCTCACAGCTGAAACTAAGGGATCACCTCTGGGCAGTTGCCAGGGCCACTGGCAAACAACTGGACATATAAAATTACAAACAAGCACGTAAATGCCTGCACAAAAGCCATAATGACTAATGAAATCCATCTATTACAAAGACGCTGTCACCAATACATGAGGAAATGGTCATGCTTTCTGGGACAATATCAAGGATGTCACAGGGATGCAGCTAAAACCTCTCTGACCATGTTAATGGTTGATGGTTCCTCAACCCTTGACCCCAAGGTGATCGCAAACATCTTTAACAAGGCTTTTCAGAACTTAGTGCTGTTCTACCCCATGACTTTTTCGAAAACAGGGCCTACTCCTTAAATACTCAGCTCCTCAGTCTAACCATCCCTCTTCTACTTCAGGAAGGTAAGACTGATTGAAGCTCGCTGCAAATTACTGCAGCTATCTCTAAATCTAGATCTAGTAGCGACACCCTGGACCTTAAGCTTCTGTTGCTCACCCTCGATGAGGTAATTCATCCATTAAAAATCCTAAACCTCTCTCTCAGCTGTGGAAAATTCCCGGACCTATGGAAAACAGCCACCGTGACACCCATCCATAAAAGTGGGGACAAGACGATTCACTCAAATTATCGCCCTATCTCCATACTGCCCCCACTCTCTAAGGCACTTGAGCGCATCGTGGCTGATCAACTTACCCACCACTTGGATAAATACAATATACCTTGTCCACAACAACATGGCTTCCAGAAAGGTCACAGCACCACCACAGCCCTTCTTGAGTTCACTGGAGCTTTGCACAAATCCCTTGACAACGGCCTTCTTACAGGCTGCTCACGACCTCCAAGGCCTTCGATACAGTACACCATGGACTACTAATACACCAACTACTGAATGCCAGGCTATCACCTGACTCTTCTCTCTGGTTTAAAAGTTACTTAGAAAACCGGTCACAGAGAGTAAAAATTGCAGACGCTCTTTCTAACACCCTGCCTGTTCGCTGGTGTTCCACAGGATCCATACTGGGACCCCTCCTTTAGCTTTTCTTAAACTCCCTCCCTTACCACTGCTCTGAGCAGATCATACTATATGCCAATGATGCTGTTATATTCTCCACTCACAAAGATCCTGCAACTCTTCAACACAACCTTCAACTTGGTTTCAGTTCTGTAGAGACATGGTTTCTTAATCATAAACTGGTCCTCAATTACTAGAAAACCAAATCTATGCTCTTCTGCAGCTCTCATAACCCACACAAGCTACACCACTTGGCTATCTCCACCACCCAGGAACACTCTAGATCAGGTGGTGTCCTTAAAACACTTAGGGATTCAGCTTGACCTAATCTCTCCTATGGACTTCATGTAGATAATGTAGCTAGAGCTGCTAATACATGGCTTGGTCTCCTCTACAAAACAGACCACACCTCATGACAGAAGCTTTGAAGGTTGCAGTCCTGAGCTCTGTGATCTCTGTAATAGACTATGGTCTCATCATTTATGGCTCGGCCACAACTACAACCCTTAGACGCCTCTCAACTGCCTTAAATAAAGCATGTTGGCTCATCACTGGTGCTCACCATCTCACCCACACATGTGACCTGTACACTCAGACCATCTGGCTCCAACTATCAAACCGCATAAAGTTTCTCACCTGCTCCATGGTCAAAAAAATCTACCTTGGCCTTGCACCTTCTGGGGTCTTAACTCTGTTACAACACCGAATTAACAAATGGTGCCTTAGGAGATCCACGCTACAGCTACTGAAAGTCCCCCACTGTCACACTTCACAGGGGCAACGCTCTTTTGCTTATCAAGCACCACTCTGGTTCAATGGCCTCAGCCCAACCATCTCCTCTGCCCCAACTATTGGTATGTTTAAAACTAGGCTCCAGGACTATCTCACTACCAACAGCTCCTGTGACTGCCCAACTTAGCCTTGTTTTTCCACTTCCCTTTCTGCTAGTTGTCCCCCCCCAACACTGGATTCTACCCTCACATCTTGGTATACCCAATGCTGCACTTCTCACCCTCTCACCACCCTTCCTACATTCCTTCTCCCCCCTACCCTCTTCCCTCTCCCTATGACTCTGGCACTTCTTATCTGTTGTCTATTTTCTCTGACAAATGCAGCTGGCTGCCTTGTTACAATGCAACCCTTGAACTGCATTAATCTGTACTCTGTTTGCAATGTCCACATTGTTGTAATGCCTGTCTTGATGTTTCCCATAATTTGTATTTCTCTGACATGGAACCTTTGTAAAAGAGCCATGGCTCAAACGTATTTGTAATCCTAGACTTGATAAATAAAATAAAAAAATAGAAATACCACCCTACATTGTAACTGAACTAAGTGTTTAATTATTTGGTACCTTTTAATCCTGGAGCAAGCTCCAATCACATTCCAAGAGGCAATTTTAATGGAACTACCCATAACACCCTAACCAGTGGATGACATGCAGAAATAACCTGAAAAGTGATGAAAAGGTAACAACTGGAATAGAAGTCCACTCCACCATCCCTCCCCACCCCTAATAGTGAAATTAGCCTCATAAAATCAAGCAAGAAACAATAAAATACAACAGGATAAGCAAAGACAAATCATACCTGTTACCATGACACCAAAACCCATGGAAGGAGGCAGAATAGGAATTGAAAGTTGAAAATATCTCCCTACCCTCCCAATCTGAAACACATACTAACCACCCCCCAAAAAAAATCCCAGCAAAAGGTAACAAATAATAAACTGTCCCCAACAATCCTTGAACACAAAAAACAGGATCAGGATGTACCTCAGTTCCAACAGCTAAGACCTCCCAAGACCCATTTGCCCCCAAAAAAATCAGCAGTGTAATAAAACAAACCATATGTATAACAATGGAAATGGCTTGAAATAACATATAACCAGTAACTATACATAATGAGAGAGCCATTTGCATCATACTTACCATAACCAGAACAACATTGTAAAGTTTGGTGAGGAAAACATATTAAACATCAGGAAACACTATGGCCTAGTAACCATAAGTCAGGGAAAATGAAAATAAAATAAAAGACATTACTAACTAACCCCACCAGACCAGTAAGAGGTGCATACAGCTATGCATGGAATTTCATCAATTTAAACTACTCCAAATGAAAACATTCTGGTACCCTGTTTATCAAATATGGCAACTGCAAAAGCCTTCTTGATATTGAGGAAAATATAGTCTGATTTTCCAGAAAAAACCAGATCTGATGGAAAGTACAAAGTCAGTTTAAGATAAATCCAAATAGACTAAAAAATGGTAGAATGGCTCTCAGTAGCTCCAAACTAAAGCAAGCTGACAGGGGAACATCTTGAGTGTCCAAAGTTAACCAAGACTACACAAGTGCCTGAGATGTCTCTGAGTCCAAAGGTATAGCTATATATAGCACACAGATTAATAAAGGAGACTGCTCTTTGGAGAATCCACACTCATAAGTGAAGTCAAATTGAAAGGGGGGGGGGTCCAAGCACCAGTCCTGAAACCAAGAGCACACAGTGAGTAGAAATTAGATCATGCTCCCTTAGCTACAGGAGATTAAATGACTAACCAAAGACTTTGAACAAATCATATAGAAGCGAAATTGCAGTCTGATCATCCAGCAAAGTCCAAACTGGTGAAAAAACAGTCAATTTAAGTAGTTCCAAATAGACTAAGCAGTAGCAACACAAACACCATGCATGTCTTCAGGTCCAATAGGAAGGTAATATAAAGTACATGTATAAACCAAGCAGGCTTCTTCCATATAAAATCCATACTGGCAAATAAGTCGAGTTAAAAGCATAGACCAGCTACTAATTCTGAAGAAAGAGCACACGGTGAGTTTAATCAAATCTTACTCCCGACACTGGGAGAGATAGAATATCTAACCATAGACTTAAAACAAATGAATTGGATAAAATATGTGATTAAATGGTCACAGTAGACTCACAAAAATAAAGAAAAATAAATTGGGTCTGGTGCACTGAGCCAGCAACTAGAAGGGTGAGAAAAATAAGTATGCCACCAACCTGTAGTGAAGTTAGAAGTTGTGACAAAGTTGGTAATGTGGACGCTACTCTGGATTAACACAAGTAGAAATAGAAATTAGTTGGGACAGTCAGTGGTCCTTAAAGCGATCCAGAAAAAGGTCCTTTATCTCTGCAGCAGCTTTCTCAGTGGACTCAAATGATTTCCATATCCCATTTACAGATACCTGGAGGCGGGCAGGATAGAGCATTTTGAAATGGATGCCAGCAGCTATAAGCCTTGGGTGGTACACCACTCTTCATTGTTGGACAGTGCTTGGCAGATCATGGACCACTCTCAGCCATTCACCCTCACAAGACACCTCTTTAAGTTCTCTAGTTTTGCTTATCCAAATTGTTTAAGAACTTTAAAATGAAGGGTTGTGGAGGGTAACTGACTGGAGGCATAGAATGTAATGAGCAGTGAGCTCAATTACATAGGACAATGTCAACCGATGGGCCAGCCAACTTAATAAACAGTTTTTGTGCAAATAAAATGGGATTTGTGTGTTTCTGTTTTTTTCAGGAAGCCCCAGAACCAGAATATTTTTCTGATGGCTCCTTCCTTCCAAGTTTTTAATCCTAGCCTCCAGATGGGCTGTTTTCTGTCAGAGTGCAATAATTTCTGGCTCTGATTTCTCTTTCCAGGTTTCCAGAGAAGGCGTTCATGCTTCTGCATGCCCAACACATCTGCCCAGATCATCCATTGAGATCCACATTGGTCTGATGTCATTAGTGAGCTCGTGAAATTCTTCTTTAAAAAGTAAGAATTCAGCCATGAAATGCTCCTCGTTAAGTGGTGACATCATCACAGTAGCAGTAGAGGAGCAAACCGACTGAGGTACTTTGGGCCTTGCACACTTCACAGACTTTTCTGGGGTAGCCGGTTGGGTATGTTTGTGGCAACGGCTTGCATTTCCACCTCCATTCCGGACTATAATTGACAAATATTCTGTGTACAGAGGAAAGAAAAACTATGAGAGTAACAGAGGTTGGTTTACTGTTAACATAAATAAAATTAAAGCCAATTTTCAGGGGAGACAGGATCCGAACAGAGGAGCAGCTAGATAGTCCTGTATAACGTGACTCTACCCCGCACTAATCCTTTTCAGAGGAGAGAGTCCTGAACAGACATCCAAGTCTGAAAGTCAACAAAGCTATGGTACGTTAGGGCTACATCCAAGGGTATTGAGGATGCTCAGGAGTTACTGACTACACCTCTGACAGTTCTATGTAACAGTTTGCTGGAAACAGGATAACTGGAGGAGGACAGATGTAGTCTTGCTTCATAAAAGCTGTTCAAGAAAGGAGTCTGGAAACTATAGGTCAGTCAGCCTGACATCAGTGGTGGGGAAGTTAATGGAGACACTATTCATTAAAGGCAGAGCTGCATTAGGGCACAAGGTGCTCAGTCACCAAAATACCTAGCAGAATAATAATCCTGACACTCACCAAACACAAAGAAAAAACAGATGATGTGATGTACCCTGAAGGGAACTGTATATTTTCTGTTTTGCATCAGTAAACTACTATTTGTTTGCACAGAAGCACAGGATATTGACTCAATTTCTTTGTGTGCAGTGAGTGCCGTGATTATTACTCTTAAAGGAGACATTGTTAAAGGAAAGGTTTGTGGAGTACCTTTAATCCAGCAGGTAACATGACCCAAGGCAGCAGGATTCAATGGGGGGACCTTGTCAAACAAATCTGATACATCTGTTTAGCTGGAAATAGATCAGGGTGAGGTGGTGGATGTGGCCTACCTAGATTTCAGTAAGACTTTTGACACTGTGCCACTTAGGAGACTCATAAGAAACTGGGCAACTTAGGGATGAGTCCTAAGTTGGTAAACAGCTATGAATAGGTTGACAGAGGGTGGTGGTAAAATAGGTCACCCCACAGAACAGAGGGTGACTAGCAGACTGCCTCAAGGCTCTGTACTGTGACTGGTCCTCTTTAGTATCTTTATAAGTGACATTCCAGATGAACTAGAAGGAAAGGTCTGCCTGTTTGTGGATGACACCAAATTCTACAATAGGTTGAACACTCCGAGGGAGGGGCAAAGAATGTGCAGAGACCTCAAAAAGTGAGGAGTGGTCAAAGGCATGGAAGCTGAGTTTTAATGTGAAAAGCTGAAAAGCATGCACTTACGGCACAGAAACCCAGAGACAAAGCTCAAAATGGGAGAAAAGGTATTGACAGTCGTCAAACAGGGTAGGGACCTGGGGTAATCATATATGATGGCTTAAAGGTGGGCAGGCAGTGTAACAAGGCAGTTAGTAGGACCAGTGGGATGCTGGGGTGCATAGTGAAGGGTATGACTAGCAGAAGGAGGGAGGCGGTGTTGACACTATATAGATCACTGGTGTCACCCTACTTGGAGTAGTGTGTCCAGTTCCAAAGATTGCATCTCAGGAAGAACATAGACAGAGTAAAGGCTGTCCAGCAGAGGGCAACTAAAATAATTCAGGGTCTGCATCAGGAGCCTTATGAGGAGACAATGAAGGGCCTCAGTAAACATACCCTGGAAGGTGTGAGGAGGATTGAGACCTAAAAATACCTCATGGGGGTAAATAAGGTACAGAAAGGGAGTATCTTTTGCGAAAAAATATGCACAACAATAAGAGGACATGCAGTGAAGCTGGTGGGGGCTGAAGTCTGAAGAGATGTTAGGAAGTACATCTGCACAGAAGTGTGGTGGATGACTGGAGCAGTCTTCCAGTGGAGGTGGTATAGACAAAAGCAGTGGTGGGATTCAAAAATTCATGAGCAAGGAATAAGGCAATCTTACTTGAAAGTATGAAGGGTGAGAGTTGGAGATCAAGTAGTGTCTGGGTGACACTACAGGCAGGAAATGGCAAACTGGGGGCCAAGCTGTCCTTATCTACCATCAAATTGTGTGTTTCTAAACAGGTTCCACTTAATCATCTAGTGGTCAATCAAAAGGAAATTGTCTCCATGTCATTTTTTCAAAACAAGTGCTTTTCAAATCCCACAGTCTCTGGAAATTCATTCCTTGTCAGGTGCTAGTCTTAACAATGTATCTTCCTGCAAATACCTGGGATGCTTGACCAGACAATGGGCAACACAGCAGAATCAACAACTCAGTTTCCAAATGCTTTGCAAACTTGAGGAACATTACATGATAAAATGTTATCTCCCTTGCATTAGAAAATACATTGCAAAAGGATGATTTTCTATCCCGGACTACAGCTATATGGTCTCTCTGCAGCTTCCAGTTCTGCCACCTCCAAATGCAGACTACATAAATAACTCTACATGAATAAGTTATTTTTTAAGTTATATAACACTGTAATAAATCTGCATCTAGAATATGTAATGTTAAAGGTGTCATCTTAAAAAAGCACATGCAAAATGCGAGTTCAATGTGGTTGGTGTTGTTGCTGCCTTGTAAGCTTGTTAAACTATTTTTAATCTTGGGTATGCTACTATATATGCAGAATTATGCTTATATACAGTAACTTAAAAAACCTAGTTGTATTATTTATGTTGTGTGGAGACTGTACTTTTTTCCTTTTTTGCGTTACTCTGGTTGTGTGTCCTGGGGCTCCTCCATACTCTGAGCAGTCATTTTCTTGATCCTTCTCCATACTTACCATCTTCTTCAATGCCCTCTGCAAGATCGCTTTGGATTGCCCTTCCTTCACTTAGTACTGTACGATGTACAGTCAAGTGGTCTGAGTTCTGCCTGGGGCACACTACAGCATCCACTACATATGGCCTCTTTGGGTGCCAAATTCTGAACTTTAAAACTCCCTCAGTACCTAAATGGAATCCTCTCCATTGCTTCTAAAACATTCTACTTCCTTAGATCTGAAGCAAGCAACAGATTCCGATGCCTCTGTTTGAATGGAATGCAGGATAAGCATTATTTAGAAACAGACCCCTCACATCTGTGGCATAGCCTAACCAATACCCTAATTGTATTGCTCATCTTATGTTCTGCAATGAAACATCCTGTTCCTGTGTTCCTTTTATTTAATTTTCATAACTAGTTTGTGGAGGATAAGGGATACAGTGTTTGTCGGTGAAATCACAAAGTTCCACTATACATGGTACTCAACCCTTTTACTTTAATGAAAACATAAATTCAAAATCACTTTTAATTTTATCAGTTGCATTCCATCTTATGGTCTCCTAAGTCTAAGCTTAAAGAGTTCTTTAGCCTACCTTAACTGATCCCTCCCTTCAGTGAATACCTTGTATCCTACTCCAGTTAGTCAGGTTATCAACTTAATTGTGCCCACATTGTTAATCTTGCTGTATCCTAATTGATGGTCTTCATCTAGGACACCTCCTCCATTAGGCCACATCTTTGGAACTGTAAGCCATGAAAGTCAGGACCACCCAGAAACATTTACTAGCCAGAGGTGCCCATGGTGCTGTGCAGCAATGACACCTATATAAAATGTATGTTCTCATCACTCCACTCTTCTTTCTCCCACCGTCAGTCACCCTCATTGGATCTGCTGAAGGATACCTTGGGCTCTGGTCATAGTGCTCATCTTGAATCTTATCAGACACAGGGATCATGAACCCATGTGGAGGCTAAGCTGCATATAAATGTCCTGAAAATGTGGGCTATCCTGTACAATCTTCAGGCCTTTCAGAATCATTGCTACCCTAGTCCTCTGCTAATCCAGATTGACAATTTCAGTGTGATGCATTACATCAACAAACAAGGGCATTCACCCCTTCCCCTATGCAGGGAAGGAATGATGGTATGGTTTTGGACTCTGTTTCATGACCTACTATACAGCTGTCAGCCATTTTCTTCCAGGTGTCCAAAATGTCTTGGTAGTCAGGTTAAGCAGGTTCCAGATAGTGGTTTACAAATGGGAACTCTGACTCTGTGGCAAATGACCTTCCCAAGGTTAGGTCATTCAGAGCAGGACCTCTTTACATTCTAACACAATGCAAACTGCTGCCTTGTTGTTTACTCACTCCAGAGCCTGGAGTTTTTGGGGAGATTTGATGTCTCTCTCCTAGACAAACTATAGCCAGAGCCAATACGGCTGCAAAATAATATTATTGATAATAGTGAAAAGGAAAGAAAAACATCTATCACACATGAAAGATTGTGTGCCACAGTTCCTGGCTGACACAAACGTGTATTTGTATGTATGTGTGGGGAGCGGGGGATATATAGATTATATGATATCCAAATGTGCACAGACTTTTATACTAATAGGATGTATAAAACAATTATTAAAACAACACAGATCCAATAGCAGGGGCATAGTTCTATGTGCTCTGAAATTCTTGTTTGAGTCGCACCTCTGCTACTTGTATAATCATTCATTTCATACACACAAGTGCATACTCTACCTTCTTATACTGCACCTGCTCCTGTGGACAAACAGAGGGCTTTATTCTCCAGCACCAGAAGCCCCTTACCTTTCACCAGCAATAAATACATATTGAACCTGCCTGTGCCATGCTTGGCTGAAACATAGAAACATAGACTTTGAAGGCAGATAAGGACTGCTTGGCCCACCTAGTCTGCCCATTCCCCTACCTCCTGGATAAGCTGCAGATCATACTTAACCAACAGCCTATTTCTTCCTACCTTTTTCCTTAACTGGTGATGCAAATGAACTACAAACATGCTGAACTCCTTTTTGATCACTAGCTGAGGCGGAAGGGGTGTTCTTCCCATTTGACGTATCGGGTGCTGCACCCCTCTCCCCATTTGCTAGTTTAGATATTCTGCAAAGGCATCAAACTTCTGCCCCAATGCACTGACTCCCTCCTTAGTCAGATGCAGTCCTTCAAATTTAAAGAACTTTCGCTCCTAAAACTGTTGTCAGTTACCAACAAATTTGTGTCCTTTTTCCTGACACTAGCCCTTGAGCCACATGTTTAGCTCCCCTATCTCCCCTTCTCTGACCTTCTGTCCATCTGCCCCCCTCTCCCAGACTGGCAAGATCTCAGAGAAGTAGATATAGGACAAAAGGGATGATAGTTAGTCAGCCAGCCTGTTCAGGTGTTCCTTGGTCTCCACAACTGACTGGCTGGTGAGATCGTTAGTCCCTATGTGTACCAAGATGTTGATGCTTTCTCCTGCTTCCTGCACAGTTTTTGCAATGCAGTCAGTGTCTCTCCATGCTGATGTATCTGGGAGACATCTGACCATTACCCCTGGCTGGAGATAGGTATCAACTCCTCGAATCATGGACTCTCCTATGATCAGAAGTGTTTTGGATTTTCTTTTTGCTTTTTTTGTTTTGGTTCCTGTTTTGGGCAAGTTTTGTTGTGCTAGTGCCTGTGCTGCAGTGTCCTGCTCTGCAGTGTCCTCTGCCCCTTTGTTTGATTTCACAGATAGAGGCAGATACCTGTTTATAGTTTTTATATGGTTTGTGGAGGTGATATGTAGGAGAGCACCAAGTGATGGAGCACCTGATTTGCCCCTCCTAACCACCTGCCAACCTCCTGGACTAACTACCCCCTGCTGTTGAGGTGCCACTGTTAGATGCTGGGGAAATGGCAGGCAGTTCTTAGAATATATTTCCTCCTGAATATGCTATTTGAGGAGCACAATCTCTGCCCATGCTGCCTGGAGCTGAGCCCTTAGATTTCCAATGGTGCAGCTTGTAGGACAGTGTCCTAAATCCTCTATAACTGTCCTTTTGAAAAGTGCCCCACAGTACCTGCAGTTAATAATATCTATTCCAGATAAGTTGCTGGGTTTATAACCTGTTCAGAGTAATTAGAAGGAGGAAAATAAAAGCAAATATTGGATTTTGTGTTTTGTTTGTTTTGAATAACTTGTTATAACAAGTTAAATTACTTGTGCACCTGTAAATGAGGTTCACTTCATGGATACCCTCCGATCTGCCCTTCCTGCTTTGCTACAGGACTTGTTAAGATTGTGCTACCCTATAAAAGGAGTGTAGTGTGGGCGGTTGGGGATGGGTGGGTGGCTGGGCCCTTCCCCTGCCGAATAGGAAGAACCACAGATGAAAGAAACAAGGAGGTAATATCAGAAACAATCAGTCAGCAACAAATGCAGTAAACCTGAAAGCTTAGCCTAATGACAGATAAAACTGTAAAGCACCACCTGTAACAATTTCACAGAAGATATACCCTGTAGGAAACACTTTGCTACAGAGAAAAATAAAGCAGTAACAGAAGACATACCTTGCAAAAGACAATTTTTATTAGAAGATTACAGCAGAAATCTGTAAGCGCACATCTGTAGGCGCATCCTGTAATAATGCAGCAGAAGGTATATCAAGCAACAACAATATGAATCAGAGCCATATAAAGCAATAAAATATTAGCAACAAACGATAACAATCCCTGTGAATACAAAAGAAAATAATAACACATAGTAAATCTGCCTAGCCAAAAGAAACCTTAATCCTTTTCCTTGCTCTGGTAAGGTTCTTTGCTCTGTCCTTACAAGCAACCTAGAAGAAAAGAACTCAGGTGAAGCTAGGTACCTTTGCCAGCAAACTTTGTATATGTTGGGATAATCACAGGTCTTCAGGCTCCAAAGTTGTCAATCTATCACCCTTTGCCAACACAACATGCATCACAGTGTGGAGAAATATTCCACTCTTCATGTATCAGTGGAAACAGGGGTCTCCAGAGCTGTCAGTCATTCACTTATCAACATTACTACATTCATTACAGGGGAGAGAAAGCCTGCACTGTACCCATCCCTGGGATAAACTGAGGGTTCTAGAGCTGTCAGACTGTCACGTTTCACCACTGCTACATTCATCAGTGTGGGAAAAGCTTGTATTGTACCTGTTCTTGTGGATAAATAGGGGCACCAAAGCAGTCAGTCCCCCACCACTACATTTCATCATAGTGTGGAGAAACACTACTCTGTACCTGCATCAGTAGATAAACAGAGGTCTCCAGAGCAGTCAGACCCTCACCTCTCACCACCACTATATTTCATTACAATGTGGAGAAACTCTGCACTATACCTGTATCAGTGGATAAACGGGCTCAAGAGCTGTCAGTAGAATACCATTAAGTTACAAGAAGGCTGAACGTAAACTACCAGGATAATCAAGGGTTAAAACTTAGTTCTGTCTGTAAGGGGGGAGTGGTTAAGCCTTTGCTGTAGAAAGAGTTGTCAAGAGATTCTGATAGAGTTCTGGGAAAACATACACACACACACACACACGCACCCACCCACACCCATGCACACACACACACACACACACACACACACACACACACACACACGTGCACACACACACACGCACTTCAGTGCCAGTTTGCACACATTTCTTTTATACTGCAATGATTTTCCAGTTTACAAATACATTCTTTTTTATTATAAAAAATACACAGCATTCTTCTCCAGTAGTTGAGAGTCTTGGTTTTGAATTAAAGGGGCTGAGTTCTGAGTTACGAGCCTCTCTCAAAGAGCTACAAAAACAGAAGGGCATGCAGAGCTGTAGCTGGACTGTCTGTAATTTGACACTGTAGTCTGCTAAAGGAGAAATTGAGAGTGTCAGAGCTTCAATAAGGAAAACTCCAGTACACTTGTATGCTTCTTCTTTTCAGCCCTAAAAACAAGCTGAAACTAGTGGCCATGTTATCACACAAGTCCAGTTATGCACAAATCAAGATTGAAGTACATGCACTGTTATTGTAAACCTCATTCCTCACTGGGAAACACTGACTAACAGAAAAAATAGTGCGTTAAACAGACTGCTGAACAGAGGGATTGCTATAAACCTCCAATTTAATGAAATCCATTAGCAATCTGCTGAGGTCCATTCATCTATGTGATAGATAAACATCTGCAGAGCTCTGCCCTGCAGCCATAAAAATGAAATTCCTATACACATTCTCCCCATTTTTCTAATACAAAGGGTTCTGCTCTAGTGCTAGTGGACAGTGCCACTCTCAACCTTACTGCTGAGTTCTGACCTCACTATATATGGTTTCTGCTCCTTCAACATCACATGTCATGATCTGTTGTCAAAGGTAGGGTCCCTGGTCCATCCAGACCTGAAATCCCTGCATCTACATCCATGGCTCTTGCACATTTTGAGTATACCTAAGGTTGTTGATGTCTGGCTTGCAGTTTGCAAGCCTTCCTCCAGACATTCTTAACCCCTGAAATGGAAACACTTCACTGTGGTGGTCTACTTCTCAGAATATGGACCCTTTACATGTTCAGTGAATTCTGTATTGAATACTTGTTTTCTCTGCCTGACTCAGACAAGCAGTATTCATCTATTAAGGTGCATTTGGCCACTATATCAGCCTTCCATGTACCTATTGATAGTCCTATGGTTGCCCAAGTAGAGGAGTCCCATATGTTTCTGAGAGGTATTCTTCATATGAAACCTCTTGTCCATAATCCAGTCCCACCTTGGGTCTTGAATTTCTTTTTTAAGAATTTGCCATTGGCTCCTTTTGAACATGCCATAAGTTGTGGCTCACGTTTCCTATCATGGAAATTGTTATTTTTAGTTGCTAGGACCTCCACTCGAAGGATTTCTGAGCTTCAGGCTCTGATGTGTGAGCCTTCTTATCTGATTTTTCACAAAAGGGGGCTCTTTGCATATTAATCCTCAGTTTATACCAAAGGCGATATCAAAATTTACAATGACTCAAAAGATGTACCTTCCTATGTATTATCTTGAGCATGCCAAACAGGCTGAGGCACTGCTTCATACTTTAGATGTACATAGAATATTGAGATACTATATTGATTGTAGGACTACAGAATGTCCTCGCAGCTTTTTGTTTCATTTGCCTCTGTGAAAGACAGTGCTTCTGTGTCAAAACAATACATGCCGGGGGTTCTGGGAGATTTTGATGGATGCACGTATGTTGTTGAGCTCTGCTATCTCGATTTGCATTTGGGGCTAAACTGAGTTAATGGTTACAGCTACAAGGGCAAAAAGTGCTAAAGAAGTTGTTGAACGTAAAATAGTTTCAATTGAGAAGTATCTTACCACGCAACAAAGGAAAGTGACTCCAACATGGGGGGTTGCTGGAACTCCCTGTTTACTGGAGGAATGGCTTCCCTGGCAATTTGGCATCCAGACCAGGGCACAAAACCAAAACAGCCTGTAAAGGCCTCTATGCCATCAATACAAAGTACAAGTCTGGAGTTTCAACAAGAGGTGCAAATATCTTTAAATGTGGTGAATCTTTCTCTGGGGGACATTTCAAACCGCTGTCAGCTAACTGAGCAGAAAATCTCTGCCATGGAGGAATGATGGAAGCTGCCAAAAAAGCTACTGAGAAACTTTCGGTTTGAGTCCTGAATGCTGAGAATGCGATGAATGCTGTTTTACATGAGCAGTTTGCAATGAGCAAATTAGAGAGCTAAGAATATATGCTGCTTTTGAAAAATGTATGCATTATTGGTCTCTCAGCAGACATTGTTTCTTTGGATCTAAAGCTTTATAGTGAAACTTTATGAACACAGTGTTGTCACTTGATCAGTCTTTGGTTTTAGATTCAGTCTTCTGATCACAATCTAGGGTGAAGCAACAGGGAAATAATGCAGCAATACGTTATGTAATATGTACATTCTTAACAATCTCTGAGAGGAATAAAGTTTTAAACTTTGCCAGACAGAAGAAAGGAATTATGTATGAAGGAGTTAAATTGCATTTTTACCCCAATTTTTCTATGATTACCCAGTGTTGGAGGAAAAGATTTTTCAATTTAAAGTCAGAGTTTACAGAGGTTGCAATACTAATTGTATTGCAGGCACCTGTGAAGTTAATGATTACCTTTCAAGAGAAAATTATTTTTTTCAATGACGTTGATAAAGCAAAATAATTCTATAACAAAAATGTAGCACTCCCGATGGACTTGGGCTCAGACATGGAAGATGAGTCAGATGAAACCCTATATATTCCAGTGGTTACATAAATGTTCCTGGAGATTAGATTTACTTATTTTCTCTGTCTTTTTTAGACTTAAATAATTTATTTGTTTAAAAGTTCACAGGTAATTGTTTTGGTTTAAGGGATTTACTGATAATAAGAAAACTTTGGTTTGGGTGTAAAAGCTTGAGCTGACAACTTTAAAAACTATTCAAAATGAATTATTATAACTCCAGGAAAATTTAAATTTTGTATATGCTTTGATCCCTTGAAAATAAGAAAAAAAAAATGATGCTTTCAGAACCCAAGTTAATTTTTTTCGAGAAGTTTTGTTATGTTTATTTTACTTTGAAAATGAAATAAAATATCTCTCTGAATAAAAATAAAGTATATAAAAAAATACATGCCAAAATGGTTGACACATTGTATTAAGTTCATCATCATCATCATCATCATCATCATCATATCTTTATTTATAAAAAGAACCTTTCTAAAAACCAAGGCACTTGTACATAAACTAAGCAAAACATAACAATTAAAAACAGTCATAAAACCAAAATGTTAAAATCCATCAACCTGCAGTTCAATTATAGGAAGTACATTAAGGAAGTTCCTGGTGTTGTTCATGGTCACTCTACAATTGGTATGGCCACTTTTGTTGCTTATTTTAAAAATGTCCCTATTACTGACATGTGTACTGCAGCCACATGGAAAACTGTTCACACTTTCACTAAACATTACAGACTGGACATCGCCTCTCATAGACATGCTGTTTTTGGGCTTGCTGTACTGCAGGGCCTTCTGTCCTGATTACATATCAGACTGTATTATCCTTCCTATTGCTTTGTACTGCTCTGGAGCCATTCTAAAGGTAAGATATCCTTGATGAAGATGGAATAGTTATGCAAGAACTTACCATAACAGTAGATCTCTGAGACAATCTCCTCCATTAGGCCATGCCATACCCTCCCTCCCTCCCCGTTCCCCCTTTTGATTTCAATGAGGGTTATGTCAGATGCTGTGCCTAAAACTGTACTAAATACATCCCGTCTCCCACACCATGTTGCTCCTATATGCCTGGTGCTGGTCTAGTCTCCTGGTTCTCTGTGGTTAAAGGCCCTCCAATGTTAATCTCTGATGGGGAACTAAGGAGTGATGGGCTGCCCATGCTACATGGGCTGCACATCATTGTGGGTGGCCATTTGCTAGCACAAATTTCAGGGTGGCTTGATGCTTACAGCTTATAGTTTCAAGCAGTGGTCTAACAGAGAAGATTCTCTTGAAGATCTACTGTTACAGTAAGTTCTTATGTAACAGTTTTTTTTATCACTGTCAGTGACTCAGAAGGTTACACACTTGTCTGTGAGTCTGGAGATCAGGAGAATATAGGTTCTAGCTCCACACCAGACACTTGGGGTAAAATCCCAAAACTGACACTGCAGTGCACCACGATGGGGGTGCTGCTCTCCTGAGGTGCCAACTTTCAGATCAGATATTAAACTGAGGTCTTGTCTACCTGTTCTGGTGGTTGTTCAGGTGGACATTAGATATACCATGGCACTTACTGAAAAGAATAAAATAATTTCCCTAGTGTATGGCCAAATTTCCCCATTCACTAAAAATACCACCAACAGCTTAATCAGGTTTAACTTCAGTTCTTTACCATCTGTATCTCCCCTTCCCCTAGCACAAGGCTGAAAACAAGAAGAACTGCTAGCCATTCTTTCCTGGTCAAAAAATAAAAAAATAAACTAAATAAATGTTTTAAGTAAACCTGCTACATCTACATTTCACCTTCTGTTTACGCTTGTGTTTTGTAGCTTACTAATGTTATGCTCACCACAATTTATTACCAGTTTATTTTCCTCTGTGCCACTCTCCAGACCAGAACTGGAACTAAGACTCCTGTGCTCTTCTTGTTTGTCTGGTAATATATGTTTTAAATAAAATAAATAAATAAAAATTGTGCAGGCTTCAATTTACTATGCTATTTCTTTTACATGTTGTTCTTGCAATTAGAATCCTTTTTTCGCGGATGTGAACAATATCTTTTCTGCTAGTATAATCTAAACTGATAGATTACATTTACAGTAGTAATATTTTTTTCCAGGCGTAACCATGCAATTATCAACTCTTGAAAGAATGAATACTTTTTTTTTTTAATACAATACACCTAAAATGGTCCTTAAGTCATTTTTCTTAAGTATTGTTAGATAACCAGGAATCCCTCAGCTACTGGGTGTATTTGGCAATATGATGATTTGTTCTGCAGTTAATGATATTTATGTTCTATATAGTATATGGATGCAGTACTGTCACATGCATTGGTTTGCATACAGACACTAATAAAAAAAGTTTAATAAAAGAATGCTGAGTTGGGTACTTTGTTGTCTTATTTCTGTATTGAATTCCACTACCACAGATGCTGTACAAAAATATGCATTCAGCAGATGATAGTGACGCATGGTCATTAGTACTGCTAAAGAAGAATTCCAAAGATGGATGAAACTGACATTATACAATATGAATTACAATTATTAGTAATGTGGGCACTAACACTTGTTCAGAGATGCAGTGGCTGAAGTGAGAAATGTATTTTCATATCCAATTGATTTCCTAACACAGAGTAATTACTTTTCAGATATGCTGTAATGATATAGAAGGATTTTCCACCCAGACTGCCCTGCAGTGGCATATTGCTTTTAGTATATTGATTACTGTTTTATATTTAAATGCTTATGAAAATGAGGGGTGAATGCAGTTGAAAAAGGAGTCATGTTGTCATTAACAGACTAAAGACTTTCTAAGCATGCCCTAGGTCAAGTATGTTAAAGACAACAACAGAACAGGGAACTATTAATCAGCTCCCTGACCTACCTAAACCAAAATCTATTCTTTATTAATGACTAGGGTGATTTTTTTCTCTCCACGGTCTTTCATGTTTCTTAAAGTCAGTTAGAATTGAAAACTCCATATATTGTTTAAAGCTAGCTGATATTTCTTACATAACAAAGGCAATAGGAGGTGATATACTTGAAAGGCTGGATCCTGAAACTGTGAAACACAGATTCAGCATTTGAATGCTGTTGCAGTAAATAAATCCATGTATGACCCTGAGCAAGTTATTTGACCTTCCATTGCTTTTGTTCTCTCAGGGTCACAAATCCATGTGATAATATCCAGTCTGTTACAATAGCTAATTGTTATCCCACAGGAATGGGGAAGCCATGAATAATTTATGTGGCGCTGATGGCTGTAACTTTGTTGATCCACTATATCATACGATCCAGAGTCAGGCATCTTGTTTTTGGTGCACTGCTTATCCAGGAAATCTGGAATATAAAAGTTATATTAGTGGTTTTTTTTTGGTTGTGATTATATTCATATGAACAAATCCAAGAAATACTGTCACTCTTTAAAGCTTAGTGTTTCAAAAGTCTTGAGCCCACGGTAAATGCTGCAGACTGACTCCATGTTGGCTTATGTTCTGCTTTATCCAAGAATTCTGGTCAGCTTGTATTTTATAAGATCAGTTGACATTCTGGAACAACTTTGTAAAACATAAAAAACTTAGACCCATATCAGAGTGTACTATGTTTGACATAATTTTTGAAGTTCTCTCATCCCAGTTTTTTGTTAATGAGGATTGGGATATGCAAGTACCTTTTCTTTAGTGCTCAACAACTCAGATATTCTTCATTTAGTTACAAAATAAAGAAACAAAAAACAAAAAGAAAATAATAGACCTCTAGCCCTCTCGATGTGGCCAAGGTTAGTCCAATGACTGCCACACCCACTTATCTGCCACCTTTCAAGTTAACAGGATTTGCCATGGTGCCATGAGTCAATGCCGTCTTTTTATTGCATCTGCTCCCAATCCAGATTCCTCCAAAGGGTTATTCATTACAAGATGACTCCTCATGACCACTGCTCCATGATTTGGGAGGGCCAATAGTGGTGATACCCTAGCTAGTTTGTGTCCCTTCACTAAGCTAAAGTGCACTGTTTCACATTTAGATTACGAAACATAGACACATAGGCACTGCCAGCAGAAAAAAGTCTATATTGCAGTGTGAAATGTACAGGGCCTTAAACTAAATGATTCTGAAAGTTTGGGATAATGCTCTGATAACTATCAGAACTTTCCTTTCTCAACCTCATACCATTTTGTGGTTCTCCAATCAACAATCTTGTGCCAAGGTTATAGACAGGCATCATCCCCTGTGCACATTTGTTTAAGTTTTCAGTAGCTGTCCCAAACCATGTGACTTTTTCTAACCTTTTATCATTCCACTTATGTATTCTTACTTAGATATGCAGCCAGTAACAACCAGTATATGCTATTTTGAAATTATTTAGATACATTGTTTACACATTGTCATTTTGCAATCATTTCAGAAAAATCAGAAAATAATCTTCTGACAACAATCTGATTATGTTTTTCAATGTTATACCATATTTCTAGGTATGCAGTGTTACTACTGTACATGTCTTAGTTGGGCCAAAAGCTGAAGAGTATGGGCAAGATTCAAAGTTCTTGATATAGGTGTAATTTCCAATTTTGTGCTGAGCATGCATCAACAGAAGTCCACCAATATACTTGATAGGTATTTTCAAAGGTTTTAGCAGATTTACAGCAGTTTCTGTGATTTGCAGAAGTGTACATAAAAACAAAAAAGACACATGCATCACTTGTGTGAAGCAAGTTGAGCCAAAAGGACCGCCAACTGTGACAATTGAAATTCAGCATCAAAAAGTGAATGTGACGCATATAGGGAACAAGAACCTGAGGACAGAGTACTGGATGTCAGGGATAACGCTGAGCATAACCTCTGAGTAAAAAGGCCTAGGGGTCTTCATCAGTGACTCCCTAAACCAATAAAACCATTGTTACAAGGCCTATAGTAAGGCAAACAGGATGCTGGGGTGTATAGGAAGTGGTACTGACAGCACAATGAAGGAGGTATTACTACCTGTCTGCAGATCATCGGTGAGGCCCCACCTGGAGTACTGTGTCAAGTTCTGGAGTCCTCACCTAAAGAAACTTAAGGACATGCTGGAGAGAGTGCAACATAGGGTGGTGAAAATGATTCAGGGCTAGCAGGGCATATGTTAAAAGGATCGGCTGAAGACACTAAAAATGTACTTGCTGGAGGCCAGAAGAGAGAGACAAGATATGATAGAGACCTTCAAGTTCCTGAAAGGAATGAACAAGGTAAGAACTATTTAGCATAAGTAGCAGATCAAGAACACAGCGGCACGAGTGGAAACTGATGTGGGGGGGGCAAGAGGGAAGTGATAAAGCTTTATTTTACAGAAAGGTGGGGGAGTCGTAAAACAATCTGCCAGCTGATGTGGTGGGCACCAAAACTAACAGCGTTTTCAAACATAGCTGGGGCAGAATGAAGGACTTACTGGTTGCTCAGCGTGGTAGCAGTAGGATAAGAAGCATGGGGGTGGATAGTGTCGGTTAGTTAGAAACATGTATGGACCATAGGTCCCAGGTTTGTAAAGGTTTATGGGCAGACTGAATGGACTAATGGTCTTTTTCTACCATCATTGTCTATGTTTCTAAGGATTTATCTAAACTGTCTGAATAAGTATCCCTACCTCACCCCTGCCCTAATGTCCGAATGGAGTTTCTTCCCCCACCATGCCCCTTTAATCCCTTTTCTCCTTAGTTCCACTTGACAGAACTGTCAGGCATTTGCTCTGTCCCATCCATGCTTGAATCCATTCGTAGTTCCTGCCCCCCACCATCTATTCTGGTAGACTGCCCCAAGACTCAGCCATCCTCTCAGTGAAGAAGAACTTTGTCTTATCCCTCCTGAACTTCCTGCTACCAGCTTCCACTCATTCTACCTTGTTAATGCCCTCCCATTCCCGTTGAATCAGTCCAAACAAGATACTCTATTTATTCCTCTTAGGGACTTGTACAGTAGGTGTCTATCATGTCACACCTCTCCCTTCTGGCCTCTAGCAACTACATGTTCAGGGCCTCCAGGCACTCCTAATAGGATCTGCTCTGTTGGCCTTGGATCATCTTGGTGACCCTTTTCTGCACCATCTCCAGTTCATCCCTTTCCTTCCTCAGGTGTGTACTCAGAACATAGTACAGTATTCCAGAAGAGACCTTACCAGTGACTTATACACTGGTCATATTCCTTCCTGTCTCCTACTGTTAAAAAGAAAAACCTGCAATACATACCAACATTCCAGTTACCTTACTCTACATCTTATTACATTGACTGGTTTGTTGAAAGGAGTGACTGATAATGATTCCTATGTCCCCTTCCTCAGTTCTAGTTACCAACCTAACCACTCTCATCCAGTACTCTGTACATGAGTTCCTCTTCCCTCTGTGCATTACCTCACACTTCTTGGTGTTGAATCTCAACTGACATACTTTTGATAATCTCTCCCATCTTTTCAGATCTGTCTCTATTTCCCTCACCTCATGTTCACTATCCACCCTGCCACAAAGTTTTCTGCCATCAGCAGAGACACATTTTGCCTTGTATACCTTCCCCAATGTTGCTAATAAACATCTTGAAAAAGACAGGTCCCATGACTGGGTCCTGCAGCACCCTAATTGTGATTCCTCTGTCTCCCGATGTAATCCCATTATAACCACCATCCTTTTTTGCAGCTGTGCCAGCCAACTCCCTGATCTCCTGACTTACTCCTTTCCTACTCCCAAATCTTCTAACTTTTCAGCAGTTTCTTGTGTAGCACCAAGTCGATGGCGTTGCTGAAATTGAAGTAGAGTACATTTACCACCTGCCCTTTATCTACTGCCCTTGTGGCCCAGTCAAGGAACACTTTTGGGTTGGTCTGAATTGTTCTCCCTGCAATGAACATGTGTTGTTTATCAACTTAGGGGTGTGATAGCAGAGTGCCCAGAAGGGAGGGCGGGAGAGGAGCACTTAGAAACATAGAATTTGTTATCAGAAAAGGACTGCTTGGCCTGTGCAGTCTGTCTAACTTTTCTCTGCCTATTCTACATTCCCAGACGCTATTTAGTCTCTGGCAACCCTCATTCCTCCCTGCCTCTGCTTTAGTATAGCTCAGTGTTTACCCCATGTATACTTGAAGCAATTCGCCATTTTAGCCTCAACTGCTTCAGCTGGCAGTCTGTTCCAGGCATCAATGAACCATTCAGTGAAGAAATATTTCCTCACATCTCTCCTGAACTCCCTCCCAGCTTCATCGCATGCCACTTATCATAGTGATCATTTCCATATGGAAGAGGCCCCCTTTTGGCACCCTGCTTACTCCTGTGAGGTGCTTGTAGGTCTCGATCATGTCATCTCTCTCTCTATGTCCTGTCTTCCAAGAGGTACATGTTGAGATCCTTCAGACTATTCTCATAGGCTTCACCTGCAAACCCTGCACTATTTTAGATGCACTCCTCTGGATCACTTCCTCCTTGTCTATGTCCTTTCTAGCCACCCTTCAGGAAAGATGAAACAGGGGGGACCTGTTACAGCTTTACAGGATCCTACAGAATCCAATCCTAACAGCCCAATGTGGATTCCAGTTTATGGAGCGCTGTGTGAATCTAAGAAGCCATAAAAAACAGCTAGCAATCCCAAAAACTAATACACATAAAAGGTATAGTTATTTCACAATCAGGACCAAAAAGTTATGGAACAGACTGCCACACCATGTAGCAGAAGCTGAAGACGTTAATACATTCAAGGACAGACTACACAGACATCTGAACTAGGCTATGGGACACAACTGAGTTACCCACAAAGTTGTGGGAGACACTCTTAATGGGCCTCGGTCTTCTTGTGTCTAATACACCTAGTAACCTAGTAAGTATGGCCTCCAAAACTTTTTTTGACATGAAAGATTTTATTTCATTTTTAAATCTCTATAACACTCAAAACAGGTATTCATGTCAGAAAACATTAAAAAAATCAGAATATTACATTCAGCACAACAGTTAACAGCCCATAAGTTTATGAACAAACAGTGACTAGAACTATACAGCAAAATAAGGCAATTCAGGATTGCCATGTGAGGTCTGGGGGAGAATGATTGACTAATTCATGTCTGCAGGGGTGGGTTCTCTGGAAGGGGGAGTGGTACTAAACAGAGGTGGGAGGTTAGGTACCTGTCCCATTTCTCGTAGTAGAGAGGAAGTCTGTTGTATGTGGTGTAAGATAGTCTTTCAAAGTTGGCCAGCCTGGCCACTGCTGCATGCCAGGCCATAAGTGATGGTGGCGCAGGCTGCCTTCATTTCATTAAGACTGCATGCTTCACTTCCATAAACACAGCTCGTAACCAGGTTACTTCTTGGTTTGAGCCTCTGGGTAGCAGTGAGGTGTCTCCCAAGAGGATCAGAGCAGGCTGTTATAGGATCTAGAGGTCCAGAATTTTAGAGCAGTCCCCCAGGACTCCCTTTCAATTGTGTTCAAGATGCAAGCATTGACAGAGTACATGCAGCAGGTTGGTAGTTGGGGCATGAGAACCCAGCAGTTGGAGTAGAGTAGCAGGCCTCTGTGGAAAAGGAAGTCACAGGTGTGAAACCACCTATGAAGGTATAGGTACAGAGTACAGGGGCAAAAATGGTGAGATGGGTAGTAAACTGGTTACAGGCAAGGCAGCAGAGGGTGGTGGTGAAAGGGGAGCTCTCATCACTGAGGGCAGTGACAAACGAAGTACTGCAGGAGTTAGTGCTGGGACCAGTGTTGTTTGGGTTGTTCATATCAGACATCTCAATGGGCATCAGGAGCAAGATCAGTTTGTTTGCAGATGACGCCTAGATGGGAGCAGTAGTGGATGACCTAGGAGGGTGGCATGGGTTGCAGTATGATCTGTCAAAATTGGTGACCTGGTCAGACACCTGGCAGTTGGGGTTTAATGCCAAAAAGTGCAAGGTGCTACATTTTGGGGCAAAAAAACAAAGAAGGAGCAATCAGCTGGGGTGGGGGTTCAGTTAGCCATGACAGAGGAGGAGAAGGATCTGGGGTTGATTATAACGGTTTCAAAGAACAACTCAGCACAATGTAGAAAGGCAGCTGCAAAGGCTAAGAAAATGCTGGGTTTTATTGCCAAGGGTATCTCTTCAAGGAGAGGGGAGGTGATCCTGCCATTGTATAGGTCACAGGTTAGGCCACACCTGGAGTACTGTATGCAGTACTGGTGCACATACCTGAAGAGGGACATTAAGTTACAGGAGGGGGTGCAGCACAGGGCAACAAAAATGATCCAGGTACTAGGAGACATACCCTACATGAGAAGGCTGAGGGAGTTGAACATGTACTCACTGGAGGAGAGGAGAGACGTGGGGGGATATGATTAAAACCTTCAAGTACATGAAGTGACTAAACAAGACAGGCATGGAGGGACTATTTAAGTTAAAGGAGGAGTAGGGACACTCAAGGTCACAATCTCAGATTGGAGGGTAGAAGGTTCAGGAGGGAAATGAGAAGACACTTTTTAATGGAGAGAGTGGTACCTGAGTGGAGTGTGTCATCGGCAGAAGTAGTATCCTGTAGAACAGTGGACTGCTTCAAAAGAGGATGGGATAGGGTAAGAGAGAGGGTCAGGAGAGGGGAGGGAGGGAGGGAGAGGCAGCTGCAGTATAAGGGTTGCTAGCTGCACACTCGAGCAGACTTGATAGATCATAATGCTTTTATCTGCTGGCAAATTTGTATGTTCGTATGAAGGAGTTTTGTCTGTATTAGCTGTCCCCTAGCATCTCGATATGCCAAATGTCATCCCTGAAGCAGCGTTCCCATCATTCTGGGGTAGGAACCATTTGTAGCTGTTGTTCCCATCCCTTCTTTCACTTTTCTGTGACCCCAGGCTGGGCATCCCTGAATATATGATAGACTGTTCCTGCTACTCCCTTAGATTTGTTTGATTTGTGAAGTTGCTGTATTCATTCCCACTCTTTCTGTGGCTGGTTACTCTTTAAAAGGGAGTTGATGGCACTCCTGATTGGCAAAAATGGCTAAAATTCTACTCGGGGTATTCCAAATTTGGCCGGAACCTTTTGAAATGATAGCAGAGCCCCTCGGTCTGGTACAGATAGGTCTGCTACAGTATGGATCCCTGCCCTCTCCCAATCCCCTATGTGACTATGACACCCCCCCACTTGGATATCTGCGTTATTCCATATATAGGTGTGCTGCACTAAGGATGTTCATGCTGTTCTGGAGCATGAACTAGCCTTCATACACCAGTGTCAAGCTCTCTGGTACTCTAGGATTATAGGGATCCAATAATTTCCCTGCTTGCTTTTGGCCCCCAGTGGCAGGTCCTTCCAAGTAATGTCAGTCATGTCCCTCTCTAAAGTAATCCACTGGGGTGTGTTATCCCCATATGGGAAGAACCACTTTGTGGCCTGTGCCTTCCTCTATGCCTTGAGGTTACCCTGTAATCAGAGAAGTCCTAGCACCCCTTGCTACCAGTGTACTCTGAATTTAGCTTTGCTAAGTCTTGGTGCTTTCCCTTCCCAGGAACTTTTCTATCCTATTAAAGATTTTTTGGGGGTACCACTAGGGTGAGGTTATTGAAGATATAGGAAAATCTGGGAAGCGGAAACATCCAAATAACCTCTACCTTCCCTTTGAGGGTCGATTGGAGTTTAAGCCATCTCCACATTCTGGGTTCTAGCACATTAAGGAGCAGATTAAAGTTGTCATCCACCAAATTTGGCCATTTTGTTGTGAACATTAACCCCTGATAAGTGAAAACATCTGGGTCCCATACTGTGCGTGTGTCGCTAGTATAGTTCAGTGTGCAAGCCTAGTTTAAAGGGGAGATAGTAATCTTTTCTAGAGGCCAGTGGGGCACAGGACCCAAGGCAGCATGGATTCATGGCGGGAAGGTCATGTCAGACGAATCTAATAGATTTCTTCGACCGAGTGACCAAAGTAGTAGACCAGGGAAGGGCTGTAGACATGGCCTACCTAGACTTTAGCAAGGCATTTGACACAGTCCCACACAAAAGATTAATAGTCAAATTAACCAGCCTGGGAGTGGGTCCCAGGGTGGTAGCCTGGGTAAAACATTGGCTGGACAACAGGACACAGAAGGTAATTGTAAATGGAGTCCACTCTGAAGAAATAGGGGTTACTAGTGGGGTACCGCAGGGTTCAGTACTGGGTCCAGTCCTTTTTAATGTCTTCATAAGTGACATTGCAGAGAGACTGGAAGGAAAAGTATGCCTCTTTGCAGATGACAGAAAGATCTGCAACAGGGTTGATACACAAGGAGGCGTGGAAAGGATGAGAAGGGACTTGGCAAGGTTGGTGGAATGGTCACAAGTATGGCAGCTTGGATTCAATGCAAAGAAGTGCAAAATAATGCACCTGGGAAACAAGAACCCAGGGGAAGAATACACAATGTGGGGGGGAGGTAGTAACAACAACAAAAAAGGAAAGGCACCTGGGCGTAATCATATCAGATGACCTTAAGGTTAGCAAGCAATGTGAGAAGGCAGTAGGGAGGGCTGGGGGTATACTGGGATACATAGGGAGAGGCATCACCAGTAGAAAACAGGAAGTTGTTATCTCTCTGTACAGACAATTGGTGAGACCCCATCTGGAGTACTGCGTCCAGTTCTGGAGACCCCATCTCCACAAGGACATAGACATGATAGAGGCAGTCCAGAGGAGGGCAACTAAAATGGTGCAGGGTCTGCAAGAGAAGCCGTATGAGGAGAGACTAAAGGAGCTTAATATGTATACCCTTGAGGAAAGAAGGTAGAGGAGGGACATGATAGAAACTTTTAAGTACCTCAGTGGAATCAACAAAGTCCAAAAGGGTAGCAGCTTTCAGAAAAAGAGACATGCAAGAAAAAGGGAACACAATTTAAAGATGAGGGGGATGTTCAGGGGCAATGTGAGGAAGTATTATTTCACAGAGAGGGTAGTGGATGCATGGAACAACCTTCCTGAGGAGGTTGTGGGGTCTAAAACTGTGGGAGAATTCAAAAATGCATGGGACAGACATAAGGCAATTCTTGTGGGGGGTAGGAAGAAATAGGCTGTTGGTCAACTAGGATCTGCGGCCTATCCTGTAGGTAGGGAAATGGGCAGACTAGATGGGCCAAGCGGTCCTTATCTGCCATCAAAGTCTATGTTTCTATGTTTTCCAGTTGATGGCTAAGCCAGAAGAAGACACAAATCTGTCCAGAAGGGCCATAATGGGTCCCTTTGATTGTGCAGGCTTTTTGATGGTTAGGAGTAAGTCATCAGCATATGTGTTAACTAGGTAACATTTATCCTTGACCATGATGCTCTGAATGTCTTTTGAATCCAGTAGCTTTCTAGTCAGAGGTTCCAAAGCTATCAAAAACAGTAAAGGGGATGGGGCACCCTTGTTGTGTGCTCCATGTAAGCTGAATGGTTTTGAAATGGTACAGTTGGTGAGAATTGTGGCCATAGGTTTGTTATGTATGGTGGTAATAAGCTGCAAAAATATGGGCTGAAGCCATATGCCTCCAGGACAGAATGCAAATAGTGCAACTCTACAAAGTCAAAAGCTTTGTGGAAATCCACTGCCATTGCTGCCATATGGGTGTTGGACTGGTCTGCATACCATTTGAGGTAATCAATGTTGTAGGCTTCCATTTTCCCTTTCTGGAACCCCACCTGTGATCGGTGAATGATTTATGGCTGAACCTTTTGCACCCTGTTGGCCAGAACCTTGGCCACAATTTTAGCATCTGTGGAGATTAGGGATATTGGCCTAAAATTGTCACAATCTATGTGATCAGATGACTACTTTGGTAGTAATGGTATCATGTCTTCCTTCATAGTGGGTGGAAGGGTACCATGAGATCTAGCCTCCCGCAGGGCCACTAGAAGTTGAGGGGTCAGATTATGATATGCAGCATAAGCTGGTAAAGCTCAACAACCATACCATTGGCTTCTGGGGCTTTCCCTTTGGACAACTGTTTTAGTGCCATCTTAAGCTCATCGACTGTGAGGGGCAGGTATAATTCTGAACAGAGTTCAGATGCTAAATGAGAAACTTGAGTGTTCCCCAGTAAATAATTCACAGGAGATGAGTCCATGAATTGAGCTGCCTGTGATGTCCCCTGGGGCCATAACAGTCTCCCCTTTGCTATTATGTAGGGCCTGAACTTGCGAGCTCACCTTCTGGTTCTGCAATTTTTAGGCTAGCAGCTGCCAATCTTTTCACCAGATTCACAGAATCTGTGTTTTACCTGTAACATTTGCCATTCAGCTTTATGATGTGGGAAGACATTAATCTTACACTTAATTCCCACAATGGAGGACAGGAGTTCAAGAGATGGTTGACGAGCCTGCTTATACAGCGCTTCCTTGATTTTGAGGTTGTGCTGAAACTTACTAAGCTCCATGACCCTCTTTTTATTCTGTGCAGCTGTGTAAGTGATAATTTGGCTTCTGAGAAAGACCTTGAAGGCCTCCCATATCATCTCTGGTGTCATCTCCCTTGTCCCATTAATTCTAAAGTAGGGGTCTGCCTCTGAGGTAACCCAGGCACAGAATTCAGAAACCCTTAGGAGGAGGGGATTGTATTTCCAATGGTGTGATTTGTTCTTTTCATCCAGTGGCTCATAAGAAAGACCTACTGAGGTATGACTGGATATAAGTATTGATTCAATCTTGGGATTGTGCACACCAGGTGAAGCATCTCCATCTACCAGCCACATATCTATACAGCTATGCATGCCATGTATGGAAACGAAAAAGGAGTACTCCCTCCCATCTGGGTTGTCCCTCCTTCGCACATCTGTCAGGTCCCAATGTGCCATTGAGACTGAGAGAGCTGTCCTCACCCTAGGATGAGTGTCTGTAGTGACCTGAAATTTGTCAAGAAGGGGGTCTGGGACTAGATTGAAATTGCCACCCAATTAACAGTGAGTTGGAATGGTCTTCTCCCTGGGCATCAGCAAAAGCTTGGCTAACCCGAGGGAAGAAACTTGCACCATCTCTGTTGGGGATGTAGATGTAAATGATAATGACCCTCCCTCTCAGGAAGAAAAGAAGGGCTACTATCCATCTTCCTTGGGAGTCATTTTGTGTCACCTCCCACTTCCATGGTAGGGCTCAGTTTAGGTGCATGGGTATTCCCCTTGACTTCAAAGAGGCTGAACTGTGGAGCACTTGGACTACCGACTTTTTTTAGCCAATGTATATTTTTATGAAAGAGGTGCATTTCCTGGATCAAGGTGACTTCTATCCAAAGTGATTTTAAATGCTGTAAAACTCTGATGTGTTTAACAAAGTAATCGAGCCCCTTAGCATTCCAGGAAGTGCACCTAACCTCACCCTTTGCACTTACACAGCTCAGACACAAAGGGCAACCCCAGGAGACATATGCCAAATGTGGTTCAACCCTTAGTCTTACTGTCTGATGAGCTTCACTGATCTTTACCAACTGGGAGAAGGACCACTCATGGAGGGAAGGCAGATTCTGACAGGTGCAGAAGCAGGGCTTCCTTGACAGCAGTTCTACCTGAATCCTCCTTAGAGTGCACAGTCCAAGCTCCTTTCTCCACTGAGGCAGCTTTTCTCCTCTCTTGCTCTGCTCAGACCCAGCCAGTAGCTGCTTTCTCAGCCTAAGGAGCTGTTGGAACATTTACCCAGAATCCCTGGCAGCAGTATGTAAATCAGCTGTACCCACTATTGAAATAGTGCTCAGCTTATAGAAAGCTCTCAGCTGGAAGCAACAACTCAGGCACAAAACCACCCCAAGGAGGCATACACGAAGAGTGGTCCAGCCCCAAGCCTTACTGTCTATTGATCTTCATCGACTGCTGTACCAACTACTGAAATAGTGGTTGGCTAATAGAAAGCTCTCAGCCAGAAACAACCAGCCACAACAGCTCAGACATAAAGGGCAACACCAAGAGGCATACACCAAGTGCAGTTTAGCCTCTAGCCTTACTGTCTGCTGAGCTTCACTGATCACTGATCTATATATATATAAATTTGTTGTTCCACTCACAGCCTCTACCTCTAGTTGTACATATATTCCTTTCATCCATATAAGCCCAGGACAACAGCCACCTCCTACTCCCCCCCCCCCACGGAGTAGATACACACTCCAGTGAAATAGCAGGCATCCATTTTCTTTCATCCGGAAGATTGTCTCAAGGGAGTCTACTTCTCTCACCAGGAACTTACACAGAGAAATAAAGGCCACTATGAACCTCTTGAACTGCAATAACTGTGGCACACTTTTTACCAAGGACTTTATTTACAGAGTTAGGCACTGTCCAACATGCTTCACAATCAGAGACCTCCAATCACAGCTTCATGCAGCATGGGCTGAGATAAAATACCTCCATGATATACTAAATTGGCCCCTACTGGGCAACAGTGTAAAACCTTTAGTTTCAAGGTGTACTACACCAGTACCCCACCCCAAAGGACAAACAGGTCAAGGGCTGGCAACAGGTCAGGTCTTGTACAACTGGCACAAAATCCTCAATGCAGGAAGGTACCAAACCTATTCAAACATTGAATAGGTACACTTCACTATCTACCATGATGAATAGTGTAATGAGTGTCAAACATTCTGTGAACCCAGAAAGGCGCACGGAGGTACAGAACACAACTGAACCCACTAAAAAGGACAAAAAGAAACCAGTACTAATTATGGTAACTCAATGATTAGGGGCATAAAGACTCACCTCCAGCAGGACCATGCTTCAACCATGATAAGGTGCCTCCCTTGAACATCGGCAAGGCAGGACACCAATTGCATAGAAAAAATCATTTGAGGTGCTGATCGAGACACACCTGTCATTCTCCACATAAGTACGAAAGACCTAGCCAGTAAGTCAGTAGAGGAAATGAAACAAAACCTCACCAGGCTGGGCGACAAACTTGCTTCCCTTTTGTCCACTATCACCTTCTCTGAAATTCTGCCAGTCTGAAAAAAGGAGACAGCCGGCAGGAGATCAGGGAAGGGGACATCTCTGAGCTAAACACCTGGCTAAAGTTCTTGTGCCAGGAAAAAGGTCACCACTTTATTGGAAAATGGCAGGACTTCTGGGAATGAGAGTTCTTTAAATTTGATGGCCTACACCTCTCAAAGGAGGGGACTCGAGCACTAGGGCAAAAATTTGATGTTCAGATCAGTCAGCTAAACTAGTGGAAGGGAGGGTGGCACAGGCACCCCTGCAACAAAAAGGGTTGCCAAATGCCCCTCCCCCATCACCAACTAATTCAGCACAAGGATGCACCAATCATACTCGGACCAAACATTGAACCAAACATACTCAGATCAAGCATTTCAACAAAATTACTCAACCAAAGCATATTAAAAATGCAAATGACCACAACAGAAGGGGATGGAAGGCAATGTGCATCAATGCTCATAGTCTGCCAAACAAAATCCCTGATCTTACAGCCATAATGGCAGAAGCACATTTAGACTCGGTCGCTGTTACAGAAACATGGTTCACTGGGAACCACTCCTGGGATGTCACCATTCCAGGCTATGCGTTATTTCAGAAAGATCATGAGGGAAAAATGGGGTGGGTGGCATGGTATGTCAGAGATGACATATGCACAACAGAAATCTAGGGAAAACAAAGTAAAGCAGAGGTCCTTTGGCTTTACACTAGGAGCTGGGGACAAAGCCCCTATCCAGGTAGAAGTCATATACAGACCCCCATCTCTGGAGGCTGATGTAGACAATGAGCTCTTGGAAACCATGTCAATGATGGTGGACAGGGGCGAGTTGTTGCTTGTGGGGGACTTCAATCTACCAGATGTGGATTGGTCCTCCTACACAGCATCCTTAGACCGGAGCAAAGAGTTCCTTTTTTTTCATTAAGGGGAGCAGGTTTGCTTTAACTGGTGAACTCACCCACCAGAGACAAAGCAATAGTGGATCTAGTACCGTCAAACAGCACAGGGATCTCAGAAGCAGAGGTGGGAGCCAATCTAGGGACCAGTGATCACAGTTCAATCTTGTTTATTGTGAACAATATAGAGGAAAATAGTCACACCAAAATGAACTCTATTTCAGAAAAGCCAACTTCCCCAAAATGAGAACTATGATCGCATCCATGCTAGAAAGAGGAATCACAGGAGATGTAGATGACTTCCAAAATACTCAGAAGGCTGCTCTGCATACAGTAACAACTGTATGCACTAAGCAGATTATTAAGTCCAAAAGAAGGAAAACACCTCTCTGGTTCTCTCACAAAGAAGCATCTAAAATTAAAGAGAAAAAAAAGGTTTTTACACAATTCAAGCAAAGAAAACATGAAGCAGACATGGAAGAATACAAGAACAAATTAAAGGAGGTGGGGAAAGCTGTTAGAAGGCAAAACACAGAAGGAAGAGAAAACAGCACAGGGTTTTAAGTAGTGAGACAAAACCTTCTATAGATACAGTACATAAGAGAAAAAAGAAAAACTAAGGGAGGAATAGTCCGACTAGCAACCAAGAAAGGTAAGATGGCAGAGAGTGATGAAGACAAGGCAGAAGTGCTAAACAAGTTCTTTTGCTCTGTCTTCACCATAGAAGACAGTGGCAAAGGTCCTACACTGAGCAGGACAAAGGAAGATACCCAGGAAATAGATACTAGCCCCTTCACAAGGGAGAGGGTCCTAAAAAAGCTTAATAAACTGAAAGTGGAAAAAGCCATGGGACCGGATGGCATACACCCTAGGATATTGAAGGAGTTCCAAGAGGAACTGGCCACACCACTGGCTGAGCTCTTCAACAAGTCACTAGACAGTGTGAAAATACCTCAGGACTGGAAACAGGCAACTGTTGTGACCTGATGCAAGAGCAGAAACAAGGAAGAGGCAGGAAATTACTGCCCTGACAGTTTGACCTCAGTTTTGGGGAAAATAATGGAGTCATTACTAAAAAAGATGATAGTGGTGTACCTAACAGATACTGGAAAAACTGACCCAAAGCAACATGGCTTCACGGCAGGATGCTCTTGTCAAACCAACTTGATAGACTTCTTAGTCTGGGTCACCAGAACATTGACTCAGAGAGGGGCGGTGGACATTGTATACCTGGATTTCAGCAAGGCCTTTGACACCATCCCTCACAGAAGGCTAATCAATGAGCTGGAACATATGGGAGTTGGTCAGAAGATGGTCAGCTGGATTAGTAACTGGCTGAATGATAGGACCCAGAGAGTGCTAGTCAATGGATCATTGTCAAGGGTGGTTAGGGTGACTAGTGGCATCCCACAGGAATCTGTACTGGGACCAGTCCTATTTAACATATTTATAGCAGACATGGCAAATGAACTAACAGGAAAGGTTTGCCTGTTTGAAGATGATGTAAAACTCTGCAACAGAGTGGCCACAAAGGAAGGAGCAGACAACATGGAAGCTGATCTTAGAAGGCTAGAGGATTGGTCCAGGGACTGGCAGTTACAATTTAATGCCAACAGTGTAAGGTAATGCACTTGGGAAAAAGGAACCCTACAAAAAAGTACACACTGGAAGGACATCAACTTGAGGAGACACAAACGGAGCGAGATCTCAGTATAATCATCACTGACAAATTCAAGGTAGGAAAACAATATGAGAAAGCAGCACAGAAAGAGTGTGGCATCCTCAGATGTATAAGTAGAGGTATTTCTAGTAGAAAGAGGGAGGTTATCATGCCCCTCTACAGGTACTTGTTGAGGCCACACTTGGAGTACTGCGCTCAGTTCTGGAGACCTCACCTCAAGAAAGACATTGACCATTTGGAAAAGGTGCAGAGAATAGCTACTAAGATGGTGCATGGACTGCATCACAGGTCATATCAAGCAAGACTCAGGGAGCTGAACCTATACTCCCTTGAGCAGAGAAGAAACAGAGGGGACATAATTGAAACATTTAAGTACATAAGGGGATTTAATGCAGCTCAGACAGGCAATCTATTTCAACAGAACATGGCAGCATGCATGAGAGGGCATGATATGAGACTGCTAGGAGGAAGGTTCAAAAGCAACCTCAGGAAGTATTTCTTCAGAGAGTGATAGACCAATGGAACAGCCTGCCCAAGGAGGTGGTAGCATCAATGACAATCAGGGAGTTCAAACTCGCAAGGGACAGACATAAAGGACAAGTTATTTATTTAGCTTGTGGTAATGGGGTAAGTACACTAGACAAGTAGTATGCCTATTTTCAGGAACAACCCAGGATGAAGGCTACATAGGGAAGGGGGTAGTTTCTTTGGCAGACTAGATGGATTGCATGGTCCCCATCTGCCGATGCTTTTCTTATGTTCTACACTCATCACGTATGCTCAAATGTTCTACACTCATCACTTATGCTCAAATCTGCTATTCCAGTGTCAAAATACTTCCTTTGGTACCCCGGCCCAAAATAGGCACCCTCCATGTCTAGAGACAGTTAGTTTTGTTGATGGCGGATAGAAAAATGATGGGGTGAGTGTCCTCTCACCAACTCCTTATCCAGAGAGGAAGAGGAATATGATGGCTCCCAAGTGGACACAAAGAATGGGGATAGTGTAGGGTGTAGGCAATTCCTGAGATACTGGAATCTTCTGTCAATTAAATGTCCCATCAGTCACAGGCTAAAAGTCCAGATGCCCTAAATCTGGGCCCTCAAAAAACACAGAAATTTAAACAGCAAACAGTAATAAACTAGGTCTTAGCAAGTAACACAATAAACCAACTGTGATCATTTAAATAACAAAAGTACCCAAAATACATGCAAGAAGGAGTTGAACAGTGCCTTCTCAGCCATGCTACAGTGGTACTAGGTGGGAGTGTGTAGCAGGAAAGCAATCTGGAACCTGTCTCAACCCTTCACTGGCATAGTAGCAACTTCGTGAGCCTGCCCTGGGGCTTTAGGTTTGTTTAAAAGTCATTCAGTGGCTGAATAAAAAATAAACCTGTTTCCCTTCAACTATTGTGCTCAGCATACTCTGGGGGAGATCAGGGGAAAGGAAACACATAGGTTGTTGTCCCTTAGAGTTTACATTCCACCTGAACTTGTGGCATGCCCTGGCCCCTGGAGATCGAGTTACCAGTGCTGGGGGGGGGGAGGGCAGAGATCCCTATGCCATTCCAGGTAGAGATATGGACAAACCAAAGTGTATTTAGTGATGGTTGGGAGGTATGAACTGAAGAGGGAGGACAAAAGGAGGTGTTTGCTTCAGGTGCAGAAGGAATACACCTCAGTGATGAGCAAATGTATGTAGGGTTCTAGGATCAGTTGCCCCACCTCCCTGTCCACACTATGTGAGCACTGCACTAGGAATGCTGGGTCTCCTGCATGGAATACCGGGGGGTAGAGGGGAGCTGTCAGATTGCAGGCAGCTTCAGTTTTAGCCACTTATCTTTGCCCTGTCAAAATCTGTAATGGGCATGGTCAGTAGGGCCTCCGGCCATGACAGTCCTTGTTCTGTCCAGTTGCCCTTCCTAAACACAGAGTTAAACCAGTGTACAGTCTGCATATAGAAGCATAGTAGAACCCCCCACCCTCTTGCCCCAGTCCAAAAGTCATTAATAGGATTTACCCTTAAGGCCAACAGAAGGTGCCAGTAGTCCAATTACACCACCTGCTCAGTGAACTGATGGTGTGCACAAATGCGATCAGGCCTGTGAGTAGTTTGCTGTAGTGGTGGTGACTTTAGTGAATGAACAGGTTCCAGGATGGATCACCGGGGCAGCCGATTGACAAGTGTCCACATCATAGTTACCACCAACCACATTGGTCCATGAGGATTGTGCATCGAGGATCACTGCTGGCAGTTTGACTTGGTTGCAAGAGGAGGTGGCCTTGAATGCATGGGTGTCCTTTGAGGAGTCTCTGTCTGACTTAGTGGGAGGGGAGAGAGGTTTGGCAACATCTCTAGCTGTTCTCTGAGATCTACTCCTGGACCTCTGCCAGTTGTGATTTTGACTGTGTGATCTCTGGTCCCCTCGTCCCCTCTGACATGCTGGGTTCTTTTCATCCCGGGAAAGTTGTACTGTCACTGGAGCTAGTTTGGTGGATGCTGTCACCTTGCTATCTGAGGTGGGTGACTTAACAGTGTTCCCTTCCCTGCTGCTGCAGGGATGACAGTTCTGGGTTGCTCTAGGGGGATAATATAATTCTAGTCCTCCCAAAGCCTCCTGGAAGTTGAATTCCCCCACTCTAACATCTGGCCAGTTGTGTTGTATCCAGGTGGTCACTTCCCAGGGGGTTCTGCCTTTGAATTCTTGGCCATTACTGTACACACTAAAATTAGTAAGCCCCTGAAACCTATATTATATTCTAGCTTCCCTAAAGGATTGTTTCAGGGATTATATTCTTTTCTCCTCTGCACAACCTCATTGGAGAAGTCTTGGTAGAGAGAAATCTAGGCCCCCTGCAGAAAAGGCACCCTTTCTCTCGAGCAGCTCTTAGCAGCCTCTCCTTAACTAAGTTTCTCAGCAAGTACACAATGATAGATCAGGGACTGGAACTGGCAGATGCTGGAGTATCTCTCATGTGGCACTCCCGTTGCACCTCGCTGTCCCCTTGCCACCTCTGCTCCACCAGCTGTGGTGGCATCTCCCTCAGGACCTGCTGCATGTTGGACCCTTCGGCTTATTTCGGGACTCCAACTCGAGATCTCCTATTTGCTGCTCAACCATGTTGACTCAGTCTGTGAGGATCCTCTTCTCTTCTGATGTGGCTGAGGATGAGGTTTTAACATCAGTCATGATGGCTAAGGAGGACTCTAGCAGGTGGATGAAATACAGTATCCCAAGGAGGTTGTATTGGAGATTGAATGAGTCACTTTGTCAGCTCTAGCCATCTCTGTAGGTGCTTGACTTGCTAGGATGAGGTCAGGAAAAGAACTAGACAGGCTGGCCTGCGTTCTTCCATCAGTGAAGTCGTACTGACAGTAACCATTGCAATGGCACTAGAACCAACTCTGCTCGATCGTTTACCTTAGCTGCTGCTGCTGCCAGGTTTCAAGATTAGCTCAAAGAATGGACTTTATCTACATGAAAATGTATGTATAGGCAAGAGTTCAGACAGACTGATGAGATCAGGCAGCCATTGTCGTTTGTGACTAAGCCACACCCCTCCAAAACTTGGCAAAGTGCTACAGGTGAGGGTGTACCATGGAGTGATACAGTGGCAACACCACTTCCATGCTCCTCCTCCTCGAAATACCCCTCCCTTCACACCACAGCATCTCACTTGCCCTGCCCATGGTGTTGACACATTGTGCTGCCACCTTGAGGTCCATTGATACAATAACCCTGAGGTCCCTTTCCTCTCTAGTGACTGCCATTACCTTCCCCCAACCTATACTTAGCACCAGGGTACCTATTCCCTAGGTACATAAGTTTGCAGTTTTTGGCATTGAACCCCAACTGCCATGTCATTGACCACTCCTCAGGTTTTCTAGAGTCCTACGCATTAATTCCATGCCCTCCTGCATGTCTACCCCATTACAAATTTTGGTATCATCTTCAAAAAGGCATACCTTCCCTCTTGCTCTTCTGCAATGTCCCTTTGAAGACACTGAAAAGGACTGTTCCCATTATCAAATGCTGTGGTACACTGCTGGTCACACTCCTATCCTTTGAGTGAGTGCTGTTTACTACCACCCTGTTTTCTATCTGTTAACCAGTTCTGAACCCAAATGAAACCCACAATAAAGTAGCAACTGGAGAAAGTAAGAAAGTGGCAAAAAGCAATTTAGTGCATAGATGCAGGGAGCCCACGGCTACTTTCCCCAGTGATTCAGGTCTGATTCGTGACCCTTTCTCAAGGGGTTGTGGCCTGAGTGCTACTAATGCTCTTTTTATTGTGAAAAATTGAAAGTGACAGAGCAAAAAAAAGAAAAAGAAAAAGAAAAAAAGCATCAGTATTAAAGTGACAGCACATACATAAGATAAATAAATATACAGATGAACTCATGCACATAAAGTGCAGGCACCATGCTTAAACAAGGCTCTCATATGCTGGCCCGGTGGTGCTGAGGGTTGAGGCGCTGGATGCCACACCTCAGGCTGCGCCGGTGACCCAGGTTCGGGAACAGACTCAGGTCAGCTGGGGTAGGTTGGGGGAGGGATACCAGGGGCACCACATGTGCACGACATCCTGAGAGAACCGGTGGGTGCACCGGCTCTTTATTTATTTATTTTATTTTGCTTTTGTTAACCGGGTAAGTACACTAGACAAGTAATATGCCTATTTTCAGGCATGACCCGGGAGAGTACAACAGAATGAATACAGGATAGTACAGGATAATACAGAAACAACATGGCAGAATGTCAACATAAAGAAATAATATAAACCAAGGTGACACAATACTAGGGCACGTAGTAACACCAAATTCCAACAGTGGTAAAGTACATAAAATCACCAGTTATTATGCTAATTAGACAATTATAACTCAGTCAAGTGCCATAATAAGAGATTGAGTCATAGGGACAAGCAAAGTGTCACTGACAGGACTTTTATAAAGCACAAAGGTCGAGTTGGATGAGGACGTTGCACTAGGGGGGTTTGGGACAGTCACACACGGAAGCCAACTTCAGGAACCCCCACAGGGATTTATGAAAGCACTGATGGGAAGGGGCTGAGCGAACCTGCACTGGAAAGGAGTTCCAGAGTCTAGGAGCGCTTGCAGCAAAGTCACTGTCCCCCATGAGGGTTCGGGTAGGGGGAACTCTTAGCAACCCGGGGACCTGGGACCTGAGTGAGTAGGAGGAGTGGTTGGCAGGTGATAGAAGCTGAGCTAACCCCAGTGGGGTGCAGTTCTAATCACTTTACCCGCAAGGCATCCCAATCCAAAGTCCAGGTATATGACTGGAGAGAGCCAGCTGAGATTTTCATAAAGCTTACAGTGGTGGGTGAGACGGGGTGGCCAGAGCAAAATGGCAGATGTTGTTGTACGTCGTATGCCACCAAGTAAGATGAGATTTGGAGGTATGAGCAAATTGGTGCAGGCTGTAACTAAGGGAGGGAAGTAGTACACCTCTCATGAGAGCCAGATGAGCTGCAGGTGTGTGGTTGTATTTGGCCCTATAGGCCAGGCCCAGTTTGCAGTTCACTGCTCTGCAGACATTTAGTATATAACTCCCCATGTCGAGTTCTGGGTCAAGTGTTACCCCAAGGTATCTGACGGAGTTCACAGTTGGGAGAGAAGTTCCATCCGGGCTAGTGATACCCAGCGGTAAGGGATCAGAGAGGACTTTGTTGAATATGGTCTGCTACATTCTACTATGTAGATAGCCAGTTAGCCAGTTCATAGCAGGGGGGGACAGTCCCAGGGACCGCATCTAAGTACAGAGTAAGGCAAGATCGACAAGGTCAAAGGCTTTGGACAGGTCGATAAATATTGCTCCAGAGAGTTTGCCCTGGTCCATGGCTTCTCTGATGCTAGAAGAGACAGAGACCAGGGCTGTGGTTGTGCTATGCCCCTTCTGAAAGCCATGCTGGGCTGGGGACAGCAGCTCGTGGACCTGCATGTACTCCGAAAGTTGCTCAGCCACAACTTTTTCAAGGAGCTTGCTGAGGGAGGATAGAATGGTGATTGGTCAATAATTGTCCAGTACCTTGGGATTGCCCTACTTCAGTACAGGGACAATCCTAGCCATCTTCCAGATGTTGAGAATGACCCCCGATGCAGGGGATAGGTTAATAATGTGGGCAACTGGGGAGGCAATGTGGGGGGTGCCTAGCTTCAGAAGCGTGGGCTCCAGATTATCAGGTCCAGGGCTAGAGTGCTGGGAGAGGCCAGAGAGAAGGCTCAGCATATCATTGACAGAAACTGCCTTGAGACAGAATGGTGGTCGGGGGGGAGCCACCTGCCATGTAGTGGGAAGGGTACAAGTAGTACTCTCTTCAGGCGGGAAGAGTGAGAAGAATGCCGATAGGTCTGTGAAGTGAGAATTGAGGACATTGGCAATCATGTGGGGATTGTTACAGGTGACCCCTCCAATAACCATATCAGATACCCCTGCACTGGAGGGCCCACTAACAAGTGTTTTTATGTTTCTCCAAAACTGTCTTGGATCATTGGCTGAGCTGAGTAGGGCGGACTTGCAGAAGTCACTTTTGGCAGCCCTAATGGCCTTTTTGCACTTATTTCTAAGATTTCTGTATTGTTGGAAAATTGTCTGATCAAGGGAGCTTTTAAAGTGGGCCCAACACTTGTCTCTGGCCCGTATGAGGGCTAGGAGACTCCGGTGCAACCATAGAGTGGCGGACCCCCTTACCCTCCGGGTGACCATTGGGGCATGGTTGTCTTGCAGGGCCCCGAAGGTGGTGAGAAAGTGGGTAGCAGCTGTTGAAAGATCAGATGCTCCCATCACCCTGGACCAGTCAGTGAGCCTTAGGTCCTCCTTAAACGCTTTGGGTTCAAACCTAGCGTAGTTCCTGATGTGGGTGATTTTATGTGGAATTTTTGGGGATGGAATTTTCCACACACAGAAGACTGGGGAATGGTCAGAGATGGAGTCTGATAGGATACCTAGAGAGGAGATCCTTTTAGGATGGTTTGACAGGATCCAATCCAGAAGGGAACTGGAGGATCCATTGGCCAACCATCTGGTTGGCTCCTGGACAAGTTGAGTCAGGGTGAGATTACCAAGTAGGGACTCATACTGCTTCACATTGTCACCAGCCTAGTTAAGGTTGACATCACCCATGATTACAAGTTCATTGTCGCCGATACTGGGACAGACCATGTCCAAGAGATGGGTCAGGCCTGGGTGCCCACCCTTTGGGAGATTATAGGTGCATACCACATGTAGCTTCTTGGTGTTCCCAAGTAAGAGCAAGACATGAAGAAGCTCACAAGGGGACAGGGAGGATGGCTGGTGAACCACCTGGGTTACCTTAAGGTGGCTCCTGTAATAAATCAGGATTCCACCTCCCCGCTTATTCCCAGGTCTATCCAATGGTATGAACTCATAACCAGGGAGCACACAGGCTGAGTCAGTCATCAAGGATTTCAGCCAGGTCTCAGTCACTCCAAGGATATCAGGCTTGTAGAGTGAGACCCATGTGACTAACTCATCAAGGTTAGGCAGCAGACTCCGAATGTTGAGATGTGCAACTTTTAGACCCTTGCCCAGCCTCCATTCAGGGAGAATAGAGGAGGCCAGGTTGTTAGGGCCTGGATTAGGTTCAATGTCACCAGCCAGGGGTAGTATCAGAAGGAAGAGCCAGAGGAGGTGCAGCCTGTTGGTAGTCACTTCAGTCATAGGCTTGCATGCTAGGCGTCACTTAATCCGGACAGAGTACAGTAGACACTTGAGGTCAAGGCAGCAAGTAAGACAGCATGATGTCATGGTGTATGCTAGGAGATCAGAGAAGGAGTAGTCAGGCACCTCGTCAGAGGGTGACTTCTGGCAGCAGCCCCGTATAGTCAATGAGGGGCTAGAGGTCACTTGGAGGAGAGCTAGCACCAGTAGGAGAACAGCAAGAATAGTAGTACTATGAAGGGGAAATGGTCCTCTACCCTTCAGCACCATGGGGGACTCCCTCAACATGGTGGGGAGCACCTTGGGGGAATCCCTTCCCATGGTGGGGGGCAGCAGGTTCCAGGGCCAAACCAGAGCCGTGGACTAGGCAGCTCTAGTGGTTCAAGCCCAGTCAGCAGGAAACAGAGTGTACCTAGCGGGGGATGGGAGCTGAAACAACAGAAGTAACCAAGTCACAAATCCAGCAGTATTAGTCGAATAGGGAGTAGGAAACAGATTAATTAGGACAGTGAATTGCATTGAACATATTCAGCATTGAGCATCAGAGAGCAGTTCAGGACAATAGCTAAGATCAGCTCTAAGCGGGTATTTAAATGGCAGAGTAAGCCTCTAGCCTCTTGAGGGGTTGGCGGCTCCGTTCATCGGAGTCAGGGAGGGGGGACGCTGTTGGGCACTTGGGAGAGATGTGCATCAGCATGTCACCTCTCTGGACTTACGTCCTCGTGCTGGCATCTGAGGGGGTGGGGTAACAGAGGACACAGAAAAACAGAAAAAACTCCCTCAGCGGTCCTAGATGACGGCCACCCCGAGCCATTCAGACCACCATCAATTCTCGGGATAGACCCCGATGTGCAGGCAGGAGAAAGGAGAAGAGGCACTCTAGAGGCAGATCCCGAGGTCAGGGGGCTGAAATGGGATGGACAGCCCAAAGGAGTGGACACCGGGGGGCAGGTAGGAGGGATAAAAAGAAAGTTAAAAAAAATAAATAAATAAGGCTCTCATAAATACCAATTTCAATTTATTCACATTAGAATTCAGAACTAAATAAATGTCACTACAACAAAAGTGCTAGAGTAGGGAATACCTGACATTTCTAATGTATAGGTATTATTTCAAAACATAAGAGAAAGTTCCAACACTGGTAATGTGTTACTGTGCATGATATACTGTACATGATGTCCAGACTATCTGTCCTGTGTTAGAATGATCAGATATAGTATGATTTCTCTTATCTCATTCGAATATTCAAGGTTGTGGGTTCTAATCCCACCACAAAAAGGAAAAAACTTTTATTCTAATCACAGTAGGATATATATACCTCCCCCTACCCATTATATTTGACTTATTGAATATGTTTTCTCATAAGGTATAAGAATAATCAATATTTTAAGTAGTAGTTTAGTGGATCATAATTACTACGCGATAAAAACTAGGAACTTTTCCTACTGTGCCTTAGAATAAAAGTTTTTTCTTTTTGTGGTGGGGTTAGAACCCACAACCTTGAATATTTGAATGAGATAAGAGAAATCATACTGTATCTGATGGTCTAATTTTCCTTCTGCTTTTTCTTACTTCTTTCACACAGCCTTTCCCATTGTCCCTCTATTCCCCTATCCTGGCAATTCCCCCTCAAAGCATTTTCTGAGGCCTCCCCTTTCTTTAAATCCACACTCCTGAAGTCCAGGACACTCATCCTTATGCAGCTTGCCTCTGCTTCTTTCCTAATGTTGTACCACACTGCACAGCGATCACTGGTACCCAGTGCACTGCCCACTGTGGTGTCTGCAATGCTTTCCCTGTTCATTAGCACTAGGTCCAACACTGCTCCATCTATAATAGGTTCTTTAACTAGCTGCCTGAGAAAAGTCCATAATAAGGAGTCATGGATTGCCCTACTCCTTGCCAAAGCTGCAGCTGGAAGGTTCCACTCCATATATGGCAGATCAAAATCTCCAACTAACAACACTTTCCCCCTATTGCCATTCCGATGATGGCCTCCCCTAGTTCCTTGTCCATTTCCTCCCTTTGAGCTGATGGTCTATCTTGATAGCAGTTTCAGTTACTTATGATGCTAGTTATACAGATAAAGCAAAGGGAACACATCAGGACATATCTTGTCTGCAGGAGCAGGACTGTCTTGCAGCCACCTAAGAAAATCAAATGGTACTATACCTGAGGCACAGAGACAGAAATACCCCCACTGAAAATTGGACCAGATAACACCAGGCACCAATGAACATAACAAACTCTGGTCAAAGCCACTATGGCTGCTAATACATTAATTTGATAAGGGTGTTTCATGGCCTTAAACATAAAGATGAATTGCCATAGTCAACTCCATGTGTCAATTTCATTTTGGTAAAGGTAGATCATTTATTCTGGTTGATCATGTGTTTTCCATGTGTTTAAATGTGAGTGGCAAGTGCGTGTTGTACTATATGTGGAAGGAGAGGGAGCTCCGTAGCAAGGCCTTCAAGTAATGGTAGAAGGAATAGTGCAAGGAGGAGAGGTATGTCTACATTGGGGATTGTGGGCCAAGCTAGAAGGATAAGAACCTATACTGAGGTGATGGCCTGCTTTTATCCAGGAGGCAAAACGTAGTCCTCAGTGGATGATTCAAATGTTACTTTGATAAACATTTAAAGTGGGTGGGGAGTGATGGAAGAAATAAGGGAGGTAGAAAGCGGGCCACTACAAGTTGAGATAGAGAGTAGGGAGATCCCAAGGGGAGAGAGTCCCACCAGGATGCAAGTTATTCAAGGAAGCAATTGGTTAGCAAAGAAAGAAGGGGGAAATGAGCAGTTAAAGGAGAAAGGTGTGGAAGGGGGAACAACTGGAAAAAGTAGAAAGTTACAAGAAGAGAGGTGAGGGTTGTCAAATAGATGTAAGGTCTGCAGCAGAAGCCCTATGAATAAAGACTGAAAGAGTTCAATATGTATACCCTGGAGGAGAGGAAGGAGAGTGAGGATGTTATGGAGACCTTTAAATATCCCTTCTAGCTTAATAAGGTACAGGAGGGAGATATGTTTCAGAGAAAAAAGTGCTGTAGAATAAGGGGTCATGATACAAAGCTGAAAGGAAGTAGATTCAGGAGACGTGTTAGGCAGTAGTTATTCACAGAAAGGGTGGTGGATTCCTGAAACAGCCTTCCTTGAGAAGCAATGGGGGGCAAAACCAGTGGTGGGTTTAAAAAATGTCTGGTGCAGGCACAAAGGAATCCTAGGAGGAAGGAAAGGGGTGAAAGGTGGAAGAGACAGAGCTGTAGGGTACATTGGGTCTGCAGCCAAAGTGATCATAGTTAAAAATGGGCAGGCTAGATGAGCCCTGTAGTCATTATCTGCCATCAGTTTCAATGTTTATGTAACCCCTCCCTTTGGGAGATTACCAGTCTATTCACCCCTCACTGGGTTGTTATGGCCTAATTCAGCCCAGTAGAGAAAAGAGTTAATTCTTCTCAGCATTCAGGTAGTGCCTCCTGTGGGTTGGGAGGTCACCACAGGTGCGGGGGGGGGGGAATTAAGCCCAGCTGTAAAGGTGGGAGGGAGAGTTCAAGCTGGAGGAGTAAGTGGCGTGGGAGTGAGAGTGAGTCAGGGCCAGGTGGAGGTGATTATTCACTCCAGCCCCCAGCCTGTGGCACTTGGGGGGATACAGAGGAAGAAGTGGGAGCCAGTAGCCACAAGCTGCACAGTATCTTGGAGGACAGCTAACACTGAGAGAGGAGCCAGCTGCCGCAAGTTGCAGAGTGCCCAGGCAGATTGTGCGAATTCGTGTAGGGATCCAGAGGCAAGGATGAGACAGGGAGTGTAGTGTCCAGAGAGTAGGTTGCCTTGGAACTCCATGGGACATGTCCCCCTTCCCATTTCAGGGACAGTTGTTAGCAGTTCTGGGAAAGGGATGAAATGCAGGAACCCACAAATCCCCAAGCCACAAGGATTGCATGTTCCGAGGGGGACCCACAGAGCCAGTGCAGAGAGAGACAGAAAGAGACACAGAGAGAGAGAGAGAGAGACAGAGAGAGAGATGGGTATCATTGAGAGTTTGGGTGCCTGTGAAGAACAATGAGCTGTTAGGCACTGTGAACTGTTTAGGGACTTGTGCTGCCTTCAAACATTTGTGACCATAGTGGTCCTGAGTTAATGCTTCCCTAAAGACAGTGCAACCTCCTCAGTCCAGGTAAAAGCTGCTATTATGGCTATTATCATATTTGGTCAGCTTCACCTTCTGAGAGAGAGAGAGAGAGAGAGAGAGAGAGAGAGAGAGAGAGAGAGAGAGAGAGAGAGAGAGAGAGAGAGAGAGAGAGAGAGAGAGAACACTGAGGGGGAGGAGGAATGATGGAGCTCTGTTTATCATTTAGTCTTAGATCAGTCCTGAAAGGTTACAAGGCATCCAGCGATAAGAGTGAGGTAATATAAATGTGTCAATATGAGCGAGTAGTAAATAGCAATTATGCAATGGCAAAAAAGACTGCTGGCCTCTGATTGGTCAGTGTGGGACTGGACTTGTGATGTTATCTCTGCATAACATCATGGATCTAGTCCCAGCACACAAATTTATTTATTTATTTATTGAATTTTGATGACTGGGTAGGCCCACTGGGCACCGGAGGTCCCTTTTTCAGGTACGACCCTGGAGTTACAGGACAAAACATGGTAAAACAGTTAGTACAGATTTTGCCTTGGCATTAAATGTGAAAGAAATCACTCAGCAAAACTGAAGCTGTCAGCATGATCGACTTTATGATCTGCTTAGCAGACCCCTTCACTGTGCCCTACTGCTCAGTTCCAACAGCCAGATAAGAACAAGAGTGTGATTATTTGTGTCAGATGAAGTACAACGTTTACTGAAAGGAATGTGCATATCACCAGTACAGTTTACACCTTGTTTAGAGCAGCACTCTGTTACTAGAAAGGATGCAAATGGCACTGTATGTCTTATTCCAATCCTTTTACTTAACACACTCAAAGGCCATTTACAAGTACAGTGCAATAGTGTTCAATTTATTTTGCTATAACCAAATTCACACAGTATGGCTTTTATTATCTGTCATCCAACCATTTGTACTCAGTTTTAAAAAAAATATTTCATGGCTCAATTGCCTAAATCCAGTCTTCCCTTCATGCTGGAAGGCTACAACATTATTGTTCCTGTTATTTAACTGGGTGTATTCTGTCTGGTAAAGGAAGTTTTATGTCTTGCTTATTTCATTCAGGTCGCTCCAATTTCCATTTTAACAGACATCCTGGACATGCCATGACACGGATAAGCCATCGTGATTAGCTGATGTTTCTGACACTATGACGTCTTCCTCAGAGCAGAATGTGCATGTAGAAAACTTTGAGACAACTGATGAAAGTAGAAGTGAAAATTATGAAAGATGTGAAGAGAGCAGGAATCAACAGGATTTTCTGGAAGAACCTTTAGAAGGAAGCAGCAAGAACACTGCAAGAGGAAGAGGACCAGGGAAGGGGGTAGAGGAAGAGGAGGCAGAGGGAGAGGGAGAGGAACAGGAGAACACAGGAACTATGGAAGGTATTGGGGGAGAAACCAACCCCCACGGAGGTCAGCAAGACTGATGGAATGAAAATAATTAACTGCTCAAAGAGCACACAGAGAATCAGGAACAGGTGCTAAAAAAGGGTTGACTTTTATACCCACAGAAAAAAGAAATGTGTTCAAATCAAAATTAGACAACTACAGACTTTATAGGCAACTGCATTTAAAAATCAATTTTTCCAGAAATCCTGCAGAACCAGCTATGAGACCAAGCTACATTATGGCAAGAGAAATCCAGGTGACAAAACAGAAACAGAACAAGAAATCAGATACAAAAAAAGAAGACACGTCTTTTAAGACGAGGTCCACATTTATTCCACCAGGTAACCAAAGCCAGGTGGTAAATAAGCTTAGCAAAATAGTTAATATGGAGATGGAAGAAGCATTTAAAGACAGAACTATTAAACTAAGAAACTGTATATCAAAGAAAGAGAAGATAGCACTTAAGGAAGTGAGTACTAATAAATAAATTCTGATCAAAAAAGCAGACAATGGAGGTACAGTTTTGATCTGTCCAAAAGACATGTATCTGAAAGAAATATATAAACAACTTGAAAATGAACATTATTATACAAAACTGAGAGTAGACTCGACAGAGGTAATACAATTATATGCAGACACAATGATACAAACTGCAGAAGATAAAAAATGGATAACTAGTGTGGAAAAGGAGTTCCTGGCAGTAAATCACCCAGTAAAATCTACAATATTACTCCTGCCGAAAGTACACAAAAATGCCCAGTACCCCCAAAGGAAGACCAATAGGAAGCGGTATAGGCGCCATCACAGAGCCATTCTCAAAATACGTAGATTTCTTTCTAAGGCCATTTCTGGCTTTGGAAAGGTTATATATAGAAGGTACCATAGCAGTATTAAACAAGCTAGAAGCTGCCTTAGAATTGCATGTTAATGTTGATCTTGTAACGTGAATGTTTATTGTTTCAGTTCTATTGTATTCCTTCCCCCCAGGTTGCACCGGGAGACAAGCAACTTGTTGCTCAACGTGCCTTCCTGGTGAAACATTTAAATAAATAAATAAATAAAAGAAGTAGAAGTGACAGAAATAAACCTAATGGCAACTTTAGATATAGAAAATCTTTATAATAATATTCCTTACAATGAAAGAATTGAGACTATAAAAGAAACTTTAAAAAGGCAAGAAAAGTTCACATTTCCACCATCAGAATTAATTGAAGAAATGGCAAAATTCACACTCAAGATGAACTATTTTCTCTTTAATGGGCAATACTACAAGCAGTACCATGGGGCAGCAATGGGGACAACTTTTGCCCCCTCCCTTGTGAATTTATAAGTAGGGAAATGAGAAAATGAATTTATTTGGAATGAAACAAGGAATAAATGGACAGATAAAATAACCCTTTGGGTTAGATTTATTGATAATGTGCGGTGTTTGTGGAAGGCAACAGAGGAAGATTTTGTCGAATTTTACATATACAGTATTTTAATAACAGCAATAGGAATCTTCATTTTACCTAGGAACATAGCACAGAGCAAGTATATTATTTAGGTTTACTCATCTATAAGGATAATGGGAAATGGGAGACTTCCCTGTTCAAAAAGGAGACACAAGAACACACTACTGCAGAGTAACTTGTTGTGCTGAAGGAGTTCAGCAGCTCTTTTAGACCTATCCAATCCCCAAGACAGATTTTTCCTACTTTATACCTGTTCTCAGTAATTTTTTTCTTTGTGCAAGTCATTAGTGGCTTTCCTAACATTTTCGGCTTTGAAGGGAGTCAGTTTTCTGAAGCAGCATGGATGCGGAGATGCATTCAGCCCCATGGCATAATACCCCACCTATAACTCCTGAAGAGAAGATGGGCCCCTAGCAGGTGAAGGCTCGACCTGCACTGGCATCTAAATCTGGCTCTCCTCCTACAGCTTTATCGAGGAAGTGTTTTATGGCCAAATTTATTCCACTGAAGGATTCCAGCCAGATACTGACTGAGAAGTTGAAAGCTCACTGGGTAGAAAATCCCATTCCATCCAAAGTATTTCAGTAAGAAACTGTTATATTTTTACTTTATCAAAATAACTAAAATACTCTTTTAATAATGCATTTCAGGTTATGCATGTTTTAACAATGTTGTCCATCTATGTGTTTTTGTAATTAATAAACAGGTATGTCCTATTTTTTCCTTTCAAGTCAAATCTAGTTAGAAAGAGCATACTATTTTCAGAATCATAACACATGCTCTGATTGTTTTAGCTGTCTTTGTCCAGGAAAGGCACACTGAGCTATAACTTGTTTCTGGGTGTGTTTTGGAAGCCCAGGGAAGTTAAGTGACTTGCTCTGGTCACACACTATACAAGTAAAGCATGTTGGAATCAAAACATTCTGCTGGATGAACAAAGCTTGTTTAGAGCTCTTTGCTTTAACATCTGGGCTGTACTGCCAATTGATAATCAAAAACTACGCATTTCAAGGCTGAACCCATGATGCCAGGCCAGTAGGTACTGTATATTGCCACATTTGTATCTTGTAGACCTGGGTTCACACCCGAAATTGTAAGAGAAAAAGCTGTACGAGAGGAAGCAGGAAAAAAGACAGAAATTGGTGCTGTGGCAGGCCCAGAAATCTGTATTGACATGAACACAGCCAGGGTTTAGAAATCCTGATATGGGACCCCAATACCTGTTGGCACCACAGAGCCAGCCTTGAGATGTGTAGTTTTTGTTGATCAGCTGGCAGTATAGCCTACAGGTTAAAGCAGTCTTGAAGATGGATTATTTTTACTAACAGTTTGAAATGTAAAGGTGATAACACACTTGTTTCAAAGCATACACAAAACAATTATTATAAAAGTAGAAATTGTTGTAATAACACCTTAAAACACACTTAACTGTAATAAAACAGATGATTTCCTATCTAACCTGTTGGAGTATCTACCATCAATGGAGGACCAAGTCCCTCAGTGACATCATTTCCTATCAGGAGTCTAAAACACATGGCTGCCCCAGCCCTGAATTACAGGCTGATTTACATATGAATAACTCTGGACTACAAAGATTCACAGATAAACACAATGGCTACTGTAACTCAGATTAACTTTTTATGGGCTTTAAGAAATCCTGTAGATGACAGTTCCCCTTTAATCTACTATGATTTTTGCTAAGGAGGCTATTGCTTACATATTTCCCATAGTTTGCATGGGATGGCAGTGCGCTGGATGGCTTTGGGGCCACTGTATGGAATGTTCTAGAAGATTCTGTGACTTTCAGTCAGGGATATTAGTGCTTTACTTTATGGGAGCTGATGTTTTCTTTACCTGATCATAACAAACAAAACGAGAGTGCTCTAAGTTCTGCGTTCCCTTTACTTTTGGTCCAGTCACCCGTCAGGAGCTCTGGGATGGATTTTCAGAGCTTTGAGAATGCCGCAAGCACCCCGGTGTGCTGAACATATGGCACACGGGGCTTGTGGCATTCTCTGGCAGTTGATCGGGATTTTGCATCCCTTGTGGCAAATGCAAGACCTTAGACAATGACTTTATGGTCTAGTCTGTGACACACCCTGGAGCTAAAGACACAGGGCTTGTGCTGGACATTTGGCACAAGTTGCCATAAATCAGGGAAACTGTCGCAACTGCACCTGAGATTGGAAAATTCGGCACAGTTGTGGCAAGGGGTTCGGCGCATCACTGATTTCAAATTCCCCTGGTGCAGGGCTTGTTGCAAGCCCTGCACCTTCCTTGGAAAACCTGATCTCTGTCTTCATTGTGGTTTTCCCTGATGCCTACAACTAATATGGGTCCTATGTTATCTGTGGGACAAAATCACTGGCACATCTGTAGTATAGTACATGGAGTCTTTCTACTCTCTGGGGACCAACTCCCTTGTTCAGAGATGGGTATGCTCAGACTTGAGTTTGACAAGCCCCTTTCCTCGTAGAGATGACAACTTTATTTTCATTGTAATAGGATGCAGCAGTTCAACAGAGCAAAATTAATTTCTGCATGGATCATTTTTTTGCAGAACTGGATCTTGCTCAAGCTGTTGTTTCCTAGAACTGTATTTGATTATGTTCGGGTTTCTGATTACTGTAGCCAGACATATGACTTTCTGGTTATTTTATGTATTTGACTTGGTGTGCCTTGTATTGCTACTTACTTCTGTTTCTCTATTCTGGGCCCCTTTATTCATTCTTGTCCATTTTTAATTTTGATACGGCAGAAACTGCACAGCTTCATATTGAATTCGGTACTGGGATCACATCAGAGTGCCAGCTTGGGGGACTATGCTTTGAGCAGTTTAATGGATTCTATGATCCCCTCCCTCATCGAACGTGTGCACTATCGCACTGCATGAATGTGCGCAAGGAGCCTCGAGAACGTGTGAATGCTCCTGGAAATGAGCGCTAGAGACTTGCTTGTTTTAAACCCTCTCTTTGCTATAAGGGTTTATTATTTAGACAGGATTAAGCTGTTTTTGGTGCCCCCCTCTTAGAAAAGAAGAAAAAAGAAGCAAGTAGAGAAGTGGGCTTCTTAGAAGCCGGCGAATCCTTCCTGTTGCTCTCAGACTTGGGTTTCAGCAGTGTTTTAGTGCTATAATTCATGCCAGACTTTAAATAAACCATTTGACTACTTGAATTCCAGAACAGTCACATTCCTTTTGTCAAAGCAAACACTCTGAAGAACTTGAATGAATTTGAACAGGAAATTTTAGTCACATAAGCACAGTTTCTAGTTATAAATGCAGCTTGTAGGTAAAGTGAATCACTGAGCTGCATTAAAATACAAATGAGATAAGAATATTTGCTGTCAGCTTTTAAACAAGCTTAAATATGGACATCATTCTTTCTCTTTGTGGCATATGTTAAACATTGTAAATGTTGGATGTATTTGTGAAACTAAGGAGTTTTACCTTTTTATGTATTTTTATTTCCTGGTGCAGAGCTTCTAGACCTTCCCTGCTGTTGGCATGCTGTCCTAAGGGCCGTCCGGCCATAGCTCCACCCCTTTTATGATGTCAGCACGAGGGAGGTGCCTAAAACTCTAGTATAAACTAGTTCTTTTGGCTTAAAGGATTAATTATTGCATTTCTGTGCCGCAAATCTTTTTCAGTTTTATGTTATAACATTATTAAGTTATTGTATTAAGAATTTAATCCCTCTAAAGGATAATTTTTGTTTCAAGCTAGGTATGGGAGGGGCTATTTTGGACATGTGACTATTTTGCTGTATAAAAGCACTGCAGATTGTATTGTGAGTTAGTTGGTTGGTAGGAGCTGTTCCCTGCCACTCCCCTAGCTTGATACTAGGTGGATGAACAAATGTTTGTTTGAAACTGACTTAAGTTCTGTAATTTTGATTTTGCTTCATGCCTTTATTATTTTCTGTGCTCAGTCCGCTTATTTTTGTCTGTTGGAGAAATAAATTCAGTTCTTTTGTTTTGAATCCTGAAACGACGTCTGGACTCCATTTGTTCCCACGTCCACAATACCAAAATTCGATATGTAGAATCGGGAGAAAGGGTGAGTCGGCTTCTGGCTCAGTGGTTGCGGCAGATGGATGCTGCTAAGTTGATCCCTTGCATTCAGCCCTCACTGGGGGGGGGGCAGAGTCTTACCCACCTTTGGGCAATTGCTGGAGTTTTATCTTTTTATAAATCACTTTATAGTACGGACCCCAGTGTCCATCTAGGTTTGGACCAGACTGAGGCCTATTTAGATCCACTTCTCCTTCCCCACTTCATGGAACAGCAGCAGGAATTCTTACAGACTTTCCATCTTGGAGACTCATTGAGTGATCAAGCAACTTCCAAAAGATAAAGCCCCTGGCCAGGATAGGTTCAACAATAGTATTTATTTTGCTTGTATTGACATTATAGCCCCATTTTTGACCCACTTATTTAATTCTTTGCATTCTTCTGGGTTTTGGATTGCTCATTTACGCAGGCATGGATTACTGCTATACACAAACCAGGGAAAGCTGAGTTATTATGCGAGAGCTATTGCCCTAGTTCGCTGTTAAATTCTGATATAAAAATTTTGGTGAAAGTGTTGGGGAATCACCATTTACTGTCTGGGATGGCCTAATTAGTCCCACACAGGTGGGCTTCATGGTGGGTCACTCCTCAGGCAGCCATCTGCGTAAGGTGTTGCATTCGATTTCTGAGTCTGGGGAGGACAGGACACCAGTGGCCTTGATCTCCCTAGATGCAGAAAATACATTTGATCGGGTTTTCTGACCCTTTTTATTTGCCACTTTACAACAGTTTGACTTCCTGACCCTTTTTGCTACTGGCTGAAAGTGTTGTATTGCTGTCCCTCTGCTAGGGTCTGTTGTAATGGGGTTCTGTCTGCTCCTTTTTTTCCATTACATGGTACAATGCAAGGTTGTCCTCTATTCCCTTTTCTTTTCAACCTTTATTTAGAACCTCTCTTTCACTCACTTCAATTGAATCCCGATATTAAAGGGATTAAGGTAAGTGGTATATAATCTCTGCATATGCAGATGATATTCTTCTGCATGTGGAGTACCCCCCAGATCTCTATTCCAGCTGCTCTGGATGAGATTCAGAAATTCTCCCGTGTAGCAGGGTACAAACTGAATGTAGACAAATCCAAGGTTTTGCTCTTGAATTCTTTGGTCCTTAAACAAGAGATTGTTGAGATGGGCCTTATCTGGGAAATTAAGGCACTCACATATTTAAGGATTCAGCTAACCCGTTCCTCTAATGATTTGATTAAACATAATATTTCTCCTCTTTTTCATTCGTTAAAAATGGATCTTCAGCAATGGGTGACACTCCCTGTCTCTCTTCCTTTGGGAGCGAGTGAATGTCATCAAAATGAATATTCTGCCATGGATATTATATCTGCTTAGCATGCCTGGACTGTTACTTCCCAAAACATAGTTCTCACATCTTCAGAGGTTATTGTCGGACTTTTTATGGAAAGTCAGTGTTCCTCGAAGAGCTTACTTCAAACTAACTATCCCAAAGGGATATGGTGGCCTTCATTTGCCCAACTTCATTTTGTACTATTGTGCCACACACTGAAATAAACTGTTTCAGTGGGGTCATGCCCCGTCAGCACAACTTGATCAACCTTACCGCCCTTTATGGCTCTCTTTAGAGAGTCAATTATGTCAACAGCATGGTCTTAACCTCCATAGCCTTCTTTATGTTAAGAGTGCCACCCTCCACAAATTGCTTTGCTACTCTCCTTTATTGTGGTCCCTCAAAGCCTTGTGTCATCTCTGTCTATACTTGAGACAGAATTGGAGTAAGGACACGACCCAACCAGTTATCTGTGACTCAAACATTCATATTGCTAATTTCTTTATACCTGATAATTTCTGCCCACCCCTTAGGTTTCCTTCCTTGGTTTCCCTGATTGAAGATGGTAAACCCATCTCTGCAAGTGCTCTTCAACAAGGTTTGCTATTCCTGTATATCACCCCTTTAAACATTTGCAACTTTCTAGAGCTGTGCCCACTTTTCTGGCTCCACTCCCCCCTTGGTCTGTGCAACCCAACTTAGTGTTACAGGATTTTATGTCTTCCACAGAGCAGCCACATTCCATTTCTAGGTTGTATGCACAGATCCAGAGGTTAGACCAGAGGAGTCCAAAGGGGAATTGTTTTTATTGGCAACAAGTATTGGATCTTAATGTAGATGTCAAGGCTTCACAATCTTTTCGGGGGAACATGTACAGATATCTTAAGCAGGAACAATATTGGCTGTTACAATTTCATATTCTGCACAATTTATGTTTTACTCCCATTAGGCTATGCAGAACTGGTAGATCCTGGTCTCCTCACTTGCATCCATTGTGGACTTGCTGATGGGTCTTTAAAACAAACTTTGTGGGATTGCTCTAAGGTGGCTCCCTTTTGGCAATCCATTTGTAATTCCCTTGATCCTTTTTGGATTTGGATTTCTTTTTTACACCCCAGATATGTTTTGTCAGCTCTTTTCCAATTGAGCTTTTTGGTCCACAGAGATCCTATATGTCATTAATTTCCATAACTGCTAAGATGACTATTGTGCAGTAGTGGGTGGATGAGTCTACTTTCACTTCGGGAGTGGTGAATAGAAATTCAGCAAGTCTTGGAAATAGAGAAACATACAGTTCACCGGCAGGACAGATATGATGAAATTTATGTCCCTTTGGGCTCCCCTTTTCGTGTTTTTACCTATCTCAGCAAGTCCCCCAGTTGATGCACGTGGGTTGACTAGTCAATGAATTTCTATATCCTCCTTTCTTTTGCTTCTGAGCTTTTATTTTAGGGACAGAGCTCCCAATCTCGGATCATTTATTTTTGACAGTTGTGCTCGGTGTGGAGGAAGAGATGGTTAGGTGGTTTGGTGGGTTGGGTGAAGTGGTGGGCAAAGTGGGCTCAATTCACTCCACAAAATGATTCATGGAGCAAAGGCAGATTCGCAGAGTGCTCTGCAATGCAAAGCGGAGTACTTCGTGTTATAATGAGGAACGCGAAGTGCATTGGAAACAGCTACTTCACGTTACTCCGCCTCCACTGGCCACTTCTCTTTCAATTTTTAAGGCGAAGTACATTGGTGGCAGTTCACTTCGCCTCACTTCGCCTTGTTTTTGAGCTCTGAAGTTGGATTTTGCAGTGATTCATGGGAGTTCAGGTCACATGGGCTCTATATTGATCTGCACAGCTTCAGTTTGAGGTAGTATGAGTAGGAAGGAGTAGGAGACAGTGTGCTCTGATAGCTGTCTGTAGGAATCTTTTAAATGCTGTTCAAAAAGCATTTTTGCTTTTTTGGGGGGATCCAACTGTAGTTCATCAATTGTAGGAAACCCTCCTGTGCTCACATCATCAAGTGTTTTTGTTTGTGTGTGGATTTTGAATGTAAATTTACAACATTGAGTGTGTGTGGTGAAAGCCAGTGAAGTGTGCTGTGTGGGGAAGGGGTGTATCTGTGTGTAGGTAGATTTAAGTTGGAGAACTAGTGATTTCTTGGTGTTTTGGTAATATTTTTGTCATATAACTGACTGTGCTACTGTACACATAGTAAAACTGTCAGTAATAGTACAAATGTTCTTTCTGCTTGTTGTGTGAATGTGATGCAGCATTTCATAAGGTCAGGTTGTTTAAATTACAAATTTACATTATGTGGCACTGAGTACACTGAACTTTTGCATTTGCATCGCATTCCTCATTCAGCATTGTACACAAAGTGTTCTGTGTTGTGTGTGCAGTGTTGCATGCATCAGATATAATACACTATTTCAAATTTGTGACACAGATCGGTGTAAGTGCAACTAAGCGCAGCAGTGTGAACCTGCTATCCACTGCAGCTGCCTGATTTTCTACTGCGATCGTGTTCTCTGTTCTTAATGTTGCTGCTTGTAGTGCCAGAAAAATCAGCACTGTCTGTATTCAGTGCCCCCCCAACCCCACATTGAAAAGGTATTTTTTACCAGACTGGATTGTTTTTTGTGACCCCATCAGCACCACTGGTTACTGAAGTTGTTTTAATTCCATGACAGTGTCACAGCACAGTAGTCTGTTATCTGTTGCTGAAGCCACAGTTCTTTATTTTGCTTCACATCCAGCTAGCGAAAAGCCACCCTCCAGTCAGAAAGTGAAAGTATCAAAATCTGAATTTGGTAATAATATTTGTGGTTAATCCCCCAAAATGCCTGCAAAAAGAAGTGCAAGTAAAGCTGTTTCTGGACATGGCAATGTTGGCAGTAAGAGGGTCTGTGGGCGTGGTAGTAGTACGCAGACAGAGAAGTGCATTGCTGATGTGAGGAAAGGTATTTCTTCTGCAATGTTTTTTACAGCCCAATCAGTAGCTTCACTGATAGTTGGAGGAGATGATGTTTTCCCAGCCGGTGGTGTTAGTGTTACTGGTGTTAGTGGTGGTGGAGGTAATATTAGCATTGTTGCACCAAGTTCTAATTCTGACCAGTGTACTGTATCCAAACATATTGAGTGTGAAGCAGTACAAGTCAGTGACAGCGTAGATGATGTCATACTTCCCAGTAACATCCCATTAACTGAACTTGATTCTGATGATCATGTCAATGATAGCATACAATGTGATATTCCATCCACTGTGGCACTTAACGTCACTCATTTTCCATGCAGTGATTCACAGTGAGGTGAAAAAATATCAGGTGATGGCGGTGTAGATGCTGATGATGAATGTGATGATGCTAATGATGATGATGTTGCTGTTGTTGCAACCTGCAGTCCACATGTTAGCATCCTAGCAGAAGATGTGGATGTGTATGACAGTGCCATTGATGAATATGATGATGATTTAATTGACCCCAGTTGGGAACCAGAGAAAAAGAAATTAAAAGTGGCTGTGTCTGAATTTGTTTGCAGGAATCCCCGTAAAAACTTGTGATTTACCGGTTTTATTGGATGATGATAATTATGATGACCCAGTACTCAATATGATAGGTAGTTGTGGTGGTCAGTTGCAGTCCAGGTGTGCAGTGCCAGAAACATCACGTGCCCCCCCCACTTCAGTGCTTAAAATAACAGATTTAAATAAGCCACATCATCATGGACATGTTAAAAGCAGAGCATCACAGTCCCTTGTTTGAGATTGTTTTGTTCAAGATGCAAATGATGGTTCAGTTGCAATCTGCCAGGTTTGCTATGTGTGTGTGTGAGTCGAGGTAAAAAGGGGAGCCGTCTTGGGACAGGAGGACAGCATACACATCTTAAGAATAGGCACTTGGCTCTGTGGACCCAGCACAAGCTGGCAGCTAATACCAGATTGGGCGTTCACCCGTACTGGCGGCGGCAACCATAGCCAGCATGTTATCCCATTCCATGACTGTTAAGCCCAGTAGTAAATTAAACACGTGCAGTAGTGCAGTAATAAGAGCAGAGGATTACTACAGGCAAGATGAGGTGGAGGACCATAATGACTTTGAAATGTTGTCCAGTGCTGGTGAGAGTAGCAGTTTTTGTGGTGGTCGTGGTGGCGGTGAATGCAGTATGTCTAGTGCAAGTGGTACATCAACCCCGGTTGGCAAATCTGGAAAAATAACATCATTTCTGGGTTTGTCATCATCACCTGTGCAGCTGTCTTCATCAAACGTCCACACTCCAACCCCTGCCAATGCCATTCATCACAGAGCACAACCATTTGTGACCAACACACCCTGTGTAAAACGTTTAAGTCAGCCCATGTTACAGAGTGTTTTTGCGTATAAGCTGAAGTAACCCCCCAATCATACAGTGTCACGTGAACTTAATGCTGCTGTAGCAGAAATGTTGGCAATCGATCTTTTGCCCTTCTCCTTTGTGGAGAATTCTGAGTTCTGGTAGTTTGCTCCCCATGCCTGTCCAAAATGGAAAGTCCCATCCAGGACATACTTTTCTACCCGTTCTGTTCCCGAGTTGTTCCACACTGTGTCCGACTCAGTAAGACATGCCCTTCAGTATTCCTCCTCTCCATTCATCCATTTAAGTATGGATATGTGGACAAGTGGCAAAACAGCGGGGAGTTCATATCTGTGTATAACTGCACACTGGGTGCAGGTGCCGAGGGTTGTTTGTGATCCTGGTAGTATGAATAATCAGTGCAGGAAGGTGGATTGTCATGGTAGCGATTTTCTGGGAATTCGCCAGCATGCAACAATTGCTATGCTCAGTGTGACCTGTTCACACTCTGGTGAGAATATGTTGGACATGGTACTGACTGAAATTGACAGATGGCTAAACCCTCTGTCCCTGAGAGCTGGGTTCATAGCAAGTGACAATGGGTCAAATGTGGTGAAATGCATCACTGTTTAAATCTTGTGGTTCAGGAGTTTCTGCAGCACCCTGACATAAAGGAAATGCTGACCATTGCATGATGTATCTGCTCTCACTTTTCAAGATCTGGAAAGGCCTGTGACCAACTGTGGCAGTTGCAGATACAAAACAGCCTGCCTCAGCACAGCTTGAAGCTGGAAGTTGTCACCCGATGGAACTCCAGGTCATACATGGCAGAGAGGTTGTATGAACAATACAAAGCCATCATAGATTATCTTGTCATGCACACTAGCCATGACAGTTCTGAGGCCTCCATGTCTATGACGACTGAACAGTGGTGCCTCATGGACTCTGTAATAACACTTTTGTGGCCTTTTGAACATGCCACACAGACAGTGAGTGGCCAGTCTGCCTCCATTAGCCAATCAATTCCACTGCTGCGGGTGCTGAGGCAGACGTTGGTGAATGCACAGCATAGCCTTGATGTTGCCAGAGACAGTGGTAGCAGTATGTTGCTGCAACACATGCTGACAGTATTCGACCACAATCGTCACATTGTGAGCATTCAGTGTAGTGACAACTTTGCCATGGCAACAATGCTGGACCCACTATACAAACATGGAATTGCATCAGTACTGGAGGGAGGGCCTGAACAGCTGAAAGTGTAGCTGGAGAACCAGCAAGCATATCATGCAAGGGTAAGGGGATTGTAGTTCCTGGTGGTCTGTCATCCAAAGTGGTTGGCGTCAACCTGCTTTTGGAGGCTTTGTCCCAAGTGGGTATTTGTGAAATCAATGATTCCGGGGAACAGGCTGATGCATCAACAATTGGACTTAGTGCAGCACAGAGAATGGTTGAGTCATATTTGTCTGAAAACAGGCATCTGACAATAAGTGAAGATCCTCTTTTGTACTGGAGTGGAAAGGTCAGTGAATGGCCAGTGCTGACTGCAGTGGCACTGAAGTAGCTCACATGCCCACCCTCCAGTGTAAGTGTTGAGAGGGTATTCAGCTCAGCAGGTGCAATAGTCAGGGACCATCGGACAAACCCGTCTCCTGCAAATGTTAGTTTGCTAACATTCATTAAAACGAATGAGAGGCACATACCAGCACAGACTGCAACCTCGGTATTCGTACCCCAGCCTAGTCATGGTGATCTTGCTGGTGTGGAAATGGAGCATCCTGTTGGCACAGGCAGTGGCTGCCTGAAACAGCCCACTGCTGATGTAGATGATGACACAATGGAGAAAGAATTTCCCAGTGGTCAGACTTCAGACATCGGTGACTGTGAGGGCAGTTTTCTTTATGAGGATGATGATGTGGTTAATGTTGGCAGGTTTTAACTGCAGTATTTAAAAGCCGGTGTGCCCCCCCAACCCAGACCACCACTACCGGAACTGATGTTATCCAAGTCTGCTGCCACCATGAGTCTGTCTGCCCTCCATGGACCACCACCACCACTGGGACTGATGTTATCCAACTCTGCTGCCACCATGAGTCTGTCTGCCCACCCCGGACCACCACCACCACCACCAGAACTGATGTTATCCAAGTCTGCTGCCACCATGAGTCTGTCTGTCCCCCACGGACCACCAGTCCACCAGTGCACCACCACCACCAGCTTCTTAATATTTAAACCATAAAGTGAGTATGTGCACTCATGTTTGTTATGCTGCCTCACTTCCTTAAGTTGCCTGTTTTGTTTTTTGCAGCTTTTAAGAGCCACAGTGGCAAAACACATACAGTACACTTGTTTTGTTTCTTTTATAGGAGAACAAAAATAGGCTCCATCGCTATTACTCGCTAGGAAAGATGCTGTAGCTATACTGTACAGAGAGGAATCGATGTACTGTCCATGTGAAATCCATTCTGGTAAGTATGAAGATTTTATTTAATCCATTTCATTGCTTTGCAAAGACTGCTGCAAATATTGTACACAACAGGTTGTCTTAGTAGTTGACAAGATTTGTCTCTGAAATGTAACTTGACAATAGGGATTGAGATTTGAGAACCAGGGAGGGCCGCATAACAATGAAGTTGTAACTTTTAAGAAGTCATTCATTTCTTTTTTAGGAAAATTTGCAATACTTTGTTGTTCTGTCAAAGTGGCCTTATCCAAAAAAGTTTGTCAACATGATCAGGCACACCTCTCCCCCGACCCGAGCTTGGGCACACATGCAACATGCAGAAGTCATTTCATTCGATGACCATGACTATCATTAACAACCGGACTCCAGAAGGATGCTGATGAAATCTGTGAAGAAATAAAGAAATAAGAAACCATTACAGACAAAACTGAAAATATGATTCCCCCCCCAAAAAAAAATACTTACCTTCATGTGCTTGAGAGTTATCCATTTCCATTTAATTGCAAAAAATTCTCATTGAGCACTAGAAAGTGCACAGCAACAGTTCAGAGACAGTCACCTGTGTGATGCAGAACAATAGCATGAGTACATGTCCATGTCAGGTTCAACCCTCCTCATCATCACCTACAAAATACACAACCATATATCTATATATACTGTATATCTACTCACCAAGGCTACTGTTACTGTACATGCAAAGGGCACCTTTCAATCCAGTTGAGATGATCACTTTTCACTTTTCTGCACACAAGGAAGACACATTGTGAGCCTGCAGAAAAAAATCTGGGGACTCTCTGCCACCACTGCACACATGACTGAGTGTGCCATTAATTCTGGGGGCTTTGTATGTGCTGAAACAGTCTCATTTCACTCTGCTACCACTTGTCAATTTTCTGGACACATGGAGGATGCATTCTGGGCCTGCAGAAAAAATCTGGGACTCTGTGCCACTTTTGTGTGCATGACTGAGTGCTCCATTAATTCTGAGGGACTTTGTATGTGCTGAAACATTCTCATTTCACTGTGTTACCACTTGTCAATTTTCTGGACACAAGACAGATGCCTTTTGTGGATGCAGGGAAATGAGGCACCAAAACAGAGCACATACACAAAACACATACACTTAACAGAAGGAAGGGGCCCCAGAATACAAAGTGTAACACATACTGAAGACAACAAAAAAAAGGGCATAATTACATACAAGTGTCAGGGATGGTGGAGGAATACATTTTATGACACAGCAATGAAGGTGTGGGGGGGGGACATGGTGTGAGGAAACAAAACTAATGTGGGATCCCATGGTGATCCAGCAGCAGTTCCAGCATGGACATAATTTGAAGCTGATGTCCCTCTATGTCATCCAGCCACTGCTCCATAGCACTCATCCTCTTGCTGTTCTCCTCAACAGCACTACAGAGAACTGCCAAGTCAGACAGTGTTACACGCACTTCTCTGGTGTCCACTCATTTGACAGGCTGACCTGCTGGTGGTGGTGGTGGGGGTGCTGGTGCAACAGGTGCTGCTGTGGCCCTCCTCTTCTTAGGGATGCCACTATGCACAGCGGCACCCTCTGCCATGGAATGGCCAGTAGGTGCAGACATGGTCTGTTCTGTGGCAGCCTGCCATTCCAACTGGTGGTGATTAAGCAGATGGGTGTGCTGGCCCCCAGTCCCCAGGTGACTCCCCCGGGGGTCATGGCGCACCTCCACTGCACATTGGCGACACTTCACCACACTGCTGTCCCCCCCCCGACACAGTCAAAAAACTGCCAAACAACAGAGTTGCGGGGAGGACCAGGCACAGGCAGGGGAGGGCCAGATGAACTGGCAGTAGGTTGCTCACACTGCTCAACACTGATGGGATCCACACCTGGGCCTGGGGAAACAGGTGCATCCTGCTTCAAAGGACCTTGTGCTGGACTTTTTGGTGGTGGTGGTTGAACTGCCTCAGAGTCAGGAGGCGGTGCTGGTCCTCCTTCAGGGGGTTGGACACTCACAAGTTTAAAGTGGTCCAACACAAATGGGTGCCCATGCCCCCCAAGCATGCACATGGTACGATGTGTACTACCATGCTCTCCCAGAGCTGCCCCACCCCAGACATTCCCTCACCCTGCTCCATCTCTCCTACTGTGCTTCCTCAGTCCAAGCAATCACTAGTACTACTCTGTCACATGACACAAGTACAACACACACACACAGACAAACAACTAAGTAAGAATAGAGGTAAGAAAAATTAAATTTACAGAAAGAACAAATTAAGAAAAAAACAGTACAGAAAAGACAAAAAAATGTAGCTTTTAAAAAAGCTGTTGGTTTAACTATCAAATTTTAACTCTCCTCCTCTGCAATCAAAACACGCCTCTCTCTAGTACACACTCCTCTCTCTCAGTCTGCACAGGAGAAAGTGAAACTGTCTGTGTGACTCACTTCCTTCCTGCCTAGCTAAAGAGTATGTGACTTACAGTACTGTAAGCCATGTGATGTGTGGGGGGGCTGCCAAGTCTGAAACACCAAGTGGATCACTTAGAATCATAATGAGGAACATGAAGTCCATTGAAATCAATGACTTCGACTTACTTCGCATTGTCATTCAGCCCAACGCAAAGTGGTAATGACAAGGCGGAGTGAGCACTTTGCATTGCCTACTCTGCTTCTGCATCTCTAGTTGGGTGGGGGGGTGGATGGTTTGTGATTTTTGTTGTGGTTCTGCTGTGTTTTCAATGTATACATTTTTAGTGGCTTTAATGGTGTACTTAGTGTAGATTTGTATTGGAAAAATGTTCAATAAAGTATACTAAATTGAAAAAAAAGGAACACATTACTGCATTGGAAGAGTAACCACCCATGCCACTTAAAGCAAAACATTCCTTATGGGCAATTACTCAGGGTTAATTGTAACTGTTAAGAATAGAAAGTGGCAAAACAGGAACTGGCAAATACGTGTGGCAGGTTCCTAAGAAGAGGTTATGTCCATGGATACTTGCAGGGGCAATAAAGAGAATTAAACTAAAACATGTGATGATTTGCTAAAAAAAAAAAAATGGAATAAAAAACCAAAATGAGAACATGGTAACCTACAGTACTGAATACACCAGAGAAAGAAAAAATCACAAGCATAATCAGGAAACATTGGGACAGTCTCAAAACTGAACCATGTCTGGAAGATATAGTAAATACTTGGCCAAGAATTACAAGTAGAAAGGGGAGAAGCCTCAGAGACACATTAATTAAAAGTTTCTTTGAAGAGACAAGGAGCATAAGACTGACATGGATTCCTGAAGCACCCAAAGGAAACCATTGGTGTGGGAAATGCACCCACTGCAAAATCATGAACAACACAAAAAGGCTTAAACACCCTTAAAACGGAAAGAAGTATGTTATAAATGACTTCATTAACTGCAAATCAAAAGGAGTAATGTACATGCTTACTTGTCCTTGTGGTCTGGTCTACATAGGCCAGACAAAAAGAGAACTAAAGCTCAGAACAGGAGAGCATAAAACTGCAATCAGGGTTAAAAATCCCACATATGCTGTGGAAAGGCATTATGAAGAAAGAGGGCACGGATCTCCTGCTTCATTAAATTTCACAGGGATAGAACTTGTACAATTGCCTAAAGGCGGAGGTGATTTCAAAAGACTTACAGCAAAGAGAAAGTTATTGGATTGAGGAACTGGAAGTCATGGTCCCAAAAAGGTTTAATGAAGACAATATTTACCAAAATTATTTAGGATGAGAGACATAGGTATTTAGGATGAGAGACTAAATGATACTTTGGGTGTGTTGTTTCTTGGACTTTCTCACTAAAAGATGTAAAGAGCACATACTGATACATACGAATAATTAACTTTACAACTTCACTAGTTTTGAAGGAAGATTCATGTAAGCCTTAACCACTCTGAAGAGTTGTACTGCAGGTAAAATTTCGGTTGAATCATAACAGTAACCCCATAGATAAATATGCTTTCTGAGGTTAGTTAGGAACTAAAAGACTTAGACACACTGGATTTACAAACTGGCAACATTTAATACTAAAAGTTAAAATTACAGTCTGGCCAAAAACCTATGCGCTTAGGTAGCTTCAGTACACAGCACAAGAATAAAACAATATGAAACTGTGGAAAGGAGCCGTTAGAACTCAAGTACACAGACTGTCATGGATACATTATGGAACTGTGAAATTTAGCCATAAGAGCTCAAGAGCTCTGAGGAAGACATCATAGCATCAGAAACATCAGCTAATCACCGTGGCTTATCTGCGTCATGGCATGTCAAGGATGTCTGCCAAAGTAGAAACCGGAGGCACCGTAGGAACTAAATAAGCAAGGCATAAAACCTCCTTCACCAGATGGAATACACCTGGATAAATAACAGGAACAATAATGTTATAGCCTCCCAGCATGAAGGGAGGATTGGATTTAGGCAATTGAGCTATGAAATATTTTTTCAAAAATGGAGTTCAAATGGTCGGATGAGAGATATGAAAAAGCCATACTGTGTGAATTTGGTTATAGCACAATTTTTTAGACCACTATAGCACTGTACTTGTAAATGTTCTTTGAGTGTGGTAAGTAAAAGGATTGGAATAAGGCACACCTGCACAGTATTGTTTGTATACTTTCTAGCAAGAGAGTGCTGCTCTAAACAAGGTGTAAACCATCCTGTCGGTATGCACATTCCTGAAATCATCCAAGCAGACCTCTAAAGCAGTAGGTAAGGCTAGGGGGATGTTAGGGTGTATTAGTAGGGGTATCACAAGTCGGAATAGGAAGGTAATAATCCCTCTTTACAAGACACTAGTTAGACCCCATCTGGAATACTGTGTGCAGTACTGGAGGCCACACCTTCACAAGGACATTAACCAAATTGAGGCAGTCCAGAGAAGGGCAACCAAAATGGTACAGGGACTGCATCAGAAGACATATGAGGACAGATTAACGGAGCTCAAATATGTATCTCCTAGAGCGAAGGAGGGAGAGAGGTGATATGATCGAAACATTCAAACACCTTGAGGGCATTAACAAGGTGAAAGAGTCTAACATGTTTCCATATAAAAAAAATAGCAGGACAAGAGGACACAGCATGAGATTAGAGGGAGGCCGATTAAGGGGTAATGTGAGGAAGTTCTTTTTCACAGAAAGGGTGGTGGATGCATGGAACAGCCTACCTCAGGAAGTGGTGGCTATGAATACAGTGCACAGCTTCAAACAGGCATGGGATAGGCACAAGGAAGCAATATAATATAGATGAGTATGAATAGATAGGCCACTGACAGAGCAAAGGCCGATGGCACATTTATAAGGTAGAAAAAGAAATGGGCAGACTGGATGGGCCTTGAGGTCCTTATCTGCCGTCAACTTCTATGTTTCTATATTTAGTGTAATAATCCTTAGGAGTGGCACCTCCCGTTAACATTGAGGAGTACAATTGCATAAATTTAATAAGTATATATATCCGAGTGAGCATGAACAAATTTTGCACTGATAGAAGTACAAAGTTTAATTCACCTCAAGTCCCCCAACCATAAAAAGAGAGGTGGAAATTTATTTGGTTTCTTCCCCAGACTCAGCATCTTAAGTCAACCCTCGAAGACCATAACTGCCAGTCGCACAGTTCACTGATGCTGGTCAGCTCACAGGGAAGAAACCTGAGCTGAACATTTAGCTTTATTTTCTCTGTATCAACTGGCACACATCCTCCATCCCTGCTAAAAGAAAAAGAGTAAACTAATACATTGAAACAGCACTTCAATTCCACCCCCCCAAGCTGTATCACAACCGCTTTGAAAGAGCTCATTACACATACCACATGACTTATCAAACAAATGGCCGCACTGCTAGTGGGAAAGTAAAAAAGGAAATTAAATAAATGCTCCTGTACTGTCCTCAAAATCAAACTAACAGCACAAAGCAAATAACTCACCAATAGCCCATGAGAACCAGAAGTCTTTCCATGCTACTGAGCTCCCTGCAGATTGTGATCCTCATTTGGGTCCCTCTAAATCTAAATCTCCATTAAGGGACCTAGTTTTGCTGATCGCAAGGAGGGACATTTCTGAGGAAAGCACACAGGAGGATAGCTTTGGGCGGGGGGAGCGATGACTGAATCACAGACAGCACGCTCACAAAACATGAAGGTCACTACCCCAAACAACAGTACCATCTAGTGGACACATGGAAAACAGAAACTTTTTTTAAAGAAGTATGCTTCCACTATGCAAAACCACCTACAAAAATGTTTTATTTATGTATTTATTTATTTATTTATTTTTTATTGCTTTTAAAAACGGGCATTGTACAATAGGAATAATGCACTCCAGGGTGTGTGTCCTGGTGAGATAAAATCACTTCCCATGTGGTGGATGCACTTGGCCTGCAGCCTCGTGCCCAACCGCCTGAGGTGTGACATTATCCCAGCAAGACACACACCCTGTCAAGTATTATTCCTTTAGTATGAATTCAGCAACAGGGATTAAATGGCAAGAGTGAATATTAGCACTTTTGTAAAAGGGATGAGCAAGGTAGGCAGTGAGGTATTGATGTATGTAGGCAGTACATTGTGAAGGCCGAACTGGGCTGGCAGTGTGGCACAGAGGGTAGGAGCACTGCCTGTTTGTGTAGCAATGTGCAGTAGCCCCAGGTTTGGGACTGACTGTGGGATTTTATTGTTTTGGTTGGATTTTCTTTTCTTTTGTCTTTTTTTGTTTCTTTGTTGTGTGCCAATTCTGGATCCCCCTCCCTCCAGACTGTGTTCCCGCCCACCCACAGATTGTCCCTCATGTTCTCCCCCTGCTGAATTCTGTCCCCTGTGAGATAGCCCCTCCTCCTGAGATTTCCCCTCTCCCCCATTATCAACCCACCAGAGTTGATTATTTAATAATTTGGAGTGTGGAGGGCACAGGGAGCAAAGCCTGCTCTACTTGATGGACAGTTTTTTGGTCCACCCTCCCTCCCTCCTTTATTAAAAACACTTCCCAGTGATCCCTGCCCGTAAGTCTTCATTCTAGTCAATTTCAGCAGCTTGCAAAAGGGTCTGTCCTCTCCTGCAACTTCTTAAAGGGGCGGTCCCCCTCTTGTGCTCAAATTTGACAAGTACTGCTGACTGCCCTTCGTTCATCACACACTCCTTCCCACATCCTCCTACTACCTGGGCCTTACCACTTTTCTACCACAGGGCATAGTTTCTCCTATCACACTCAACTTTAGTTTACCCTACTTCCTTATTTCCTCACTTATTGCTGTCCTGTCACCTTCCCTCTTTCTGTCTGCCACTATGGATTGCTCTAAGCGATTCCACCTCACTATTTACACTCACTCCTTGTTCTTCCCTCTGCCTCATTTTGCTCAACTCCCTCACCCAGCTCCTCCACTACCCCTCCCTCCCATCCCCCTCCCACCATTTTGCCCCCTAATTCTTCTCCTCTCTCCTCTCCTTCCTCTCACTCTCCCGGTCCCACACCTCCTCGCCCGCCTCCTTCCCCACCCCCTTGTGCTTCCAGTTCTGTCCTTGCCCATTCCCATGAAGCCTTTCATCAGCTTTTGTCTATTCTATGAGTTCTCACATTCCTACAAAAGCTGTATATTTTTAACCCACCACCACTACACCAGGCCTTACGCTACCAAGCTGTCTTCACTTGAGAACCACAGGCACCTAAGGCTTCTACTCCTACTACTCTTCATCTCAGACTCCATTCACCCCAACCCTGGCCCTACACCCCCTACCCATTTCACTCATCACTTTTCCCCCAAATCCACTAAGCAGCTCACTTTTCCTCACCTTAAGGTACAAAGCCTTTTGGCAAAAAAAAAACTTAGAGTCCTGGGTGACGGCTAACGCTTTTGATGTCATTGCAGTCACCAAAACCCAGCTGAGGGAAGGAATCTCCCCCAATGAAATCCTTCTTGAGGGTTACTCAGTCTTTAGAAAAGACAGGGTGGGAAGGCATAGGGGAGACTGCCTCATCTGGGTTGCCAATAACCTCCTTGCCACCGAATTCAACACCCCCACTTCCCACCTCCTCCATTGAGTCCATCTTGATTAACCTCCTTCTTGGAGCAGATAAAATGGCCACAGTCAGCGTGGTTTACCTGCCACCTTCTACCTCACCCCTTGATCTAGACCCCTTCCTAGATATCAAGACCTCCCTTCCCCAAGGAAGAGAATGGATCATCCTAGGGGATACCAACCTTAACTGGCTGTCCCCTCACTGTGACTCCACCAAAGAATTCTTACTTGTCCTTGGCCTCCACCAGCTCAACACTGAACCTACCAGAACCAACTACAATACTGGATCTCAGTCACTCATTGATTGGGTCATAGTCTCACACCCCTCCCATGTCACTGCCCCCGGTGTTCTTCCTAACTCAGTCTGTCACCACTGTGCTGTTTTCTGCTGTTGGTACACAAAAATACCACCCTCCCACCCCCACAAATTCATCCAAACCAGGCAATTGAAGAAGCTGGATGCGTCCAAGTTTTCCAAAGCACCCCTAGCCTAAGACTGGTCCTTCACTGAAAACATTTCTGACATCTACAAAGCACGTGAAGCTTTTAGCAATAAGTTTCTTGCCCTCTAAGACCATTTCATCCTGCTTAAGAAGTTCCGGATCAAGGGATCTAGCCAAGAATGGGTCACCCCCGAGTTTCGCAAACTAATAAGGGCAAGGGACTGAGCTTGGAAGTTGTACAGAAAACATAAAACCCCTCCAACTCCTCCAAGACTTAAAAACTCTCAGAAACAGGTGCAAGTCTTCCACAAGATCTGTTAAATCCTCCTTCATTATGGAAAAACAACATGCTGCTCAGGGGAACCCTAGGAGGACCTGGAACATTCTTAACAACCTAATTGGTAGGGGATTTTCCAAAGAACATATTTGTCTCACCTCCAAAGGGACCACCACCACTGAGCCAAGCGAAATAGCATCCTTTTTCAATAAATACTTCAGTGACCTTGACCAGTACAAGCCTAGCTCCCTTTTTACCCCGTCTACTCCAGCACTCACCCAGGCTCCCACCTCAAGTTCCATTTTAGATGCCTAACCCCTGCTGAAGTGTCAAGTTAATCAGAACAAATGACCCAAGACCATCAAAGGGCACCAGTAACAATGACTTCAGAGTTCTCCATCTTGTCTGTGACTCCCTGGCCATCCCTCTCACTAACATTCTCAACCACTCCCTCTGCAAGGGGTCCTTCCCTAAGGCATGGAATGGCACCATTATGAAATCTCTTCACTAATCTGGTCCCAAGCATCTAGTATCTAGCTACTTCCCCAGATACCTTCTTGCCCCTCTCTCCAAAATTTTAGAGAAAGTGGTCCACAGGTAAACCACAGAATTCCTCTCCAAATACAGCCTGCTCAAGGAGGCTCAGCATGGGTTCCATGCTTGCCACAATACCGAAAGTGCCCTCATCAAGTTCACCCACTCCATTGACAAAGCCAACAATGAAGGCCTCTACACTGGTGCTGCATTCATAGACCTCACCAAAACCTTTGACCTCGTTGATCATAAAGTCCTCTTCCAAACCCTGGCTGGTCCCCATTTCTCACCAAAGGTCTGCCTCTGGTTCAAGGCCTACCTAATGGGTAGATCCCATTGCATCATTATTGGCAGTGTCCTCTCCGAATTCTGCCCCATCAAATACGGCATTCCCCAAGGGTCCATCATGGGGCCTCTGCTCTTCTCTATGGTTGTTAACTCCCTATTTGACAACTTCACCTCCTCTGAATTCATTGTCTGTGCTGATGATGCAGCCCTTTTCTGTCAGGACCAAAAAAAAAAACACCACTATCATTAACAAACTCCAGTTCAATTTCAGAAAACTCCACACCTGGTTCACGTCCAAAGGTCTAGTACTCAACTCCAAAATATGAAGTTCATGGCTTTCTCCAGTCCCTACAAACCCCTTGGCCTTGACCTCTCCCTCTATCACAACCTTGGTAACTCCATTGAAAGAGTCAGTGAATTCAAGTACATTGGCTTACTCCTGGATTGCCACCTCGATTTCAATGCTCACACAAGCCTCACAATCAAAAAAGCCCACGAACACCTCGGTATCCTCCACAGAACTAAGCATTACCTTAACAGGGAATCCAAATCACTCCTAGTTTCCAGCTTCCTACTTCCTGTCTTTGACTATGGTTCTCTTGTCTCCCTCCACCACCATCCCATCAAAAATTTCTCCAGACCGAAGCTCCTACCACAATGCTATCCATTTTGCCTCTGACCTCCTTAAACTCACACACCACTGTGACCTTTATCAGTTCACCGGTCGGCCCTCACTTGAAGCCTGCTTCAACTGCAAGTTGACCGCCTTTTTCTTCAAACTCTCCTATGGGCTGCTCTCTAATTGCCTCAGCTGTCTCTTCTAGACAGCTGCCAGCACTAGGACCACTAGACTGTCCTCCAGTCTCTCTTTTATAGTTCTTTTCTCCCAGACCACTCAAGGCCAGAAAACACTCTCCTTTATGGGAGACAAGCTCTTCAACTCTCTCCCCCGGAACAAAAACTTCGTCCCGCCACAAATTCCTTCAAACAAAATATCAGGAGACATTTATCCCTCACACACTCCTACACCTGGTCACAGCCCTAATCTGGCTCCCCTACTACACCTTTTTCCCCTCACCCTTTGGTTATCCACCTCTGGCACATACCCTGTCTTTCTAACACTTGTAGTACTGTTACTCCACCTAGGCTAATGTTTTGATTGCACTTAAATGTTTGTTTCCCACTGTTCATTATATTTTTGTGAAACTCTCACAGAATGCTAATGTCACCCATGTATTTGTTAAATCACCCAGGTTAGTTCTTGGTTGCCCTTTTGTCTATACTGTCCTGACTGGATATGTACCTTGGTGTTAACCCTAGCTGTAAGTTTAAATGTTTCAGCCTATGTCATGTCACATGATTGCTGTATGTAACTGGACACTTGTGTAAGTGGGCAACAATACTCACATGCCTTTTCAGTATAACCACTAAAAATGAAATGAATGAAAATTAAATGAAATGAGCCCACCACATAAACAGTAATTACACACTGCCTCCCGCAGATACAGTAAGCGCCTGTTGGTGTTTGTTGCAGGCGCTATTGTGCTGATCAACATTTTGCTTCTCAGCAATTTGTAGTCACCATTATTGATATCACCTTTCTTCCTTCACTATTATCATATGGAACTGCTTATCAAACCCTGCAGGCAGCTTTCAATCATTGTACACTGCCAGACAAACACACAGTTGGGAGACAGTGAGAAATGTAATCTGAATCTCTGCTGTGACAAAACAGTCTCATTACAAACTCCATTTTGACTGACAGGCAGTTATGTAGTGCTAAATTTTGAAGTGTAGTGTCTCCATGAAGTACAATGTCCCCAACCTCTAAGGACGTGGGTCTGGGGGCTGCCTAGGCCTCCAGAAGCTACCTGGTTTTAGATACATTCTGCCTTTTGAGGGTCATTTTGAGACCATGTGGCTACTTTTAAAGCCTTCTTTGACTTGTTACAAACAACCAATATCACCATAAAAATATCTACTTTTTTATTTTCTTAAAAAAAAATTGTAAACATTTAAGTGAAAAATCCTTCTCCAGCCACCCTTCAAACATCCAGCTATATACCACTTCTCTTGAGTAGTCAACTATCACTGCAGCAGGTATTGCACTTCTTACCTTGCAATTTGAACACAAGGCTCTGCCACCCCCAACAGTGCACCACACAGTCAGACATACAAGGCACCAAGAAGTACCTACAAGCAGGAGTCAGCAACAGGTGTCCCCAACCATAACATGAAGCTTGTGGAGGCCAGATAAATGTCCAAAGAAGAAGTCTTAACTGGCTTGGGTAGTTTGGAAAATACATTTATTGACATAACCTCCCATGGCAACCTGGAACAAGTGGTGCATGAGGGCAACAGGATGGAAAATATACTGGATTTAATATTTATAAATCCAGATTTTTGTTTCTTCAGTCCTAAGGTATTGCCTCCCCTTGGCAGTAGTGACCACAATATAATTCATATTGATTTACATATTACTGTGAATAAACCTATTAATGGTATAACCAAATTCAGGGACTTTTTTAAAGCAGATTACCACAGCATTAAAAACTTCCTAGATCATTGGGATTGGCTGAAAGAGTTGGATAACCTTGACGCAGATCAAATCTGGAATAAACTACATAATAAGTTGAATATATGCATTAACACTTGGGTGCCAGAAAGGATAAAATATATAAAAAGGCACAGAGTCCCTGTTTGGTGGACCAGGAAAGTCCAGAAAATGATAAGAAAGAAAAAGAATCTATATAAAAAGGCTAAAATACTTCCCACTGATAACAATAAGGTTGCGTACATGAAAGCTGTTAAGAACGTTAAAAAAAAAAATTAAGAAAGCCAGAAAAGATGTAGAAATTAAGCTAGCTACTACAGTAACAGATAACAGAAAGAAATATTATAATTATATAGGATCATTAAGAAAATAAACCTGCAATACTGTAGGGCCAATCTCAACAGAAAATGGAATTATGAGTTCAGAAACAGAGATGACCTCCATTTTTAACCAATATTTTCTTATTGTGTTCAAAGAGAAAGAGGTATTTTCTGGTGATTTACCTGCATTACAGACCGATTACCCAGTATTTAGCCCTAGTGATATTATACAAACAGTTAAATCAATTAAGAACAACAGTTCTGCTGGACCAGATGGCCTGACACCACAATTCTTGAAGGAACTTATCACTCAATTAGCTTGACCTCTCTCTGCCTTGCTTAATTCCTCCCTAAAAGATGAGAAATCCATAAAAATCTGGAATAATGCACTTGTAACCCTTATTCATTAGGGAAGAAAGAAATATGATGTTAAAAATTATAGGCCAATTAGCCTAACATCTGCGCTGGGTAAAATCTTTGAGAGGTTGTTACAGAAACATATTACACAACATCTAATAGATGTAGTGCACTATGACTTGTCTCAGCATGGTTTTATATTGGGCAGATCCTGTCTAACCAATCTGTTGTGTTTTACTGAACCAGTTAGTGTTGCCTTAGACAGAGGAATGCCTGTGGATGTGGTATTCCTGGATTTTTCAAAAGCTTTCGATTCTGCCTCTATTAAAATTTTTGTTCAAGAACTAATAAGACTCCAGTTCCATCCAAATATAATCAGGTGGATTAACTCCTGGCTGAGTAACAGAACACAATGTGTGCCAATACGTGGCCATATGTTTTCCTGGGGGAAAGTGTCCAGTGGAGTTCCCCAGGGCTCAGTTTTGGGTCGTATTTTATTTAACATTCTATTATCTTCCATGCAAGTTCCTATAGGTACTTGGTCTTGCAAATATACAGATGACTGCAAAATGTGTGGCATAGTTTATAATGCTGAAACAGCGAAATTATTTCAAGACAGTTTAAACCATCTAGCTCACTGGGCACAAGAACACAAACTGGTTTTCAATGAACTAAAGTACAAAGTTCTGCACTTTGGAACTCATAATTTCTAATACAATATTAATAATACTTTACTTGAGGTCAGTACTAACAAAAAGGATCTTGGGGTTTGGATAACTGATAACTTAAAATATGATTTCCACACGGATAAAACCATTAGGAAATGTAACCAAATTATACATTGCATTTTGAGGTCAATAAATAGCAGGTATTCTGCGGTTATTCTTCCACTATACTCAGCACTTGTTCGCCCACATATGGAATACTGTCTACCTTTTTGTGCCCCCTATTCTATTCAGGGGGGAAACAGATTAGAAAGGGTACAAAAAAAGCCACTAAACAAATCTTGGAAGTCAAAGGTTTACAATACCATGACAGATTAAAGTATTTACAGTCATACTCTGTGGAATATAGACGTTTGAAGGGTGAATTGTGTCTGATATTTAAAGCTCACAATAACACAGAACTGTTTGAGCTGATTGGTTTAAACAAAAGTACAATTCACTATAAGGACACAAGATCACATAACTTAAGACTTATTGGAGAAAGAAGTAATACTGTCAAAAGAAGTCAATGGTTCACACAGAGAGTCGTTAACATCTGGAATACATTGCCAAGATACGTGGTCGAGAGTGAAAGTATGACAGTTTTTAAAAATAGTTTAGATATCTTTATGGGTGAAAAAAGATTCTTCTGTTCTACTATTTAAGTTTGAATAGTGACAAGTTCATTTATGGACCTCGGTCTCCCTGAACTTGATCCCAAACTATGAAACAATTTTTTTATCATAAAATATTTTTATTGAGTTTTCTTATAAAGAACATGGACATTAGTATAGTAGAATAGTAACACAGCTTCTACAGTACATCTTGTGCAAACATCTTCCAGAACTCTAGGGAGACAGTAACTTTCCCTCTATAGAATACCTAATGCAAGTATAATACTAGCTCATAAAGTTATAACCAAGTACACTGTGAATCAGATACTAGACATCTCAGTAGTTATTACCTTAGACAATGTACATTAACTTGTTAGAGAACTTCTGTCACTTTGAGGTGACAGAAGTACACCACTGCAGCAGAGCAGCAACAAGGAAAAGACAAGCATATACTAGAGTAAAGAGAATAAGGCTGGTGTCTGGAACACAAAGAAGCCTCTCGCCGTTTGGAGGACAGACATCTAGAGAGACCTACTTAGATATGTCCGGTGTGGTTCTACGTCTCAGCATTCCTATGGGGAATAGGGGGGTTACATGGTGTAGGAAAGGGGGCCTTGCACAGGGAAGAGTTTAGATACAGTCCCCATTTCTGATAGTATAAAGCCAGCTTCCCCAGGTTAGCATACGTGAATCTTTCAAATGTGGCTAGTCTCACCATAGCCGAATGCCAAAGAGAGATGTGAGGGGATTGTACTTGTCTCCAGGACAGAAGCAAGAGCCTTTTAGCCTCCAAGGGAGCTGCCAGAAGCCAGTTTGAATGCGCTCTTGGCATGTAGTCTAGGGTGGATGTGTCCCCTAACAGGAGCAATGGGTTTGAAATGTCAGCTGGGGCACCCAAGACACCAGAGCAATCCACTGCTATAGCATGCAAAAAGTTGATTAAAATCTGACATTCCCACAAAATGTGTAGAATGTTTGCCAGTCCCTGTCCGCATCTCCAACACTGTGTGCGAGGTAGAATGCCCCAAGAGTGAAGGGCTGCAGGTGTGTGATACCACCTAAGGAGAATCTTAAGTTGTATCTGTTGGCTCCTGAAGTCTTGGTATGCAGAATGGGCCAGGCGGAGGCATCTGGACCAAACTTCAGCAGTGATGAAAGTATTGAGGTCTTCACTCCAGGCTTTTCTACATGATTCTGTGTGGTCAGGCTGTGCCTCCCTCCAGGTACTATAAAATTGGCCTACCAGACCACGTGAGGAGATTCTATTATGAAGCAATGATACCCACTCCCACTTAGGATCTCCTATGGTTGCCCCACTAAGTTTTTGAATTACACTGCGAATCTGTAAATACCTCCAGAAGTCCTGAGAGGGTAAGGAGTATTTGTCCCTTAGTTGTTCAAAAGACATCATAGTCTTACAGTTTCTCATGTATAGGTCCTGGATAACCTGTATTCCCTTTCTACCCCACTCTTGCCAATGGATCAGTTTGTTATCCACTGTGATAAGTGAGTTGTGCCATAACGCCAGATACTGACAAGGCATAGATCTGGCTGCCTTGGGAGTGTTGGAGGATGCTATGATCCTGAACCACGCTTTCTTCGTTTCAGCCATAGCTGAGGTGATCTTACTGATGTCAATTGAAGTAGTGGTCAGCAGCGTCCCTAAGGCGGTGTTTGGCATCAGTTGGGATTCTAACAGAACCTACTGCAGAGAGGCAGTGCAAGAGGGGGTAAACCATTTGGTAGCCTGCGCCGAGATGTAGGCCCAATGGTAGCCTTGCATCCATGGGAGTATCAGCCCTCCCTTGGTCCAATGCACCTGCATCTTTCTGTGACTCCATTGAGGGGTTTTGCCTTCCCACAAGAAGAAGGAAATTACCCTGTCCAACTGATGAAACACTTTACAGGGAAGGGCAATCAGTAAGTTACAAAACAGATATGCTACCCTGGGTAGAAGCAGCATACAAAATTGCCACGACTTTTCCAGGGAGGGAGAGGTTAAGCTGGCGCCACCGATTTACTTCAGTGAAGAGTGACATTATTAGGGGATTCAAGTTATCGTGTACTAACTGACTCCATTTTGCCAGGATCTTAATTCCAAGATAAAAGAAACTTCATGGGGCCCATACGAGCTTAAGGCCTTGCAGACATGACCGTGTGCAGATTGTGTTAAGGGCGGGTTACACTAGTTTTACTTTGGTTAATTTGCAACCCAGACAATTGTGCAAACTCATGTAATACTTCCAGAACCTTTGGGAGCGATTCCTCTGGATGGGTCAATGTTATAAGAAGATCATCCACATAAGTGGCAGTCAGGTATTCATGTTGGCCTTCCCTTATACCCTTGATCTCCTCAGTGGCTAGCATTTTCCATACTAGCGGGTCAAGGGTTACAAGGAACAGTAGAGGGGATAAAAGGCAACCTTGTACGGTGCCCCTTTGCAAGGGAAAAGGAGAGGATATATTCTTATTAGTTAAAATCCTAGCTGAGGGGGCATTGTATAACACCCTGACCAATTGTCGAAAATATGGACAGAACCCGTAGTTCCGCGGGATTTCAAGAAGGTAGGACCATTCAACAGAATTAAAGGCCTTAGTAAAGTCCACAGCCATAGCTGCCATAGGCACTTTAGAGTGCATTGCTATCCACTTCAGGTCTGAAACCAGCCTAATGTTATCAGCTGCCGCACGTCCCTTCATGAAACCCACTTGGGATGGGTGGATAACAAAGGGCAATGCATCTGCTAACCTCGTGGCGAGCACCTAAGCTACAATTTTGTTATCTACGGATATGAGGGAGATGGGCCAGTAATTGGCACAGTTAAGGTCATCAGATTTTTTCTGGAGCAGGGTAATTAATGCTTCTCTCATGGAGGGAGGGAGAATGCCCTTCTCATGAGCTTTCTGTAGTACAGTGAGCAGGGGGGCACTGATTTCCACTCTAAGAGTTTGGTAAAGTTCCGCTGTCAACCCGTCTAGCCCTGGGGATTTACCTTTGGCCAGCTGGGATAGGGCTTTCATAATGTCTCCTTACGTGAGCGGTTGCTCTAACACCTGTTGGATGTCCCAAGATAACTGAGGGATTCCAACATCAGCGCAGAAGTCTGCTATATGAGCACCCAGGTGCTCAGGCTTCAGATTAGAGTGCATCTGATAGAGCACCTTGTAGAAATTCTATATGCAGGCATTAATCTTTAGGGGTGAGAAGACCACCTGGTCATCTATATATTTAAGGGCATGGATCCTGGATGCCGCCTGTTGTTTCCTCAACTGATACGCCAACACTTTCCCCCCTTTGTCACCTCCCTCCCAGTGCATATGCTTAAATCTAAGAAGGGCCCATTCTGATTTTTGCTAGAGTATAGTACTGATGCAATATTTTAACCCAACAATGTCTTGGAGAAGAGTCGAGTTGGGCTCTCCTTCTGTGGGATTTCTGTACCTGATTTCCATAGCTGCTAGCTTGGCCTGTAAGTTTGTCAGTTCAACTCGCCTTAATTTATTTTGGTGTGCTGAAAAAGCTATAATGTACCCTCGCAGTACTGCTTTAAAAGCCTCCTAAACTATAGCCGTGGAGGTGTCAGATGCATGGTTAAGGAGAAATAAACTTTTGCCTCTTTCTGGATCATGGAGCAGAACTTAGGCTCTCAGAGGAACACTGGATTACATCTCCACCTGGTACCCGCCCCTCCTTGTCCAGAGGGAGCATAACTACAAGAGACCGGTGCATGGTCAGAGATCAAGATGTTGTAGATCCTGGTACAAGAGATATCTTTGGTGGCATGGGAGTTGGCCAGCCAGAAATCAATCTGGCTAGATGTCGCATGAGCTGCAGAGAAGGAGTAATCATGCCCTGTCGGGTGGTCCCTCCGCCATACATCTGACAGACTTCACTCATCTATTACTTCCTGCAAGGCCCTCAATGTTTTAGGGTGTGTCTGAGGGGTAGGCTTAGATCTGTCAAGGAAAGGGTTTAGGGTGAGATTGAAATCCTCTCCCAATATGATGGGTAAATGAGGGCTATCGATCATCAATGTTTCTATGGCTTTGTTAAGATCTAACAGTACCTCTGGGCTGTCTACATTAGGTCCATATATGTTGGCTAACACCATCCGCTGCCCTGGATATGAGAAATGCCCCACAATCCTGTGGCCCTGCTTGTTGGCAATGACCTGTTCCTGCACCTGTGGACAGGACTTTTTAATCCATATGGCCACTCCCTTGGATTTGTTCAATGCCGAACTCGCCAGTACAGTGCTGACTCATGCCTTTCTGAGCCACAGTACATTTCTTGCAGTGAGATGAATCTCCTGGACTAATGCAATCTCCGCCTGCAAGGAATGTAAGTGCCTAAGGACCGTAGTTCATTTAATTGGGTGGTTTAGGTCTTTTACATTCCATGACACAAGGTGAACCCCTGCCTTGGTGTTCTGCATTCTACTCCCCAACTAGGGTAGAAAGTCAGTACTCACCACCTTTTCCAGTAGGGATAGAGAAAACAAGAGAGGGAACTCATAACAGAGAGAAGAGATTTAGACAAGGATGAGCTAGAAATGATCTGTACACAGATACAAAAATCAGTAGGAACCTAGTGCAAAACAGGTAAAAACAGGTGCATTATAACACTGAACTTGTCAGCAAAGGGCTGATAAACAGGATAAGATGTATGACATATATACTAGTAATAATCTTCAAGCAAAAAAGAAAAAACAATTGAATATTACAACAATCAGTGATTAATGACATATATGCTTTGTAAGGTATTAAACGAATGGTGATGAGGAGTATGTGCGAGGTGCCGATCTAACGGATAGGCACTCAGCTGCTCTGACCTATCACCTACCGGGGAGATGTGGAGAGTAACCAACCAAAGGCATGCTTCTCCATCCCCAGCAAAATGCTTGTAATGAGGAATCTTCAGGGAGGGGTAAAAAGGGGGGGGGGATCCACGGGAAACAGGGAAGGAGGGGAAGGGGCTGAAAGGAAGGGAAAAAAAAGGGAGGGGTGCCCGGTAGTAGATGCTAGTTTGGCCTTTTATGCCAAATCTGTCTCATCCTAAGATACCAGCACCTAAATGACCTTGAGCCGCATCACTTTGCATAGCTCTCTGCCCCAAGGTGTCCCATATATCATCATGTTTCTGGCAAGGAACAGCCTAATGAGGAAAGTCAGCGAGCTGATCGTTTTCTTTTTCTGGGGGGGGGGGTTGGGGACCCCAGCCTGTCTGTGATGAGCAAGAGAAAGCCAGATCAGGTAATCTATATGAGAGTGGGCAAAGGAGCTTCTCCTCACATTGGGGTTCCCAGCAGCCAATAAGAACTATAGCCAACCCTTATAGAAATAAAGTAAAAGTAAAGTAGAAAGGGACTCAGTCATTAACAGTTTGTTCCTTCGATGAACTCCTCGGGGAAACCTCTATGGATAGCACCTCAGCGTATGTCAGAAATCCAGGTCTCACAGGGCTATCTGGAAAGGTCTGTAAGTGCTCCGAATCAACAGACGAGTCAGCCCAAGACAGATTATCTACCCTTCAATAAGCATTTCATCTGAAATTTCTTCCAGCAGGTTAGAACTGTGATGCTTCTCTTTAGTTTGTTTAACAGGTGGTGCATCCTTTACATCACCAGATGGAGAACCTTGCTCACTGAGGGAGTGTTGCTGTACTCTGGTTGAGTAGATTGTACTTCTCTGAGGTAATGCAGGAGGAGAGGTGGGCGTAGATTCCTTTTGGGTAGCTCCACCATATATATCACTTGCCACTGTGCTATGATGAGATGGAAGGGGCCTGGGGGAAGAACTTGATGGTGACACCATCCGACTCGATTTCTAGTTGCTCTGAGGAGCTTGCTGGGAAGATTTGTTCCTCTGTTGTTCCCCTGATCTAGGCCCTGGCACCCAAAGCCTCTTGGGAGTTGTAATGCTAATATTGAGCTTGGGCCAATATTTTTGCGCCCATTCTTCGATCTCCTGGGGAGTTTCTGCCACAATGTCTCTTCCTTCCCATGACACGTAGAGGTAAGCCAAGTTCCTATATCCATACTGAAACCCATGTTCTGCTAACAACTTTTTAATGGGTAGGAAGGCCTTCCTCTGAGCAGCGACCTCCACTGAGAAGTCCCTGAAAAGGATATTCAAGCCCTTCGCCACTGCAGCTCCCCTTTATCTCTGGCTGCCCTGAGAAGTTTTTCTTTGATGGAGTATTTTAAGATGTAAGCTATAAAGGCCAGGGGGGTCCCTGGCAATATCTTACTCTGTTTGGTATTCGGTGTGCCCGCTCTACTTTGATTGGGCCTATCCATCTCTCACCTAGGATCTTAGGGAGCTCATCATTGAGGAATATCTCAACATTTTGGCCTTCAACCCCCTCTGGAAATCCCAGGATCCTAATATTGCTGCATCTTCCCCTGTTTTCTTGGTCCTCTGCTCTCTTCCAGAGAAGGGCCAGTTTCTCATCGTGCTCCCTGAGCCTGTGTCACATTCTAGTGTGTTCTGTTTCCAAGTCTTCTGCCCGCTGTTCCATGACGTTCATCTTGTCACTTAATCCTTTTACCTCCATTACTGTGCCAGTTAGCGTGGTGGATATGGTATCAACCCTTGTCATTAGGGTTTCCAGCATCGCAGTTATATGTTTCTGGCATGTGCTGATATCCACTTGCTGAACAACAGCTCCCCCATGAGTGGAGCCTGAGAGCAATCCTGTATTTTTTGGTGAGGTCATTCTGTAGCATTAGAGACGTCCCAGTAATATGGTGCTGTTGCCTTTAGTTGTGCTACCGCTGATTAGTCACTGTTGGATAGCTGATAGCGGTTGGCTGCCCCCACCAGAGCACTGCTGCAAGGCCTAGTCGGAGCTGAAATGGCCCACACTGTGTCCAGCATTACAGAGCAATTACTGGAAGACTAGTTGCACATGGGATCTGCGCCAAACGATCGCAGGAGAGCTAGGGCATCACCCGGTAACTTTTGGGAGGATAGGGATCCCTGAAATACTATGGATTCTAGCAGTTTTTGTAAGCTGGGGATTGAGCTGGCAGTCTAGGTGGCCATATTCCATGGCGTCCAAGCCACACACACCCAAACTATGAAACTATGAAGTCCTTTATTGAAAAGATACCAAAATAATTCACAGCTAGTCCAAAGGTAATCGAAAGGAAAATAGGTTAAAGGCAGCCACTCGGCCTATGACCAACCCCTCCCCATGGAAGCCAGTTATCCAGTCAAACGTTTTCGTGCAAGAATTGCTTTCTCATAAAGGACTTCTTTGGATATATATCTGACCTCCACAAGCTTCATTTTATAGTTGGGGATACCAGTTGCTGAGCTGACTCCTGCCTGTAAGTACTTTGATTCATTTTTGTTTTGCACTGGTGTATCAAGGAGTAGCCGCCTTTCTGACTATTGAAGGCAGCGAGAAGGGCACACAAAACACCAGTGTGAAGGTGCATGTGTCTGTCACATAGCAGATATGTAAACAGACCAACCATGCCAGAGAATGGACCTGATACACAGGATCCACTGGATGATCCCTCAAGACTCAACATTGACACAAGATGTATACCTGGTCATGAATGCTTTATCTGCATGTACCCTGAACTGAGACAGTTGGAGCAGGGAGAGTAAGTCTCAACAGGGGCAGCTGCATGAAGTGCAGGGCATATACAGTGACAAAAGAGCCCACAGATCTGACATGCAGCAAGAGTTCTGCAACATGTGTGAGACCTCGGACAATGGCATGAGTATAATTATCACTGCTCTACAGGAGGATGATGTTTCCCATTCATATCCAGTACATGTCGGCCAACACCCAAATCACCATATGTCATACACTGGAACCCCAGCACCATCAAGCACTCCAGCATAACCCACACATGACAGTTATCCTGCAGGGATGCACAGCCAAATGTAACAGATGATGAACTAGTGCCAAGCATGTCCCGTGGCATGTACAAAGCCCAGACACATGCAAGGGCAGGGGCAATGCCAGTGGTAGGCTCATCCCACTCTAAACACCTATTCAGATGTCATCCTAGACACCAAAGCCAAAAAACACACATGACCTGATGCCTCATCAGAATGCAGCACAGGCTTTAATACAGAAGAAATGCCATCCACCATCGGGTGCAAGTGAACTTCACCTCATGGGTTCCATGCTCACTCACAACTGGGGAATGGGAGGCTGGCAGCAAGAGGCAAGCTTGGAAGAAAGAGAGATCACTCAAGTCACTGGATGCAACCCAGCCCCTCACCATCTGATAAGTCAATTCAATACAAATAAAATTATTAATACAAAACAGCACACTTTTCTCACTGCTCCTGTTATGATAAAACCAGACTGGTTATTAATTCATGTTGTTTTGCTGGCACTGACCATATAACTCGCTCAGTCCCAGCCATGTCCTGATTTCTGTCTTGTGAGAATTAATACCTCACAATCTCATATGGTGTGACTAGTCAGCTTCTCCCTGCTCACACTCTGCATAGTACCAGTCGCACCTCCAATCACACAGGTACAGTTAGTCGCTCACTGGGTCAGAGGATTTCTGAAGGACATTCCCTAGATTGCAGATCTATCTTTTACATGAACAAAAAGTACCAACTTCAAGACATGGAAACATAGAATTTGATGACAGATAAGGACCGCTTGGCCCACCTAGTCTGCCCATTACTCTACCTAATGGATAAGCTGCAGATCCTTGTTAACCAACAGCCTACTTCCTCCTACACCCCATTAGAATTGCCTGATGTCTGCCCCATGCATTCTTGATTTGCCCCACTGTTTTTGACTCCACAACCTCCTCAGGAAGGCTGTTCCATGCAACCACAACCCTCTCCGTGACAAAATACTTCCTCACATTACATCTGAGCCGTCCCCCCCTCTATATTCAAATTGTGTCCCCTTGTCCTTGCACATTTCTTTTTCTGAAAGATGCTACCCTGTTGGAATTTCTTGATTCCCTTGAGGTACTTGAATGTTTCTATCATGTCCCACCTCTCCCTCCTTTCCTCGAGGGTATACATATTAAGCTCCTTTAGTCTCTCTTCGTATGACTTCTGGTGCAGACCCTGCACCATTTTGGTTGCCTTCTGCTGGACAGCCTCCACCCTGTCCATGTTTTTGCAAGATGGGGTCTCCAGAACTGCACACAGTACTCCAGATGGGGTCACACCAACTGGCTGTACAGAGGGATAACAACTTCCTTTTTTCTACTGGTGATGCCTCTCCCTATGCATCTCAGTATCCCCCCAGACCTCTTCACTGCCTTCTCACATGGCTTGCCCACATTTGGTCATCTGATATAGCTATCCCCAGGTCCATTTTCATTTTTGTTGTTGTCAGTATCTTACCCCCCCATTGTGTACTCTTCCCCTGGGTTTTTGTTTCCTAGGTGCATTACTTTGCACTTCTTTGAGTCGAATCTAAGCTGCCATACATTTGACCATTCCTCCAACCATGCCATGTCCCTTCTCGTCCTTTCCACTCCACCTTGTGTATCAACCCTGATGCAGATCTTTGTGTAATCTGCAAAGAGACATGCTTTTCCTTGCAACCCCTCTGCAATGTCACTTATAAAGACATTGAAAAGGACCGGACCGAGTACTGAACCATGTGGTACCCCACTAGTAACCCCCCTTTCTTCACTGTAGACTCCATTTACTATTACCCTCTGTATCCTGTTGTTTAGCCAATGTTTTACCCAGGCTACCACCCTGGAACCCACTCCCAGGCTGGCTAATTTGTTTGTTAATCTTTTGTACAGAACTGTGTCAAATGCCTTGCTAAAGCCTAGGCAGGCCATGTCTACAGTCCCTCCCAGGTCTACTACTTTGGTCACCCAGTCAAAGAAATTGATTAGATTCATCTGACATGACCTTCCTGCTGTGAATCCATGCTGCCTTGGTTCCTATGCCTCACTGGCCTTTAGGCCATTCACTAAAAAAATGCCACCAATAGCCTAATCTGGTTCAAGGTCAGCTGGCATTCATCTGTATCCCCCTCCCCCCGGGTCGTGCCTGAAAATAGACAAAATTTGTCTAGTGCACTTACCCAGTCAACAAAAACAAACTAATTAACTAACTAGGTACTCAACAATTCTTTCCTTCAGAGGTGATTCCATCATTTTTTCTACCATTAAGGTCAAACTGACAGGTCTATAGTTTCCTGCCTCTGTCTTGCTCCCACTTTTGTGAAGGGGAATCACATCTGCCCTCCTCCAGTCCTCAGGTATCACACCATCCTCAAATGATTTGATAAAAAGGGTAGTCAATAGTGTTACTAGTTCTCCCCTTAGTTGTTTTAGAATTCTGGGGTGAATCCCATCAAGTCCCATTGCTTTGTCCACCTTCAGTTTTAGGAGTTCTTTCAGAACCCTTTCTTCTGTGAAAGGACTGATATCGACCCCCCTATCCAGAGTGCTTCTATTGACTGGATTAGGTACCTCCCCCTCCTCTTCCTTTGTGAATACTGAGTATAAGTGTTTGTTCAGTATCCCTGCTTTTTCACTGTCCCTCTCTTCCCACCCACCCTCCTCTTTATTCAGCCTCAGTATCCCTCCCTTTGTCTTTCTTCACTCCCTAATGCACCTATAAAAGGTTTTATCCCCCTTCTTAATCAAGTTGGCTATCTTTTCCTCAGTTTGGGCCTTTGCTATTCTGACTGCCTTTCCTGCTTCCATCTGCTTTAACTGGTGCAGTTCTTTGTCCTGCTTCTTCTGTGTTTCCTTATGCTGCCTGAATGCTGTCTTTTTCTCCCTAACCTTCCCCGCTACCTCTTTTGAGAACCATAGTGTTTTTTTTCTTTCATTTTGAGTTATTTGCTTCACACAAAGGCTTATCGCCTCTGTGATGGCAGTTTTGATGCTTCCCCGCTGTTGCTCCACTCCTCCTTCTTGCTTGTTTGCTAGTGCTTTTCTGAGGCACACTCCCATTCTGACAAAATCAGCCCTCCTGAAGTCCAGTACCTTCACTTTTGTATGACTTGACTCTACAGCTGAGTTTTATTGTGAACCACACTGTTTGGTGGTCACTTGCTCCTAAATTGCTACCCACTTCATGATCTGAGACAATATTAAGTGGAGATAAAGGCTTCATTAAAAAGGAACCCTTCATAAGGAAAAAAAAGAACTATTTCAAAATAAACACACAAAGCAATACACTGGAACTATAGAAGCAATGTCATTCATGCTCACTTTTACAATTACTGTATATTAAAACATTTTAAGCAACAGGGTTTAAGTTCCCTTTAAGAACAGAGCTGATGCCTTGGCTTCTTTGAGGTGTTGGGTGACTTGCCACATCTAGATAATACATTCATTGGATAGGCAGAGGAAGCTTGCAGTAATTTAGATATCACTACTAGCTTAGTTGTTGTCTAGCTAGGCAAGCTGAAGTAAAAAAATATGCATCACAAGGAATGGATGGTGTATATCCATGGATACTCAAGGACCATAGCTAATACACTGGCAATGATCTCCCATAAGTCACTGAAAACCGCTCCTGCACTTGGGGACTGAAGGAGGGCAAAGGTGGCTGCTCTGTTGAGAAATGGAAGCAGAAGTAACTCATGTAACTATAGGGCAGTGAGCTTGACCTCAGTTGTAGGAAACATACTGGAGACAATAGTCAAGGATCAGATTCGAGAACATCTGGACAGATTCCAGCTGCTACAGTAAATGAGATTCAGCATGGGTTCCCTAAAGAGATTATGCCAGTCTAACTTGTTGATCTTCCATGGGGAAGTAAAAATAGAACTACATAAGGAAAAAGAACATTTGTTCATGTTGTAGTAGCAGTAATGCAGTAATGTTTATCGTTCAACTTAATAGTCATTACAAATTTCTTAAAAACAAGTAATAAAATACATACACAATAACATACAGTTATCTAACAATTACTTCACAACAATTCATTATATCCTTTTGCATAGAGTAACATGTGCAATTCCTGACTTATCTGTAAGTTACTTTGTTTTTCCAGATTGAGCAATAATGATTCTCTCTTTTTACCACTAGTTTACAGTATGCTGCTATGCTTAACCCAACAGCTCCATTTAAACAAAACAGATTATTCACCGCTTAATTTGGAGTGAGGCATGCTTAAGACAACAAAGAATCTAGCCATAATATATTGAAATACCATGCCTGTAGTACAGTTGGTGGAGCAAGCAACCACTCCCCCTTCTGAGCTATATAAGTCAGCTCTTTCCAGCCTCACTTAGAACTTTTTCTTTGCTGCAGCCGGAGGCTCTGCCAGGGCCCTGCCCAACATCCCATCCCTCTGGCATTTATCTCCTGCCTCTTTTATGCTTTGGTCTTCTACTTGGTTTGTTTTTTGCTGGTTTTCTAAGCAAGTATTGTGTTTTCTTCCTCCTTGGCTGCAGTTTTACTTATCTCTGTTTTTGTCTCCTGCACTTCGGTTCTCCTGTGCTTGTGTTTCTTCCTGTTTTGTATCATTTTTTGGGGTTCTCTAGGTTTTCTAGTGTCTTGCTGACCTCTTTGCTTGGCTTGTGCTTTTCATGCTCCTATTGCCATTTTATCCATACTTTGAGCAAGCCCTTTGTTCAACTACATTCATTAACTGTTACCATCTGGCCTGCCAGGCAGCCACTCCCTTCTGGGTACATTGTTCACTGCTCTACTACCTAATTGTCAGTTCTTTTCTACCTCCTGCTTCCCTAGCAGTTAAAATTACTTTTCCTGCCTCTGCCTCCTGTTATCATGGGCCTTGTGTTTCTTTCAGTTTCAACTTTTAGGTTTTCTAGTTTTCCTAGCATCTTGCTGTCCCCATTTGCTTTAGCTTATGCTATCCAGGTTTCCATTTTGCTGTTTTTCCATGACTTTATCAATCTCTCAGTTCAACTGCAATTGTTAACTGTTTATACCTGTCTCCTAGTTAGGTAGTCACTCCTTTCTGGGTTTGTTTTCCCTGCAGCAGCTCTGCTACCTAGTTTTCAGTTTTCATTTACCTCCCACTTCCCTAGCAGTTTCATTTGTTAATTTTATAGCCTTAGCCTTCTGACTTGCAATGCATCAGCAGTTACCACTAGCCTCTCTTATGGAACTGGTTGGCCTGCATTCTTCATTCAGTCCAAACTACAACATTCAGTCTCAGGTATTGTTCTGGTTGCCATTCTGTGTGACTATTGGCAATGATGCAGCACTCAGTGCTTACTGTTGCACTACAACTCAAGCAGTCTCTCTTTCCTCAGTGCTAAACAGTCCTTACATCTGCTCCATTACTTTTATGTGCTCATGGCCCTTAGGCTTCACTGTGGCCTCCCACCACTCCTACTTTCAGATAAAATCAGTATTCACCCTTACTTGTGTTTCATTTCTTCCATGTGCACATGACATCAGGCTTTGCTATGGTCCCCTATCATGTCCTAGTTTTCATTTTCTGTCTCAGATAGCTCCTTCATCCTGTATTCTGTTTAGCAAGCAGCCTTCTAGGGATCTAAGCACCACTGAAATGTAAGCAGTGGTACAGTGCGCTCTGCTGATGTGGTTGGCAGATGCGCTAAGCAGGGATCTTGGGCACCACTGAAATATATGCAGCAGCACAGCCCTGCCGATGTAGTAGGTGGCTGCTGTAGTCAGGGATCTTGGGTGCCACTGAAATGTAGGCAGCAGTGCAGCATGCCATGCTGATGTGATAGGCAGTTGCCACAGGCAGGAATCGTGGGCACTGCTGAAATGTAGGCAGCAGTACAGCCCTGCTGATGTATCAGGCAGACACCCTAGGCAGGGATCTTGGCCATTGTTGAAATACAGGCAATGGCACAATCCTGATGATGTGGTAGCTGGATGCTCTAAGCAGGGATCTTGGGTGCTGCTGAAATGTAGACACAGTGCACAATGCCCTGCTGAATCAGTAGGTGGATTCTGTAAGCAGGGCTCTTGGATGCTGCTGAAATGTTTGCAGTGGTATAGTGTGCCCAGATGAACCAGTAAGTGGATAGTAAGGGTAGGAAAAATGTCTCTACTGCTGAACTCATATGCAATGGCACCTCTTGCACTGCTTAAATGAAAGGTAGTGAGCCTTCTTTCAGGTTCTTGCATGGCAATAGCCATGTCATTACTAATTTATCCCAAGACTAGAGGGAAGGTGATCAAGACCTTGGATCCCCAGAGGTTTCCTCCCCATATGTTTTTTTTTCCTCTTCTCGGTGCTGAAGGTCATAAAAGTTAGGTAGCTCATAATGTAGCTCATTCCATTACTTTACAAAGATAGGTTTCCACTGTTAAATGGTGGTCCTTCTTCTTTTTTTCCATTCCCTCCATCTTTCAGAAGTCATGCCCCTCTACTGTCAGTTCCAATACTGGTTAGCCTCTGCTTATCTCAGTTTGCATCTGTTTCCAGTTGTACAGATTCCGTCAATCTGTCCACATGCTCAGTGATCTCTGTCACAAATGCACTCAGCAGGTCATGCTCTCTGCCTCCACAGTGCCAACCTCAGAGCACAATATTGTGAACAGGTAACAGACAGGGTAACCCTCCTGTCTGCTTTTGGGTCATCAGTATAGAAAGAGAGAATTTACTGGCATCAAAAACCAAAAGAGATGCTCCATCCAGAACTAAATTCATTACTAATTACACCAGACATTCTAATGAGTTACAGACTATTGTTAATAACAACTGGCACATTTTGGAACATGAAAGATTATTAATTGATGAGGTGAGAGAGAAACCTCATTTTTTGTTTCGTAGGGGAAGGAACTTGAAGGATAAATTAGTGCATAGTTATTTACCTGATAGGGAACCAATTACAGTAAAGAAAACGTGGTTGCCCCCATTGCCTAGTGGCAATTTCAGTTGTGGAAACTGTAAGTTCTGTCCCCACATCCTTAGAATTGACACATTTACTACATGTAATAATACTAAATTATTCAAGATTCAGGAATTTTTCAATAGTAACAGTAGTAATGTAGTTTATCTTGCAATTTGTGAATGTGGCTCTTTCTATGTGGGAAAGACCAGTAGACCTCTGAAGGTGAGAATAGTGGAACATCTTCGTTCAAGTTCCAAAAAAGATGCCAAAAATGCATTAGCATGTCATGTCCATAATAATAACAGTGGTACACATTCCTGTAAGTTCTGTGCCCTTGAGAGGGTCACTTTGGGACCACATGGTGGTAATCTTGATGCCAAACTACTTCATCATGAATCATTTGGGATTTTCACATTGGGGGGACTCGAATCTCCAGGACTTAATAATAGGATTAAACTTCTATCATGTATACAGATGAAGTAATAGTGGTTTAATGACTCTAATATTCCACATATTCTGCTTAGTCTCTCTTCTGATATGTTGTGGTCTCACATTGTGTTTTCTATGTCTTTTTCTTCCAGGTACAGAATTGATTGCTGTCCACTTGCATACAGCATGAATACATTTGAATACACAGAATCCATTGCAATATATGGTGGTAATAATAATGGTTAAGATTTCTTATGAAATATTACATATTTGACACTTTTTACATTTTAGATATCAGCATGATTAGTATTAATGTGTAATTTATTTGCAGGAAGGTGTCTATATGTAACAAAAAATATTTGAAAATATTGAGACCATTGAAATTGTGGTGACACATCAATATGGTTATCTATGTCTATGCAATATTGCTTGACAGGATGTGTTATACCTATTCTTTCCACTTTAAGGATCATTTACATCTAGATTTAATCTTAGTATCTGCTAATTAGTTAGCTACTTTAGCTCTCCTTAACGTTCTCCTGTAGTATGTATTATTGAATGTTTTTAATGGTTTTTGGGTATTTTATAATGAAAATAGTATTAGATATTTAGGTTAATTATCTGCTTTGTCACTTTAAATCTAAACCCTTTCTTTCTGTATAAAAGGGAACCATGATTTTGATTCACTATCCTCCTGATGATGCATGTTTGATTGCGAAACTGGTAGAGGTTCATAGCAGCATCTCTGATGCATTTTTGCACTAATGGCGGTGTTTTTGTATTAACTTTTCATTAAAAGCTACTTATTGGTTGCTATCTCAGAGTGGTGCAGTTTCTTGTAGGTCTTAACAGACAGGATAACCCTCCAGTGTGCTTTTGGGTCAGAATCACCTTTAGTCTCAAGTTCTGGGGGGGATTCAAACTGTGAACCTTATGCTAGCCTACCCAATGTGTAGGCTCAGATATGTACCCTCTTCCGGGATTGCGGTACAATCTTTCTCCAGGGGCACCAAGCTAGGCTTCCCAAATGAACCCTTAAGACTCTATAAAAGACCTTAGGTATATTCTTACCTTTTCCCAGTTTGGCAACACCATCATCAAGCCCTTCAGAACAGCTGTCAACCTAACTGAGTATATAACACATGCAAAAAGAACTTGGAAGACACACCCAGGCAGTATCTTTTAAATAAAGATTTTTCTAAAAGATGATAAAAATATGAAAAATGTAAACACAGGAAAATATATCAAAGAGCTCACAATCACATAAAAGAAAAACAAAGAAAGCTACAAAACATAAACTCCTACGACAATACAATTAGACTTTTTCTATCTAATGTATTACCTCTGTACAGTGTTTAAGTTATATCAGAGTGCCCTGTCTCTCTTGAGTCCCAAAATGATATGTTATATTCCCCAGTTACAAGGATACATTTCAGCTCCAGCTCCCCACCCTCTTGGTGAGTCATCTAGCGCCTCTCTTTCAGAATTAAAAAAATACAAGCATGATATTCTATCAGGAGGTATATTGAATAAGGTGACATCAGCAAAAATTCCACTTCCTAAATATGACTCCTTAACTAAACATTTTTTTCTTTGATCTTGCATGGGTCCTGTTCCCAAGACATATCAAAAGGTTTTACAATGTTTAGCACCATGGTGGTATCAATGTTCTTCCTATTGGAATCATAAAAACTTTATGAGCCCTATATCCTGGCAGCTGGGTCAGTACTAATTAAGACAAAAAAAACAGGAGACCTTTAATTAAGTATCTCTGGTCTTTTAATTACTTCCTGGTTTTAGGTCACTTGTCACTGTAGCTTCACTTCAACGTGGGGGGTATCCATAAGCACAGGCTGTCTTATGAGACACAATCACCTACATTTTTGTATTTCAAATATCATACAACAATCAACCAGCTGGCCAAGTGTCACAATCTCCACTTGCTGCTCAATAATTTTTGGGATCCTTCCTAAGGTACCTTTAGCCTAAGCGAATCCTTCCCATAGAACCTTTAGGGTGGAACTTTCCTTGAGGGTTCCTTGCCTTCATGGTACCCCGACAGATAGAGTGAATGACCAAAGTCTATCAACAGTTGTACAGGCCTAACTGCACTCTAAATTGCCTAAGCCCATGGAATTGAAAGACTATGACTGCAGTTTCAAGTGTGGAGCAACCAACCACTCCCTCTTGTGAGCTTTATAAGTCAGCTCTTTCCAGCCTCACTCAGAAGCACTTTTTTGCACTTTTTTTCCCCACCATCCTTCCCTCCTCTTCCAGTGGCACGCCTCTCTCTGCAGGGCTACTTTCTAAGATACCTTTAGTCTAAGGGAATCCTTCACGTGGCATCTCTAGGGGTGGAACCCTCCTCAAGGCAGGGTTCTTTGCCTTCATGGTACCCCAACAGGGTGGTACTTCCCCAAGGAACAGAGAGAGTGAATAGCCAAAGTCTATAAATAGTTGTGCAGGATTAACTCCATTCAAAGCTGCATAAGCCCGTTGAACTAATATTTGCATACAGTACCATAAGCAGATGAGCATGATATGTTTTAGATCTTCTGTGAGTCCGAGAACACAACCAGTTTATGCTCCTATTAATATTGTCCATCCCTTAGCTATATGTTAACATTTTTCTTGGTGTGATCTAGAATTTTAATTTAGTTATGAGTTTTCTGTCTTCTAGATTTGTCAACAGCTATAAATGTATTTTGAATATTTGATTTTTTTCTTATTCAGAGATAACCAAAACTGAATTCAATCATGTCACTCTTCCTTGACGCATCAAATAACCATGTTTTTATGAATGATTTATGAGTCATTTATTACAACTCTGCATCCAGTCAGTAACGAAGAAAAATAGGCAATTCCTCAAGAAGCTGCAGATTGCAGGGGGGATTAAATCAGGTGAAAAAGAATATCTTCTGCTATATCAGTGAAAACAGGAAGAAAAAGGTGGTTGTAAGGTTAAAGATTAAGAATAAAGTGCTCGAGAACAACAGGCAAAATGCTGAGGCCCTCAGTGAATACTTTTGCTCAGTATTCAGTAAGGAGGAACAGACCCCACTACCAGATAGCAGTATCAGGGCTACAGATGGGGGTTCAGAAAATTAACATCCAGGAGTTCATGACAGAAAGTGCCAAGAAGGGCCTTTCATACATCAGGCCTGACAATGCCCCACACCTGAAGGTTTGCACCTTAGGGTGAAAAGGGAGCTGGCAGCTAGACTTGCACACCTATTCAACAGGTGTCTTGAACTCAGGATAGTATCAAGGGTGACTAATGTTGTACCACTCCATAAAAGTGGGGATAAGGAGGAGACAGGTACTTTTAGGCCAGTCAGCTTCATGTCAATAGTGGGAAAGCTGATGGAGACACTCATTAAGCAAGATCTGGTAGAATACCATGAAGAAAATCATCTCTAGGATGACAGACAGCATGGGTCTGTGGTCAGCAGATCATGCCAAACAAACCTTATTACTGTCTTTGACCACGTGTCCTGGGAATTAGATAGGGGTCATGCATTGGACCTGCTTTACTTTGACTTTAGTAAGGCATTTGACACAGTCCCACAAAAGTGCATTTTGAAGAAGCTGGAGGACCAGGGAGCAAAAGAGCAGATAGTCAGGTGGGTGCAAACTTGGCTGGAAGACAGGAAGCAAAGGGTAGTAGTAAATGGAGTGGGATCTACAGAAAGACATGTCTCTAGCAGTGTGCCTCAGTGATCAGTCCTAGGGCTGATCCTTTTCAACATATTCATCAGCGACATCATCGAGAATATAAAAGGTAATGTTGCCCTGTTTGTAAATGACACAAAACTTAGCAGAAGAGTGGATAGCACAGAGGGTATAAGAGAGCTTCAGGAGTATCTTAAAAAATTAGAAAGGTGGACACATATATGACAGTTGAAATTCAACACTAAGAAGTGCAAGGTGGTGCACCTGGGTAGAGCCAACCCAAAGACAGAATACTGGCTAAACGAGGTCAAACTCAGCTCCTTGGCTGAGGAACAGAATCTGGGGGTCATCATTAGGGATGACGTCAAGCAGCAAAACCAGTGTAATAAGGCCTACAGCAAAGCTAACAGGGTACTGGGGTGTATTGGATGGGGCATAGATAGCAGGGACAGGGAGGTGATACTGCCCCTCTGCTGGTCCTTGGTGAGGCCTCATCTGGTGTACTGTACACAGTTATTGAGGCCTCACCTTAGAAGGGATAGTGATAGGTTGGATGTGGTCCAGAGAAGGGCAACAAACATGATACATGGCCTTGGAGGAATCACCTATGAGGATAGGCTAAAGGCTTTAAACATGGACTCACTGGAGGCTAGGAGATACAGAGAGGATATGGTCAAGGCTTTCAAGTTCCTTAAAGGCATCAACAAAGTGCCATCCACTGGGCTTTTCACAAGAAACCCCAGTTCTAGAACATGAAGACACAAATGGAAATTGAAAAGAGGGAATTTCAGGAGAGATTTCAGAATATATTACTTCTTGGAGAGGGTGGCTGAGCAGTAGAATAGACTGCCATCCAAAGTGGTGGCTGCAAAGTAGGTGTCAAGTTTTACACATGTGGGACAAGGCTTGGGCATAATCACACAGCACTGGAGAAGGCTAGGCTGCATATCTCAAGGGACAGGACTCCAGTGTAACTGTAGGTCCCGGGAAACAATGCTTGGGCAGACTCAATGGACCACCGGTCCCCTTCTGACATCATTTTTTATGTTTTTATGTTTCTGCTATATATTTAGTAAAGATAAAACTCAGAAATACAGTAGCCCATTGAGTTTGGAAATGTTTTTGTCAAAAGCAATTTATGGAGCAGCAAATACCAAATTCAGTAGTTTTAATTTTCAGGAGACAGAGTTTATGGGAGGTTATCTTTGACAATCTGATGATTTTAATCCAATAAAATAATACTCTCATATGAACATACAACAATGCCAGCAGATTTAGGCCTCAAGGTCTGTTTCATCTGCTTGAGTGCATATCTCAAAGTTCAGACAACTGCTTCTGTCCCGTCTCCCCTTTCTCTCCAGCCCAGCCTTTGTCCCCTCATGATTCCCTCTCCCTTCAATCGAAACATACCCTCAGTACTAACTTTGTTTATGCCCTTCAAGTATTTAAAGGTCTCGATCATATCACCTCTGTCCCTTCTATTTTACAGGGAGTACATGTTGAGCTCTCTTAGTCTCTCCCCATGGAGTTTTTCCCCCTATTTCCCAGATCATCTTGGCCTTCTTCCTCTGGGTTCCATCTAAGAGTCTGACATCCCTCTTTAAGTATGGGTGTCAGAACTGCCCACAGTGCTCTAAGTGTGGTTTCATCAATGAATTATACAGTGGCAGAATAACCTCCTCCCTCCTGGAAGTGATCCTCATGCAATGCACCCAAGCATTCTGTTGGCCTTTGCTGCTGCTTTTCTACACTGTGCTGTGTGATTCCTATTCCCTGTGATCACCACTCCCAGATTCTTTTACTCTACAGAGGTGGATAACTGCTCGCCCCAAGTGTTCAAGTGGTAACTGTACCCGGGGTTTCTGGCTCCGAAATGCAGTAAACTACACTACCTAGCATTGAACCCCAGCTGCCATGTGTGTGACCAGTGTCCAAGTCTTTCCAGATCCTCCTGGAGTACCTTCCTCCACTCCTCCCTGTCCACCACTGCATCTAATTTTGTGTCATCAGTGAACAGGCTTATCTTACTCTTAACACCTTCTGCTATGTCAGCTATTAATGCATTAAATAACAGTGGACCCAAAACTGATCCTTGAGGGACCCCACTAGTGACCATCCTGGATGTCGAGAATTCCCCTCCTACTATCACCCTCTGCAGTCTGCTACTCAGCCAGTTCCCTATCCACTTCACCAGCTTCACCCCTACCCCAGGTTCCTCAGTTTTTCCAATCAGTCTCCCATGCTGACTGAGCCAAAAGCCTTGCTGAAGTTCAGATACAAGACATCAACCGGCCTGCCACCATAGAGTGCTTTTGTCACCCAGTCAAAAAATTCAACTAGGTTAGTTTGACAAGATCTCCCCTGGACAAACCCATGTTGCCAGGCATCCAGTTTTCTCCTTAAGACACCTGATCCCTCCCTGCTCAGATGAAGCCTATCTTGGGCACACAGATCTCTGTTTTCCCAAGTAATTCCCCATCCCCCAACAGTCAAAACCCCATAGCTTTATACCATTCCCCCAACCATTCATTGACTTCCCTATCCTCAGCTTTCTGTCTGTGCATGCCCTCAGCACAGGCAGAACATCGCAAAATGCAACATTATTTACATCCATTCTACATATCCTGGCCAGTTCCCTAAATATAACCTGTACTTCCTGCACACTATTTCCTTCTAAATCATTCGTACAGAGGTACATCACTGTGTGGGGTTTCTTTCCCTGACCCCTTACGCTTGAGGTTACTATATGTTTTGCTCTGTGTGCTGTCATACCTGGCATGCAATCTACCTGGCTAGAACTCCTCCTGTCCCCCTTTCTCCACCACTCTGATACCCCCAAGTATATAGTCCCCTAATATGATAACTCTGCTACTGACTCCTTGCTGGCCCTCTTGAAGTCTTCCCCCCTTCAGTTCCTTGCCACGCTCATCCAACCCACCCCCATGGCCTTATCCCCCACCTTATCTGGTTTCTCTTGCCCTGTGCACCCCATTGGGTCTCCAGTGTTTCCCCATTTGATCCTGGTTCCCCTTCCAGACCCCCCATTTCTTGGCCCCCTGCTTTCTTCCTCGACCTGGCCCCTTGCCCTTTCATTTTATCATCTTCTCCCACCTTCTCCTTCCTGCTTTTCTTCACCTCCTTCTCCTCTTTACAGCCATCCCCAGTGTCCCCACATTTGACCCCATTCCCCTTTCTAGTACCCCCTTTCCACCCCTCACTTTTTCCCTCCCCCTCAGATCCCGTTGACCATCCATATTACTGACATCCACCTCCCTCTCCTTTCTCCCATCACTGTAGGTTGCCAAAGTCTTCATTTTTATAATTTCAATTTCTGCTATAACCAGATATGTAGGGATAGACACTTGGGGCTATAGATTTGAAAGCAGCATAGGCACTAGGGGATTGCTTGCCCATGCTAACTTGATTTTGCACCGATTGTGGGTGGGGTCTATATTTAGAGACCCCCACATCGCTGGCAAAATCTGTTACCACCTGATCGCTAATACACCACTGCATCCATGCAAATGAGGGGGTTGTCCCCTGCATACAGGCACAGCAGGATATTCAGCAGTTTGCACCAGCTGTAAATGCTACCCAAACAGGTGCTATTTAAGACCTTTGCAAGTCTCCAATTTAACAGAGCACAAGGCACTAGTGGTAGACAGTGGTATTACAGCCACTCACCCCTGAAACCTCTACCATTAAACCAATCAATGCCTTGGTGTCTAGTGGCACCTGCTTCCCTCAGATCACCTGTCCCTTTAAAGTTAGTGTTGTCCCTGATGTCTAGTGGCAATCCCCACCCTCCAATCTCCTGTCCCTATAAGATTAAGAGTTGCTCTGGTGTTTATGGCATGCCCCCATATGCCCTGGTGTCAAGTGGCACACTGCCAACCTCCAACCACCTGTCCCTGTATTAGTAGAGTATTTTATTTATTTATTTAAAAGTTTTAACCAGGAAGGCTTACTGAACAGACTACAGCTCGATTCCAGATGCGTCCTGGAGGTGTTGGGGATGGGAGGATACATAAACACATACATAATTCAGAAATTAACACCAAATATATACAGGTATATTTACATCATGTACACAGCAATGCAGCGACAGAACATCAGAGTTGATGAGGCATAAATACGGGGATAGGTACAAGAGATAAGCTATATTAGGTTCGGAGTTAAAACATAGGAGTCACCATAGCTAATACTGGTTTGAGAGCTGGTATTTCCTGGTGAGTAGTGGCAACCCCACCCTCCAAACACCCATCCCTCTATTTGTACTGTTGTCCCTGATGCCTAGTGGCATCCCCTGCCTCCTAGCACACTTCCATGAAGTTGCAGAGATTTCACTGGTGTCTAGTGGTACCCCCCACCTACCGGGCACCCATTCTGGTGTCACTGCTGAGTCCCCAGTGGCTACCAGGCACCTCTGCACCGCCCATGCTGAGCACATCACCCTGTCAACCCTCCTGTACCTATGAAGGCAGTACCATGTAGAGAGCCCAATACAATGACCAGCACAGCCCTCCTCTCACCTTCTCAGCTGTCTGCTATATGGGATGACATAGATTTCATGTACAGTGTACTGTATACTGTAGTCATGATTCCTGTCATGCCATATGGCACTAGGATGAGGAGATGAGAGGAAGGGATGTGCTGCTCATCATATCGGGCTCTTTACATGGCACTGCCTTCATAGGTAGGGCGAATGACTGGGTTGTGTGCTCAGTGTGGGCAGTGTGGGAGGGCAAGTAGCCACCAAGGACTTTGCGGTGGCACTGGGACATGTGCCTAGTGGGAGGGGGTACCCCTAGACATCAGGGAAATCACTGGAACCTCAGGGATGTGTGATCGGAAGGTGGTAGTTACCATTAGGCAGCAGGGAATACTCCACAATGACAGGGATGGGTGATTGAAAGGCAGGGGGTGCCACTAGACACTAGAGACAACATTTCAAATAGAGAGACAGGTGCTCAGAGGGTGAGGGTGTCATTAAACACCAGGGAACACTCTACAAATGCAGGGACAGGTGATTGAAGGGCAGGGGTGCCACTGGACACCAGGGAAAACATGACTATTATAAGGAAGGGTGATCAGAGAGCAGGGGTGCCACTAGATACCAGGGAGGAAATTTGCATTGAGGGTATGGGTGTTTGGGGTGTAAGACAGCTGGTTAATACCATGCTTCATGTGGCAGGCAACCACAGGATGGGTACAAACCTGTTGCCACTTCCCACGCAAATGAGCCCATAATGGGCATGCATATGGCCTCTTGGCACCTGGCATACCCAATTGGCTTATTTGTATGTTGTGGCTGACTATTGCACCATAGTTGCCAGTGCTATTTGGTGTGGGGGTGCAGTTCCTCATGGGCTGTATACAGCCCAGGTGCACGTCGGGCAGAGCTACTCGACTTAGCACTGCAGCAACATGACCCTATCTTCAGTCAGATAGCACCAGTATGCTGTCCGACTGAAGATAGCAACCTCTGGGTCGGGCACAAGTACAAACACAGCACAAGCCATCGTGCTCTGCTTTTCCACATATTTGAATATCTACCCCCCGAAGCCCTGGGGCTCTTCTGTAGAGTCTTGGAGTACTAAATCTGAAAGAAAGGCATTACTCTAGTATCAGTGGTGTGTGCCTCTCTTTGGCATTTACAGTAGATGCCTAGTCAAAATGGTTGTCTTCTGTAATGATATGGAACAGAGGAGAAGCAGGTGGAAGGAAACAAAAGGATAAGAATGGGACTGTCGTTACAGTATACTGAGGAACTACAGTCCAGTGGTATTTCGTTTTTTTTTTCTGAATAAGGCCAGGCAGCCTAATGATCTCAAAAGCAAACTGAAACAAAATGTCCTTGATCTGTTCTAAGTACTCAAATCTATCACTTTTGGGAGAGTACTATTTCTTTCCTAACTCCTCCCCAAACCCTGCCATTGATTTTGAGAAAATGTTCACCTTCTTTCTATTCACAGTATTATGCTGTTGTTAACTCTGGGTTTATTTTGCAGCTGGTTTGCATATGTAATCAGTACTGAATAGTGAATTCTTTTTTTTATCATTTTTGGAACATTATTGTGGCATGCATGAAATTGTCACATTTTGCATTCCAAGAAAAAATACACCTATTTGCACATCTGTTTGGAATACATCCTACTTGTTTTAGGCTGCACCGAAACAGCTTTTAAATGCTTTCCCTCCGTTCTGAAACGTAACATGGGGATGACAAATATAATGATTTTTCTTACCTTAATCTGCTCACTTATGATAGGTCAATGACTAATGTTTTTTAAGTGGCACTCTACAAGATAAAATGGCAAGATAATAGGCTGTCTAGATAAATTATGGCCTCATCCTTCATTTTTCGAGCAACTGGAGTTTTAAAGTTCCCACTGAAGGTGCTATAGGTTATTTAATTTTCACAAATCTCTTTCTGCTGAATGAATATATAACATTTATAAATCACCCATGAAAGTAACTCAGTAATCATATCATGTTAGAATATCCAATAGATTGGTTTAAGAATTAAATTATCCACACCCGAAAGCTGTTTGTCATAGTTTTAGGTGCCATTGGAACACTGCAGGATCTTGTAAAGATCTGTCACTTCAGTTGCTGCAGTAGTCATCCTTTTCCCATACATAGTTCAAAGTTTTGTTTTCTTATAATAAATTTAGCTGCAGCTGAGTTCACACAATGCTTCAGGCTAACTAGTTCCTTATTACCTTATACCCTTTTTACCCACTCTGATTCCATACTTTCAACTCCTTCTTTGGGTCTTCATTCTAGTGCCTGCTCATTAGGGTTCACTGGTCATCTCACCTAAGATAAGAGTGTTTACGCACAGAGGTTCTTTGTCTTTTAAATGGTTTTTTATTTTAATGGGTTCACCACAATATATCCCAGGCACACTGCCTTAGGGGTAGCTGGTCCAGTCCACTGGGGTGTTAAACAGACGAGGCATACTGATGAGTCCTGGTAGGACGAAACACGTGTCTATGTCTTCTGTTAGCACCCTTTGCAAACTGTGTGAGAGGCCTTTCGGCACCATGCAATTCTGCTTAAAGTTGGACCAGCATAACATTCTGTGGTGATTTGCATATGCAGCCCATGATGCTTTGCATTGTGGGGGCATGTGTGACTTTGTATTTTTTTTTAAGATAAGACCAGACTGCAGCCTCACCTACTGGCACTACATTGGAATACCCTCATGGCAAAGGGCAATGTCAGTGGCTCAGTAGGTAACATGCTTACCTCTGGGGTCAGAAGATCAGATGGTTGTGGGTTCTAGCCCCACACCAGGTACTTGAGGTAATACCCATAACTGACACTGTTGTGTTGTATGACGGGGGGTGTTGCACAACTGAGGTGCCATCCTTCAAATGAGATTTTAGACCAAGGTCCCTTCTGCCTACCTCTGGTCACTGTCCAGGTGGAAGTAAAATATCCCATGGCACTTATCAAGGAATAGTCGGTGAGTTTCCCCGGTGTCATGGCTAACTTCCCACGTCAGTAAAAAAAAAAACAGGTTCATGTAATCCACCCCCCCAAGACACACCTGGAAACAAGCTATTACAGCTTAGTGAGTCTTTCCTGGTCAAGAATTGTACATAAACAAATAATAAAAGGGCAGGGAGGATTCTTTTTTATTTAAGTGCTTTTTCTCCTCATCAACCTGACCCTCTTCCAACTTGCCCCTCCAGCCCTGCTATCCATTTTCCCAAAGCAAATAAGTCAACCTCAACCCCCACAGCATTCTCCTTATGGCAGGGATTTCAAGGTTTTCTTTATACCTCTGAGATTCAGAACCAGTGGGAGGCGAGCACCAGGTCAGTGGTTTGAGGCTTCCAAAGGGCTGGACTACATTATGTGCCAGTTGGGTTTTCATGCCATAATTCTCCCCTTTTCTCCAGTACCCCGATGTGCAAAATCCATGAATTTCATTAAGCAAAATATTTCACAAAATTTGTGTGTTTCGTGAAATATTTTGTGGGTGAAAAATGTGAAATTCCACTGGAGAAAAAGTGAATTTCACCCAGGAAATCACAAATTTCGCCATCAGGCAGTGGAATTTCACCACTGTCGAGCAAAATTCCACCACTCGCGGATGAAATTGAGCTTTTCTCAGCTGGAAATTCATGATTTCTCTGGCAAAATTTTGCATTTTGCAACTGTGAAATTCATCAGTGAAATCTGAGAATTTCATGAACTGTTTCACACAGCAAGATCTGTGATTTTTCAAGAAATTCATGGCACAATTTAATTTCGCTCCATCTGTACTGTGAGCATAGCACACTCCCTGGCCTGCCATTAGGAGTTAACATGGCACTGGAGTGTGTCAACCCTCTCCAAAGGCTGGGATACACTCCCAGTGGCAGTGTGTCACCAATCCTGGATGCACAAGTGCAGGCTCAAGAGCTTGCTCCCAAATCTGAACCACCAGCTCAGATGCACAAAATGCATCCATTGGGCCATTTTGTGGTGCCAGGAAACAAGGATTATGACAGTTCTTGTCTCACAGCTAATTCATTTGTCAGCAAGGGGAGGAGAAGCTGGGGGAGGGTGGACCCAGGATTGGTGAAGTGAGGCTCCACTGAGACATCATGTGACTAACCAAGGACATTATTCCTGTTACAGACCCTCCCTCCCTCCCTTCTGCTGTCTCTGAGCCACACCATCATGTTAACAAACCCTTGTCCATTGCTGACATCAGCTGTCGAGTGATGATATTCAGTTTTTGTAAAACTAGAAGCACATTTTGAAAGATTCTTATATTAGCTCACTGGAAGGACACATTTTTTCATTTAAAGAGCACCTTTCCCAGCCCTTATGTCATGGATGCAAAAATTCATCCTTATTGCATTAATGCTTGTGATATGTGTATTTCATATAGTCTGCAGCTTGTTTTTGCAATCTGAGCTGCTAAAAGTAGACATGCTGTAGCAGCCCTTCAGCAGGGAGCCTGGTGTTGCTGTATACCTGAGATGGTGCCGTGACATCACTATAGGGAGAAGCAAGGAAATGTTGTACTAAATGTGCAGGTTTTTGGCTTGAGCAATTGCTATATACCCAATTGAATCATGTTCCTCATTGTTCCCCTATCCCTTCACAAGTCACCCTGTGGTAAATAAAATTATAAACATTCCCCTTGCAAGAAATAAGGTTAAAAAAGCAACAACCAGTATTTAACATCTTTCAGCAGTGACAGCATATAAACAAACTGTGTAGACAATGACATATGCTCCACACAGTCACAGGACTACAATATTACTTCCTGCCTGATTAATAAATCACCTGGAGTCCTGGACAGCCTCCCAAATGGACAAACCAGACCACAGTAGTCAAATTATCCCCGGCCGAGAAAAACATTCTCCTCCTGAGAAATTTGCTGTCTGCTCTAATCACTGCACCCCGGATCCCAATACAAAGAGAGGCACTGTTATAGCAGAGATAGCTGACTTTGGTTGAATGTATAAAAGAAGCTGTTTTGAAATTTTATACCTCTGTGTAGGACCATGATCCACAAGGTTTATAAAAAACAAGGGCTAATTCCAATCGTATCTCTTGTTCAAAAAGTGAAACTGGGACTCTGCGCATGCATACAGTCCTCCCTATAAGTGACTGTGGGATTGCAGTATATGGAGCTGCCACCGAACGTACACTCAATAGAGTCAAGTTAGTCCCAAACAAGGCCTGTCACTTAGTACTGGGAGCTGACAGACTAACACACACTTGCTTGCTATACTCTTTAATCAATTGGCTCCCATTACAGGACAGAATTAAATTCCAAACCTGCATCCTTGGTAAAAAAGCTCAGTTACCATAGGTCTCAACTACCCCAGACTACAGAACCTACTACAGCCATCCTCTAACCCCTACCCCACCAGGGTCATGTTCAAAAATACCCTCAAAGTTCCATTCCACAGGACTGCACTGGCGGCACACTTCTTCACTGTTAGGGCTCCTTTGTGGCTTAATGAGATCCCAGAATCACTCAAAATCCTCAACAGAATTGACCAATTTGAGAGACTGTTCAGACAATACCTTACCCTCATGATCAACTGTAACTGCCCCGATCTCTCCCCTCTTATGTATCTGACAATGCTGTCTTGAGTTGCTTGTTCCACTGCTCCAACTGACCACCTCTTGAAATGCCTCATATTCTCATGCTGACAAGGTCTATTGTAAGCTACCTTGTGCCTAATTATATGTTGACAAAGCTTGTTGTATATTATTGATGTAACTTATGTATTATAAATAGAATAATAGATAGGTTACAGTGAATTATAAGGCTGTAATTCCATCTAGAGGTTCTGAGGACATAGCTAACCTCGAGAGCGAAGCTTGAGAGGTTTCTATGTCCCCAGAACCTCGAGATGGAATTTCAGCCGAGTAATTTACTGTAACCTATTTTTTAATTTTTGTAATATAGTGATCCGATTCCAAAAAATGTGCTGCTTTTTAAAATTCTGTGAACTGGGCTGGCCGCCTGTTGCACTGAAGAAGTGCTCACTCTCAGCCGACCACCCACAGACAGTATTGAAGTTGTGCCCGACCCAAGTTTGTGATGAAAGCTTTTACTTTAATTTGGTAATCCTACCGTTTACTTTCTTTGTTCGTTCAGCAGGTAATCCACTTTTCTGAGGCGATAAAAACAAAAAAACGAACTGGCCATAACTCGAGTTGCTCTCAAGAGTAAACGTCCGCCATGTTTTTCCATTTGGTTTGCCCACCTACTCAGAAAGTCTGCCAATGGCATTGCATGTTTTACATTGGGTGCACAGACTGGAACGTGGCACCATGGCAACCGTATTTGTGTGGCAGGGAGACTGGCACATGCACTATGGAGTTTCAGTGATAATACTATCATTTGAAGCTGAAACGATGGTATTATCAGCACAAACGATAGTATTATCAGCAGTGAACAATACTATAGTGTATTACAAGGATTTTTTATATGCTTTTTGGGTGTATTATTTTAACTCCATATATTACAATGTAAACCTTGTATATCTTATTGACTGTTACTATATAGCCCTTGTTATGTCTTTTAGCACTAGATTTGATGTTTGCCACTGCTCTGTTGATGACGAGGAACCTTTGTAAACAATATGTTTAGCTCAAAGGTGTTTGTCTGAATTTATACATTAACGAATATACCCATGTAAATGTTGCATGCTTTTAAATGTGTTCATTCTTATAAACCTTAATCTGTAAAATTGGTCAGTTTCACATATTTTGTGCAAAAGCCACATGGTAAATTATTATGCAGTACCATGTGCCTTTTTGTGCAAAATGAGTGAAATTGTATAATTTTACAGATTAAGCTTTATAAAAATGTACACTTTTGAAAGTGCACAATATTTTATGTTGCACTCAACTTGTGAAAATGCATAACATTTAACGAAAATGGTACAACTTTGTGAAATGTGCTCAAAACAGATTTTTGTGATTTCATCCAGCACTAATCTTTACCAGCAAAACAGTTGTATTTTTGTTTCTTTCCTTTTCTTAAACTTAAAGCAGCAGTACTACCAAATCAGGAAGTGATCTATCAAAATTCTGCTTTTTGGTTGTAAGCATGTGGCCATAGTTCCAGTTTTCATATGTATAAATATTTTTTTTTCAGTCATCTTTAGTTTTTGAGATAATTTCAATTTATTTGAATTGTTGGGGCATCCCAATAAATATGGTGGCTGACTAATTTTCAGCTTGCTTTTCCTACAGGTCACATCACATCTTTTGACTACAGAAGTAGGACTCTGTGCTGACGATTCCCAATGTCCCTGCAAGGCATACATATCTGCAGTTGGCAGCAGAGGGGGTTCCAGTGCAACATGCTTGGTGGCAGAAATGTAAACAAAAGCAGAGGATAACTGAACAAATTATTCAGTGATAGTACGATGCCAGCAAGAAAGAGTAGCAGATATATGATTAGCAGATCACTGGGAATAAACTGTTGAAAAAGAGCAATTTCTTTTTTCATAGTACTGCTGCTTTAAATGTTAAATTTATTGATATGTAATATATCTTCTAAATTCTAAACAATACACCTCTGGTAGTGCTAAGTGCATTTTATTTAATGATCCACGGCCAATAAGTTCAAAATAAATCCTGCAGCAACAAATTTTGTAAGTTTCTAGATATAAAATAAAAAAGCCTGATTAATCAGTATTTTCATTGCTCCCTCAATTATTTGCCTGCTTTGGTACAAGAAGAAATACAACAAGCAGATAACTGACACTGCATGATTACGTTTAAATAAAAATATGATTTATCTTCTTAAGTTGCATTGTAGGTAAAATATTTCCAAATTCACTTATTTAAAGCATTAAATCATACAATATACGTTCATTACATTACACAGTAGTCTGTAATGCACCTGAGTTTTACAATGGCTGCAATGATTTTTGTTTATTTGAAGGCAGATGTTCAAATACATGTCACATTTTTCATCAGCTTGCTTTCAGAACTATTAATCATACTTTTATGGCAGTCTTTGCATGTGAGCACTTTGGAGGTAGCTGGTTAAATGAGGGAGCACTGTTATCAATTCACTCAGAATCACATTCAAGTTTGTAATTAGCAGGCCAATCCAAAATCCATTCAAAATGAAAGTATGTACGTAAGGGAAACTTACCCTAATGCACACAGAGGGACATTACTTAGCAATACATTTAGGTGAATGGTGTAACTTGCACCTTTACACCCACCTAATTTTTCAGTCTCTGTAGCAACAGCAAGCTTTCTGATACACTACATCAACACAGATATGAAGTGCTTATGAATATAAGTGTTTTGCTAGATGATTTTGAAATAAAAAGTAAACCAGACAGTGCATCAGATAAAAGCAGTGTCACATAGCACCCCTAAGAGAAATACTTCCTGCCTCATGCTGTAATGTTTTGTCTAAACCAAGTCTTGGTCCCACATTGTCTGTATGTTTATGTTTCTGACAATGTTAATACTACTTACAAAATTTGAGCTGCAAACTCGAAAGAATGCAAGAAACTGTTGAAGATGCAAATTTATGCAGAGAATGGTGAAAATTGTGAACTCCACAATAAAACTGCAGATGCAGTTTCCCAGTGGTCCTGCTTCTCAGCAACTTGCATACATTTGGTTAAATGGTTGTTTACTTACTTGAGGATGGTGACAAATTTCAGGAGGATCTATACAAACTAGTTGACTGGTTGAGCTCCTGGAGTTTCAGCTTTACTGTAGCCAAATGCAAGGTGATTCTCTTATATGTTTATACAGTATGTACCATGTCAGCATCGCTTATGGTTATATGAGTACATCTCCCTGAGTTGTTGGGGAGAAAGAAATGCAAAGCTGCACAGCTGTGGCCCACAAATGACTTGAGAAAGCACTCTTTAACAATGTGGGAATCACAGAACTGAATATATGATCATTATATACTGTAAACCATATTACAGACTTCTATTTAGAAATTAAAGGTGAGACCTGCTGGTATGCACTAGGACTGAGGCATTGGATGCCTTTCCGCCTGTCATTCAAGCAACCCAAGTTTGGGAATGAGCTTATGCTGCTGGGGGTCAGCTGGTGCAGTTGGATATGATGCACAGATTCTAGAGTGCCACCTATGTGGAGGCATGTTGGCAGGGTAGTGGGCGCTTCTCAGAGGGGGCACATCCAGCTGCTGGTGCATGGTCTGTGCATGCCTCCACATGCATGTACACTTGTGTCATCATAACACACTGCTGGGCAGGGGGAAAAAGCATGAAGAGGCCTGACTGCAGCTAATGAAGGCCAACCTATCTGAACCACGCTCCCACCTGGGATCACCACCTACTGGATTGTGCTCTGGGGAGGAGATGGACCTCCATCCCATGGCACCACTACAGTGGAAAATCTGTGGGGGAACTCAATGTAGATCTGGAGGGAGGCATCCAGTTGTTGGTAGTGTGGGGGAAGGGGCTGGTAACTCTGCCAGAGTCAAGGCCATAGAAACAGCTCTATAAAAAAAATGAAAACTTGAACCTTAAATCAATATGTTTTACTTTGTAGAAAATAAAAAACATACATGTGTTACAAATGGACTGTGTCAATTGAATTTAGAACTTCAGGGGGCAGATATTGAAAAGTTAACATGGGCGTGAAAGGGTGTTTGCCTATGCAAACCATGTTTTGTGCATAGTTTTTAGATGAGGTCTATACTAAGAGGCCATTGTAGCTTGGACTAAACTCATTAGCACCCAAGTGCTAACATTGTGCAACACCTATGCAAATGAGGGAGTCCCCTGTGCAGATGGATGCAGCAGAAATTTCAAAGGTTTGCATTGGTGTTACATGGCACCAAAAGTAGTGCAATTTTTACTACCTGCAGAAACCTAGACTTAACTGGGCACAAATCCCTGGTGGTGGGTTGACTGTACTGTAGCCGCCTACCCCCCCCCACCTTCTGAACCCATGTCTTGGTGAAACAAAGGATGACCTGGTGTCAAGTGGCACACCCCCACCCTTTGATCCCCTCGCCCACCACTGTGAAAGTCCTCTGTGCTGTCTAGTGGCACCATACCACCATCCAATCCCATGCCTTGGGTAGTGTGATGAATTCCCTGGTGGCTAGTGGCAACCCTCACCCACTGATCACCTGTCCCATGGGCTATACCCATCATTGTTGGTTAGTGGCAGCCCCCCACCCCAACCATCCCGTTGCTATGAATATAGTCCTTGGTGTCCAGTAGCCACACACACACACACACACACACACACACACACACACACACACACACTCCTTGATGGTAATATGTACCCAGGTGACTACTGGCACTCCTTTGAACACCCATCTTGTGGATAGCCATATGGTCTGTGGTGTTTGATGGCACCCCCCCCACCTGCACCCATCTGGGTGAGAATCCTGACAGATCTATTGTCCTGTGGCACCCGCATCCCTCTAAAGCTCCTGGTCCACGTCCCCTGTTCAATCCCTGGTATCCAGTGGTATCCCAGTCTCTCCCGAATGCTGATTGACAAACACAGTAGCAGTCCCACAGTCCCCACATTCCCCACCAACACCCAGCACCCACCCCAAACCCTCCATAATGCACAGGATGGAGCTGTGCGGGGTACCCCTCTTTGATAACTGTCACAGCCCTCCTCTCAGCTCTTCAGCCAGCAGACATACGAGCTGTAGTGAGCATGTGTACAGTGTACAGTATACTGTACATGCACTCACTGCTGTTCCTATGATGGCTGGCTGAGAAAATTAGAGAAGGAACATTTTCTGCAACCATTTTACCAAGATAACATGTAATACAATTATCAAATTTTGAAAAAAAGTACACTAATGTCAATGTTTTATGCCTGAGAGTGGGTAACTTGATCATGAATTGTGTAGTCTAAGTTTCAAATGTATGTTCTTCTATATCACTTATATCACCAAAAGTGTATCGTCAGCACGTCTAAACACGGAACACAGTTCCACAGATAATCTCGTGATGGTTCAGAAATGACTACATGGTGCTGCATTCCACAGCTAAGGTAACCATGTGACTCACTCAGCTTGGTGCAGACCTTAATGTGCATTTGAGAGAGAAGGACCTGCTCTGCTGTTCTTACAACAGAAACTGTTTAATAAAATTGCATAAAACTTGTTCAGTCAGGGGAAGGGCTCAGCCCGTGTTCAACACTTTTAGCTGACTCAGAGATTGAGACAGCGAGATGGTGTGGGAAAGGGAGATATTTATTTTTAGTCAGACAGTAGTTTGGCTGCTCTGACTGGCATAAAGCAAATTCTATGCCATTTTGAGTATGTATACTCATATAATTACTCAAATTTTCTGCTGGTGTGTGCCACCACATCTTCTGAAATTTGAGATATATTTGTTTTGCTGCTTTAAATAAAAAGTATTGTCAGAAATACTTTTTTTTCCTGGTAAGGAAGTAAATACTTTCTGTTTCAAATTATGACCATGAATAATAGTAATATTACTATGGAGAAGTTTTGCTCAGGGCATGGTATTGGTCAGTTCAGTTCCATCGGTGGTGGAGGGAGGCAATGGAAGAGCTGCATGTGCAGGCAGTAGCAGAGCAGCAGCAGCATTTGACATGCGTTCTCTGCAGCCATCTGCAGTGCACATGCTGGCTGCAGCTCCAGTACAATGAAAGGGAGCTGTTGTGCCATCTGATGGTGGTGGTGGTAGAGAAGTAACCAGTAGTAGCAATAGTGTGATGTGTACCATAGTCACAGTGTAAGAAAATCGGCATGTGATGTAGCAGCAATGCTTCTGATGTCCTAGTCACAGGAAGCTGATACTCAGAGTCAGGTTACTGTGTAGTTTGACAGTTGGTCAGAGGCTCAGATTATTTTAGAAGATGATTCATAGGGGTTTGGTGTGGATGGGGAGGAGGAGGCACCAGAGGAGGTAGACAATGGAGTGAAGAACATAAATAAGGAGGTAAGAGGAGTTATTGTGCAGGACCAGGATATTGATATCAGGAGCAGTGATTTTTGTTCAGTTCTTGATGATCCAGTCCTTGATTGAGACTGGGTGCCAGACAGAGAGAGAGGCCTCCAGGAATTTGCCCTGTGAAAGAAAAAGGAGCCTAGAAAGTGATGAGTGGGAAGAGGTCAATGCACTGGAGGGTGAAATTGATAAGTGTGATAAGGACACATCAGAGATTAAAAACAGTTCATGTTCAGCTGGGCCAGGTTAAGAAACAACAACAAGGGGAATGAGATATGGGAGTTAGAGGTACAGGCATAAATGGGCAATATAGCAAAGGTGCAGGCCCAGTTATGCATCTTCACCAAGAGACAATGGCTAGCTTAAAGAAGCAGCAATCAGTGGCACAAACCAGCTTTTTAGTGTGTGTTTTTTTTGTTACAGATCCCACAGATGAGAGTTTTACAATTTGCCATATCTGCAAAACTTGACTCAGCTATGGCAAAATGGGGATAAAGTCTCGGGACTATTGGTCAGTGTAACTATATGACAACAAAGCTCTTAATTAAGTGGAAGCAATATTAGAGGAGTGCTAAACTGGGATTACGGCAACCTGTTTTTGGTCATGGGTAAAGGGAGAAAGATAAGGCCATGGTGATGGCCATAGATAGCAGCAGTAGTATTAATAGCAACCCACTGCTTCCTGACACCAGCAACCCTGCCAGTAAACACTCAAAACAGGTTACTTCAATTGCTGGCTATTTGTCAAAGTGGAAAAGTAAGAGATCAAAGCTGGTTAGTAATAATCAGTCACAGTTATATGTTACACCATGTCTGCAATCTCATGACTACAACCTAAAATAAATGAGGCACTGTCAAAAAACAGTAAATATCACTGTAACCACCTTGTTGCCCTTGAACTTTATGCCTGTTTGGCCCAAATGCTGGCAGATGATATGCTGCCTTTCTCCATTGTAGAAAATTCTGGTTTTCATCATCTTGTAAGTCAGGCAGTTCCAAAGTGGAACATTCCATCCAGAACATATTTTTCAACAGAAGCAGTTCCCAAACTGTATCTCAATTTAAAACCATTTGTGTCTTATGATTAGCCACTGTGCTGTACACACTGTGCATCTTTCCATGGATACGTGGAGCAGTGGGCCAGGAGCTGCATCACTATATATATATATATATGTGTGTGTGTGTATCACTGCACACTGGCCTCATTTTCCTAAGTTTTCATCAAAGTCTCTCAGCCTCGTTCCTGTCTAAATCACATTCCCCTTGCTTGTATGCAGCAGCAGGCCACACTCAGCATGACTTGTATGGACACAGTTCAGCACAGTGCCATTAATATATTGAGTGAGCTTGAAACTCAAAATTGATGATTGATTCATGTTGCAGTGCATTAAAGCAGGGTTTATTTCCAGGGACAATAGCAGGAATGTTGCTACGGCCATTGAGGATGGCTCATTTACACATGTGCCATGCTAAGCCCACTTCCTGAATTTAATTGTACAGGATTACCTGAAGAAGAGTGATGAGACTGATGACATTCTTACTTCTTTCCAACACTTTTATGCTTATTTTGGCCAGTCCACAAATGCATGAAATGAGTTTAAAAGCATCCAGATAAAAAATGGAATTCCACAGCACCAGCTAAAGCAGGAGGTGGCCATGTGGTGGAATTCCACATTATATACAGTATACTGGAATGGCTGTTTGAACAATGCATGGCTTTAACAGATTTCACCATGTTGCCTAGAGATTGTGACACATCATCTCTCTCCCTCAGTATTGATCAATGGTGCCAGATGGACACCCTGATCAAAATTTTCTAGCCCTCTGAACATACCATCCATACTGTTAGTGCTGCAAATGCCTATATCAGCCAGGCAATACCACTGATTTGTGTGCTGTGGCAGGCACTACTGAACATCAGGGAGCAGTTCAACTATAATGGGGACAGCACAAGCAGGAATCATATAGAAAGGTTGATTGAACATGTGGCAGTGACTGCTGTTTGTCAACTATATTGGACTGTAATGTTTACGGTGTGGCAACCTGATTAGGTCCTTATTATAAGCATGGCATCAGGTCTCTGCTTGAAGGGGGAGATTCAGATAGTAAAACTGAGGCATTGATATGGCTTGTGCAGAAACACATGATAGTACAACAAAGCAAAGACTGCAAGCAGCAGCAGCAAAATGCTTTTCAAGACATTCTTTGTTTGGAGCATCAGCAGCAGCAGCAGCAGCCACAAGTATCATTGCTGATTTATCCTCTTCATCCACATTCACAACCAGATCAATAGATCAGCCACAGCATCAGCTAAGCAGAAGCAGTGCCTTAAATCCTTTATGGGCAGTTCTTTTGCAAGTGGGTGTGTCCAGCAAAAAGGTGGCTCCATCTCCTCAAGAGAGGTATACTGTATGTCTGCTGCATCACTTGTAGAGGCATTCGGATGAGTCAGAGCAGATTGTGCAAGATGATGAACCATTGTTGCACTGGCAGAGGAAGTTGACAGTGTGGCCTGGACTTGCAGAAATTGCTGTTGAGTACCTATATTGCCCATTATCCAGAGTAAGTTCCAAAAAAGTGTTCAGCACAGGCAGTGAGAATGTGTCTATCAAATAAAAATGTAGAAATTCTGACAATCATTAAAATGAACCAAGAACACATCCCACTTGGTTACAAAATTAGTGTAAGATTCAGGTGCCATGAGGAGGAAGAGGGAAATGCAAACCAGTCTTCACTTGTGTCAGTGAATGATGAGGATGACAGTATAATGGTGGAGGACTTAACCTATGAAGATAATGGTGATGGTAATTTTGAACACTGTTAAGAAACCTAACCCACCACCTCCATTATCAGACTGCACACCAGTGCCAGCATTCTTTTGGTGAAATTGTAATACCTCACTTCCATATTAAACTTTGCACACACCAGTTTTCACTTGTGACCTTTGGTTCCTGACTAGATTATGTTTATTTTTTATTTTAGTTTGTTCATTTTTTTTTTTACCAGGAAAAGAGGACTAAACAGTACTGTCTTTTTATGCTGCAGTGGGCATAGCCCTGCAGATGATTTGCTATTTCAGAAGAAAAAAGGGAACTCTCCAGATTCCTAATGGACTACATAAAACATGTTATCACTATGCTAATTAATTGAAGCAGTCTGCTGAGGAGTGTTTCAAAGCACAATTGTTATGCTAAGCTTCAATCTGGTAGAATTCTCTTTCAAAAAAGATTCAAAGCTCATAAACACGTCAAGTCACTCAGCATTTCACAGGCATAAATGATAATTGAGAGTGAGGAAGGAAGTTTCAGATTTCAGATGCTATGGTGAAAGGCCCCAGACATGCCAGACAAAAACTGAAGCATAAATGAGAAATCAGACTAGAGGTGGGAGAAGTCAGCAAAATTAGCTCTGGGAATTAATTTGTGAATTTCATGCAATTTGCAAATTCGCACAATTCACAGATCACAAAGTGCAGACATTTGCAGTGAAGTGTGGAATTTTATACTTGGTGGTGATGTTCCACACTTTTCATCAAAAACATTGCATTTTGGGTGAAGTCGAAGTTTCCCAGGAACTTGGAAGCTTCATGAAGCTCTGCAAAGTGTGAATTTTCAGCACTTTTCATGAACTTCATTGGTGAAGTGTTACTTCACCACATCTCTAAATCAGACTAGATATCTACTTTTACGTGGAGTGTATAGTTTTTTCATCAGCCAATATTCATTATTCCAAAGCATTCAACATTTCAAGATCATAAAGATTTCTTCATCAGGGAATTGGCTGAACTTCACATAATAATCATAACATTAGTATGCAATGTTTCACTGCTAACATACTTCATGAAATAAGTCATACAGTCTTTTTTTTATTCTTTTGGTAACTGGGTATGGTCCACTAAGCACAAGTGCCTGTTTTCAAGGGCAACCGAGGAGCACTGGGGTGGTTAAGTGACTTACTCATAGACACCCAGTATGCAAGTTGAGGTTACTGGAATCAAACCCAGGTCTGCTGGATATACCAAGATCATTCATGTCTCATTGACCTCTAGGCTATACTTCCAGCCTCAATTATAATATGGAGTGGAATAGTCTCCACATTACCTTAATAGTTCCACAGTGTATGCACATCCTTATCTGCTTTCTTTAAACATTTTTTCAAAACATTGATGTGCATAAACATATATTAAATTATGCTCCTAAATATCAATATGGACACTACAAAATCACTAAATAGGCATGTGCGAAAGTGAACTTCTGCAGGCAGAATTTAAGTGAAAATCTGACCTTCGCTTCCTCAAAAGTTCAGAAATCCATTTCCAAACTTTAACGGACATTCTGCATGCGATTGCCACTTGAATGGCCCAAACCAATTGCCCCCCCCCAAAAGCCCTGGAGATTAGCAGGCATCCCCTCACCACCAGCCCAACCTTGTGTAAAAAAAAAATAGTCCCTTTGCCTGCCTTGGTGGCTAGCGGTTCCACTCACCACCCAGTCACCCACCTAGCTTTGTAAAAAAAATAATCCTGGTCACCTGGTGGCTAGTGGTCCCTCCCCCCACCCCATCACCTGCCAAATAAAAGCCCTGGTGGTTAGTGGTCCATCGCCACCACTTGTCTGACATGTATAAAAATATTGCAGGTGGCTGGCTAGCAGTTTCTCCCCCCACCCCATCACCCACTCGCCAAATGCTCTTGTGGCTAGTAGTCCATCCCTTCCACCCAGTCACCCACCCATACTGTTCATTTTCCTCCCAATCCCTATCTCCATTGGTAGCAAGGTCTGTAGATAGTCCTTATTTTTGCATCTATTTAAAAAAAAAATCTCTGGTGGTCTAGTGGTTTCAACCCCACTCCCCATCCCTGATCCACAGTTCCTGAATAAATAATGAATTCCCTGGTGGTCTTGTGCCCCCCACCCCCAACCCTAGCAGGTGTCCCACCACCCCACTCCCACCCCCATCCCCATCCTGAACCAAAGTGGGTGGACCAGAACAGCTCTCTTCTCTGCTCCACAGCTGGCCTTCGCACTGAGCTATCAATGAATGAGTGCCTTCTTGTACAAGGATGCACTCGTTTTATAGAGGAACACTGTCCTTGCTAGAGACTGAATCCCAGGCCTTTTTGTAAATATGTTTCTTTAAAATCTTTAAAATCATTATTTAAATTTTGTTCTAAAGAAAGGAACCACAAGGACACTGTTAACTTAATTTTTGCTATTTAAGCACTTTCAATATATTGTAAACAGTGTTTCTATCCCGTTTTTCTTTCTTTATACAAAATTACATAAGATTTCTTCCTTTTGCAACTTGTTCACTGTCCTCAATTAAATGTTAGTATGTGCATGTTTTTGGTGTTATCAAATGTGAATAAGGGTGACTTCAGAGACATTAGCTTTTATGAAGTACTCGGTTTGCGCTAAAGCAGCATCCCAATTCAAAGTTTGAATTTAATAATCTATTGTTCCTTAATGAATCCTTTTTCCATTAGGACCTCATAAAATATACACCTTTCATAAACAATTTTTAAATTGTCTGGTTTACTTAGATGTATTAACATTATACAAAGAATATGAATCAGTAATGAGAAAACATTATGGCGTCAATATGTAAATGTTGATATGCAAATTGACATTGTTGGCCTTATAAACTGATTTTTCTTTAATCTAGCCATACCCCTAAGGAAGACTCGTGAGGAGTCGAGGTGCTAGGGTGGCCAACTGGCATGCACTGTTGGTGTTAAGCTCTTAGAGCTGACATTTCAATAAATTAATTTTGTTTCACTTGGATTTCTGTGCTCAGAGTTATTTTGTGAGTACAAGTGTTTTCTGAGTTGCTGTTTTCGATTTGCACTCATTCATTGACAGCTCAGTGGGTGGGCTGGCCATGGTGGAGAAAGGAGGGCTGTGCCAGTCTGCCTGCTGAGGTTAGGGATGGGGGTGGAACTGGGATGGTATGACACTTGCTGGGGTGTGGGGTGGGGGGCACTAGACCACCAGGGGATTAATTGTTTATTCAGGGACTGGGGATCAGGGACAGGGAGGGGAGGCTGAAACCACTAGACCACCATGGATTTTATTTTAAAATAGATGCAAAACTAAGGACTATCTACGTACCTCAATAAGGATGGAGATAGGGATTGGGGGGGTTACTGGACAGTATGGGCAGTGATTAGGTGAAGGGGAGGGACTGCTAGCCACCAGAGATATTTTTATACATGTCAAGCAGGTGGTGGGAAGGGATGACTAGTCACCAGGGCTTTTGTTGGGCGGGTGATGGTGTGGTGCAGGGACCACTAGCCACCAAGGCTTATTTTTGTTGCCAAAAGGGTGAAATTTTACCCAAAACATTCATGGAAGTTTTCTGCTCTGCCACAGGTGGAAGTTTAGAAACTTCGCGAAAAGTTTCCAGATTTTCACTGAAGTTCCTTGAAAGCGGAAAACCGCACTTTTTCCCAACCCTATTACTAAAATATGTCATTAAAACTTGTTAATGAGCTGGCCCAGTGGCGTGGAGAACTGAGGCGGCTATGCCTTACCTCCTGCCATGCTGGTGGCCCATGTTCACAGTGCAAGCGGGCCACTGGGGGCAGCTGGGGAGGGAGAGAATTGAGCATCTGAAGGACAGCTGTCCTCTCCTGGGGAGGGGTGGGGACAGAGTCTGCTGCCTGCCTGACCCCCAGCAGTGACTGGGAGCAGGCACAGTGGGCCCACATGTAAGGGGAGGTTGAGGGGCAGATGCCCTGTGTGCCATATACGGAAGTGTGCACAGTTCGGCCATTGATGTCTTTACATGCCACCTTGCTGTGCTCAGAGGATGGGCACCAAATGGAGGAGAAAAACAGACTGGCAGGATGAAGGCGGCCCCTTGAAGGCTTCACACCTGGCTAGCTGGCACCTCGCTAGGGTGAGAGGTAAGTCCAGTGGATGCCGGGTTGACAGGGCTAGGGGGCCAGACTGAAGGGGGCCAGGTGGGAGCATAAACAAATGAAGAAAAAAACAACAACTTGTTAATGGTCACACAATTGTCTACAAAATGAGTTCATTTTCAAATGCAATAATCAAAACTTTCACCGGACACAAATACAAATAATTACCTGGCACAAATCTGCTAGAAAGTCATTATGTTACTGTGCTATATGCTATCACAAAGTGAAAACATGTAGTTCGTCATACCACTCTTTAAACATGAAAAAAAAACATTTTTTTCAATACAGGCAGTTAACCTAATTCACTTCACTCCTTAAATTCTGTGACCATTTTAGCGCTTAACACCTCCTCTGGTAGGCTATTCCAGGTGTCCACCACCCTCTCCATGAAAAAATATTTTCTCACATTTCCCCTGAGCCATCTTCCCTCTAACTTCATTTTGAGCCCCCTTGACTTGGAGCATCTCTTACTTTGGAAGATGCTTCCTTCCTGTACTCTGTTTATACCAGTGATGTATTTGTATGTCTCAGTGATGCATCCCCCCTTTCCTCCAAGGAATACCTATTTAACTCTTTTAGTCTTTCCTCATAGGTCTTATCCCACAGGCACTGCACCATTTTAGTTGCCCTCCACTGCACTGCCTCCACCCTGTCTATGTTCTTTCTCAGATGGGGCCTCCAAGACTGGACGCAGTATACCAGGTGTGGTCTCTCACAAGTGTCTTATACAGGGGCAAGATGACCTCCCTCATTATACTCCTGATACCCATCCCTAAGCATCAAAGCATCTGGCTAGCTTTTCCAGCCACCTTATTGCACTGCCTGGTTCTCTTAGGTCCTCTGAGATGATAACGCCTAGGTCCCTTTCCTGCTTTGTGACTGTCAGCACCTCCCCACCTAGTTTTTACTTTTCCTCTGGGTTCTTGTGCCCTATGTGCATGATTCTGCACTTCTTTGCATTAAATCCCAGTCGCCATTCTACAGAGCATTTCTCCAGTTTTTAAGGTCTTCCTCATTCTTTCAACACCCCTGGTGTGTCCACCATGCATACCTTTCCATCATCGAAAGAGGCCTACTTTCCCCTCTAGTCCCTTTGCAATGACCCCAATAAAGACACTGAAGAGGACCAGCCCCAACACCAACTCTAGCCCTGCTGCACCCTGCTTATCTCCTCTCTCTCTCCAGAGAGCTCCCTTATTACTGCAACCCTCTCACTCCTGCCATTCAGTCAGTTCTCCACCCACAGACCTATTTTAGGATCCACACCTAGATAGTGCAGTTTGTTAATCAGCATTCTATGGGGGGTGGTGTTGAAGGCCTTTCTGAAGTCAAGATAGGCCACATCCACCACATCTCCCTGGTCCACACCCTTAGTTACCCAGTCGTGCTGTAGATTAATACAATGAGTTAGTGCAAAACGTAGTATTTATCCTAAATACAGTAAAAGTTAGGGTTAAATGTATAAGTAAATTAATGCCATATAAGGCAGCGTATGTGTGTGTATGTGTGTGGCAATGTTCTGTGTGTGTAGAGAGTGCACTATGTTATACTGCAATATTTATGAATATATGTGTATATTTATTAGTGTGTGTGTGTGTGTGTGTGTGTGTGTGTGTGTGTGTGTATATCACAACAATTAGAAAGTGTGGTTAGGTGGTTCAGTGGTTAGTGCACAAATTGCTAGTCTACATTCCCCCATTATCTAGATCAGTTTCAGCCTTACGTATATAATTTCTGATTTAAATGAGGTGTCCAGTGGCAAACCCCCCACCCCACCCTCCGAAATGGTCCATCAATGTTTTTTTTAATCTGTAAAAATTTGTGTAGACATTGCACTGCTATGTTATACTGGAATATATATGCATATATGTGTATTTGTATTAGTCAGTGTGTGTATATCATAACAATTAGAGAGTGTAGTTAGGTGGCTCAGAGGTTAGTGCAAAAATTGCTACATTACTCAATTCTCACTGCCCACAATACCATTGTTTTGTACCTGTATTGGCTCTTGCTAGAGATTGTTTAAATTTTGTTACAGGGGTTGGTAAAGATGTAATTCAACTGAAGCAAACCAGATGATGATGTTGGTGTTATTTATACGCAGACAGGACCTCTGTTTAACATCTCATGTGAAGGATGGCACATCACAGCAGTACAGCATCACCTTAGTACTGGACTTGGGTCTTAACATTTCTGATATGAAGCATGTCCTGGTGTTGGACTAGAACCCATGACCTTCTGGACCTGAAGTGGATGTGCTACCACCTGAGCCATGAATTGTGTCTTCTTTGTTTCTAATTTATGTTCTGCTACTGTACATCACTTAAATCACCAAAAGTGCATCATCATCTGAGGAATATTATTCCATGGAATACAATTCCATGGATAATCTCATGATGGTTCAGAAATGATTACATGGTGCTGCATTCTACAGCCAAGGTAACCATGTAACTCACTCAGCAGACATTAATGGGCACTTGCGAGAGAAGGATCTGGTCTGCTGTTTTTATAACAGAAACTGTTCTATAAAATTGTGTAAAACTTGCTTTGTCAAGTACTTTTACTACAGGATCCTAGACAATAAGAGAGTTAGTGGTGTTGGTGGTGTTTCTATACTTGTTTTGTGTAGAACTTGTGTGTGTTTTTTGTGATTAGTTTGTTATAGCTGTGTTTTCCCTTCCAGTCATAGGAGGAAGGGCTCAGCCAGGGCTCAACACTAGAGGCTCAACACTAGCTGCTGAATCAGAGAGAGAGAGTGAGAGAGAAAGAGTGGGAGTGGGAGAGGGAGATATTTATTTTTAGTCAGATAGTAGTTTGGCTGCTCTGACTGGCATAAAGCAAACAGCTCTGCCTTTTTGAGTATATACACCCAAATAATCACTCGAATTTACTGATGTTGTGTGCCACCACATCTTCTGACATCTGAGATATATTTGCTTTGCTGCTTTAAATAAAATGCATGATCAGAAATACTTTTTTTTTCTTGTAAGTAAGGAAATAGTTTCTGTTTCAAATTCTTACCATAAGTAATAGTAATATCACTATGAAGAAGTGTGGCTCAGGGCATGGTATTGCTCAGTTCAGTTCCATTGGGGGAAGAGGCAAGCGATCAGCTGCATGTTCGGGCAGTAGCAGAGCAACAACAGCAATATTTGACACAGCTCCGCACAGTATTAGCTTTAATATAGGCCATTTATTACACCATTATATAAGCTTAACACTAGGCCATTTCAACTGGCTAACATTAGACCACCTCCATGGTTGCTGTTGCTCCAAAGAACCATTCCTCAGAGAAATGGGAGCTGACCTGCTGCTGCTGATGTGTCTGATCCATCCTCCTGTGCTTGGACCACCTGCATAAGGTGCTGCTGCCCCGAAGTACCAAAGCCACATAAACTGATAGTTGCCCTGCTGCTGCTACTGATGCTGGGTCAGGGCCTGCAGATTTGATGTCAGGCTGTTTTGAAGGCACAGCCATCACATGCGTAAAGGTAAGAAGTATATTAATAACACAATTTATTTCAGTTTTTTACATCTGTTTTTCCCACAGGTTAGAGTAGTGGATAGAGTGAAAATGTAGTCATTTAACTGTTCTGCAGAGGCCTGTACGGGGTGGGTGGAAGGGTGGGTGGTTTCATCGCTGTATTCCCTGTATTCTAAACAATTGTTCCTTATGCTTCTCTTTGCAGGTCTGCCACTCTGTAGTAACAGTACCACTGTGCTGAGAGCATCCTGTTGTTTTCCCTTCATGGTTCAAATTTACTTTTGGACATGAGATCATGCACATGAAGGCAAGTATAATAGCACTGTGTTTTTCTACTTTTTTACTTCCATTTTTCCCGCAAGTTAGATTAGTGAATATAGTGAAGGTGAAGTCATTTAACTGTTCTGTAGAGGTCTGTATAGGGTAGGTGGGAGGGTGGGTGCTTTCATATAGTCCTTGTATTCTAAACAATTTTTCCTTATTTTTCTCTTTGCAGATCTGTCTGTATCAATGCTGCTGTGTCTGACCCATCCTCCTGTACCTCCTCCTCCACCTCCTCCATGGGGTGCTGTTGAGTCAAAGAACCAAAGTCAAGTGAATTGATAGCTAATGTGATGCTGTTGTTGCTGCTGATGTATCTGGCCCATCCTCCTATGCTTCCTCCTCCATCTCCTACATGGGATGCTGCCGCAACAAAGAACCAAAATGAAGTGAATTGATAGCTGCTGTGATGTTGCTATTGCTGCTGCTGTGTCTGGCCTATCCTCCTGTGCCTCCACCTTCACCTATTGGTTTTAAAATTGTAAATATGTTTTGAATTACCTGTGCTCATGGGAAGTGTTCACGCTTCTTTCATTTGCATAATTCAATAGCAATGTACAGAAACAACAGAAACATGGAAGTTATAGGCAGATAAGGACCTCTTGACCCACCTAGTTGACCTAGTATTCCTTGCCTGCTGTGCCACCGCAGATCCTACTCGATCTCTAGTCGTCTTCTCCCCTTGCCTTACTACCAAGGTCCCCTTGTATCTATCCCATACATACTTGAATCATGTCACCATTTTGGCACCCACCACCTCCACTGGACGGCTGTTCCATGAATCCACCACCCTTTCCGTGAAGAAGTATTTTCTTAAATTTCCTCTAACCCCCCAACTTCATAGCGTGACCCCTTGTCCTCGAGCTTCTTTTTCTAAGAAAAATGCTACCTTCCTGTACGTTATTAATACTTGCTAAGTATCTGAATGTCTCTATCATATCCCCCTTTCCCTCCCCTTCTAAAGAGAGTACATTTTCAGTTCCTTGAGTCTCTCCTCATAAGGCTTTTGATGCAGGCCATGCACCATTTTGGTAGCCCTCTTTTGTACCACCTCCACCTTGTCAATGTCCTTCTGGAGGTGAGGCCTCCAGAATTGGACACAAATAATACTTAAGGTGGAGTCTTACCAGTGATCTGTACAGGGGTAATATTACAGTACCTCCTTCTTCCTACTCTCGATACCCCTCTCTATGCACACAAGCATCCTGCCAGCTTTCCACACTGCCTTATCACACTGCTTGGCAACCTTCAGGTCATCAGCAATGATTACTACCAGGTCCCTTTCCTTTTTGGTGGTTACCAGTACTTCACCTCCCAATTGATTCATAGCCCCCAGGTTTCTGTGGCCCAAGTGCATGATTGTGCACTGTTTTGCATTGAAATCCAGCTGCCAAGCCCTTGACCATTCTCCCAACCTTTACAAATCATCCCTCATTTTTCCACCCCCAGGTACAGTATGTCTACTCTGTTGCAGATTTTGTGTCATATGTAAACAGGCATACTCTCCTTTCTAGCCCTTCTACAATGTCACTAATAAAGACAGTCAAGAGGACCAGGCATAGTACTGACCCCTGAGGTACTCTGCTGGTCATCATGCCTTCTTCAGAGTGGACACCATTTACCACCACCCTCTGACTCCTGTGGCTTAACCAACTTCTTAACCAGTTTATAACTTTGTGACCCGTTCCCAGACAGGCCTGCTTGTTCATCAGTCTTCTACGTGGAATGGTGCTGAAGTCCTTGCTGAATTCCAGGTAGGCCACATCTACTGTTCCTCCCTGACTCACTACCCTGGTCACCCAATCGAAGAACTCAATCAAGTTTGTCTGGCAAGACTCCCCCCCCCATAAAACCTTGTTGCCTTGGATCTTGTAATCCACTGGTTACTGGGTATTTAACCAGCCTGGGAGTGGGTCCCAGGGTGGTACCCTTGGTAAAACATTGGCTGGGCAACAGGACACAGAAGGCAATTGTAAATGGAGTCCACTCTGAAGAAAGGGCGGTTACTAGTGGAGTACCGCAGGGTTCAGTATTGGGTCCAGTCCTTTTAATGTCTTCATCAATGACATTGCAGAGGGACTGAAGGAAAAGTATGCCTTTTGCAGATGATACAAAGATCTGCAACAGGGTTGATACACAAGGAGGCGTGGAAAGGATGAAAAGGGACTTGCAAGGTTGGAGGAATGGTCACGTATGGCAGCTAGGATTCAATGCAAAAGTGCAACAATGCACCTGGGAAACAAGAACCCAGGGAAGAATACACATGGGTGGGGAGGTAGTAACAACAACAAAACAGGAAAGGGACCTGGGGTAATCATATCAGATGACCTTAAGGTTAGCAAGCAATGTGAGAAGGCAGTAGGAGGGCCGGGGTATACTGGGATGTATAGGAGAGGCATCAGCAGCAGAAAACAGGAAGTTGTTATCCCTCTGTACAGACAGTTGGTGAGACCCCATCTGGAATACTGTGTCCAGTTCTGGAGACCCCATCTCCGCAAGGACATAGACAGGATAGAGGCAGTCCAGAGGAGGACAACTAAAATGGTGCAGGGTCTGCAAGAGAAGCCATATGAGGAGAGACTAAAGGAGCTTAATATGTATACCCTTGAGGAAAGAAGGGAGGGGGGACATGATAGAAACTTTCAAGTACCTCAAGGGAATCAACAAAGTCCAAGAGGGTAGCATCTTTCAGAAAAAGAGACTTGCTAGAACAAGGGGACACAATTTAAAGATAGAAGGAGGGCGGTTCAGGGGCAATGTGAGGAAGTATTATTTCACAGAGAGGGTAGTGGATGCATGGAACAGCCTTCCTGAGGAAGTTGTGGGGTCTAAAACTGTGGGAGAATTCAAGAATGCATGGGACAGACATAAGGCAATTCTTGTGGGGGGCAGGAAGATATAGGCTGTTGGTTAACTAGGATCTGCGGCCTATCCTGTAGGTAGGGAAATGGGCAGACTAGATGGGCCTAGCGGTCCTTATCTGCCGTCAAAGTCTATGTTTCTATGTATTCCACTATCTTTTCCTTCAGTAGTGTTTCCATTACTTTGCCCATTACCAAAGTCAGACTGACAAGTCTGTAATTTCCTGCCTTCACCCTGTTACCAATTTTGTAAAGTGGTGCCACATCTGCCTTTGTCCAGTCCCTCAGAACCTCCTCTGTTTCCAATGATAAGTTAAAAAGAGTTGTCAGAGATGTAGCCAGCACATCTTTCAGTTCTCTCAGTGTCCTGGGGGCACCCCATCATGTCCTATTGTCTTGTCTACTTTTATTTGAGCTAGTATCTTCAGGACTTCCCTCCTCTGCAAAATGACTGGTGTCCACCTCCCACTATTTATAACCTTGTTCCTTATCTCTGGCCATCATCTACCCCCTCTTCTGTAAATACTGAACAAAAGTATTTGCTCAATATTTCTGCCTTCTTTTGGTCCTCCTCCTCGTAAACCCCTTCTTCCCCTTTTATCCTTACTATTCCTCTTTGATTTTCCTCTTCTCACTGATACATCTAAAGAAAGTTCAATTAGATTCACTTAGAATCTAGGAGCTATGAAAGGCCTAGGCCCAAGGATTAGCTCCTTTATGACATAATAAATAACTCATATTTCCCCCATTATTTATATAACTGTCCAAACTGGTTTTAAAATTATCTTTATTAGTACTTATCACATATTCAGGTAAACGGTTCCATAAACTAATCGATCTAACTGCAAATAAATATTTTCTCTTGTTTGATTTACACTTATTTATTTTCACCTGTAGGGGATGTCCCCTTACATCAATTCTATCTTGTTTGTATTCTATATTTCATACTGTCATAAGTGCAGGGTCATTCATTATCTCAAAATTAAACAACTCCCCTCTTTCTCCGTACATCCGAACTGTGTAGTCCTAGAGCATAAAGTCATTCCTCATATGTTTTTTCTTTCACATTTTTAATTGCTTTGTTGAACCATGAATAACATGCGCAGTGCAATATTCAACAGCATGCACCGTGTGCAATAGGGAAGCAAGCAGAAGTTGCGCAACAGCAGAAATGATCCAAAATAAAAGGGAGAAAGAGAGGGGTGCAAGAACACAAAAGGGAAGCCACAGGTGGGAGCGTGGTGACAGGGTGACAGGGAGCCAGGGTGGTACAGAAGGAAGCAATGCTCAGAACTGGGCAGGAGCAGGACAGGGCCCACCAGAACTGAGCCATAGAGTGGGTAGGATTGGGTGTGCCTGTGCCACTGTGTAGCAAAGGCTGTGGAGTGCCACAGTGGACTTAAGGCAGTGGCAAGAGGCAGGACAGCCATGGCCAAAAGCCAGAGGTGTACCTGGTGCAGGGGGAGCATCAGGAACAGACAGTGGGGGGAACGGGACAACAGCCACCGGTGAAGGGGACACCAGCTAGGGACATGGGAAGCGCCACCTTCCAGATGGAGGTGGCAATGAGGGGTATGAGAATGCAGGCAGCAGGGGGACATGGCTGTGGAAGCGCCCATCGGTGGTACACCCAAAACAGGCAGTACCGAGCCTGCACCAGCTTCAAACACTACTCTGACACAGAGATTGTGGACCAGTACCACCTGAGGCAGCTCTGTGAGCTATGCAGTGATGAGATGCAGGCACCCATATGACGGAGCCATGCTCTGTCAGCAGAGATGAAGGTGAAAGCCATCATGTGCCTGCTCACCACAGGCACCTTTCAGAGATCAACAGGGGACATGACAGGCATAACCCAGTTGGCCGCATCATGCCTACTCACACAATTCCTCAGCGCACTGCTGCCACATGTTGTGGAGTACATCCATTTCCCCAGCACACGGGCGGAGCACACAGCACACATACAGGAGTTCCACAGGGTAGCATGGTTGCCTGGCATGCTCAAGGCCATTGACTGCACCCATGTGGCCATCTACACGTCTCTGAACCGGAGGGTGCAGCATACATTAATCACAAGGGTTACACAAGCATAAACTGCCAGGTGGTGTGTGATGCCAGGGGGTGCATTACCAATGTCTGTGCCACACACCCTGGGGGAGCACAGGATGCCTTCATCTGACACCAGTCTGCACTGTGCCACAGGTTTGAGAGTGGGGACATCCCCACTGGCCACCTAGTAGGTGAGTATGCATATCAAGCAGAATGGCATGAGCAGATGTGGGGGGGGTGCATAGTCAGAGGTGCCATGAGTACCGGCCTTGTTGGCCCATGGCATAACAATGCAGACCACCATTCTAATGTCCACCCTCTACACACAGGTGACAGTGGTTACCCGGTACCTTCCTGGCTGCTTACACTATACCAATGCCCCATGACCCCATCACAGCTATGGTACAATGAGGCACACTGCACAACATGGAATGTCATCGAGTGGGTGTTCAGGATGCTGAAGGCAGGGTTCCGGTGCCTGGACACATCAGGCAGTGCCCTGCAATATAGCCCCTCGAAGGCCTGCGGGCTATTCCGGGACTGCTGTATCCTGCACAACATGGCCAGTGACTGTGGGATAGCCGTAGAGGTTGAAGGGGGGGCAGTGGTGGGGACGATGAGGACGCCAGTCCAGCTGGTGATGGGCAGCCACCCTTCTGATCCGGATGTCACAGCTGCACAGGGTCACCATTACAGAAGAGCAATTTGGGCAACACAGGTAGGTCACGGGGCCATGCACAACCACCAAGGGCAAGGGCACAGCCCACAGACAGGCAGGGCAGGACACCAGGGGCAGACAGCGGTAAGGGAATGGGTCTGAGTGTGGCATCACATATGGTATCACGGATGGGCAGGGATGAACACAACACATGCATACACAGGCACACACACCACAAGACATAGACAAAGGGTAAATGGCATGCCAACCCCAACAGCCACCCCCAACCCACACAGGTCCACACATGACCATGCCCAGTGGCCGTCACTGTGTGTGCCTCAGATGCTGGGCACCATTGCAAACTGGCGGACAGCACAACGCAGGCATCATCATGCACACACCACAGTGGCCAGCAGCTGGGAGGGTGTGCACAGGGACCGTGTGTGTGCAGAGCCAGGTACCCCATCTGTGTATTGCACAATGCACACCACACTGCACATAGGGCAGCGGCAGACAGTGGCCATGGTGGGAGATAGGTCAGTTACGCGACACAGTACCACGGTTGCCACAAATGCATGGGCGGCCCCACTGAAACCTGCCAGCCATGCCAGGCTGACCATTGGCCGCATGGGGTGGCACCGACGGTCCCCAAGGGGTGATGCTGCATGAACGTGACCATGTTCTCGCAGGGGTCTGCAGCCCACCAAACGTGCCCACACCAGGAGTGTTCAGTATGCCCACAGCCGAACCCGGTGTCAACATAGCAGGTGTTGCACGGCACCAGGAACGGGGGTGAACATGACACTGTGCAGTGTCTGTGATGGCTGGGCACCTAACTGGGTGCCCAATGTGGCCATGACAGCTGTCAATGCATTGGTCTGCCTGTCAATGGCAGCGGTCACATCCGCCCGCTGCCGGGCCATCTCTGCCTGGAGCAGACCGTGGTCCCTGCTGCGCCACTCCTCTGCCTGGCGCAGAACTGAAATGAGTCCATCCACCGCCATCACAAGCCACATCTGCTGATCTACTGAAGCCTGGAGTAGATGGCTGTGCTCATCAAAGAGGTCATCCACCGGTCTGGCATGCTGTCCCTTGTGGTGTTCCTGGCCCTGTTGGCCAGCACCCCTTGACGATGGGCGCTGCACACCAGAGCCATGCTGGGGCATGTCCACATTCAGTGCACTGCCACCACCCCTGACACTGTCCCCCCGTCACCATTGGCCGACTGCTGGTGCCCCCCTGGCTACTGATCGCCAGGGTTCACCAATGGTGCCGCAGTGGCCGCAGCACCCCCACCACTCCGGACGTACACCAGTGCTGCCCCACTGGGGCATACAGGCACAGACTGGGACTGTGTTGTCATGCAGGCCACCATGGTGGCACCACCCAAGGCAATGCCCGTGCGGTTGCCTGCTGTGGGACCATCCTGTGTCCCACATGTATCACTGTACGGGACATGTGGTCCATCATCATCGGTGCTGGATCTGGCACCAATCTGTGTCCCAGCATGCTGGAGACTGTGGGTGCTGTCATGCTGGGACACAGGCAGGGCCTCGTCTGCACCGGCACCACCCTCATCAATCTCGACAGACGTGCAAGTATGCACTTGTCTGGCCCCTCGGACACCTGCGAAGGTGGATGGGTGATCCTCCATGTCCAGGGCATCCCCCTCAGTGGCCACACCCACCACCACTGATCCATGTAGATGCTCAGGAGCTGTAAGGGAACACTTTAGCATTAGTGGCTCTGCGCTGCCCTGTGGCATTCCCTCCATCATCCACACAGTTACAGCACAGGACCTACCATGCAGTGATGGGCTGCCACCCATCTGGAAGCCACCACCAGGAATGCCCTCAATGGCACAACGCCACACGCTGCTGGCCATCCGCTCCTCCTGTGGCATCAGGCGTGGTACATCCAGCAGGCCCCATCGGTGACAGCACATGCAGCCCTGATGGCAGCCACCTTGTCTTTGATCTGACTCCTGTCCATGCTGATCTTCTTCTTACTCTCCTGCATGGACCGCTGGTGGCTGTTATGCTGGTTGACAGCATGTGCCACCTCACCCCATACCACAGCATGGGCCTGTGGCATTCCCCGCTGTCCACTGAGCAGCAGTTCCCTGTCAAGATATGCCTCAAACAGGGCATCTGATTCAGCCCTGGTGAAGCTGGGCCTCCTTCTTCTCCCCCATCCCTGTTCCTCCTCTTCCTCACGTTCGGTCATGCTCAAGCCTGTGGGAAGACAGGTGTTACCTTGGACTGTGCAGTCCCATTCAGACTCACAAACCACAGTCCCCACATCCCAACAGCATGCAACCCACCACAATAGACTGCAATACCTAACGATGTCCTCTGCAGCCCCATGTCGCATTTATAGAGTGCAACGCATGCAAATGAGGCGAGGTGCAACTGTAAGTGGATGCTAATGCAGTGGTTGCACCGTGGAATGGTTAATGAGCTGATTTGCATATGTTGGCTGAATATCACACTGTTGTGCCTTGCACAATGTTGGTAAGCGTGCTCAGGCTATGGCGCAGCACTATGATGTGCACAATTGGCACTGCACAGCGAATGCCTGGGGTGCTGACACCAATGCATGTAGCACTGATGATGTACTGTGCACAGGAGGCAGTGTAGGGCACAGCCACCAATGTGCCTGTGGCACTAGTGCACTGTTCGCCTGTGTGGTGCTCGAGCCTTGGTGCGCCATAGGCGCCATGGAGCCACAGTATGGTAGGCCACTGCAGGGCATCACACACAAGCACCCTACTGCGCTACATGCAGGGCATCCCAAAAGCACTGTGGCACTCCATGCACAGACAGTCCCTTGACCCTGCAGTTGACCTTTGCCCCCTAGGGGCCATGCGTCTGCATGGGTGCACCCCTATCGCGCAGTTCAGTGACAGCACGATAGGGACTGGCAGTGCAGTACTGGACTGCCTCTGCATGAGCAGCATGTGCACTACAGAGCGCCATTTTGATGGCGATATCAGCAGCAGGATGCCTCATAGGAGAGTGCAGGTGTGGAGCGCAATCGAGTTGGCCAACCTGGTGGCCCTTGTTGAGCCACATGCTGGTGCCCTATTTGGGCAGAATCCCCTAGACAGGCCATGTACTGCTGTGTGGCAGGAGGTGTCTGACCGCCTGGAGGAGATGACTGGCATCAGCTGGACAGCAGAACAGTGTCACCACCGGTATGGTGACCTACAGCAGTGGGACCCTGACTGACTGGGGCATCTTCAGGCACATGCCTGGTGAGGCGCCATGCCATGGCCAGGTAGGTGCTCCATCCAAACACTGGTAGTGTCCATCTTTCCTGGTACCGCAGTGTGTATAGGTCCACCCCGCAGGGGAGTGGGGGCCATCTAGTGGGGGTGGTGGTGGTAGGGATGCATCATGGCTGGGCTGTGTGGGCACTCACACAATTGGGGGGCGCTTTGCTACTGGCTTGTACTGATATTTCCCTCTCCATGTTTGCACCCTAGGCCCGGAGGAGTGCCGTAGGGCAAGGCTGGCCTGAGAATAGGTGGAGCAGGCACGTGTGGGTGCATTACCAATGCAGCCAGGACATGTCGGAGGGGCCACTGGCTGGCAGCACCCTGCTGGCCTGGATGCAGGTGAGTGCCATGTTTCCCCTTACATCTGTGCATGCTGGGTTGCAGGGGTGGTGGTGGGGTGTGGCCAGCAGCACTTGGCCACACTGCCATGCACACCAAACTGTGCACTCAGCACTGTCCTGTGGCATTGCATGTGTGGGTGGGTGTCACAGGTGGTCCATCTGTGCACTGGGTACATGGCTGTGCCACTGCCTTTGCACCGCATAGCCATGTCACTGTACAGCCATGGTGGTGCAGTGCGGGACATGGGCGGTGGGTGTGTGCAGCATTACACCTGGCTGTGGGTGCCTGAGTTGGTGGGTCATGTGCGCTTGGACACTGTGGGTGGTCGCATGCCATCACAGGGGCGTGGCCCACGCCTGTATGCCATGCACATTGGTTGGGCTACAGGGGTCTGGCCAGTCATGCATAATGATTCTGCTCCCTTGTCCTAGGTAGACAATGCTGGACTGCACTGGAACGGAGTGTTCAGGAGCTTCTGCAGCTGGTTAGGGCCACCCTGGAGCTGCTTAAAAGGATGGAACAGGATGGAGGAAGGCGTTATAGGAGGAGACACCGAGATCGTAGTGGGATAGGGGTTGACATTGGGCCCACTATGCCCCTGTTGTACATTCCCCCTGAACTAACCCTCACACCCCTTCATCCCACTCCCAGTTGTACACCCTTGCCCCATGCCCACCCCCACCTTGTATGTGGCCCTTTCCCCCCAGACTGTAAATAGTTTGTTTTTTCTGTTCTGTATAATGTTCACTACTCAAATACAGAAATATTTGTTATGACAACTGTGGTGGTCTCTGATTAGCAGCAGGCATTTGGTGCTTGGCTGCAGTGGTGTGCATAGCGTCGGCAGTGGTGCAGGCCTGGGTGTGTCTGTGTCCGGCAAAGACCAGCCTATTGTGTGGGTGGGGGACTTAGTCCCTGTCTGTGGTATGTGTGTTGTTCCCTGTGCAGTGGTCCCTGGTGCATGCGCTGTGTCACTGGCACCCCTGTCAGTATGTCCATGGCCCGTGCAGCTGGCCTCCTTGCATGTCTGTGGTATGCATGATCTGCTGGCATGTCATTGGTGGCTGTCCATGCTGGCCACCCTCTGGCCATGGTGCAATGGAGGCTTGCCTCCTGTCACCAGTATGGTTCACGTCTGCCTCGGGTGGCACTGTGGCCTATGCTGTTGTTGTCCCCCCTCCATGCTGTCACTGGTGACTGTTGCAGGGTCTGTGATCTGATGTTTGTCACTTGTGTTCCAGCCGCATGCTGGTGGCGGATGGCTTCATGGTGCATGCACAGGATGGCTGGTACACCTGTGCCATGGTGGGGTGCAGGCCATGGTTACACAGCATCAGTGGTCGCACGCCAGTGGCATTTGTTGCCCAGCTATTGTGTCTCTGTGTTGGGGTTCCCTTGGGTCTGGGTGGGTGTTTGTCCATGCCCTGTGTCACATCCTGTGTTATGCATGCCTCCATGCACCACTGTGGGTGGCTGTGATAGCTGTTGGGGCCGGTGCTGGGACAGGGTGTGTGCTTGGGTGGGTGTGCGGGGTGCTGTCTTGCTGGTGGTGGAGTCCAGGGCAGGTCTTGATGCATACGGGGTCCCTCGGGTACTGACGTAGGGTCGACCTGTCTGCTGTGCCATGGGGGGCCGTGCAGGGCGGCACTGTGTCTGAAGTTGTTGCGTCAGTGGCAGGTGCCACCCACTGTGGGGTGCTCACAGTGGGGCTGCCATGCATGGCTCCATGGTGCACAGGGTTGCATTGCCACAGTGGGGGTGGTGGCATGCATTCGGTGCCAGGCACTGTTAGGAGCTGCTCCAGGGCCAGGTGTCTGGGCATCACTGTGCAGGGTGTGCTCTGCATTGGTCAGATGGGACAGCACTGGGTGGCTGGCCCTCCTTGTGTTGCAGTCACTGCTTGCCAGTGGGTGTGCTGGGGCACCATGCCCCAGCTGTGGATTCGGTGCCGGTGCTCATGGGCTGGTGGTCCATCTAGCTCACCACAGGTTGTGCAGTTCATGGAGTGCAGGGGGGGCACTGTCTGGACTGCTGTCTGCTCCTCCACCCATGGCTTCCACGGGTGGTGAACCCCTTCATCCTGTCCCTGTCCCTGCACATCCCTGGTTGTGCTACTGCACTACTACCCTGCTCTACTGCGCATCCCTGGTTGTGCTACTATGCATCAGCCCTGCTCCACTGCACATCCCTGGTTGCACCATGGTGCAGTTGGTGCGATATTCAGTTGTGTTGTGCAAGCACACCTTGGCCTGCGCTGCGTTTGAATATCACATGTGTTGCGCAGGGGCGCACTGCACTTGCGCCTGCTCCTGCTATTGTGCTACTTTGTGGCGCAGTCTGAATATCTGGGCCATAGTGTATAGTGGTGGGTTGTTCTGCATGAATTTCCAATCCAGCGGAAACCTTGTTGTACCACAGTTCAAAGGTCATGAAACATGATTGTACCCTTCTGTGGAACAACAACATTCCAGCTGACCAGAAATCCTTGAGGCAGCTGGTGTTTCTCACAGCATTGCTACATACATAGTAATCACTGTTCTCAAGTTCAGAACAGAAACTGTTGGCAGGTTCGCTGCTGCCATGTAGCACTGTGAAAACACTGTCATTTAAAAAAATTAAAACTATAGCAAAAAAAGAACAACTATATTGTATACAAAATACTGGTTGGGCAACCACATGCCCAACCAGCCTGTGCTGCCACCTCAGGATTCACTTTCAAGGTTTAATGTAATCAGAACCCCTTTGTGGCATCACAGGCTGGTTGTGCTTGGTTGCCCAACCAGTACTCTCCATGTTGTTTCATGAAGTGCACTGAGCAGAAATTATGACGGCAATCACCAAGCAGGCATCATGCTTACTGTAGTCATTCAATTGCTTTGCATCCAAAACATACAGTATTAATCACGGACATGATAATGGTCCTCCATTTGCAGCACTATGATAATCACACCAAAGTAAGTACAAACACATACTGTATTTTCAGACAAACATTTCTTAACTATAACAAATGAGAGCAAAGCAACAACAAGTGAAACAAATGAACAATGATCACAGAGACAAAAAGGAAAAAAAAAATAATTTACAAACAGTAATGCATTAACAGCATTTTTAGTGATCAGACTGCGTTAGTACTGGCAGTTATGGTGCTATTGTGGTGGGTGCTGCTGGTGGCAACCAGTACATCCAACCTTTTCAGTATGAGCTGCTGACAAGTTTTAATGAAGTGAATGTCCTTTTTAATTTTTCTCATTTGTTTCTCAAAAGATGTATGTCTGGCTGACTTGCAGGCATTGTCGATGGGCCTTTTTCTGATGCTTGCCTCTCCTCAGAGTTAATTCTGGACCTGAAGGCTTTTTCTATATCAGAGAGATGTCTTGATGCCAGGGTGCTAGGGATGTGTGAGAAAAAAAATTCCGCCTGCAGAATTTCTGTGAAAGTGAGAATTTTGCTTCTGCGAAAGTTCAGAAATCATTTTCAGAACTTCAAAGAAATTCCACCTTAAAACTGCGGTAAAAATATATACAAACTGCGGGTTAATTTATTAAACTGCTGGAAAAAAATCCGCAGAAAAGATCATTACCAGTGGTCAGTTCTGAGGCTTTTTTTAACTGCAGTTTAATTTATTTATCCACCCCCTACTGATCATGGGTCCCAGTAAATAACTCCAATCCCTTTCTTGGACCCTCATGGTTTCTAGTGGCCCCCCTCCCACAATCATGGCCCCCAAAACATATTGTTTCCCTGATGTCTAGCAGACCCACCTCCCTATCCTGGATTCCTTAATCCACAAATAAACAGCCAGAAGTCCACCAACTCATCCCCCTCTATTCACAGTATTCCCTGGTGTCTATTGGACCCCCCCAACCACCACCATGACAGTTCATCTGCCACCACCTCACTCCCCTCCCTACCCTGCCCCTGAGCGGGCCACCAGTGCAGCACTCCTCTCGCCTCCACTACCAGTGGCCCACTGAATTGTCAGTGAATGACCACATGGTTGTAAAAGCAGGCGTTCATTCACTGACAGTTCATTAAAGTGTGGTTAGACTAAATTCTGCAGTTTATATATATAATTTTTTCCGCAGTTCACAAAGAAAGTCCTCAGAACTCAGCAAAAAGCCATGGAAAATCCCAGTTTCAGCAATGGTGAAAGTTCCGCAATTTCCTCGAAATTTCCTCGAAAGCTGAATTCGCAACTTTTGCCCACCCCTACTGGTGCCGAGTTCCTTTTCAGCTCAGGGACAGGATGTGCCTGTTGCCACTGAAAGAAGAGAAAAAAGCATGTTATAAAGTCCACTGAAAGGAAACAGCACCATATTTTTACTTTATTTTATGATAGACTACTGGAGTTCAGCTAAATAGAGTTTATAGTAGTAGAAAGAAAGCTGAACTCAGGAAAGTGCTTGTTTTTGTGAAACAGTTGTTAACACTTAGCTAAATCATGGTCAGAAAGTCATGTTGTGATACTAGGCTTAAGCATAAACACATGCATGCATATGCATATGCCTAAGTGCATGCCAGCAATATCACAAAATATCTATTTACCTGAACTCAGGCATCATTGAAATTTCTTTTTGAAAGCTGTTGTGCCCTTGCAGCCATCTGTGTGCTGTGGTTTCTGTCTGTCTTTGATGTGCACATGGCACATTTTCAAAGCATTATCGAAAACAGCTCATGGACTTTCTAAATCAGCTGAGCTGATATGTTGTTGTTGTACCACAGAAGGGTACAACCATGTTCTGTGCTTTTTACACTGTGGCACAACATTTCAGCTGGTATATAAATCTATTCAGAACAAGACCTGACTACACATAACATAAAAAATACTGGTTGGGCAACCATGCACAACTAGCATGTGCTGCCACATAGGGGTTCTGATTACATCAAACCTCGAGAATGAAGCATAGGCTGATGGGGCATGTGGTTGCCCAACCTATATTTTTGATAGTGTATAGTTGTTATTTTTTTTTTGTTAACAGTTTTTATTTTTAAAAACAAAACAAAAGTGTTTTCACGGTGCTACATTGCAGCAGCAAAACTGCTGGTGGTTTCAGTTCAGAACTTCAGAACTGATTACTGTGCAAGTGGGAGCACTGTGAAAAACACCAGCTGCCTCAAGGATTTCTGATCAGCTGGAACATTGTTGTACCACAGAAGGGTGCAACTGCATTCCATGACCTTTGCACTGTGGTACAAGAAGATTTTGGCTGGCATGGAAATCCGTGCAGAACAAAACACCGCTATTCGCTATAAAACTTTGTTTATAAATGGGGAGGGGCAATCCTACATCCTGATTGGTCAATTGCTGACCTGACTGATGTATTAATTGAGCGATAACCACAAGGGTCTGTAAAGTCTTCATGGAGAGATCTTGTGGTGCACAGCTTCCCACCTTCTGAACAGCAAGTAATGTCCAAGCACCACAACGTGCCATCCATCTTATTACATGAAGAAGCTTTCACTAAAAACACAGTGACTCTGAAACTGGCAAATCTTGCTTTGTTTGAACCTAACAATTTGTCTACACGCATGACCGAGAAGATATTGGCATGCAAAACACCCACATGATGAATAATTCATCAATTATTTCTTCAAGTTTACCCCATTCACGAAGCAGGCCTTATAATGGCCATGGAGATTATGTGCTGTTTCACCGGAAATCCACAGCTCCACCAGATGGTAATGCTGTGAATACACTTTAAACAAGCATTTGTCAATGACGAATGTTAATTGCGTTGGTCTGTTGAGCTCGTTCAGTGTCCCTCTGTCACTGGCTCAGTCTGTTTGTCCCTGTGCTGCAGGCTACTCTTTTGTACTGGGCTGCTGCCTGCTTTGGCACCTTGTTCTGCTGAGGAAGAAATCCGCAGCTGTCCTGACAGAGCTCCATTGAGGTGGCTCACTCCCCCTGTCTCACTCACTCATTCTGTTTCTCCTGGCTTGCAGGCTGGCCTTTTGTACCGGGCTTCTGCCTGTGTTGGTGGCTTTTTCTACCTACAAAGAAATCTACAGCTGTCCTGACAGAGCTCCGTTGAGGTTGCTCACTCCCCCTGTCTCACTCACTCAGTCTGGTTCTCCTGGCGCTGCAGGCTGCCCTTTTGTACTGGGCTCCTGCCTCTGTTGGCATCTTTTTCTGCCCACAAAGAAATCTGCAGCAGTCCCGACAAAGCTCGTTGAGCTCTCTCACTGACCTTCTCTCACTCACTCATTCTGTTCTGCCGGCACTGCAGGCTGCCCTTTTCTACTGGGCTCCTGCCTGCATTGCTGCCTTCTTGTGCCCACAAATAAATCTGCAGCAGTTGCAATGCAGCTCTGTTGAGCTCACTCCCTCACTCACTCATTCTGGTTTTCCTGCCACTGCAGGCTGCCCTTTTGTACTGGGCCCCTGCATGCATTGCTGCTTTTTTCTGCCCACAAACAAATCTGCAGCAGTCCCAAAAGAGCCCCGTTGAGCTCACTGACTTCCCCTCCCTCACTCGCTTGTTCTGTGTCTCTTGGCGCTGCAGGCTGCCCTTTTGTACTGGGCTCCTGCCTGCATTGGTGGCTTTTTCTGGCCAGAAAGAAATCTGAAGCAGTCCGACACAGCTCAACTGAGCTCGCTCACTCCCACTCTGTCACTCTCGCATTCTGTTTCTGCCCGCGGTGCAAGCTGGCCTTTTGTACTGGGCTCCTGCCTGTATTGCTGCATTTTCTGCCCAAAAAGAAATCTGCAGCAGTCACACTAGAGCTCCGTTGAGGTCACTCACTACCGCTCTGTCACTCGCTCATTCTGTTTCTCTTGGCGCAGCAGACTGCGCTTTTGTATGGGGCTCCTGGCTGCATTGGCACCTTTGTCTGTCCACAAAGAAATCCGTAGCTGTCCTGACAGAGCTCCGTTGAGGTCGCTCAGTCTCCCTCCCTCATCGCTCATTCTGTTTGTCCTGGTGCTACAAGCTGCCTTTTGTACAGGGCTCCTGCCTGCATTGGCGCCTTTTTCTGACCACAAAGAAATCCCAGCAGTCCTGATAGAGCTCCATTGAGCTCACTAAGTCCCCTTGTCTCACTCGCTCGTACTGTTTCTCCCACCGCTGGAGGCTGGCCTTTTGTATTGGGCCTCTGCCTGTATTGACACCTTTTTCTGCCCACAAAGTAATCTGCAGCAGTCCTGACAACGCTTCGGTGAGTTCGCTCACTCCCCCTCCCTCACTTGTTCTAGTTCTCCCAGTGCTGCAGGCTGCCCTTTTGTACTGGGCTCTTGTGTTGGGGCCTTTGTCTATCCACAAACAAATCTGCAGCAGTCCCAACAGAGCTCAGTTGAGGTTGGTCACTCCCCCCTGTCACTCGGCCAATCTTAATCTGTCTCAAACACTGATTTCCCACAGTGACCGTGCTATTGTCCGCAAGAGTGCAAAAACATATTTTAGCCAGGATGTGAAAAATGACAGCTGTAGTGTTCATAGGGTAGTTGTGAAAAAATGCCACTGTTGAAAATGTGGCGTGACAGTATTACAAATTTGCGAAGTTACAAGGGTGCGTGGAAACAGCTCAACGCATGCTTGTAACACAGTCATGTTATGGAGTTTCGTCGCCAAATTTTCAGCATAGGGATTTTAGGACCTCTGCTCATGAACAGAGCCACTGTCATTTTCTTAATCTCTCCCGAACACTGACTTCCCACAGTGACCACATTATTCTGAGCCAGAACTGTGAAAACACATTTCGGTCAGGATGTGAAAAATGATAACTGTACTGCTTATAAAGAGGTGTGGAGACAGCCAGAGGGCGCTGTGTTGAAGATGGCTGCTTGATTCTTCATCTCCCTGGATTCACCAAATATCATCATCCATCCTACAGATTCCAGACTTCCTACCTTCACCAGCATCTGAGATCTTACTATATGTACATCGCAGAACAGCTCTGGTACAGTATTTTTATTGCCTCATAATTACTGAACGAGTTACCTACAGCTTTTCAATTTCTCTATTAAGGCCTACAATAATGGCAGACCAATCTCCACATAACAGTTCTCTTAATAGAGTGGAGGCAATGTTTCAGCAACTAATAAGTGAAATCAATGTATTAAAATTGCATCTCAACAAAATATCAATAATATGCAGGCACTTGATCAAAAATCAAGCGCTACTGGTATTAAAGCATCTCAAAATGAAGATTCCATTAACACATTACAGGCTACCATCAGGAGCAGGACAGAGTTATTAGGAACCTTCAGGACAAAATAGATGATATTGAAAATAGAAACAGACGTAACAACCTTAGATTTCTCGGATTTCCTGAAGGTGTTGAACTAGGAGACACCAGTGCTCTTCTAACTCATGTACTTCCTTCTTTGCTTAAATTACCAGCCAGCCAAGACCTAATCATCAGAGATCTCACCGCACCTTAAATCCGAGGCCTGGACCCGACCAGAAACCCAGGCCCATCATTGCCAGATTTCTAAACCACGCACATACTGAACTGATTCTTCAAAAGCGAGGCAATTAGGGTGCACTTACTTGGCAAGAAAACAGAATCCTAATTTTCAGAGACTATTCTAAAGAATTATCTAACAAACGAAAAGCTTACAACCCCATTAAAACAATCCTTCATCAGCGTGGAATTAAGTTTGCACTGCGTTACCCTGCAACAATGCGTCTTTTTTTGAATGATTCTACCAGAGATTTCAGTACCCCAGAATCTCTCTCTGAATTTCTGAATTGGACACAGCCCAAACTTACATTGCCTCGCAATGCTAATGTAGCTCATTCCTGCTCCAGCACAAGCACTTCGCAAAATGTCTTGCCCTTCCTGCTGAAACTGTCCTTCAGGTCCCTGAGAAATCTGTAGCCATCATATCTGCCACTGTAGCTCCTGCCAGAAGCTCCGCACACATACAAGAAAAAAAAGCATCTGGTTCTTCTCTAAATAATAATACCTGCTGTTTAAATAATATTTCCACCTCTCCAGCTTCCCATGTGGAACGTCACATCAGTTTTTCTACTCCTCTTACCTTGTCTAACAAATTCTCTCCACTCCAAGAAGATCTGCTCCAAGAAGATCAGCACTCATCTACGGAGGATCTGAGACAGACTGTATCCCACCCCTTTACTCAAGACCAGAAGAAGCTCTCAATGGGTAATGACTCTCCCGATTCTTCCTGGGCTGATCTTGTGTCCAGCTCTCCCTTTAAATCATCTGAACCACACAAAAAGAAAAGGAGAATAAAATCGAAGAGCAAGGCTACCTGAGGCTTTTCCCACTAAAAAAAAAAAAATTTGTAATAAATACTATGGCCCATAATTAGATGTGATATAGCAGTTTCTCACCAGAATCCCTCCTCTTCACACTACCTCACTCGATTCCTTCGGTACATTTACCGAAAAGTGCAGTCTCTATCGCACCCAACAGGTTTGGAGCACTTAAATGCAGTAAATCACTATCGCTGCTGAGAAGCCTGTATCTGTCTGTGGGAGGTGAGCCAATTGACACTGGAGGTATTTAATCCATGCGGAGTTACTCTCAATGTATTCAATGGAAAAAAAAATAAATGAGAGAAAGAATAAATATTACAATGTTTGTAAGATCTCTTCTAATTAATCCTTGTGTGGTGCCAGACATTAGTATATATAATTGCTATTTACACTCTAATTTTTCATAAGCTTTGGCGCCACCATGTGTCAGATGCATACATACATATATAGAGTTCTGTATTTCATATCAGTGTGCCTTAACCCCTACTATTATAGCATTTTCCACATAAATCCTATCATTTGGAATGTGGAGGATGATTAGACAAATACTCTAAAATCATTTACTTATTTAATATTTATTTTGCATCACTTCTGGTATGTAGTGCATCAGGTGCATTCCCATTATATCTCACAGATTTTGCACCAAAGTATGCTTCCAATTGTATTTCTATACATTGAGTTTTTCCGCCTTTTCACATTATTCTTCATCCCATTTTCTTCAAAATCATTGGAACTTATAAAAATGATTCCACAATACACTGATGCACTATGAACCTATAGTATATACTGCATTCCCTAACCTAGCTTATGTGGTTTAATACACATTGGGCATCCTTTTATCTGGCTCACACTGTTTCAGCATTATCTGCCATCATGTTGGTATACTTTATTAAATATTGAACTTATTGCTAGGTCCAAGCTAATTCATTATGTTTGGAATTTAACACTATTACATAATTATCCTTTTTTATTTGGTAGAATGATGTTTTGTTTTTTTCCAGGGTAATGCTTTAATTACCTCAGCACAAATCTCAATTACACTTCATTAATATACTGTTATATAAAGTTTAGTATCTTAAGATTATAGTGTAAACTGTATCTTGAGATTCACTAATTACTCTACACGCCTAGTAGTGTAGAGCGAGAGTCTTGGTATATTTACCGACTCTTATTGCTCTGCATTTCATAAAAGTTTTAAATTAATATTCTTGTTACTGAGTTTATACTAACGTTTGTTGGTTCTAATGTTTAATTACTTGATATTCTTATCTCTATACTCTCCCTCTGCTAGACAAAATGAATACAAATACTCAATCATCTCGAACCCATACAAGTTAAGGGCCCTGCATACATTTGTTTATTATATATATTTACCTTTTGAATCTGTGACATCCTCCAAATTAATGGTATTGAGTCCCTCATTCCTATTTGTAACTATTACCTTATATCCTAGTACCATGAGTGATCTAATCTTACATTCATGGAATGTCAAGGGACTCAACTTCGCCTTGTAGCGTAAGCAAGTACTTACCTATCTTAAAAGCATAAAACACATATTGCTTTCTTACAAGAAACTAAACTTTTATCAGAGGATGTGACAGACTTAAAAGGACTGGTGGCGGTCAAGTATATCGTCATCTTCTCCAGCCAAAAACATGGGGTTGTTATCTTAATACATAAATCTCTTAATTGACCCCCCATAAAAATCATTAGAGACCCGGATGGTAGGTGGATTATAACCCTATTAAACACCACAGCAGGTCCGCTTATGTTTGTGAATGTATATGCACCCAACTTTGATTCACCCATTTTCTTCCATAATCTATCCCAACAAATTATGATTAATAATAAAAATAATTCACCTATTCTTATTGGTGGTGACTTTAACTTAGCACTACAAGCATTTAGACAGAAGTAACTCATCACATGATGCCCACCCCCGTAGTATTAATGCTCTATCAATGCTTATGAAGGATTTAGGTCTCTCTGACATTTGGAGACTACATCATCCCAGACAACGAGATTACACCTTTTATTCCTCTTTACATAAATCATATAGTAGGATTGATTATTGGTTCTCTTCTCCCCTCATTACTGAAAAAATTATTGATACATCGATTCTCCCTATTGTTATATCTGATCATTCCCCTATCAGTTTGCATTTACTCTGGGGTCCACCTTCTTCTAAATCCCCATCTTGGCATTTAGACCCACTTTTACTCAGAGATCCTGAATTCACTCCTTGGATTAAAACCCAGATTCAAGATTTTTTTTCTATTAATGATACTCCAGATATGTCTCAAGGTACTATCTGGGAAGCATTAAAAATGCTTAGAGGTAAAATTATTAGTTATGCAGCGCATAGAGAGAAATTAAGAGAAAAACAATTAGCTAATTTAGAAAAATCCCTTAAAGAAAAAGAAACCCAATACTATAAATTAAATAAACCCAATCATAATTCACAGCTTCATCTGGAAATTCTACAATTAAGAATTAAAATTAACGAGTTGATATCCAGGAAAGCTGAACTTGCCCTTTTTAGGATTAAACACGGTTATTGGGAACAAGGGGATAAATGCGGAAAGTTGCTCTCTTACCAGCTAAAAACTCAACAGATGCAGAGACATATAGCAGGTCTAAAAGATCCATCAGGTCAGACACACACACAGACAACCTTTCAATCAATCGTATTATGCAATCCTTTTACCATCAACTATACTCGCAACCTAATACTACAAATCCCAACCTAATACAACATTTTCTGGAAAAATTGAATCTACCCCACCTATCCCCTCAGGACAAAGCTGTGCTTGATAAACCAATCACTTTACAGGAAATCCAAACTGCTTTATCATCATTAAAAAACGGTAAAGCACCTGGCAGTGATGGGTTCCCTATTGATTTTTATAAAACCCTATCTGACACTCTTTGTCCTGTATTAGTCAATGTATTCCAAGAAGCAACCTTAATAAAGAAACTCCCATGCACAATGACTGAAGCCATCATAACAGTCTTACCAAAAAAAGACAAAGACCCTTTACTTCCTTCAAACTATAGACCGATCTCACTTCTTAATACTGATGGAAAAATCTTTGCCAAATTATTAACTCTCCTTAGAATCTTTAATGACTAAACTCATACATACTTCTCAATCAGGATTTATCAAAAATAGAAACAGTTCCGATCATCTTAGCTCGTTACTCAATTTAATTCACAAAGCAAAAACTCTTAAAACCCCTGCAGCTGCAATAGCATTGACTTTGAGAAAGCATTTGACTCTCTCAATTGGGAATATCTATATCAGGTGCTATCTCATTTTGGCTTTACAAATAATTTTTGTGCTTGGATTCAATTATTGTATACCTCCCCTTCAGCTCGAGTTCTCATAAACTCTATTTTGTCCCCCTCCTTTTACTTAGCAAGAGGCACCAGACAAGGATGCCACTTATCGCCTTCATTGTTTATACTTGCCATGGAACCTCTTTCTGCGTCCCTATGTCAATCCGGTACAATTAAAGGCATTACTATTGGTAACTCTCACTATACTTCACTCTCATATGCAGATGATCTCCTTATTTTACTTGAAAACCTTGAAAGTTCTGGGCAACCTTTAGTTAAACTACTTAACGACTTCACCTCCCACTCTGGACTAGCTCTAAACCTTAACAAATCCGAAATGCTACCACTGAATACCCTTTGTAGTCCCCTCATGAACAACTCATTAGGCTTTCGTTGGGCCCCCCAAGGTATATCTTATCTTGGCATTCGGATCACCCTGACATTGAATAAATTATGGGATGCTAATCTTTCCCCTCTGTTAACCAGTATCCAAACAACACTTGATAGATGGAAGCTACTTAAACTTTCTTTTAATGGTAAAATTTCCTGCCATTAAAATGTCAATAACTCCTAAAATATTATACCTATTTTCCAATATCCCTTTGATACTTCCCTCTAGTTTTCTTACCAAAATAGACAAAATTATCGGCAGCTTCATTTGGGAAGGTAAAATACCTAGATTTAGTCGTAATAAACTTAGATCCCATTGGTCAAAAGGTGGCTTTGGCCTTCCTTGGTTCCAAGCCTACTTATGGGCTTTCCATACATCTCAAACAATTAAATGGTTTAACAAACCCAACATCCAGTCTCCTCTACGGGTCAACATGGAAACATCCTTATGTCCTGGTAATGTGGCTACTTCTTTCCTTTATAACACCCTTACCTCTTCTTTAAAGTCTCACCCTATCATAGCTGCTTCTATATTCTATTGGAAAATCATTCACAAGCATATTAAATCTAACCCCAAACCCTTAGCTTACACCCCCATCTGGGGTAACCACCATATATCTCTTGATAATCACCCCATTTTTTGTCGTACCTGGAAAAATAAGGGTATTCTCTTTTTGCAGGATATACTTGAACCCAAGTCATTAAAGTTAAAATCTTACACTGACCTATGAGGCATATGGATTCTTCCCCATCAGGATTTTTGGAACTATCTACAGCTTCATACCACATGCAACTCTTACCTCACACCCTTCTCTATCAATTCTCTGTATGATAAGCAAATCTCTAAATGGATAAAAACAACATCCAATTTAAATAGCACTGTTTACAAAGATATTTGTGATATCCTTCCTGACTACTCTGTCAATGCTAAAAACAGATGGAGTACTTTGCTACAATATAATATCACCAATGCACAATGGTCCAGATGTTGGCTCTCCTGGCGCAGATCTCTTAATGATAAACGCAGTTCCCTCATTCAAACCAAGATCCTTCATTTGTGGTACAGAACTCCTGTTGTATTACAAAAAATGGGTTTTTTGAACAATAACAATTGCTGGCGCTGCAGTTCCCCTAATGGGGATTTATTGCATATCTTATGGCACTGTCCCCTCATACAAAAGATTTGGCAGTGTACTCACAGATTTGCAATGAAAGTGGTAGGTCAGCCTTTTACACTAGACCCTAAACATTGCATTCTTGGTATTTTTAATCACCGTTCTTATAAAATTTCATATTCGCAGAGCAGATGGTTAAATATACTCTTCCTTCAAGTTAAACACACAATCCTCATGCATTGGAGATCCAACATAATCCCTACCCTTCCCGGTATCATTAACCAACTATTGCAATATGCCTCTCTGGACCATATGACATATATCTTGTCTGACCGACTCATTATATAACAATTGTTGGCAGGGCTTTTTTAATTTTTTGGAATCAACTAAATCTTCCAACACCAATGTATGGACTTGATATATATGGATTTTCCCCTTTTACTGATACATCATTGTAGTCTCTCTTTTTTCCCCTTTTTTTTACAGTTTCCCTCTCTCTCTTCTTAACTTTCTTATATATCTTTTCTTTCCTATACTCTGTTCTCAGTCATTCTTTATTACTCCACAATCCTTTTACGAATGCTTTTTTCCTTTTGCAGCATCACATATAATTATGTAACATTTTAATATAAACCGTATCTAATCATACTATCCGCTTTAAGTTCACTACAAATGTCAAGTATATGCTAATTACATGACCTGTATTGTTTACTATATTTTAAACCAAAAGCTCCTTGTATTATTGTAGCAATGTTCTTATTATATGCTGCCTCAATTTCTTTAAAAAAAAAAATCCTCACATTGTACTGTACTGTAAGAGGTTTGTCTGTATTTCTTATGAAAAATTAATAAAAAAGTTTAGCTTCAAATAAAGAGGTGTGGAAAAATGCCACTGTTGAAAATCTGGTGTGACAATATTACAAATTTGCGAAGTTACAAGGGTACGTGGAAAGTGCACAACGCACACTTGTAACACAGTCAATTGATGGGCTATCATCACCAAATTTTCAACATAGGCATTTTAGGACCTCTACTTATGAACAGTGTCACTGTCATTTTCTTAATCTTTCCTGAACACTGATTTCCCCAGCGACCATGCTATTCAGCGCTGGAAGTGCGAAAACACATTTTGGCCAGGATGTCAACAATGACAGCTAACGAGCATGCACAGCAACTGCTAAATGCATGCTTGTAAAACAGTCATTTTTAGATTTTTTCCACCAAATTTGCAAAATAGGATTTTTGAGAGCCCGCCTCATGAACACTGGCACTGTCATTTCATTAATCAGCCCAGAAGGGTAATTCTGCACAGTGACCACAAAACCACCTTTCGGGGCCAATTAATGCCATGACAGTTCAAGAACTCATGAGGAGGGGTCCCAAAAACCCCATGTTGAAAATTTGGTGAAAAAATTTCCAAAAATGCCTGAGATATGCACTAAAGTTGAAAAAACCCTATTCATTACATTATACAGCTTACGGGCATTTCCTCAGTTCGCGGTCGGCTTTGAAGAGTGCAGACGTGTTACCGGTCCACAGAAGATTGTGGCGCCGAGCTCTGGAGGTAGTGTGGGAGTGAGGGGTATGGGGAGGCAGGGTGCGCGTGGGTGGGTGCGGTTGTGGGAGGGCCCCGGAGACTATGAGGTTTCAGGTATGAGGTATGAGGTTTCAAGTAAAAAAAAAAAAAAAACCTCATGGGACCATTTTTTTGGGGGAGTAATCTAGTTTTATGCCCCCATGCTCACTGATCCTCCCCTCCTTCAGGCTCTATCACATTCCCTCTGACGCCCCCGGCCTTCCCCGGCCCTCCTCAGATCTCCAGATCGCAGCCGACCCCCAGGATATCCCGGTGTAACCCTTCACTGGGAGGGTCCCTCTCCTCCGAGGGGGAAGGCACCGGGGGAGGATAACACCAGCACGCACTTTCTAGGGCCTGGGGATGCTGCTGGGGAGCAGGAGGCACCGGGAAGGCACCGGAGGCTCCTTAGGAATGGAGAGCCATCATCTGGAGGCCAGCGAGTGAATTTCCTGGCTTTCTGAAGGCACGTGACATCCGGACGTCAAGGCAAGAGCCGACTTCTGTCACGCACCACCCCTTATAGCCCTGATGTGCTGCACTACCACTGGCCTTCACCAGTGGTCGTTATGGCGCCGGGTCATGATCCCTTCCCTCGCTGGAGGTGGCGAGCCGTCGTTAAGAGCTCAAGCTGCCTCCCCCCCGGCCGGCCCTCCAGTGACCCGAGCTCATTCCCGAACCCAGGTCACTGGAGTCGCAAGTGGAAATCCAACCGCTGTGTTGACGGGCTGGCATGTTGTACTGTTTTTAACTTTCCAGGAGCATGTCGTGTCACCGGAGTCTTGCTTGGGAGGGTCAGCTGTAGCCGATGTGGGATTGGGCATCCCCATCAGCAAACAACAGAAGGGGGGGATTCCTTTCTGCTGATGGGGATTGGGCATCCCGTCTGCAGACAATAAAACGGGGGCATTACAGTATGCCGACAGGGAGTGGGGTCCCCCATCGACAAATAAACATTGGGGGTAGATATTGTTTGTGAATACGGCGGCAAGCCACCGCCATGTTCACAAACAATATCAGACATCCCACATCCTGCCCTGCAATGACGGATCGCTCACTCATTGCAGCGGATGGCTGACGCTGCAATGACGAGGCAGCCCCTGAAAGCAGCGGTTGATTTTTTAGAAAGTTGCATCACCCTGGCTGAACTAGTGTCAGCAGCAGCATGCCACAGCATTGGGGGACAGGGGACAAGCCTTTGCAGGCTGTGGGGGCATTGGGCACAATAGTGCCATGCCTCCACAACCTGCTTGTGAAGAAAGCTGACGCAACATGTTTCTTGCACATTCGTGCAATCAACATAAAAATGATCAAGTCTGAACTAGTTTGAGGACTTTTTTGCAAAGGAAATAATACACTCCAGGTCAGGTGGTTACTGTGTAATTATCGCACACCACCAACCCCATTGCCTGGGGGCATGTGGTAATTACATAGTAACTACATGCCCCATTGTATACTATTTCTTACTTAACTCACTCCTGGTCCAGGTGGCCAGATGCTCCCTCTTGAGCTCTATCACCACCACCCACTGGTTTCAGGGGTGAAACACTGGCAGCTGGTCTTCCCCTGACTTCTTCTGGTTGATAAACAGCTATAAGTCAAAAGAAGGTATAATTAGATCAACAAATGAAATTATTAAAGATATTTTTCTACATAACAATAGAAAGACAGAACGCAACAACAAGGGCAACAGTAAGCCTCATTGTCTTGAACATTTTCACATTTTCTAAGTTTAGTAATACACTCAAAGGTGTGCAGCAATAAAGCGCCTGGGGTGGGTATAGCCTAATACCACTAACCCTGTTGTGTATTTATGCAATAATGACCAAACATATAATCATTTCTTGGTGATTACCAACTGGCAGGGGGGAGTGTAGCCCAAGAAGCAGCTGAGGGTCTACCCCACCTAGCTGATAATAAATCAAAAGGAAATGACTGGCTGTGAGGTCATTATTGCAATTATAAGTCTAATTATGTTACAGCCAGGAGAAGATGTCTTTTTTAAAAGAGTTTACAAAATCCTGTGCTGCACTGATCTGTACATGGGATTTCTACAAGATTAGTGACCGGTACAGCAGCCAATCAGAGAGCACGTTTGTCTGATGAATAATTAATTAGACTTATAATATTGTTTACATTACAGTGTTTCAAGTTTAATAGGAGTAAATGAACATGCTGTAACACTCACCAGCAGTCCAAAGTTAGCATTTTTGGCCCTTAGACAGGGACACTGCACCACCCAAACTTTGTAGGATGTGCACAGCTCATCATTGAAGGTCATCCCATCAATGCATCAATTGCTTGATGGTCTGTTCCTGATGCTTGCCATTCTCATTAACTTTGGCAACAATTTCTGCCCATATTTTCTCCTGTGAGGGATAATCAAGCCACTTATACCTGAACAGGTCTTCTAGGATTCTAGTTTCCTCATGTGAAAATGGAGAGGACGGGGACCTTGTCCCAGTGGTGGTAGAGGTGATGGTGGCACTTTTGTCACTTGTCATAAATGGATAATTTGATAAGAATTTATCTATTTCATTGCCTCTCTGTCTCACTTTCTCTCTTTCTCTCTCTCTCTCTCTCTCTGTCTCCCGACTGACTCTCTCAGTGTACATGCAGTGAAACCCCATGATATGGGGCAGAACAACAGAATGCAATCCCACGGATATAACTATATGTGCACTCCACACACTGAAACTCTGCTTAGGTCAATGGAATAGTACTGAGGCACATTCAAATGTCATCATCAAAAATGTGGGGTGGGTGGAGCCCGAGCAAAATGGCTGCCAGGAATTTATACCCTGCAAACTTACTACTTTTATAAGTATATAAACATACTCTTTTAGATGCTGTGATTTGTGTCTCAGGAATTTCCAAAAAGTGGAAGATCTCAGGAACCAAAATGGGGAACCCCAAAAAAGAAAAAAAGTTATTCCTGATGGTACTAAAAGTAAAAATACATCTGGTCCTCCAGCCACGAGATCCCATCAAGGCCACAACCTCCCAGAACCTGCCTCGGAGGGAGAAGAAACTTTATAGAATATGGGCCAAAAAGTTAACTGTGTGCTTACCTCTATGGCAGGTCTTTATGAAAGGTTTACTTGCTGAGTCACCACTCTAGAAGACTGATGGAACATTCCTAAAAATGGAAGCAATAGAAACAAAGAAGCAATCAGAAGCTGCTCTAGCTGCTACAGAAATGCTACTGAAAGAAAACTCTCCCTTATTCTCCTGACAGAAGAATCTCGAGAACCTAGCATGGGCAGCCAATTTAAGGATCATTGGTATATCAGAAGAGTGCGAGGGGGATTATCTTGGCACATTTTTTAAGGACTGGCTCAAGCAGCAACTTGGGTAACCACTCATGGACCAGTCCATTCACATTCAGAAAGTTTATAGAGTCGCCTTCCGGGGACGACCCATGATACTGATGCACCCCGGGCAATAGTAATGTTGGGGACCCGGTATTCCATTCTAGCCCTTGCCAGACAAAAATGTACCTTGTTACAGGATGGGCAGGGAGTCTCAATATATCCAGACCTGAGCTACACCACCTGTCAAAAAAAAGAAGTGGTTTGATGGAGTCCAGGCTCTGCCAGGTGAAGCAGGGATCTCCCATGGCATTTTATTCCTGGCCCATCTCCTCCAATTAGTACATGAAGGGAAAGTGTTTATTTTTTTTTGATCCTGTGGAGGCCCTGAAATTGGCCCAGAAGCATGTATAGCCATGGAGATGCAGACATGATTAGTCCCACTAAGAATCAGAGGAGGAAGAGGGAACAGACACCTAAAGAAAATGGAGGATCCATGAATTCAGGTTTGCCCAAATGACTGGCTGAATTTCACTTCTCGTTAACCCAAACTATATGATATAGAATTATATTTCTAGTTAAAGTTGATCATAAATATGGTATGCTGGGATGAGTTGCAGAGTGGCATGAGCAGCCAGTTTTGGGGGATGCTCATCCTTATGCTTTCATTTTATTCAGTTCACAAACAATTCCGATATACAGTGTTCGATGGTGTTTTAAATGTTTAACTTTCATTTATGTAGTTCATAGAAGGTAACTGAAAGGTTACCTAAAGTACAATATCGGATGTAATAAATGCAGAGTAACACTACTAATTTGTTCGTACCCAAGTGGTCCAATACACAGGGAAAATGCATGTCTCTCTCTCAATTTCATAACAGGAAACAGAGAATAGTTTAAACAACTATAACTTAAAGATAAAGATAAGATTTGCATATGCAGCCCATGATGCTTTGCATTGTGGGAGCATGTGTGATTTTGTATTTTCTTGAAACTTGGCTTCCCAGCCAAATGCCCTTTGGGGTAACCCTTGCCTCAGTGTTTGCACACAGAGGTTCTTTGACTTATAACTTAAAGATGTTTCAATTGCATGCAGCTCACTGGCTATTTAAAGAACCATAAATTTGGTTATGTTTAATGCAGTTTGGTTAACATTTCTCCTTAAGATTTCCCCCAGTGATGACATATCTTAATTGATGACATACATATTTTTTTTCTTTCATTGGCATGTATTAAGAGGAGTGGCCTCCTCTACTGCTATAAAAAGTTTATCCTTGTGTATGACATCTGGAAAAGTAAAGTGTATGTTTACTGAAAATCAATAAACATAAATTTAAAAAAAAGTGAGGAGGAATACTATTCCACCATTGTGATGAACCACAGAACAATATTCCACAGAACCCATGGGCAAACTCAGTATTATTAAAATAAAAAGGGCAATCAGGACACTGTTATGGACACACCATTAGATGTGTCCTGACTATTAGGAACCAAGTGGGTTCATTTTCATTTAACCCCCCTCCCCATATGATTCCACACAAATTGCATGCAATGCTCATGGATAATATTAGTCCACGTAATAAGGTTCTGCCAATTTAAATCTGGCAGAATTCCATGGAATGAACACTTTGGGCCAGATATTCAAAACTCTGCGCTGGTCACAAACCATTTGTGCAGGGTTAGTGTCGGGTTTGCATGGGTCTGCTATATTCAAAAGGTCAAATAACACAGGCAAACTGCATTAGCGCCGAGCAAAATTATAATGTATGTAAGGGGCAAACTGAGGGGGCGTGTACATGATAACAGGCGCAATGCTATATTCAGCGAATAGCACCACGGAAAAGGTTTTTGCGTGACTTAGCACAACACTTTGCATGGTGTATATTACCGCCCAGGAAAAGGTAGTCTTAACTCTGGGAAAACCAGCTTTGAGTGACTTGGTGGCATTGCACAACTTATACTCAGCTATGCGTGACCCTAACCAGTAAGTATGAAACAGAGAAATAAGCAAGACACAGAAGAAACATGCTGCTCATGGATGGCATCCCTATGATGCCATCATTTACCACCAGTCCCAGCCATGCCAGGCAGTAAGTGGTGACCCAGCTCCCAGTGGACACCATGGCAGTGTGACCATATAGCACACAACTGCAGAACACCTTTCAGTGGACACCAACAGATTTCAGCACACACATGCAGCACTGTGGGCATGGAGGGTGTTGAGGGGAGGGTGTACAAGTGGCCAGGCTTCACCACAGACTGGGCGTGGCCATGAGGCTGGGACAAGCCATGCAGTGCAAATGGTCCAGTGCTGGGAATACCCCAACACCAGTGTGCCGGTCTGATGGTATGTGCTCCCCAACCACATACCTCACATCTGTACAGACACCACAGCACATGCAGCCAGCTGTGTATATGTCACTGTAAGTATCCCATGCCAGTGGTGCAGCATCTGTGGTTCACACAACAGCATAACAGTAATATCCACTGTCAGTACACACCTGCAAGATGGGCCTGTCACTGTATACAGTGCAGTGGTCATTACTGCCCTACACACCATTGGCATTGCTGTGTGCCTCACACTACTGGTCCCCTTGCTACTGTAGTGTCTGCTGTGCCCTGTAGCAAGAACTACTGTTTGACAATTGCATGCAGCACCATGACCTGTGCCTGTGCTGTGTAGTCCCCTGGGGCACAATATTCTATGCGGTTCTGTACAAATGTAGCCTGCAGATACCACCATGCACTGCCAGACTGACCTAAAAGGTGGAGCTGTGGGCAGACCCAGCCAGCTTCTGTACTTTCAGACTGACCTACAGGTGGAGCTGTGTGACCCTGCAATAGCACTGGGTAAACTACATGCAGATCAGGACATAATGAGATGCTAATCTGAATGCTTGCTCACAGATTGCCTAAACAGGCTCATTTGCATATCACTTTTGAATATAGAAAAACTTTGCCTCAGGCAAATGTGATAGCACAGTGCAAACGGCTTAGCACCGTGCAAAACCTGACCAAATGTGTTTGCACTGTGCAAATGTTTCAGAAACACTGTACATTTCTGCACAATTTAATTTCACATACGCTGGTGCTTGCAGCTTTAATGAATCCACTCCTTTGCTAGCACACACGTTGACCATATAGTTCACCACTACTTTCCTTCACATCGCTGTGAACTGGAATGCTGTTGTGGCTGGCACTTCCTGGTTGTTGTATTCGGAGCTGTCTTATTTCCTGGGCTATGTTTGCACTGCACTCCCAGCCTAGTTTGCCCAGCTTCCTTAACATGCTATATTCAGCAGGTTTTGCACGGGGACTATCCTTTTTGAATATAGTGGGCTATTGGTTCCAGGCTCATTCAGCATGCCGGGCAGTGCTAATTTAGCCCTGGGGAAAAGTTTTGAATATCTGACCCTTTATTTCCAATGAAAATTCTACCAGCAGAATTCCGCAATCCACACAGCACTGCTCACTAAAATACACAAGATCAAACAAAGAGAGAGAGAGAGAGAGAGAGGTGGGTTTGATCTGGTGTTCCGGTGGTAACATGCAATAAAGCTCAGAAGTAGTACATTCAAAAAGTGGAGGGTGATGAGTACCAATGCCCGTAGTCTGTGTAACAAGCTCCCTGAACTAGTGGCCTTGATGGAAGAGGGTTGCCTGGCTATTGTGGCAGTCACAGAAACATGGTACACAGAGAACCATGACTGGGATGTCAACATACCAGGATACACAATCTACAGGAGGGACAGGGAGGGTAAAAGAGGAGGAGGAGTAGCTCTCTATGTAAAGGAAGGTATCAAAGCAACAGAACTAAAGAGTAAACAGGGAGCAGATGATGTACTCTGGGTCACCCTGGAGACAGGAAATGGCACCACAATCCGCATGGGGGTTGTATACAGACCCCCATCTCAGGGAGAGGTAATGGACAAGAAAATGATAGAAGGCTTCCTTAGAATGGCAGAAAAAGGGGAGATATTGTTGATGGGGGACCTGAATATGCCAGATGCTAACTGGAGCACCTTTGCTGCAGGCACATCCAAGAGCAGGGTCATTCTTGATGCCCTACAGGGGGCATGCCTCAGACAGCTAGTGTTGGAACCCACTCGGGAGGGAGCAATCTTAGACCTGGTACTCTCAAATGGGGACGGAGAAAGAATCTCAGATTTAGAAGTGGGTAGCCATCTGGGAACAAGCAACCACCAAATGGTGTGGTTCATGATAAACACAGCCATACAATCAAGCCATACAGAAGCAAAAGTACTGGACTTTAGGAGGGCTGACTTTGGGAAAATGAGAGAGTGCCTCAGAAAAGTACTAGCAAACAGGCAAGAAGGAGGGATGGAGGAACAATGGGGGTTAATCAAAACAGCCATCACAGAGGCAACAAGCCTTTGGTAAAGCAAATCAATAAAACACAACGAAGGAAAAAAACGCTATGGTTCTCAAAAGAGGTGACAGGGAAGGTTAAGGAGAAAAGGATAGCATTCAGGAAATATAAGGAAATACAGAAGGAGAAGGACAGAGAACTTTATCAGTTAAAGCAGAAAGAGGCTGGGAAGGCAGTCAGAATAGCAAAGGCCCAAACCGAGGAAAGGATAGCCAGTTCTGTTAAGAAGGTGGATAAGACCTTTTATAAGTACATTAGAGAGCGAAGAAAGACCAAAGGAGGGATACTGAGGCTTAATAAAGGGGAAGGAATGTGGGTAGAGGGTGACAGTGAAAAAGCAGGGATACTGAATGAATATTTCTGCTCAGTATTCACAAAGGAAGAGGAAGGGGAGGTACCTAAACCAAACAAGAGAAACACTCTGAAGACGGGAGTCGATTCCAGTCCATTTACAGAAGAAAGGGTTCTGAAAGAACTAAATAAATTGAATGTGGACAAAGCAATGGGGCCTGATGGGATTCACCCAAGAATTCTAAAAGAACTAAGGGTAGAACTAGTGACACCGCTGACTACTTTCTTTAACAAATCATGGGAGGATGGGGTGGTACCCGAGGACTGGAGGAGGGCAGATGTGATTCCTCTTCACAAAAGTGGGAGCAGGACAGAGGCAGGAAATTACAGACCAGTTAGTTTGACCTCAGTGGTAGGGAAAATGATGGAATCACTTCTGAAGGAAAGAATTGTTGAGTACCTAGAGGCCAGTGGGGCACAGGACCCAAGGCAGCATGGATTCACGATGGGAAGGTCGTGTCAGATGTATCTAATAGATTTCTTTGACTGGATGACCAAAGTAGTAGACCAGGGAGGGGCTGTGGACATGGCCTACCTAGATTTTAGCAAGGCATTTGATACAGTCCCACACAAAAAGATTAATACACAAGTTAGCCAGCCTTGGAGTGGGTCCCAAGGTGGTAGCCTGGATAAAAAATTGGCTAGATAACAGGAAGCAAAGGGTAGTAGTAAATGGAGTACACAGTGAAGAAAGGAGGGTTACTAGCGGGGTACCACAGGGTTCAGTACTGGGACCGGTCCTTTTTAATGTCTTTATAAGCGACATTGCAGAGGAACTGGAATGAAAAGTATGTCTCTTTGCAGACGACACAAAGATCTGCAACAGGGTTGATACACAAGATGGAGTGGAAAGGATGAGAAGGGACTTGGCAAGGTTGGAGGAATGGTCAAATGTATGGCAGCTCAGATTCAATGCAAAGAAGTGCAAGGTAATGCACATGGGAAACAAAAACCCAGGGGAAGCGTACGTAATGTGGGGTGAGATATTGACAACAGTAAAAATGGAAAGAGACCTGGGGGTAATTGTATCAAAAGACCTAAAGGTGGGCAAGCAATGTGAGAAGGCAGTAAGGAAGGCTGGGGGGGGATACTGGGATGCACAGGAAGAGGTATCACCGGTAGAAAACAGGAAGTTGTTATCCCTCTGTACAGACAGTTGGTGAGACCCCATCTGGAGTACTGTATGCAGTTCTGGAGACCCCATCTCCACAAAGACATAGACAGAATGGAGGTTGTCCAGAGGAGGGCAACCAAAATGGTGCAGGGTCTGCACCAGAAGACATACGAAGAAAGACTAAAGGAGCTTAATATGTATACCCTTGAGGAAAGAAGGGAGAGAGGGGACATGATAGAAACTTCAGTACCTCAAGGGAATCAACAAAGTCCAAGAGGGTAGCATCTTTCAGAAAAAGAGATGTGCAAGAACAAGGGGGCACAATTTGAAGATAGAGGGGGGACGGCTCAGAGGTAATGTGAGGAAGTATTTTTTCACAGAGAGGGTTGTGGATGCATGGAACAGCCTCCCTGAGGAGGTCTTGGAGTCATGAACAGTGGGGGAATTCAAGAATGCATGGGACAGACATAAGGCAGTCCTAGTGAGGGGTAGGAGGAAGTAAGCTGTTGGTTAACTAGGATCTGCAGCTTATCTGTTAGGTAGGAAAATGGGCAGACTAGGTGGGCCAAGCGGTCCTTATCTGCTGTCAAATTCTATGTTTCTGTGTTTCTATTCAGGGGCAATGTGAAGGAGCGCTCTTTCTCCCAAACAGTGGGAAACTTATGGAACATTCCACTGGCACAGACAGTGAATATCAGGACAGAACAGGTCTTCAAGATAAACTGTGGCAAATGTTTGCTTACCAAGGGAATCACAGGATAACATGGGTATCTGAGTGGATAAGGAATCTTTTTCTTGTAATTCCTTTTTCTCCCCAGCCCTGACTGGCTTCTCTCCCTCTCAGCCCTCCAACTCATCACCCAGCATCCCTTGGACATATCAGTTCCAGCTTCCCCATGGCTTACCACTGCCCCCAGTGACTGGGTGGCAGTGAGCCAAACGTAATTCGCCGGGCAGTTGTTGCACCAGATCATCAGAGCAGGCCTGCGAAGGGTAAGAGAATCATTATGCCAACAAGAGGGATTTTCTGTTTTTCTCCCTGTTCCCCTGTGGTGTGGAGGAGGAGGTGTGCATTAACATCAATGGCAGTGCTGTGCATGCTTCCATGTGCAGAACTGTGAAGGTCTGCCAGTCTTCTACACCCTACTTGCTGCCTCACCGGTCTGTCGCCCATCTGCTGCTAGGAGCCATGATGCCTGGCCTGCTTCCAAAGCACCCTGGAGGAGGAAAACAGGCCAGTGGTGCTCAGTTCTCCTCCTCCGGCTGACATTCTGATAGCCCAGGCTCAGGCCAAGAACCCAGGAAGCTGGCATCACGAGCAGTAGAACTACCACTGCACCAAATGACCGACTCAATTAGGGAGTCTTTTAATTTTGTATAAGTTTGAGCAGCTGACTCAACCATATCTGTTTAAGAAGGGGGAACAGATATTTCTTCCAACCTATGCTACTATCTTGCTCTATTTGAAATACACCATTATAACTCTTTCAAAATAGCCATTAATATTACATGAACATACAAACATAAAAATCTAGTAGCAGAAGAAGGCCACATGGTCAAGCATTATCTGCCCAATGTGGGTTCCCTGTACAATTGCTTATATTGTCTTCCAGGCCCCCTCCTCTTTAACTCAAACCCACCCCTTGACTTTTTCCCACCCCCTCTGGTATCTGCCAACTGTCTTCTGATTGATGACCTCTGTCAGCAATTCATTCCACTTTGACACCACCCTCTCCTTAAAAAGAAACTATTGACCTCCTTTTGAACTCCTCCTGCCAGTTTGTAACTGTGCCCCTTTTGTCCTTGTTCTAACTCAATTTATTTATTTATTCATTTATTTTTTTTGCAACTCTTTTTTTGCCACCAGTGCACCGAGGTATCTTTCAGAGGTGCCTACTTGACTCTCAGCCCCTTCTACCCCCCCACCGTGATACACCAGTACCGACTCTCCCCTCCCCCCTTGAGAGATTTTCCAGTGCCCTGGATCACCCCCAAGGCAGGGTCCACATCTCCTACCTGGAGGCATCTTTCTGAAATTAGAAGGTCCACCTCTCTCCGGGGGTCGGCCATGGGTCGTCAGTGTGGGCATCCGGTGTTGGGGATGTGAGGGAGGTCCCTGAGGCCCTCATCGCCTCCTCAGTGCACCAGGGTATTTTCTTTCTTTTTAGCTATGCCCCACCTCCTTCTGCAGAGTCTGAACATGCAATAATGACAGGGACATCCGGCATGGCTCTGCATCCCACTTCTTTGGCCCTGAGCATTGCAGTGCCTTTGGTCTCCACCAGGGGCTGCAGCAATGCTGGGCAGTCCCTGGGTTCCCCTCGAGAGAGGAGAGCAGTCCTCCAGATGCTCGATCCTCTCTCTCCCTTACTGACCACTGATGGCCCGGGCTTGTTCTTGAACCTGGGTCGCCGGCGTGGCGCGTGGTGTGGCGTCCAGTGCCTCAACCCTTAGCACCACTGGGCTGGCTATTTATTTTATTTATTAAGATTTTGGATTACACCTTTGAGCCAGGGCTCATTTACAAAGGTTCCACATCAGGAAAACAGGACAATGGAGAACAAAAAAAAGAGCAATAAAGAATGAAGTTAAAAAATATAACATACAAAATACAAACAAGGAGCTGTCGTTAACATTGTCAGATAAATGCTTGAGATGGGTTAATCAGCAGGGCATGATACCAGGCAGTTGTACTTCATATTCCTAGGGAAATTGCTAGAGAGGTAGAGGCAGAGGTATTGTTGGTTGAAGAAAGGTAGAGGAGTGAGGTGAAGCACCTAAGGAAGCATTGTCAGTAAATGAGGGGGGACAGAATAGGGGGAAGTGGAGTGGTCGTGGGAAAAGGAAAGGTGGGCAAGGAGGGAGGGAGAGCATGGAAAGGTAATGGGGGAAAGTGGGAGGATTGTTGTGGGTGAGGCAAGGTAAAGAGGGGTGGTGGAGGTGTGGCTCAAGAAGCTAGGTAAAAGACTAGCAGGACAGGGGAGGGGAAGGTATTAAGTGGGACCATGGTAGGAGAAGGAAATAGATAGTGGGCAGGGTGCTCCAGTAAGTCACACATAGGGTGTAAGAAATGTGTAGGCAGGAAAAGGAGAGGAAGAAGGCTTAGTGGTGGAGTCAAGGGTGAACAGAAATGGAGTCAGGAATTAAGTAAAATAGTTGCATGAGGCACTGGCCACCAGGTGCTGATGGACTGTGCTCTTAAAAATGATGAGAAAAGTAATATTGATAATACCCAATTGAAAGGAGTTGAACCAGTGAGAGGCTCTAACCTTGTATGAACGTAGACCTTGGGATGTCTGGCAGCAGGATACGGTAAACGTAAGACATTCAGAACTTCTGGTTTGTCGGGAGACACAGAAGGGGGTCAGTGAGGCCTGGATCCAAGGGGGTATGAGACCCATAGTGGTCTTCTTAGCTAAGATACAGGTCTGGTACATTAGTCTGTTTGTTAGCTGGAGCCAATCTGCCTGCTCGTAAATATCACATGTGTGAGAGAGGTGGTAGGATTTGGTGAGGAAACGGCAGGCCTTGTTAAGGGCAAGGGTTATGCGCTGGAGGGCAGTGCTGGTAGCTAATCCATAGATAACCAGACCATAGTCTATAATTGAGATAATGGAGCTCTGTATAGCAAGATTTAGGGCTTCATCAGTAAGGCAGTGCCTATGCTTATAAAGGAGCCCAATACACGTATTCACAGCTTTAGCAACATTATCAATATGTTTTATGTATGCATGAGTGCAATCAAGGGTCACACTCAAATATTTAAAGAGATACACCTGTTTAAGTGTTATGTCACTGCTGTTGTTGATTGTTAGATCTCGTCTTTATGTTTGCTATGGGATGCATGGAGCAACATTATTTTAGTTTTTTTTATAATTTAGGATGAGTTTATCTGACTTGAACCAGGTCTCAACTTCTGTGGTACTAGTCTGCAGCTGAAGCTGCAGGAGGGAGGGATCTGTGCTGCTGGTGTAGATTACTGCATCGTCCCCATACAGTAGGATTCTTTCATTGCAGGAGGCTGGTATGTATGTTGTTTAAAAATATGCTGAAAAGCAGTGGACCCAAGATGGATCCTTGAAGGACTCCAAAGCAGACCGGTAGGAAGGAAAATAAGGATTCACCAATTCTGAATTATTGGTTGCGGTCACTGAGGTAGCTTTGGAACCAGTGGGTGGTTTCTGTTGAGAGTCCAAGGAGAGATAATTGTTCAATCAGTAGGGTATGGGTTCACAGTATTGAATGCCTTTGTCAGGTCTATGAATATGGCACTGACCAGTTGTCTAAGATCAAGAGCGTTGTGAATGTAGGAGGTGAAATCAGGGAGCTCAGTAGTGGTGCTGTGCCATTTCTGAAAATCATGCTGCTGGGGACATTGTAGGCTGTACTTTTCCAGGTGTTCAACAAGTTGGTCAGCCATGATCCATTCCAGTGCTTTGGAAAGTGGGGAAAAGATGGAGATTGGCCTGTAATTGCTAGAAAAAGTCTTGTCACCGGCTTTGTGAATTGGGGTCACCAAGGCAGATTTCCATTTTAAGGGAAACTATAAGAGCTTGAGGGAGTGGTTTAGGATTTTGGTAAGAGGGGACAGGACTTCGTCAAGGGTGAGGGAGAGCAGTTTCAGGTCAAGGGAATCTCCACTGAATCTAGACCTTCCAAGCACTTTAAGCAGGTGCGTTTTAGCTAGACTTTCAGAGACTGCTTTAAAGCAGAACAGTAGGAGCTTCTGAGTCTTTACAGAGTTATCTGTGCATATTCCATTCAAGGGGGGGTCAAAGAAATTGGAGGGTAGCACATGACTGAGGTCCTTGAAGGAGGCATTAAAAGCATTTGCCATGGTTTCTTGGTCTGAGGTGATGGTACCATCTACGTTGAACATTGAGGCTGCAGTTTTGGGGCTTTCCTTGTCACTTCAGTAATGTTGCTCCAGACTTTCTTGCCATCTTTTCAGGTGCTAGCTAAGGTGTTCCTATAGTAGTTGGCTTTCTCAAGGCAAATGGCTTTAGTGCAGGCATTTCTCACCATTTTATAAGCCTGGATGTTGACCTGAGTGCTGGCCATCTTTGCACGGTACCAGAGATGGTCATGAGACTTCATTAGACCAAGCAGATCCATGGTAAATAAGGGGTTGTTGAAACCCTTGGTGTTCCGCTTTTTGAAAGGGGCATCAGCATCACAGGCAGAGTTGAAACTGGAGATGAAATACTCAAGTGCGGTGTCCACATCAGGGGTCAAGTCAATTGGTGACCAATCATGTTCCCGTAGGAGAGTTTTTAGGGGTCCTTGGTGACTGGGAGCCAGTTACACTCAAGCTATAGAAGTTCCTGAGATCCACCTAATTTATACCTTTAAGGTGCTTGAAGATTATAATCATATCCCCCTTCTCTCCTATCCTCCAGCAAGTACATATTAAGGCTTCTCAAGCTATCTTCATACGGACTGTTCTGCTGACCTTGAATTATTTCTGTGGCCCTTCTCTGTACTGCCTCAAGCAGATTTTTGTCCTTTCATAAGTAGGGACTCCAATACTGCACACAGAGCTCCAGGTGTGGTGGCACCATGGATCTGTACAAGGGCAGAATCACCTCCTTACATTTGCTTGTTAACCCCCTACCTACAGTATGCACCTCAGCATCCTGTTTGCCTTAGCTGCTGCTTTTTTGCATTATATAGACTTGTTAAGTTGCTGGTTATAGCTACCCCAGATCCTTTTCCTGCTAAGACACCGTGACCTTTTAACCCCCATCCTGTATTCAGTTCTCGGGTTCTTGCAGACAATGTTGATGACTTTACACTTTTTTCACTTGGAACCCCAGTTGCCAGATACCAGACCACCTTTTTTTAATAAACTTACTTTATTGAATTTTTGTATAACAACAACCAGAAATTACAGCAATAATAAACAAAACCCATACCCCTCTCTCCCACCATCCCAGAGAGTCATAGCCACAATAAAAGCATATACTGTACCGTATGAGCCAAATAAGTAATAATCATAAATAGAAGGTGTACCCAGAGGCATAGCACCAACATGAAGACAGCAAGAAAATCATTCTGAGACCTGCACCAACCAGTTTAAAACAGATAACAAAGCTTCCAATCATTCCCACTTCTCTTTGTGTGCCTTTAAATTATATCTCATAGAAGTAAGCATTTTCTCTATGTGTAAAACTTCTAGAATTTCTTTTTGCCATTTGAGTAAAGAGGGAAACTCCTTGTCTATCCAATGTTGTAGGATAATTCATTTGGAAACAAAGAAATTAGAGTGAAATGATATCTGGGTCTACCTACAAGCTGATTTGTGTCTATCCCTAATAAACATCTCTCTTTTGTAAAGGTACCATCCAAACCCAGGACAGGGTTCCTTTGAATAACCTTCCATAGTGGCTGCGCCTTTGAGCAATCCCATAAAATATGCAAAAGAATTCCCTCCTGAATTCACAGCGAATACACAAGGGGGAGGCCAATAAACCCCCGTTTATACAGTTTTTACAGAGTGTGAAACATTCTGCAAAATTTTGAATTTCATCAAATGATAGCTTTCAGTTTTAAGATATCAATATGTATTAACCCAAATGGCATCCCAGTGTAGTTACATAATCTCAGAATGTATAGCCTGAGGCCAATAATACCAGACCACCTTTCTAGCTTTGCAAGGTCCTCCCTAACGACCCTGGCCACCTCTATGGCATCCACCCTCCCACAGAGTTTGGTGTCATCCACAAAGAGGCAAATCTAATACCTTCCCCAGTGTTGTTAATAAACACATTAAGCAACACAGGTGCAAGCACTGACCCTTACAAGACCCTGCTGGCAACTACCCTAGATTCTGATAGCTTCCCACCACCATGATCACCTTTTGCGTCCACCCTCTGGGCCACTTGGCTACCCACCTAGTCAGTTTGTTACTTGCCCCTAAGTCTTCCAACTTTTTGCTCAACCTCTTATGTGGAACCAAGTCAAAAGCTTTACTAAAATCTAAGTACAGCATTTCTACTTCTTGCCCTGTCAGCAGCCTTTGTGACAAATTAGAAGTTGATTAAGTAGATCTGGCATGACCTCCCTGCTACGAACCCATAGTGTTTTTTGTCCTGGAATCTGTTAACTTCCAGGAATTCAACCAACCATTCTGTCAGGAGGGTCTCTATCAGCTTGTCTACTAGAGATGTCAAACTGACAGACCTATAGTTCCCTGGGACATCATTTGGCCCACTCGTATGTATCAGTACTACATGTTTTGTTCTCCTCTCCAGTGGTGGCACCCTTGTAACTAGTGAAGTGTAACAGTTCCACCAATGGGCCCACTAGTTCTTCCACCAGTTTGCTTATTACTCTGGTGTGCATGCCATCCAGTCCTGGGGACTTATCCCCCTTAAGAGTCCTGAGCCCCTTCATGACATGGTACACTGTGATCTACTGCTCCACCATACCCATTTCCCTAACCCCACCATATCCTTTTCCCCAACCTCCCACTGCCCATCCTCGCCTGTGGCTTTTATCTATCTTTCTCTCTATTAAAGACAGAGAAAAAGTATTTATTCAGTACCTCTACCTTATCCTTACTGCCTTCCACCCCCCCCTTAAATATAACTATGCCCTCCTACATATCCGTTTGCCCCTAATGTATCTGAGAAACACAGAAACATAGAATTTGTCAGCAGAAAGGACCACTTGGCATACTCAGACTGCTCAAATTTGCAGTTTCTTTCCTGCCTTTCTCTACCTGACCACCATCCCTGCCTCTCTTGCCATTTTCATGTAGATTTCCCTATCTTCCTCCTTTTGAGACATCCTATACCTAATACAGTGTATAAGGCCATTTTTTCTATAACCACTCTACTAAATCAAAGTAGCCACTTGAAGTTTGCTTTCTTTCACCTTTGCTTTAGGCAGGTTTCTAAGGCTGCCTTTCTCCTATCCCTGATCACAATCCACTTTTGGTCTATGTCCAGGTCCTTCCTAAAGCTATTTAGTCTCTCTTTTAGTATCTCATCCATCCCACCAAATCAGTCATGATGGTTCACTTATTTCCACCTTATTTCCCTTTCCCCCAGGTCACACCTTAAAATGAGCTTTGGCTCAATGTGCCACTCCTGGTCACCAACATTTTAAATAAATAAATCAGCCAGCTGCTGGAGGATGCCAGAGCCCACTGACAGAAGATAGCATAAACTGCCATTTTTGGCTACCTCCCCAGCACCCTCATTCCCAGTTCAGGCCACTGTCATTCTCACTCAGCTGACAAGGGGGGCTCAAGGGCAAGCCAGTAGCTGAGAAGCAGCATTAAGGAGGCAGAGCTTGCTGGATTCAAAAGTCCATGCCACTTTGCATCTGCCAGTATAGACAATCAATAATTGGTCACTTACGGAGGTCACCAGGGCCCATGGACTGAGTCAGCACAAGCTGCCATACTTGCCTATATCCCCAGCTCCTGCATTCCCAATTTTGGCCACTGTCATCCCTGTTCAGTTAATGAGGGGGCTGGAGGGCAAGCTAGTAGTTGAGTGGCAGCATGAGGGGGCAGGGCTTGCTCAGATCAAAAGCCTGTACTATTTTGCATCTACCAGTACAGCAGATCAATTATATGCCAGCTCCTGGAGGTTGCCAGGGCCCATGGACAGCAGGTATGATAAACTGCCATGCTTGGCTTCCTTCCCAGTGTCACCATTCCTGGTTTTGGCCACTGTCATCTCCATTCAGCTGATGAGGTGGCTCAGGGATGAGCCAGTAGCTGAGCAGCAGCAGCATGTGAGAGCAGGCTTGCTGGGTTCAATTATCCGTGCCATCTTGCAGTGCGAGGGCTGTGGCACAAGCACCACTTTGAAAACAAAAATGCTCATCTTTCTTTTTTTTTTCTTTCTCCTGGTCTTGGCCTGGGGGAGTCCTACCTCTGGTCTTGTCTGCTGGGCCCAAATGTACCGGGAGCCCAGCATCATGATGCTCACTACCAGGAGATTTTTTCCTTTGCTTTTCTTCTGTTTATTTTTTTTTTTGTCTCTACCCCTAAGGTTGCTGATGAGAAGGACTTACATCCAGATAAGTGGCGCGCTGATGCAAGCTGTCATCAAGCATCCACAGCACCCTCCCCAACCCGACTCCTTTGAGGAGCTTTTACACCTTGCCACCCATGCTTTCACCAGTGGCAATAGTTTGGGAACAATCGCTGCTCGGTAATGCCCCCCAACCCGGAAAAGGAGAGCATCTCTTGGGATGCTCAATCCTTCTTCCCCAACCATCCCCTGGCAATCCGGGTCCATTCCCGAACACAGGTCACTGGCATAACATGAGATGTGGCATCCAGTGCCTTAACTCTCAACACCACCAGGCTGGCATCTTTCTTTTTTTAATGACAACTGAGGAAACTACAGCACTCATCTGAACGCAATCCCGTAACTTATCAAAGTTTACTTGACAATTGCTGTTTGTGGAGTTAAAGGAACAGTGTATCACCAATGTTTGAAACCTATAATCTCAGTAAAATAACTAGCATTTGCACCTGTGAGCATCCAAGAGAACTCTGTTTCATAATACCTGGACACTGAGAACATGTGGCGCATTCAGTGAGTTACCGGTTCTTTTCTTTTGAGACTGCATATTGTATTCATTATGCAACAAACTGTAAACTGTTGCAAATAACTTGATTCTGCTACTGCTGTAAGTGAGGCGCTGATGCTGATACTGATATTTTTTCATGTTCCCTGCACTAGAAAGATATGATTTCATATGTGTGGTTATGCTTAAGTAAGTAACCTTGAAGGAAAATTCATTAAAGCATAAAGCAATTACACAATCATATTATACCAATGTTAGATAAAACTCGTTTTGTGATAGCAAGAGAGGATTAATATTGCTAGTGTGAGGCTCTGACAGGCACAGCTTTTGTACATGAAGATACATTCGACTGAACAGTTTAAGATTGTCCTTGACATAGCCTAAGGTGAAAAAAAACATGATGTTTAAATAATTGAACTAATGTTCATATCAATTGAATTATCTTTGTTAGGCATGACCTCAGTATATATGGATACGATTAATTAAGCAGTTTGAGAGTATGCCTGACAAAGTTTAAGTCATAATATTTAGTGCCCCATGTTTAGACAAGCGTGCTAGTGCTGTTATCATGCTGCTCTTGCACTAGACCTTGCTCCAGTCCCCATCCAAGGTATATTCAAAGTCATGGCACTAGTGCTACATCCTTTGGATCTAGGGCTGACATCCTGCTGCCAGCTCACTGCGCCATTGTACAGAAAATGATCCTCCCTATTTTTGACTATGGGGAAGTAGTCTGCAGTGCCACACCCAAGTCCACCCTATACAGACTGGACCCGCTCTTCCACTCCTTCTGTCACTTAGCCCTGGACTGTCCTCCTACCAGCCATCATTGTGCCCTCTACCAGACCCTGGGCTTCCTCTCCCTCCAGGACTGAAGACTGTCCCATTGCGCTCAGATCATGACCAAGTTCTGGACCCAGTCCCTACCCACTTACCTCACTTCTATACTATCTGCCCCTGCCCTTTCAGTGTACGCAATGAGGAACAATGACACCAGGCTCCTATCCATGCCACACATGTCCACCACCACAGGTAAGGCGGCCTTCAAATATTGCAAGCCTGAACTGTGGAATTCCCTCCCCATGGGTATTTAGCACACCTCCCACACCCAGCACCTCAGTTCCCTCTTCAAAGCACATTTCTCCTCCACCTGCATATGTGACTAAATATTTTGTCTGCCCTAAGGTCAGTCCCTCCTATTGTGTCATATAAGTGCTGACCTGAAGTGTTCTGATGTATGAGTGTATCTTATTTATTTATTTAGTTAGTTAGTTTTTGTTGACCGGGTAAGTGCACTAGACAAATCCTGCCTATTTTCAGGTACGACCCGGGGGAGGGGGATGCAGATGACTGCCAACTGACCTTGAACCAGATTAAGCTGTTGGTAGTATTTTTTCTTAGCTTATACTGTCTAATTGCCTTACCCTGCTTCCAGTTGCTGCACTGTATTTTTGCACTGTACTTTGTATTCTTATATTTGTATTTTGTATGCATTCTGTATTTTCTTTACTTGTATTTTTGAACCTTGTTATTCAATACTTATCCTTTTACCGCAGCTCATTGTACTCTCCCTCTCCCCCCCAGGACACATCTGGAATCGAGCAGTAGTTCTGCTCAGTATGCCTTCCTGGTAAAACTTTTAAATAAATAAATAAAATATGCACTACGCAACTATAGTATGCTGGTGCATTGCATTTGCACATCTCTGAGGATAGCACTGAACACTGGGGTCAATGCATTTGTGCAGCACTAAATATAGACTGAGGACAGCACTGAACACAGGCGTCAATGCATTTGTGCAGCACTGAATATAGCACTGAGGATGGCACTGAACACAGGGGGCAACAGTGGATGTGAGGAGTGCACAAATAGAAGCACAACACAGTAGCATAGGTATCAAAATTATACTGTAGTGTACAAAAATGGCAACAGGCAGTACAAACAAATATAACAAAGAAAAATAACAACTGCTACTACAGCAACAACAAGAAGGGGGAAGGGTGTAGAACCAAAATAATAAGGTCAACCACCCATGGGGACTGTGGGTGGATGGAGAAAACAAAGAAATAGGACAACTGCCTATATGGGGGAGACCCAAAGAAATAAAACAATTGCCCATATAAAGGGGGAAAATGGGCAACTGCTGATAGAAAAGTGGGGAGATAGAAAAGAAAAGGAGACTTGCCCAGTAAAACAAAAATATGGGTACCACCATGATGATACAAATAAGGGGCACCTGCTCATAAACATTAAAAGAAAGGGCACACACCTACAATGAAATGTCTATAGTCACATGCCATCAAGAGGCTGCAAGTGGTGGTAGTGGTGGCTGCTGTTTTAGTATATATGCCAGTGCTGCTGGCAAACCCTCTGTCACGTAGGTGTAGTCCCCCCACATGCTGCACTAGCACCCACAGCAGGCAGATCTAGCATCTCAGGAGGTCATCTCATCTCTCAGTTATGGCTACATCCCTGTGATGCCTACAGGCCCCTGCATCCTTTTGGGTACCTATGCAAAGAATAGCAGTGACCTCACCCAGCTGTGTACACAGGGCAAGGGACATAGTAGCTTGAAATGCATAACCTCTACAACTATTAAACCCTACAAAAAGTTTTCACCAATTTAGTCCATTCTGCTAAAGCCTTATACTACCAGTCTCAACTCAACTCTAATTTACACTCCCCATTCAACTTCTGGAAAGTCCTTCACTGCCTACTAGACCCCCCCACTGCCCAATCCTCTACCTCCTTTATATTAGTGTACTGCTTTCTAGCTTCTGATCGTCCCTCCATAGCCCACAATTTCAATAGTTTCTTCAACACCAGTGATCTCCCCAAACAACCTTACCCAATCCACTCTTCAACAGCCCATCTACTCTCAGATTGGATTCTCCTTCCCTTCGGTATTCCCACAGGAATTATTCAACACACCATCTTCCCTTTCCTCTACTAAGCACAGCCCTGAATGGCTGGACCCCAGGTTGCTCAGTCTCTCTGCCTCAGCCATAACACTCCCCCTCACCTACATACTGAGTAACTCCTTCTCTCTCTCAATCAGCCCCAAGCCTGGAAAATGGCCAAAGTCCTACCCCTACACAAGGGTGGCGACCCCTCCTCACCAGAGAACTACCGACTCATCTTCCGTCCCTACTCCCTGCCCTGATGAAACTGCAGGAAGCCCTCGTACTCTCTAGCCTCACCTTCTTCATCAACAGCACCTCTTTCCATACCCCCTTCCAGTCAGGTTTCAGAATGTCCCACACTACAGTATCCTCTGCCCTTCGCATTACTGACTCCATTTGTACCATTATGGACAAAGGCCACCTCACCTCTGCCATCTTCATAGACCTAGCAAAAGCCTTTGACTCAGTCTCCCACCATCTCCTTCCCAATAAACTTGCCTTCACAGACCTCTCATCCTCTAAAATGGTTACCGTCCTCTCAGACCACCAGTAAGTTGTTCCAGTCACTGATTCACTATTTCTCCCCTCACTGCCTATGCAGGCCTCCCCAGGGCTCTATCTTGGGGCCAATTCTTTTCTCTGTCTTCATAAACAATCTTCCCTCTGCCTCTATCACAGTGAACATTCACATGTATGCTGATGATATGGTGTTGTACCTGTCAGGCATCCATAGTAATGCAACTGAAGCCCTTCTCCAGCTGGACTTCCTCAACATTTTACACTGGTTTAGCATTAATCAAGGCAAGGCAAGGCAAATTTTATATAAGAGATGCCCATTCCGGAGGCTCTGGGCACTGAACATTCAAACAAAAGTAAATACTAAACATTTAAAATGAAGCAAAACCAATAAATATAAACAATAATTTAGAAAATGGAATGCTAGTGCCTTAAGATACAATGCTAGCCTATCAACATTTCTAAGACAGCAAGGACTATAACACAGAATCCGGGAAGCATACCTCTCAACCTCCTGCCTCATAAATCAGGGACAAGGCTTAACAAAATCAGGGACAAAGGACCAGAATCAGGGACACATCTTCAAAATTAGAGATATCCATCCAGAAAGTTGGTAGAATATGGGGCTTAGTGCAAAATGCATTTTCTAAAGAAGAACAAGTCTGTAACTTTAATGCTTGACATTGTTTTGCACTTACAGTCCCCACTGTTTAGCCACAAAAACACACATTTTAGGAGGGACAAAGTAAAATTCTGAGGCAAAATCAGGGACTTCCCTGAAAATCAGGGACACTTGAGAGGTATGCCGGGAAGGCCTGGCTATACAAGAAGGCCTCGAGGCAGGCTTTAAAAACCTCCACAAAAGGGGCCTCCCTAACAGCTGGTGTCAGTGAATTCCACAGGATGGGAGCGGCGACGCTAAATGTTCTGTAGCTAGATGTTTTTAACTTCATCTTTGAAATCACGAGGAGGCCACTAGAGGAGGAGCGGAGGGAGTGGGTCGAGACAGCAGGAATGAGAAGGTCCTTCAGATAGCCAGGGCCCAGGCCATGTAGGGCCTTAAAAGTGAGTAAACCAATTTTAAAGAGGACCCTCCACCTAACTGGCAGCCAGTGCAGTTGACTCAAGACCGGGGTAATATGACAGTACTTAGACTGTCCAGTCAACAGCCTTGCCGACGTGTTCTGCACTAGCTGCAGTTGACGCAAGGTACCCTATGAGACCTCGAGAGAGAGAGCACATTACATTAGTCTAACCTGGATGTCATGACGGCATGTACCAAGGTGGGGAGGTCCTGCGGCGGAACTAGGTGCTTTATCCTGACGATATTCCTCAGATGATAAAAACTGGTACGGACAGTGGAAGACACCTGAAACTCAAGTGTCAATCCACTATCCAGAATAACGCCAAGATCCCACACCCTAGAGGAGGCATTCAATGTTACAGAGCCAAGAAAAAGCCCTGTCTCCGCACCAGAGGCCAACCTATCACGCCCTCTGTTCGACTCCACCATCAGTAATTCCGTCTTATTGGGGTTTAGTCACAAGCAGCTGGAGGTCATCCAGTCATTGATTTTGGCAAGGCAGCTATTAAGCACTTCCACTGTGTGAGATGTTCCAGGGGCAAAGGAAAAGTACAGCTGGAGATCAATCAATCAGTCAATCAAAATCTTTATTTATTCAGGCGGACATCATTGAGCAAAGCTCATTTACAAGATGGACCTGATAAGGTCAAGGTTCAATGGTTGGTACATTAGCAGATATATACAAAACACTTGTAAATAAACAGATACAGTAATATAAACATATATACAATAATCCAAGGATAGAGGTTGATTAAACCTAACAGGACAAGGTAGGATACAACAAAAATACACTAGAAGAATCCAGTATGTGCAAATCCCAGTAGAGGAGCAACAGCAAGCACGCAACATAAGGTACCCAGAATTACAGGCTCCAGGGCAAACTAAAGTAGGCAAACAGATATAATGAGTGACTGACTGCAAAAAAAAAGTGGTGATAACAGCCTCTGACAAATGACATGGAAGGGCTGGTGGGGGATTCAGACAGGGGCTATGGCTAATAACAGTAGGAGGTATGGGGGAGTAATTAGGGTTGAGGTAAGTGCCAGGAGTTGGTGTGAAGATCATAGTTAAGCGAAGCAAAACTGTAAAAATGGTATGATAGGGGGCTGAGATACCAAATAAGGGGGCTGCATGGGAGGGAAAACTAAGGGGATAATTTAATGGGGATCTGCCAATTATAATTGCTGACTGAAAGGGGGAAGGTTGAGAATGTGACTGGACTAGGTCTTGTGGTAGCAGTTGCATTTCTCTGGGAAGATACTTATGCAGAGCTTTTTAAAGGATGCTAGAGGTACAAAGCTGGTCAACTTAAGGGTCTTCTGTAGAGAATTTCATGTCATTGCTAGAGAGTAGCTGATTGCAGACCTCCCATGCCGGGTGTAGACTTTGGGTATCTTGAACATGATGAAGTTGTTGCTTCTTAGGGCATAGGAACTAGCTGTGGCCAGTGTAAAGCAGTCTAAGATATAGATTGGAAGTTTATTAGACAAAGCTCTGTAAATCCATAGTGCAGCATTTCTGTTCCTTCTGAGGTGTAGGGATGCCCATCCAACTGTAGCATAGAGAGAGCAATGATGAGTGTTGAATGGAAGATCTGTAATAAACCTTAGTGCTCTGTGATAGAGGGTATCTAATTTGCTTAAATAGGAAATAGGACAGTGACCATAAAAGAAGTCTGCATAGTCGATAAGTGAAAGAAGTGAGGCCTGGATTAGCCAATTGGCATAGCAATGAAAATCCAGACTGTACTTCCTAATGAGCTCTCCCAGGGGCAGCACATATATGGCAAACAACATCGGTGACAAGACTGAACCCTGGGGAACCCCGCACAGAAGGTGGACAGGGGAAGAGGAAAAGTTCCCCATTGCCACCCTCTGTCTCCTGTTGGATAAAAAGGACTCGAACCAGCAGATGACCTTGCCAGTGAGTTCACAGAATTCCCTTAGGCGGTCAAGCAATACCTGATGGTCAACCATATCAAATGCTAAAGAGAGATCTAGGAGAACAAGAATTGTCCCCTCTCCTCAATCTCTAGCCCTAAGGAGGTCATTATGCACCCGAACCAATGCAGTTTCTGTGCTATGCCTTGCACGAAATCCAGACTGGAATGGTTCATATAACTCATGGGCCACGAGATGCTCCTCCAGCTGAAGCGCCACCACTTTATCAACAATCTTACCCAAAAATGGAAGATTGGAGATAGGACGATAATTTGCCTTGATCTCAGGGTCCAATGATGTTTTTTTAGAAGGGGGTCTTACCAACGCCTCCTTCAAGATATCAGGAAAGACCTTCTCCAGCAAGAAACACCGGACAATCAAGGCAAATACCGGGCCAACAGAGTTGACACATCTCATTAAGAAACGAGTTGGCACCGGGTCCAGTTCACAAAAGGTGTGCCAAAGCTTAGAAGCAATCTCAATGACCTCAACCACCTACACCAGTCTAAACTCACCCCAACCAGGCAGAAAGCTCTCTGGATGCCCATGGTGACCACTGTCGGCCAAACTTTGACCCACTGGCAGAGCCTCCTGCCTGATGGCGGACACCCTGTCTGAGAAGAACTGAGCAAACTCTTCACACAATGCATTAGAAAAAGCTACCTTGGGCTGTAGACAGGAAGGATGGAGAAGCCTGCCCACTATCCAAAAGAGCATAGTTGGTCGGTTCCTCCCAGCAGCAATCTCCCGAGACAGGAACTCTGCCTTCTTACAGTTGATTGCTCCCTGGTATGCATGGTAGTGTACACGCAGGGCCAGTTTGTCCACCTCCAGGCCAGACTTCCACCAGCAGTGCTCCAATCTCTGACCCAAGGTCTTCAACCCCTTGAGCTCACCATTATACCAAGGGGATCTTAAGTGAGAAGACCTGGGTCATACACGGACTGGTGCGAGGGAGCTGAGTGCACCAGCTAGTGCCTTATTATAGGCATCGATTGCAGCACCAACACCCCCAATGCATGCACCATCCACACTAGATAGGTCAGCTATCACCAGAAAAACCTTCAGGGGTCAACCCCCGTGAAGGGCAATAGCTGACCATCTCAGCAGGGGTTGGGCTACCGGAGGGGTCCCGAATGAGAACTTCACCATACCATGATCGGACCAAACGACCCGATCTGTCCTGAGACAAGTGATCTCCAGCCCCAGTGAGAACACCAAATCCAACATGTGGCCACCCAGATGAGTTACAGAGGACACAGTCTGCACAAAGCCCAGGGAAGACATCATCCAGAGGAAGTTGGATCCAAGCCGAGACGATTCGTCATTGGCCCAGACATTAAAGTCCCCCAGCACCAAACATCTAGGGGCCTCCGATGTCTCACTGACCACGAAATCGGCCACCTCCTGGAGGAAGTCTCCCATTGTCCCAGAACTCACACTGAATACTATAAAGACTGTTTCAATTACCTTTGACTGTTCCCAGAAGCATGCTAAGCTCCAGTCACCCCCCCACAACCTTTCACACCCCAATGGCACTAAACTGGAATCTGTTTCTGCCCTCAAATACTTGGGAGTCTGGCTTGACCCCAGGTTGGATTTCTCCCGCCACATTTCCAGAAGCAAATGATTTGATACCTTTTATTGGACCAACATAGATGTGTATATCTGTAAATATTCTCACAGTGGTGATGTCATCACAGTGGTTATGCCACTGCAGTGAAATAACACATTATCTCACTCATTTATCCCTCACCCCCATTGTGTATAATATATACATATATATATATATATTATTTTTGTTTATTTTAATTTGGAGCCTGTTTTCAACTTGCAATTAGGCCTCATTTCAGCATTTTGCCTTTCATTGACTGTGTTCTTTAAAACACAAAGACACTTGCAATAAAAGTTGTAAGCTCGTCTTAAATGTAATTGGGAGACTAGTATCCCATGGTTTTGTTATCAATAGAATGCTTTCTTGAAACATACTGAGACATTTTAAAATTTATGTGAGAAGAAGTCTCTGCATGTTGCTATTTCTTGATAACCTCTGACCTTCAGGGGCTTCTCAACTAAAAGCATTCTGGTGTTAATTAGCTTCTCTGATGTAATCTTCTGTTATGTTTCAAATGAATATGTTATACTAATGAGAATTTTTTTCTATTTCTTATGCATTATTTGGGTGCTAATAGCATGGGATTTTCTAAATAACTGTCATAAGGCTTCTGAAGAAGGACTTGGTTGGTCTGAAAGCTCCAGCACTTTGTTCTTTTGTTGTAATATCTATGTTGGTCTAATAAAAGGTATCAAATCATTTGCTTCTGGATCTGTTCTTACTAGGACTAATATGGCAACTATACTACTTGTTTGTCCCACCACATTGACACTTGACTCTGTACACCAAACTCCACCCCAAACTAGGAGCTTTGTATCACTCCAAAGACTGTCTAACCCTCCCTATTCATCGTGAGCTTGTCACTGAATTAACTCTGCCCTTGTTTGATTACACAGAAATTATTTATGGCTCAGCCCCCTTCCTATCACTCATCAAATTCGACACCTTGTGTAATGCCTTCTGCTGTTTTGACACTAATCCTTCCTCCTTGCTCACCACTGTTCACTGTACTCTGCTCTCTCAATCCTTCCTTTCCCTCTCTGCTGCCGTCTTTAAGGTGCATCCTTCATAGACAAATATTGGTTTAACTCTCTCCCAATTTACCTCTCCTTCCTCTCCTCTCCTGCCAATGCCTATGACTACCCCCTCCATTCCAGATACAGTACTTACGCACTCTCACAATCCCTCAGGTGCACTCCTGTGCCAGACAATCCGCCTTCTCCTACCACCTCCCACTACTCTGGAATCGGCTCCCCTCACTCCTACAGTTATCCCTTCTCCCTTCCTTCCCTGAAATACCAGCTAAAACTCTCTTTCCAGTCCACCCACACCTACACCCATGCCCAGACCCACAGTTATTACCCCAGTAATACATCTTCTTCTTACTGATACTAGCCATCTAGCGCTAAGTCTATGACAACCTGAACTCTACCACCTAAGCTTTTCCCAGCTGTATAAATCCTATTCCCATTTCAGTCCCCCCATCCAACATATCTTCTGCTCTATACTCCTGCTCATGCAATACAGTACTTATTGTTTTTCCCCTATTGATCCTTGCTGTGTTGCTGTAACATGGATTATTTGTTCATTGTAACTGTTTTTGGAATGTAATATATCTGTATATACTCTACTAGTTGTTGTAATGTGGGTCATTTGCTCACTGTAAATATTTTTGGTTTGTAAATATCTGTATATACTCCTCTTCCTCATCCCTGGGTTGAACCTGGAAATGTGCTCCTGTTCAGTGTGCCTTTCCCAGCTATCATAAAATACAAAAGAATATTCAGCACTCTTGGAACGAATTTCACGTCTGTGCTCAGTACAGGTTTATTGCGGCAAATTGCCCAGACAACAGCCCCAGCGCTTCAACCCTTCACAAGGTCTTCCTCAGGGGGTGGGACTGAGGAGTAACAGATGTACCTTTCATTTAAACAATTCAATTAAAGTGATACATACCCACCAGTGTTAAAGTGCTCATAAGTTTTCATGCAAAAGTGGTAGAAAACATACAAACTATTACATTATGTATCATCCAAGGTACAGATAAAAGACTTTTACTCTCTCTCAAAAATCATGACTGGTTAAATTACCACATTATTTGAAGTGTTTCCAAATCTTTGAGTTCCCTAGGATTTAATGTAATAAGGAGAAATAAGAGTGGTAAAGTTATAGACAAATTACACATGTAGGGGGAAGGGATGGAGGGAAGAAAAAGCTAAATGTGGCACAGTTAAAAGATAAAACTGGAGGCCCAAAAGAGGCTGGAATAGATGTGTGTGTGTATGTTAATAAAAGGAAGATTGAGGAAGAGCCCTCATCTATTTGTTGTGCATTTAGTTACAGATCAGGAAATTAAAGAAGAATAAAGAGGAGGGGTCTCCATACACAAGGGGTATTTGTCCTCCATTTTCACAATCGAAATAGTAATCTTAGAAATTTAAATATTGAGGAGGGACAATGGGAGATTTCTCATAATCAACAACTTATGTTTTTAAGATCTGGTTCACTACACGGGGAATGAAAAAGAAAAAGAACCCACGGAGAGTTACCCTGCCCTAGTTCAACATTGTGTTATGAACTTCACCTGTGCTCCATGGGTGCACAAACATTGTAGCTCTCATGTTGCATTTATTTAGAATTAGGAGTCCAAGGTTGTTCTCCTAGAAGAGAAAAAAACAGGAAAAGAGTTAATGTTACAGATATGGTGAAAATTCCATTTAAGTCCTATTGATACTACTGTACCCAACATTAGGATCCATTTTGTCTCCTTTTGTGACAGGGTTCTGACTCTCTCACCACCTCTAGGAGTTCTGCAGACATCCTCAAGTACGATGAATCTAAAACAATCAGGTTTTTCATTATGGGTTTCTACAAAATGCTCCCCAGTTGCATTGTACATGTTAACATTGACAAAAACACATTTGTGCTCCTAAATAGAGATGTACAAAATTATGAAATTTCATTACGCAAAATATTTTGCAAACTTTAAGCATTTCGAAAAACATTTTGCAGGTGCAAAATGTGAAATTTTGCCTGCAAAAGGCAAAATTTTACTCATAGAATGACAAAATTTGGGTGAAATTTTGCTGTTTCAGGTGAAATTGTGAATTTTGTGGTGAAATTCCATGTTCCATATGTGAAATTTTTCAACTTTACACCCGGCAAAAAACTTTTGCGGAATGGCAGAATTTTGCAAAATGTTGCACGTGGCAAAATTGCCAATTTTGAGGCCATTTTGCACCATCTCTACTCCTGAATCCTCTGTTTAGCTGCTCTGGTGGTTCTTCCCACATAGTAACAAGGGCTGGTACATGAACACATGTGTACTACAAATGGTGTGGTACATGTCATAAAGTCAATAATCTCAAATACTTTCCCATCTTTGCTAAAGGTTTTACCAATTTGTGTGTATTGGCATACATTACACCTGCCACATCTGTAAAGTCCCTTTGGTTTTGTGGAAAGTCGCCCACTCATTACTTGAGTGTTTGCAGAAAAAAACAAAATGACTTTGAATAACCCTCTCCCCAGTGCTTCTCCCTTTGGAGAATGTTATCCTTATTTTTTGTGCAATTTGATATTTTAGTACAGGATCAGATAAAAGCATCAGTCAGAATTGGAGTCAGAGTGGACAGGCCCTCCTACTCACCTGGCTAGTGGAGTAAACTCTGTAAAAAAAGTAACTATGTCCTTGGCATCCATTTATTTACCATCTATGTCACTGCAGTCTATCGTCTCTCTTTTGGGGGTCAGAAGGTCATCCCTCATCAATTTCTGAACTTTTTCAAAGGCCTCATTTAAAATCCCCTCAGTATAACCTCTTTGCTGCAGTCTTTGCGTTAACAATGTGGTCTGTTCAAGGAACACTTTCTCATCTGAACAATTCCTCTTCAATTTTATGAGTTTCCCATAGGGTATAGAAGATACCAGTTTTCAGGGGAGTGCACTGATTGCATATAAAATATTATTAGCTGCTGTGTCTTTTCTGTATCCCCTAGTACTAATAATTTCCCCTGGTACACCAGTAAGCTCAAGATCTAAATATTTAATTCTATTGTTATTAGATTCAGAGGGGAACTCTAGGCCCATGTCATTATTGTTAAGGTACAGAATAAAATCTAGTATGGTTTCCACATTACCTTTCTGATAACAATAATATCATCAATAAACCTATACCAAGAGTCTATGTACCCTTGAAATTCATTATTGATATTATTGTAGATGAACCTTTGTTCAACATGTCCCAATCAACAAATTTGCATAAAAGGGGGCAAAAGCTGTCCCTATCGCAGTTCTAAATGTTTGTAAAAAAACAAAATTCCTTCTTGAAAGTAAAATAGTTATGTGTTAAAGCAAATTCAATAGCCCCCTTAAGGAATTGTGCCAAAATTTCCTTTTGGTCATGCAAAAAGATGTCAATAGTCTAAGCTGGCTCTCCCCCATACCGTTCTGTCAATTCACCACATGTTGCTTTGTATACATCATCAATGCCCAGAAACCTGACAAGCTGGTTCTCCTGCTAAAACTGTCCCCCACTGCCTACCTCCTGAAATTGGCTGGTATGTCCTACCTTGCCATACCCAAGTGTAACACCAAAATGGGTGAAATCCCTTCTCTGTTTTCATTCAGAAACTATGGAACTCCCTACTGCTGGAGCTCAGACATTCTCAGACTCACCAGATTTTCAAACTGGGAACTCCACAAGCTACTTTATAGCTCAGAGTACTGCTCCTGTCGGGAGAGATGACATTTTCTTGCCTACCCCTCTTAGTTCTGCCTTGGCACTTGTTTCTATAACTGATTAATGCTCTTCCTGAGCTCTACTCGAACCTATTTACCACTCGTACTTAATACTCTTTGTTGTACAATTCTACTTTGTTACACATGATGCCACTGTCCTGCCATTTCTTATGTCTGCTGCCATTGTGATATGTACATTGTATATCAGTGCTTTGTTAGGTAGAAGTACGGCTTTTGTCACTTATCTTATCCATGTATTGTACTGCTGCTTTTTACCCTTTTTTATCTACCCCTCCCAGGTTGATCCTGAAAATAGGCAACTCTGCTGTCCAGAGCACTTACCTGTTCAACTAAAATGAAATAAATAAACTGCATTTATGCCTAAGTCATGCCTAATGGAGGTGTATAAACTGCTAACATCAATGGTAATCCATGTAAGGTTTGACTCCCAGATTTTACTTTTTAGTTTGTTCAAGAGAAACATAGAAACATAGAATTTGACGGCAGATAAGGACAGCTTGGCCCAGCTAGTCTGCCCATTTTTCTACCTAACAGATAAGCTGCATATCCTAGTTAACCAACAGCTTACTTCCTCCTACCCCACTGTTCCATGCATCCACAACCATCTCCATGAAAAAATACTTTCTCACATTACCTCTGAGCTGTCACCTCTATCTTCATAGATCCGTGCTATCCGTTAAGTTTGAGTGTAGTAGGGACACTTTAGGCTGAAGGAAACTGTCAATTAAGTTGCACAGGTTATGGGTTAGTTACCCTATCCCTGACATGACTGGTTTGCCAGGTGGGTCTGCCAAGTTTTTGTGCACTTTTAGTAGGATATAAAATGCTGGTACTGTTGGGTAATCAGCCCTAATATAGTCTGCCTAATTTTTAGCCAGCCAGCCACATTTCAAGCCCAAGTCTAAGAACTCAAAAAGTTCTACTTGGAATTGGGTAGTAGGGTCATTTAACAATGTAAAACACTTCCCAGTGTACATTTTCTCCTTTATTAATACCACATTGCCACCAATCAGACTTTTTGATAACAATGCCTTTCAAGTTTTTTAATTCTTTCAGTGTTGTATACTCGTCTTGTTTTAAATTTCTAAAGTAATTGACTTTCTCATTACTGAATAACTTAACAGTATCATCAGTGAGACATTTCTCAAACACACTGAAATTGCTGGACTGAATACCTTGGGGCAGAATACCAATTTAGGTCTAAATTTCTGCCTTTTGTAAGTAGTGTTCTGTAATGTCTCATTTTGGATGCTTCCTGAAGTAAAGCAGTGACATCAATGTTATCAATGATATTTATGTCATATTCTTGTTTTTCTCAGAGATGCTGTTCATTCTTCGTTAGGTTGCCTGTAGGCGAGACATCCTGGAAACTAAGTAATTCTACTGGTTCCAATTCTTCTAACTCACCCATATTGGTATTCTACCTGTTGTCTCTTTTTTGCTTGCCAAAACAGTATTTTAAATTGATTTGTGTCACCATTTTAAAGATGTTAACTCTAAACTTTAATAGGTCAGGTTTTGTTGTGCGTATGAAGGTTTGTCCCTTTAAGAGTACTTGTTTCTGAATGCCTGTTAATTCCTGGTTTGTTAGGTTTATGATTTCAGTTCTTTGTTTCTGAGAGCTCTCTGGGAGGTATTGGCATTTGCGTTTACCTTTCCTTCCTCTATGTGTTTTTTTTTGGAATAGCTCCCTTGTTTGTTTTTTGCCACTGTTTGTTTTGGTTGCCTAATGTTTTTTCGGGTATAAAAAAAAACTTCTGCAGAGGAAGACGTACTCGAGCCAGATGCCTGTTCTGAGCTGCTACTCTCAGTTTGATTTCCAACTGTTTCCTCCTGGACGCTCACACTTTTCTTTTCTTTTTGCTGATTTTTAGACCAGTTGTTCCTCCTATGTGACCTGGAGTGTCCCCTGCTTCCTGACCGTTCCCTCCACTCCCACACAAACCCCTCACCTCTGCTGAAAGTCTCCAATGTCTCTGTTTAATTTAATTATTTTTCTCTAGATTAGTCCTTTTTGTGTTTGGTAACTTTTTACAAAATGTTTTATTTAAGTTATTGAAATCCTTTTTACCTCTGAAGGTTGTTAGTTTGTTCTGGATATGCTCTATTTATTGCTTTACCCCTGCATGATAGTTAGTATCTCTTTTAACCAGAGCTTCCATCCATTTGTTAGTACAAGTCGTTGCTGCTTTCTCCCACTCTCTCTTTCAATCCTCATCATCAAATCCGGTAGTAGGTGTCTTGTCTATTCTTAAGCCTCTCAGCGATATCCCCAACTCAAGATGTTTTTCAAGTGAAATTTTATTGTAGTAGTAATCTAGTTCTTTCAAACAAAGGCATTCAAAATTCATGTATAGATTCCTGAGTATTGCGTTTTCTATATCTTGACAAAGGCCCTGGCTGCTGCCTCCTTTTTTTCATTCCATTTATTTACTCCCTTTCTCCTATATTGACTAGTGCCAGTTATTTATGATGTATTACACACTGTTACTGTATGTTAGAAACTCAATTGTTAGCTATTCCTGTGTCTTTTTGTAACCATCCCCACTGAAGTGGAACCTTTGTAAATGAGCTGCATTGCACTTAAAGGTATTTTGTCATCTGAGATTGAAAAAATAAATACAAATAAATTATCTGCTCCACCTTCATTAAAATGTGTATGTTTATTCTTCTCCTGGAGTTGTTCACCTCCTCTGGGGTCCTCCAGACAGTCAAAGCTCTCTTCCTCTTCCAAGCTGTGTTTCTGACTTCTCACGACTGGTAAAACTAGAGTAGCACTCAGGTTGCTCATTCTGAAAAACGTAAGCCACAAAGTATATCAAATTCCTCAAAAGGCTCAGGAAGATGTTGAGACAAGTAAATTTTGCCACTAGATCCACAGTTTTGGTTTGTTCCTCCAGTAAGCACTTGAGCAATACTCCAAAGGCAAACAGTACAATTACAGGAATGAGTGCACTCAGGAACCTCGGTGGTGCTGGGAAAGGCTGCCAGCTATCGTAAAATACAAAAGAATACTCAACACTCATGGAACAAATTTCAGGTCAGTGCTTAGTGCAGGTTTATTGTGGCAAACTAACACTGGTACATATGTATCACTTTAATTGAATTGTTTAAAAGAAAGGCTCATCTGTTTCTCCTCAGACCCGACCCCTGAGGAAAACTCTTTGAATGATTGAAGTGCTGGGGTTTTAGGATGTTGTCTGGGCAATTTGCCACGATAAACCTTCTCTGAGTAAAGACTTGAAATTTGTTCCACGAGTGCTGAGTATTGTTTTGTATTTTATGATAGCTGGCAGCTTTTCTCAGCACCGCTGATGTTTTTGAGTGCACTAATTCCTGTAATCATGCCTTTCCCAGTTACCAACGTTTAAATAAATAAATAAATACATACATAAAATAACAGAAGTACAACCAGCTGACGCATGGGCCACCATGCCACACATAGGTTGAATGGGTCACACAGCTGCAGCAGATGTACGTGGCATATCAGAGTCACCATTGTTGACCTGAACAGTAAAAGACTGCACCTACAGTGAATGTGTGCCATACTACAATGGATCACAACTGAGACATGCAAGGACACAGAACAACAACAACCATGCCAGATGTGGGATATCTCGCACATCACATGGCCTCTACTTGCCCACTTGATGCTGTGCTCTATTTAGTTTTGCTGCATTTGTTTACTTAGCCAAATGTATATATAAAATTGCATCATCAGTTTTGCTGCATTTCCTTATTTAACCAAATTTATGTAAAAATCTTCTCATAAATTGCATACGTGTCATTATGTAACTACAATATTTTTTTGTCTCCCTTTGTTTCCATCTGTCTTCCTACTCCTTGAGTCGCACCTGGAAATGAGTCTCAGCTCAGTGTGCCTTTACCAGTTACCTAAATTTTAAGTATTAATTTAATGTACAGTAGAATAATTATATACCGGTCATCACTGTATTGGTCAAGACACTACCAACTATGCATCACAATGTTGGTCACATATGGTAAAGTACAATAAGTGCCACCAATGCCTATCCTGCTGCTGACCCCATGGCACATATGCCAAGCTCTGTTGAGATGCCATGGCATGACATCCAGAGCATATGGCATCAGAGATAGAACCACTGAAGGCAGACTACCACAGGTGCTGTATGATGAACATGGCATGACACAGTGGTGTACTGGTTCTACATTGGCCCATGCCTACCTCTGGATGACTATACACATAAATAGTCTCGAGCATGTGGCACAACACTCCCAACTGACACTGACGGATGTAACAACTGGGGCTGTGAGCATTACCACCAACTCCCTGGTGGACCTGGTCTGCGACACCAGGGACATGCCTCTACATGTTATAAGGCATGCCACAGCACAGTATACACACGAAGAACAGCATGCCTGGTGCAAGTAGGTGCACAACAGTAGACTGCACACACCATGACAAACCACATTGTCAGTGGTGGGACAATGCCCCACATGCAGAGTGATTTTCCCTAATCACAGCCACTTAGCTGATGCCCCCACAGGCATGCATGCAGCTTGGCAGATCAGACATGGACATCCGTCTCCAACAACAGAGGCATGTAGCATAGGGTAGACATGCAAGACTGAGTTGAAACACACAATGCAGGGTACTTACATGGATGTCTATCCTGAGAATGGCTCTGCTAGTCCTCATCATGGCCTTGTGATTCCTTGGACCTGTCCTGTCTGAGTCTCTGCTGTACCCAGGACCTGTCCTGGCCCTACTTGCTGATGAGTTCTCTGGAGGAGGACAAGGGAGATGCGATCAGTATCATGCCTGGTCCTGGTGAAAAAAAAATGTTACCTGGTGTCCAGTGGCACCCCCACCTCACCCTCTGATTGCTGCCCCCTAACAATTTAACATTTCCCTGGTGTCTAGTGGCACCCCCTACCCTCCAATCACCAGACCCATAACAATTTAACATTCTCATGGTGTCTAGTGGCACTCCCACTTTCCGATCAGCTGATCTCTAACAGTTTAACATTACCTTGGTGTCCAGTGGTACCCCCACCCTCGGATCACTGGCCCCATAACAATTTAACATTTCACTGGTATCTAGTGGTACCTCCATTCTCTGACCACTTGCCCTCTAAAAATATAACATTTTCCTGGTGTCAAGTGGCACCCCCACCCTCTGATCACCAGTCGCATAACAATTTAACATTTCCATTGGTGTCTTGTGGCACCCCCATCCTCCTATCAATGGCCCCTTAACAATTTAACATTTCCCTGGTAAATAGTGGCATCCCCTAACCTCTAGACACCGGCCCCTTAGGATTTCCCTGGTTTCTAGTGACAACCCCATCCTCTTACTTGCCCTGTTGATGTTCCTCTACCTCTGTCCTCACTGCTAAATGAAGTGCCTGTCACAAGTTTATAGCTGTGTGCTCACTCCTTAGTCTTTATATTGTGCAGTAGTCATGGAGACTGTCTCCATGACTACTGCACAATGTAAAGACCAGAGTTGCAGCAAAGTTTTAATTTGCAGGCTAATTTCCCCCGAAACCAGCAACTTCGCATCCATTTGTCATTTTGCAAAGTTGCCCCCAAATGGTAAAACATTTTCATTTGTAACTTTGTCTTGCTTTGTTTTGTTTTTTTTAAGTGCAAACTGCACATAAAGAAAACTCCAGAGCAAGGAGAAGATGAAAATGGCAATTGGAACCCATCCCCCATTCTATTCCCTGGAGTTCAGTGGCCCCCTCCATTGCCAGTTACTGGCCCCTTATAATATTAAATTACATCCCCCCTACCAATCATGCACCTGACTGTCATATAAATTAATAATTTCCCTATTCCCACCACCACCCCGCTCCCCCCCCACCAGACCCCGAGTGGGTCACTGGCACAGCCCTCCACTCTCCTCCATGGTCACCAGCTTGTACAAGCATGTGCTCATCCATTGAGTTCTCAGTCAGGCTGCTGGTCATCAAGGAGAATGGAGTGCTGTGCCAGGGGCAGACTCAGGGTCCAGGTGAGGGCAGAGGGCAGTACATACAGGGTGGGTGGGGTGGGGACCACTAGACACCAGGGCAGGGAGTTGACATTTGGGGATGGTAATGGTGAAGGGGATAGGAAGGGGGTCCACTGGACCACCAAAATCTGTGTCTATGAGTGGCACCTGGTAATCGGGGGTGTACGCTTTGACTTAATTTGAAAAAGGGCTGGCTATCAGATGGGGATGACTCAACACCAGGGAAATGAAACAGGCCAGAGATGGGTGGGCAGGATTTCATTTTACATCGTGGAGGCTACCGACGGTGGGGGGGTCACTATTCACATCAAAGAAATTCTTTTCAGTGTGAAGCATGATGATTTGCGTGAAGGGTCACAATCTATTAAAAAAAAGTTTCCAAACTCTGCTGACAAAGTTCAAACTCTGTCAGCAGAAATTTCAAAGTCTTCATTTCGCTGAGTTTTCTGTGTGTAAAGTTGAGCTTCACTCCCTGGATCAACTCTGCGAAGTAAGAAATATCTGCAAATCTTTTCACACAGCAAATTTTTCCCACATTGCACATCTCTAGTACAGTCTAAAGAGTGAGTGCACAGTTGTGAACTTGTGACAGGCACTTCAGTTAGCAGTGAGGACAGAGATGGAGGCACATCAGCAAATTTAGGGCCTGTGATTGGAGAGTGGCGAGTGCCACTAGAGACCAGGGAAATGTTAAGGGGCTGCAACCAGAATGTAGAGAGTGCCAGTAGACCCCAGAGGAACAATAAATTGTTAGGGGGCTGGTGATCAGAGGGTGGGGGTACCACTAGACCAGCAGAGAAATATTACATTTTAAGGGGTTAGCAGTATAGGCTAGAGGTTAGAGTAACAATCTGTGAATGAGCTGGTACATCCAGCAGACATGGGTTTGATTCCCATAACCTCCACTTGCATACTGTGTAACTCTGAGCAAGTCACTTAACCTCCCCAGTGCTCTTGGGTCATTCCAGTAAACAGGCACGTGTGCCTAGCAGGCATTTCCTGCTAACCAAAGAATAAAGCATAATAATAAGTGTTCAATGTTTGTGGAATAGCAATGGGGTATATAGTGCTTGTGAAACGTGTAGTACTTGTTATGGCTTACCTCTATTCCTACCCTTGAGTAGTAGGTATGTATGTAGAAATTTGTAGTGAATAGAAGGCCTATGAAAAAGAGTGAGAAGAGCGCCAGAGAAGGAGGAGGATAGGAAGGTGGTGGACCAAAAACACTCCTTAAGCAAGGGAAGTGTATTAGTGGAGGGTTTAAGCAGAGGTTGTGAGAGGAGCTATTCCCCACATTGAACCTTGGGCTAAGCCCTCACATTCAATGTTTGTGGAATAGCAATGGGGTATATAGTGCTTGTGTAACTTGTAGTACTTTTTGTGGCTTAACTCTATTCCCACCCTTGAGTAGTAGGTACATAGGTAGGAATTTGTAGGAAATAGAATGCCCAAAAACATACCTCCTCCAACTCATGGAGAGTATGACCCCCTGGCACTCAGGAAAGGAAAAAAACCCAGGTGGAGGAAACCTCTAAGGATCCATGGCCGGTGGTCTGCCCATCCTCTGGGCATACTAAAAGAAGAAGGACCTAGGTTCTAGTAACCATAACTAATTTGAGGAGGGTGAACTGCTTGGAGAGATGATAGTCCATCCTTGATCTAGGGATGATGCAGATTGAATGATGATCCTGGGGTTGAAGAGTAGGTATTTTCTCAAGAAGCAGTAGAATCCTAAGTGTGAAGCAAATCCAGTTGAAGAAGGGCTAATGAAGTCCAAATTTCCAAGATGATGAAGGATGCTTGTCCAAAGGGATTGCGTGAGCATAAGAGCAGGGAGAGCATGAACTGATCGATATGGTACGAGACAGTGAACAGTGGAAAATGTGATGATTTGTGAAGTCATAGGTGAATGATGTAACTTGTGTAAGATTTGACTGTCAAGGTAAAGTCTGGAGACAAATAATTTAGTAGTGAGCAATGAGTAGCTAAGTAAGTATACATAAAGTAGAAAATGAGTAGAGGAGAGATTTTGGGTGCCTAATAGGAATACTGCCATAAGTGATTAGTAGAAAACTAGAGGAAGATTTGCAGATGCAGTCCCATAACCGCCACTTGCATACTGTGTAACTCTGAGCAAGTCACTTAACCTCCCCAGTGCTCTTGGGTCACTCCTGTAAACAGGCACTTATGCCTAGTTGGCATTTCCTGCTAACCAAAGAATAAAGCAAATCTTCCTCTAGTTTTCTACTAATCACTTATGGCAATACTCCTATTAGGCACCCAAAATCCTCTCCCACCCAGCGGCTGAGGGAAGAGGTTGCTCATCTTCAGGCTGAGTTGGCCAGGATTTGAGGCACCTCCTCTCCCACCCAGGGACCACCAGGGCCACTGCTGTTGCCTCAGAGGTTGCCAAGAGAGAGGAGTGGTTGGACCACAGTGGGCTCAGGGAGGGTGAGGGTGGGGGAACAGAGGCTCAACCCTCCAGTTGTACCTCTCCACAATTCATATGTCATTCTGGAAAAGTGTGGTTACTCTATGGAGGCACCTGCAGTGGAGACCAAGGAGGATGCTGGGAACCTCCACAAAGGAGACCCACAGTAGGGTGGTAGGGGACTCCACAGGGGAAGGAAACAACTCCTGGTGGGGTACTCCATTGTTAGGAGGGTAGAACTGGGGGAAGAAGGGGAGATGGAGGTAAGGTGCCTGCCTGGTGCCATTGCTTGGAGGGACAGGGAGCGAATCCTCAGGATTGCTGGAGCAGCTGCATGGGGCAGGGAGCTAGATGTCATTGTCCATCTAGGGACAAATTATCTGGCTGAAAAAGGGATCAGAGCAGTGCAGGAAGAGTTTGTGGAGTTGGGGAAGGGACTTAGACAAGTAGCACACACGGTAACCTTTTCAGAGGTGCTGCCTGTCTATGGCATGGGTGAGGCTAGGGTGCTCCACACCATGGAATTCAATCAGTGGTTGAAAAACTGGCACAGAGCTCAGGGGTTTGGCTTCATTGGGGACTGAGGGTCCACCTGGAGTGATGCAGGCCTATACTGGCATGATGGGATCCTAGGTGATAGGTTTAAATGCTTTATTGGCAAGCATTTAAGCTAGCCAAGGGGGGAGGCACTGGAAAGGAGCAGAGAAATCCTAGCCCCCCCAAAAAATCAGGGTAGTAAGTGAGGTAAGCACCAAGATAGAGATGTCAATACTGAGAAGGGCAGGGGTAAAGGATAAATGATAAAGGCAGTAAGGACAGAGATGGGGCAAAAAGAGGTAAGGCCATCAAGAAATGGAGGGTAATGCATACCAATGCCCATAGTCTAGACAACAAGCTCCCTGAACTGGTGGTCTTGATGGAGGAGGGATGCCTCGATATCGTAGCAGTCACAGAAACATGGTACACAGAAAACCATGACTGGGATGTTAACATACCAGGGTACACATCCTACAGGAGAGACAGGGAGGGGGAAGAGGGGGAGAAGTAGCTCTCTATGTAAGGGAAGGGATAAAAGCAACAGAACAAAAGAGTAAACAGGGATGACAGGAGGTACTGTGGGTCACCTTAGAGACTGGAAATGGCACCACGATCTGCACAGGGGTTGTATACAGATCTCCATCTCAGGGGGAGAGAATGGACAAGGATATGATAGAAGGCATCCTTACGATGGCAGAGAAAGGGGAGATACTGTTGATGGGGGACCTGAATATGCCAGATGTTAACTGGAGCACCTTTGCTGCAGCCACATTCAAGAGCAGGACCATTCTTGATGCCCTACAGGGGGCATGCCTCAGACAGTTAGTTTTAGAACCCACTCATGAGGAAGCAATCTTAGACATTGTACTCTCAAATGGGGACAGTGAGAGGATCTCAGATCTAGAAGTAGGTAGCCGTCTGGGAACAAGTGACCACCAAACAGTGTGGTTCATGATAAACTCATCTACAGAGTCAAGCCATACAAAAGTGAGGGTACCAGACTTCAGGAGGGCTGACTTTGGCAAGATAGGAGAGTGCCTTAGAAAAGCACTAGCAAACAGGCTAGAGGGAGGGGTGCAGCAACAATGGGGAAACATCAAAACTGCCATCACAGAGGCAACAAGCCTTTGTGTGAAGCAAATAAGCAAATCAAAATGAAAGAAAAAGCCACTATGGTTCTCAAAAGAGGTGGCAGGGAAGGTTAGGGAGAAAAAGATAGCATTTAGGAAGTAAAAGGAAACACAGAAGGATCAGGACAGAGAACCATACCAGTTAAGGTAGAAGGAAGTGGGAGGGAAGTCAGAATAGCAAAGCCCCAAACTGAGGAAAAAATAGCCAACTTGATTAAGAAGGGGGATAAAACCTTTTATAGGTACCTCAGGGAGCATAGAAAGACAAAGGAAGGGATAGTGAGACTGAATAGAATGGATGGTGGGTGGGCAGAGAGGGACAGTGAAAAAGCAGGCATACTGAATTAATACTTCTGCTCAGTATTCACAAAAGAGGAGGAGGGGGAGGTACCTAATCCAATTAACAGTAGCACTCTGGATAGTGGAGTAGATCCCAGTCCTTTCAAAGAAGAAAGGGCTCTGAAAGAACTCCTAAAACTGAAGGTGGACAATGCAATGGGGCCTGATGAGATTCACCCTAGAATTCTAAAAGAATTAAGAGGAGAACTAGTGACACCACTGACTACACTTTTTAACAAATCATGGGAGGATGGTGTGGTACCTGAGGACTGGAGGAAGGTGGATGTGATTCCCTTTCACAAAAGTGGGGGCAAGACAGAGGCAGGAAACTACAGACCTGTCAGTTTGAGCTCTGTAGTAAGGAAAGTGATGGAATCACTTCTGAAGGAAAGAATTGTTGTGTACCTAGAAGCCAGTGGGGCACAGGACCCAAGGCAGCATGTGTTCACAATGGGAAGGTCATGTCAGACAAATCTAATTGATTTCTTTGACTGAGTGACCAAAGTAGTAGACCAGGGAAGGGCTGTGGACATGGCCTACCTAGACTTTAGCAAGGCATTTGACACAGTCCCACACAAAAGATTTATAAACAAATTAGCCAGCCTGGGAGTGGGTCCCAGGGTGGTAGCTTGGGTAAAACATTGGCTGGACAACAGGACACAGAAGGTAATTGTAAATGGAGTCCACTCTGAAGAAAGGGGGGTTACTAGTGGGGTACCGCAGGGTTCAGTACTGGGTCCGGTCCTTTTTAATATCTTTATAAGTGACATTGCAGAGGGACTAGAAGGAAAAGTATGCCTCTTTGCAGATGACACAAAGATATGCAACAGGGTTGATACACAAGGAGGCATCGAAAGGATGAGAAGGGACTTGGCAAAGTTGGAGCAATCGTCAGAAGTATGGCAGCTGGGATTCAATGCAAAGAAGTGCAAAATAATGCACCTGGGAAACAAAAACCCTGGGGAAGATTACACAAAAGGGGGGGAGGTAGTAACAACTACAAAAATGGAAAGGGACCTGGGGGTAATCATATTAGATAACCTTAAGTTTGGCAAGCAATGTGAGAAGGCAGTAGGGAGGGCTGGGGGGATACTGGAATGTATAGGGAAGGGCATCACCAGCAGAAAACAGGAAGTTGTTATCTATCTGTACAGACAGTTGGTGAGACCCCATCTAGAGTACTGTGTCCACTTCCTGAGACCCCATCTTTACAAGGACATAGGATGGAGGCAGTCCAGAGGAGGGCAACTAAAATGGTGCAGGATCTGCAAGAGAAGCCATGCTAGGAGAGACTTAAGGAGCTTAATTTGTATACCCTTGAGGAAAGGAGGGAGAGGGTGGACATGCTAGAAACTTTCAAGTACCTCAAGGGAATCAACAAAGTCCAAGAGTGTAGCATCTTTCAGAAAAGAGATGTGCAAGAAGAACGGGACACAATCTGAAGATAGAGGTGGGACGGCTCAGGGGCAATGTGAGGAAGTAGTTTTTCACAGAGAGGGTGGTGGATGCATGGAACAGCCTTCCAGAGGAGGTTGTGGGGTCTAAAACTGTGGGAGAATTCAAGAATACATGGGACATACATAAGGCAATTCTTGTGGGGGGTAGGAAGAAGTAGGTTGTTGGTTAACTAGGATCTGCAGCTTATCCTATAGGTAGGAAAATGGGCAGACTAGGTGGGCCAAGCGGTCCTTATCTGCCGTCAAAGTCTATGTTTCTATGGTAACCGAATATATATATAGAGAGAATGATTGGCAATTCGGTATAAGGAATTAGATGGCTTAGTTGGGCATGATGTCATAAATGTAGTTGTTTATAGTATGTTCTGCTGGTACACTGGCTGAAGTAAATACAGGTATTTCTGTGGCATGATTGTCCATGAGATGCACTGTGGTGGCTTATGGTTGGTTAGGTTTACAGGTAATCTGATGCCGAAACACTTGAGAGATGCTTGGAGGCAGATATATGGAGAGTCTGTAGGCTGAATTGGAAGTGAGGTTGAGTAGTGTGGAATGCCAGAGGATCTTAGTGCTATGGCTGATTAAGACCGGTTGGGAGGCAAGACTGGGTTAGTGAATTTGCCTTAACTGTTGCAGATTTCCAGATGGAAATCGGAAGATTCTGTTCTCAGTGATAGTCTTTACTGGAGAGATTAATGTAGATAATTTGTGAAGGAGAGGCTGAAGGGTCTGCTGGAAGGGCAGTTAACTTGACTGAAAGTACTAGATGAAGAGGTGTGGATGGTTGTATGAGGAATGGTGATGTCCAGGAGCCAAAAACGATGGTTTGGATGGTGTGGTAAGAGTCTAACAACATGGATGACAAATTTGGTGATGGTAGAAAGCTGCAGAATGAAACTGGGTAATGTCCAAGGTGCCATGATGTATCTTGCAAGTCCCGGGATCCAAAGGAGCAATGATAGAGAGTAAGCTGGAGCATAACAGAAGAAGGTACATCCTTACTGTGCAAGAAGATAGCCTGTGAGGCATGGTAGACAGGTAAGTTCGCAGAGACTGAATGGTCAAGATTCTTATGGAGTATCCAATGGAGAGATGGGAATGTTGCGAGTGTTCAGTCAAAATGAGAGTCCGGAATGATCGAGGGGAGGTGATTGGGTAGTATGGAAAACTTTAAATTAATGTAAAAGTTTCTGAGGCATGTTCCCCAAGGAATGTGAGCTAGAAGTCATTTCCTCAAATGGAATGAGCAGTGATCCATGGAGTAGTGGATGAGAGCTGTAAGGATGGCTAGAGTAGGAAAATGCAATGGATAAATGAGGATAGTAGTTGCCTGAGTAGGAATACTGGCCAGGAATATGGTAGGATGCCCAATAGAGCCACAGCAGACATGACAAAGCCCCGAGCCTGCAAGGCGGAGATGGAAAGATTGCTATCCGAAGATGGAAGAAAAGTCTGGAGTGAAGTCTGATGGACTGAAGGACTGATCCAGGATGGTGTCGAGATGAATGAAGCAGGATGACATGCTGTGCAGGAAGGAATAGGACCGGGTCGGCTCCTCTGTGTACGGCAGTGGAATGTGGGAAGGCAGCAGAAGTCAGTAGAAGATGATCCATGGAGGGCTGAGGAGCGAAGTGAAGTAGTAAGCACAACAAGGTTGAGGTACATAGGTTCTACATCTGATGAAGGCTCCACCCAACTAGTGAAGGGATGTAAGGTGCTACAGTGAAGAAGGATAAAGGTTGCACATCTTGAAATAAAATGAAGTCATACAGCAACTGAAAGGGGTGACCTGCAATGAGGAAGTTCCAGAGGCATTCAAACTGGATTAAGATAGCTACCAGACTAGCTGGCCAGATCAAAATCATGAGGGTAAGTAGGCCAAGGGGGTCAAGCATGCTGGTCTATGGATGAGCGAGATGGCGAGTGGTGAGGAAGGATGGAAGTTAGTCAGAATAAAGGAGTCCCAAGTCTGGAGGGAAGTGGTAATCAGATAGGATATGGAAATTGCATAAGGATGGACCTGCAGGTGCAGAAGCTGGCTCCTATGTAAAGTAGGTGAGGTGAGATGAAAGGCATGACACTCCAGATAATGGTTAAGGGTAAAGGCATGTTTGGGACATGCTCAAGTCCAGGAGGGAGCAGCAAGCAACAGTCCAGTGGAAAGCAAGCAAGAATGAAATGGTTGATTGTAGGAATGAGCTTCCAGGCCTGATAAACAAGATGAAGGAACGAGCCTTCGATACCAATCTGCAGAGGTAGGAAGATGGAGGCAAACAAAGTTCTGGAGGCCCTTTGCAGATGGGAAGTGACAACCGGGCAAGAGACAGAGGATACAATAACCCAGTTGATCCAGAGATGGGCTACCACTCCTTGATGTTGATGAGGTGATGTGCAGTCAATGTTGATGGGCAGAGTCGAGGATGGAAGGCAGTTGGATTGGTATGGTCCTGTTCCCGAAGGGAAGCAGTGACCTGCATCTGGCAGAGGATGCAAAAGATGGAAACAGTGATGCAAGCTCAGGCTGTCAACCAGGTTAGTTAGTGTCATGAGACTTGAGAGATGGCTACAGGCAATGAAGAATGGATACTATGAGCAGGAGGAGTTCCAGTTCCAGAAGGGTTGTGGCATCTGATAGCAGGTTGAGAGTGGACACATATGAAGCGGTGAAATGAAACTCAGGGATCCATCTGTGATGGTCAAAGCACGATTATCCTGACTGGCTGTAGCTAGGACAGACAGAACGATGAGAGTTCATATTGGAAGAGGTTCTGTACCCAAAGAGAAGTGGCAAACTTAATCAGAAATGAGATGTGGACAGTGGACACAGACGAATACTGATTCAGGTTCCCGGTCATCGAAGGTAGCAGGATAGGACAATGAATTGAGGCTGCAAACAAGACATGATGAAGAAGACAAGTCAGGCAAAGGCAAGTTCCTGAAGGGAAGCAGCATCAGGGTATCAGGCTGAGAATGTGTAAGTTGAAGCAGTAGAATGTAAACTCAGAACCTGTTGGGAAGGCTGAGGTGGTATGATGCTGACATGAGGCAGCCAGGCATAGGCAATTGGTACTAAGTAGAGAAAGTATGGTATAACTCAGTAAAATGTAGACATGGCTCCCATCCCTGGTAGTTGGGGCAAGCAAACCTTCACTTGATGCTGTCCAGCAGAGTTAGGGATGGAGGATGTCAAGCTGATAAGTAGTATGAGGAAGTGAATGTAACAGAATCCCATCCATGGTAGACAGGGGAGGCCTACCTTCGCTCAGCACCTCAGAAGGTGTGAGTTAGGGGCGGAGTCCAGAGTACTGCTGGTGTGGGCTGTCAGAGGCGCAGAACGCTGCTGTAGAAGAAGTGTAGAGTAGTGGACTGAAATGATACAGGCTGATGAACAGTACATAATATGGTGAGATGAAACATACGCAGATGAGAGGAATAGTAGGCATGCAAATGGGCATGTCAGTGGATAACAAAGGTCCAGCCGTGGAAGCAGGAACAATGAACGGGACAGAAGACCACTCTGTAAATGGAAGCAGAAACCAGGGAATGTAAGGGTGAAGGGGACTGAGGTTGTAGGTGTAGGGGCTTTAAGCTGGAACAGCTAGTTACAGAAGACTGGGAGCACCCCCCTCACTCCTCCCTCCCACACCCTGCCCCTCCCCACTCCCTGACATCCTGAGGCAAGTGGAGCTAATGAGACTAGCAAGGGACAGTGCCGATGAGCTTTCCGCCAAGAAATTCGGGAAATTAGTATAATATACAGTGAACAGGCAGGAGAGAAGCACGGCTTCCTGAGAGAAATCTACCCATATTACAATCCAGGTTTGACAGGTGCCTGACAGATGACGCCCCTCCCACCCCCCACTCAAGAGGAGCAGAGGAAGCAATAGCTTCTCACCAAGTGTTGCTGGTTCTGACCCTTAACGGGAATGAATGAATACTGCAGATGGGGACAAGATCAGTAGAGTGTAATGGGATACATAACTGTGGGAAGGGGAGTGACAGTAAGCACTTGAACAAGGGGCCAGGAAGGAGGTAGAGAGTGCTATGGAGGGAAAACGAATTGCATGAGTCCCTGAAACAGTGGACAGGTACAGAATGCTGTAGCGCATTAGGTTAAGTGTAGAAGAACAAAAGGTGCTGAGCAACATGCAAATGACTGTATCAGAGGGGACTGTAGTAGAAGCCAGGATCATTGTCAGGAAACCATGTACATATCCACCAGGTAGGCACAGCAATCACTCAGAATACATTGGAAGAACAGTGCAGCACTTTACTCTGATGCTGGTGGCTGTGATAGACCAGACTAATGTCATGCAGAGCCTGGGTAAATGGGTTCTGGAATCAAGTAACGTAGAGAAGTATGGTTCAATGTTTTGGGTCTAACTTGGAAGACTAGGTGAGAAGCATTAGTCTAGGGAGACAACCCATATTCATATAAATAGAAATAGAGACGTGGCAGTGAGTGCAGATAAGGGGGTTCAAAAAGTTACTGTACAACATAAACCCGCATCCCTTCATTGCAGCGTGATGCAGCATGTGTTGTAAAAAGTCTATTCAGTATTTCCATGTTTGAGCACAGAGGCTGGTTGGGACTCTGAAAGGAGACATCCAATACGCTGCAGTTGCATACAAAATTGGTACAGTAAGCACAGAGAGGCTTCCCACACCCACCTAACTAGAAATCCTCTCTGAAAACTGAATCCTACTCAAATGGTACTTACTGGAAGAGTAGAATCTGAGGAGAGCATCAAGAGATGGAAAGCTGCACAGTGAGACGATCGATAATGAGAATGGGACACCCGAGGACAGGAAATGAGCATGCGTCAGGAGGGGGGATTGAGGAAGCTTTGTACAATGAGGAAGGAGCCAGAGACACCATGGAGCATTGGTGGTCAAGGGGAGTAGATGCGGGTGGGAAGCCCCACAAAAAAACACACACAAGGGTGAGAACCCAGAGCAGAGAGATGGAATGAGAGGGGGCAGGGAGCGGGGAGGCAGAACAAGCCACTGGGAGAGGTGAAAACAGCCAGAACACAGGAGAACAGAGAGGAGGATGAACAAAATGGAAGAAGCAAGCCACAGGAAGGAAGGGGATATGGACAGGGGAAGGTAAGGAAACCAAAGAGAGCAGCAGCAAGTGCAAGGGAATCACAGCCACATGACCCATGCAGGGAGCTCAGGGAACAAAAGAGACTCCCTAAGCAAGGGAGGTGCACTAGTGGATGGTTTAAGTAGAGGTTGTGGGAGGAGCTATTCCTCACATTGAACCTCGGGCTAAGCCCGCCCATTATGGGGCCGGCAATTTGCCACTAGAGAACAGGAAAACATTAAATTATTATGGGGATTGGAGGGTGAGGGTGCCACAAGACACCAGGGATTGGAAACATATATTAATGGTGGGGGGTGTTCAGCGATAAATAGTAATACAGATTTCATTTTGTACATTCATTCCACAGTTCAGTGACTCAACTGTACTACAGAATGAATTCATACATTTCAGACTAATGTATTTAAACTGCCAAAAGGAATTCCGCAGAACTGACTTTGACAGTGATCGGTACTGTGGAATTTTGTTCCACAGTTTAGTACATTAATCTTCAGTTCATAGAGTACATTTAGTCTACTGTTCTAAGTTGGAATTTCCACAAAAGTTGCCAAGATTAGTTCCTAACATTCGCTGAAGTGAAAGTCCGACTTTCAAGCAAATTCCACCAGTAGAAGTTTTTTTCTCATGCAGCGCTACTGAAAAAAAACAGGTAAGCAGTGGAAGATAGAAAAAATATTCTAATAAATAACATAGACTCACTATAAGATAATGTAAGCCTGCTTAAACAGATGGATCTTTATGTTCTCTTAAAGGCCTCCACAAAGCAGCCAGAGAAAGCATGGGGTGGCAGAGAACATTTCACATGTTATTCTTACCAAACTTATTGTAACCCTCCGTTCCCCGAGGTTACTAGAATCCCAGTTAGATCAGTGGCAGGGAGGTATGGCAGCTTGTGAAATGCCATGTAAATGGGTTTCACACTGGCACACTCTGTTTTTCAGTTTCAGCTGAGCTGGAAGGTGATGTCATCATGGAACTCTTGCAGCAGCATTAGCCACATTTGTCCAGCTGGCTTAGAGAGTGAAATGGAATGTTGAGTTAGTCTGAGAGAGAGAGCACCTTGAGTAGGAGTTCGAGGAGGCTGCAGCTGCTGGGACGCTCCTCGGCCAGCTCTGATATAGAACTACCCCCTTTACTTTAGTGTTTGTTTGTTTTCACCCTAGAGAAGAACAAAAGAAGACAGCCATTGAAGTGGTGGAGACCTTGTGTTTTCAGGTTTTCTCAGTGCCCCATCCCAGGAAGGATGGCGGAGAACTCCAGGATCTAAGGGCAATCCCCTTGATCCACTTTTTTGTGATGAAGCTGCCATGGACATCTTCATTTGGTTGTGAGTACAAACCTTTTTGTGGTGAAAGCCCAGGGGCATCTGCAAGCCAGGGTAAATTTATTTGATCGTGGGACCAGTCACCCAGATTTAATTTTAAAAGTCTAAGCCTATGTTGGAGTCCAAATAGGGGACCATCCAAGTACAGAACTTTTAGTTGGATACCCAGAGGTGTGTCAGTAGTATGTTAAGTGGGAAAAACATTTCAAGATAGCTTCTACAAGTTTCTTCTGTGAGGGTGCTAGTAACCAGATGAATGGCCTAGTATAAACTTGGAAGCAAAAGGTGGGAGACCCCTCCATCTGGAGTAACCAGTTTACCTCTCTGGGTTTAGTTTGGGCACCAGTACATTTTCATTCAGTGCATGTGGCCAGTGCCTAAAGGAAATAATTACCCCGAGATGTGGGTGTGGATTATCGGTTCATCAGTTTACCCCAGTATAGTGGGTGCTGGAAGATTTTGAGCCTAGATGTGCTAAGTGTGGTCATGAGTACCACTTCCATCCCAGTGGGAAATGGGGACAGTACTAGTTCAAGCAGTTGTGCCAGCCTTCAGTTTCAGAACCAGAGAGTTCGCTGTTTTGTGTCTTCACCCTATGCTAAATGGGAATGTCTGGAATTTCTGTACTCTGGAGAATCTGCAATATCAGTATGTGTAACCCTGTGGGGTCTATCTTCGCTTTGTGATTATTCCTATTCTGTTATAAGAATAAAAAACACACCCTAGGATCCCAACCTGGTTTGGACTGTATTGTTATTGCTTCCATGTGTGTGGATTTACTTGGGCGCCCCTGTCCAGAAGTGCAAACCTAGCATGACTCTGAGCAAATGTTTTCTCCCAGGGACCCGGTTTGTTGACCATAGTAAATGGTCCCACCAGGTGTGTGCCAGGTAGTAGCCACACTTGGCTGACTGTTCCTTTAAATAACAGTCTGGTCCACCGAGTCTAATGGTGGCCCGCTCTGCTCTGTTTCCAAAAAGTATTAAAATGTGTGTTTAACTTATGTAAACTCCCACCACTCTCTTTTATCCCCTAGATGCTTTGTGGTGAGAGGAGCAGCCCTGCTAGTTAAACAAGGGGGAGCTGGTGTGGGGGGGAAGGGTGGACATTATGAAGGCTTTTGCATCTCAAGAAGAAAGAAAGGGTTTCTTTCACAGGTACTTTGCAATTGCCCACTAATGGAAAATTAAAAAAAGTCATTTCTGGAAAGCACAGTTTGGAAGGTTTAGGGATCAAGTGCATTTCCAGCTCCCCCCGACAAGTATACAAGAGAAGGTACAGCAATTGCCAATGTTTAAAGAGAGTCTCCTAGCCACTTCTTCTCATTCATAAGTTCAGTTCACTTTGATTTAATAGACATATGTTTAAAGTCAGGAGACTATTAAATACATACAGATTTCACATGATAAAAAATATATTGGCCCAGATATTCAAAGGGGTTTCTCCTGGTGCAAAAAAGTGGGATATTGAAAGGGCTGCTTGGCACAGCACAGATCCTGATGCAGCGGTGCAATGCTGTGTCTGAGGCGCGAGATGCAGGGGCGTGCCCAGCCATATGAGGCACATCCCGTCCTCAGCCCGGGATATGCGGTGCATATGGTGGTGCAGCCCTGCAGTGCGCCACATAGGAGGGCTCAAAGTTGAGCTGCGGAAGAGTGAAAACAAGTCCCGGCCACCCACAGGTGGACTGCTGAATTGCAGGGCACAACACAGCAGCTGCCAGCCATGGGTGGCCACCCATCCACCCAGAACACAGTCCACGAGCACACATACCCCCCTAGTAGTCTAGTGGCACCCTCCCGAGTCCCAGATTCCCCGATACAGATAATACATATCCATCCCTGGTGGTCTAGTGGTCCCCCCTTCCACCAGAGTCCCCGATTCCCCGACATAAGTATTTATGACCAACCCTGGTGGTCAAGTGGCCCCCCCCGGCCATTGCCCCAATTGCAGTAAATCGCCATAGATCGATTCCCTGGTGATCCAGTGGCACCCCACTCCTGCCACCCACACAGAACCCCGTGCCCACCCCACTCCCCCGTCATCGGTGGGCAGCTGCACCCCGCTTGCATACCGCCCGGCCGCCCACCGAATGACAGGTACAGTATGGGCTGTAAGCCCATTGGTCCCTAATGTGGACCTATGGGGTTGCAGGGCATACTGTACTAGACTGTTCCAAATATATGTGAATGACTTCATTCACATATTTGGGACACAATGAGCACAATGCCCTACAAGCCAATGTCTACACTGAGGACCAATGGCTTATAGTCCATACTGTACCTGTCATTCAAGGGTGGCCAGGTGGTATGCAGATGGGATGCAGCCACCCCGATGATGGAGGGAGTGTGGTGGGCAAGGGGTTCTGTGCGGGTGGGAGGGTGGGGGTGCCACCAGATCACCAGGGAATTGATCTATAGTGATTTACCACAATCACAGCAACAGGCAGGGGGGTTCTACTAGATCACCAGGGACAGTCATAAATACATATATCAGGGAATCAGGGACTCAGGTGGGAGGGGGGACCACTAGACTACCAGGGTTGGACAGGTATGATATATACCGGGGAATCGGAGACTCGGGGGTGGGCACAAGACTACCAGGGCTTTGTGAACTACATATACTGCAAGTGCAGCTACGTGGTGGGGGATGCCCTGGGATCCCCACTGCATACGTCATGCTGTGCTGGGCTCCAGGCGCAAGTTGCTGGGCTGCCCTGTGCATTGCATGCAAATGGGGTCATAATGACATACAAATGGCCCCATTTGCACTTTGCATATATTATGGCCTCATTTGCATGCCCCCTGCTGAATATCACAGGTGATGTGCCCTAGCACAACTGCACTTGCACTGGCGGATCCCTGTGCTCCCTATCTGTAGCTTGCACCAGCACAGTGCCACTGCTCGATGTGCAGTATGTTCGCTGACCATGCCATATTCAACGGTGCTGCACCATGGCACATCCCGGTTGAATATCACCTGGTCCTGGCCCCAGTGCATTACAGATGTGCTGAGCCTAGACTTGTGCCACTGCCTGGCACAGTCTGAATATCCGGGCCACTATGGTCACATATAAAACAAGTAAAATACATTTTGACAATCTTTTAAAATGTTTATGTAAAAATATCTAACAACAGTAGAATATTTAGCAAGGGAGTCGAGAACTGAATACAGTATGCGGGTTTCCTAATAAAAAGCTTAGCTTCTCAGGGGTTGTATCTTTTTACTTTCTTCAAAACTGGGATCAATCATTTTGAGAGCAAATCATCTAGCAAAACAGCCTCGAATAATATAAGTGATTCATTAATGCAAAATTCATTGCAGGCAGGACAAATTGGAGAATTCAACATACAAAATAGCACAGTATTATTTGAAAAGAAATCACATTTCTACTTGCCTAGAACCCTTTTAATGTATTTAACTCACATGAAGAAAATATGTTGCTCCAGGCCATATGAGGCCTTTATCTGCTTATAGAAAAAAAAACATAGATACAACGCACATTTTTTTTGGCTAGACAAATCCAGCAACCTTTGTTACACCAAATATCTGTATTCTGTATGTCTAACTCTGGGGCACTCCTATTTAAAAACAGGGAAGATACAGTTCAGTTTGCTTTAAACTTTTCAGTGCTGTTGCACAATGTATTCATTTTCAAATCTCAGTGGCATTTAGGCTGAAGCATGGCACTCAGAGATATTTCCAGCATTATAGACAATACACCTGCATTTTGCATAATTTTTGCTACACATTTAATATTTTTACATTTATACATTACATTACATTAACATATAAATCCAACCCTTAAAAAACTAAAAACTGAAATCAAAGGATCCCAAAAGCAACTTGTTATATGAGTTTGCAATTCACTTCAATTAAAGTTTAATGCTGACTATGCTGTAAACCATTAATTATTAGTGTGCCATTCAGTGTCTTCATCCAAGTGGATACCAGATTTTCTTATTGTACGGTAATACATAAATTTTCTTTAACATTTTTAATTTTTTATTTTTTTTTTTATTTTATTGAAATTTAGGATTACAAATACTTTTGAGCAGTAACTGCTTGTTTACAAAGGTTCCACGTCAAAGCAATGAGGGGTATACATACATACAAAGGTCGACATAATAATACATAGTTACACAATAAAAAGAAGCAAGAGACTGAGGTTTAGGAAATGCCAGTAATTCAAAATTTGCCAAATGTTAAGTAGCGTGACATACCAGCCAAGGGCAATCTTAGAAATAAGCACTGCAGGTGAGGGGGAGTATGCAGGCAGGAAGTCCGTTGTCAGAGGGTGGAGGGTGAGGGTAAGAGCTCTAAAGGGGAAGGAGGAGAGGGAAAAAAGTCAGGAAATGCTCGGGGAGGAAAGGAGAGGGAGCAAGGGGTGGGCAGGTGAGGCAGGTAGAAGGGGGCACAAGGCGGGGAGAGGTAGCTGTCAAGACTGAAGCAGAGGGCAGTGAGCGGTGGGCCCCTGATTAGGCGAGGCAGTCACAATGACTTGTTGAAATTAGATGAAGTCAGAGTTGTCTCTTAAAAGGGCCAAGAGCAGCAGCAGCAGCAGCAGTAGTAGTAAGAGTTTCGTTGTTGAGAGTATTGTACCACTGTGGTGCTCTGTGGGCAAAGGCCCTCTGGCCCATGGTAGTCCGGCATCTGGGGAAAAGGAAGGTTAGTTGTGAACTTCTAGTTTGCTGGGTGTTATGGTGGTCAATAAGGAGCTTTTCAATGCCCGGGGACATGACCTCAAGGAGGACTTTTTTGGCTAAGAGGCAGGTTTGATACTGTATCCGGCTGATGAGAGGAAGCCATCCTGCCTGAGTGTACAGGTCACAAGTGTGTGTAAGTCGGTCAGCCCCAGTTAGTAGCCTGCATGCTTTGTTGAGTGCAACTGTAATTCTGCGGAGGGCAGAGGTGGAGGCAGAGCCATAGATTGGAGGTGACAGAGCTGTTGATAGCCAACCGGAGAGTGTCAGGAGTCATGCAGTGTTTGTGCCTGTAGTGCAGGCCTATACGGATGTTGGTGGCTTTGGCGACAGAATCTGTGTGCCGATGGTAGGAGAGTGAGCTGTCCAATGTGATACCTAGGTATTTAAAATCAGGAACATATTCAAGTAAGATCCCTGTTTGGTTTAGGATGGTGAGATTACGGGATTTGTACTTACTCCTGGCATTGTAGAAGGTCATAACCTTTGTTTTGCTGTAGTTCATGACCAATTTATGTGACTTGAACCATTCCTCGATGCGCATGAATTCAAGCCATAATTGTTTCTCGAAGAGCTCTGCATTTTGGTGGTTGGTGAACATGACTGCGTCGTTGGTGTACAGCAGTAATTTCTTGTGCAGACACTGGGAAGGTCATTGATGAAGAAGCTGAAGAGTAGTGGCCCCAGGATGGACCCCTGTGGGGCCCCTGAAAGGACTGGCTTTTTTTCTGAGGTGACACCAGCAATCCTAATCCGCTGGACCCTTTCCCCAAGGTAGCTTGAAAACCAGAGCAGTGCTTCATTGGAGAGCCCAATGTTTGATTATTGCTTGAGAAGGAGTGGGTGGTTCACAGTATCAAAGGCTTTCGTAAGGTCAATGAATACTGCCCCTACACAGTTTTCTTGATCGAGCGTGGTATGGATGAAGCCCATGAATTCTAATAGTGCAGTGGTGGTACTGTGCCCTTTTTGGAAACCATGTTGCTCAGGACACTGGATGTTGTATTTTTCCAGGTACTCAACAAGTTGGTCTGAGACAATGTGCTCCAGGGCCTTAGACAATGGAGGGAGGATGGAGATAGGTCTGTAGCTGGAGTGCCGTGATTTGTCTCCACTTTTGTGTACTGGTGTGATGGTTGCCTGTTTCCAGCAAGATGGGAACTGGGACATCCTTAGTGATAGGTTGAGGATCTTTGTCAGGGGTTCAAGGACTTCTTCAAGGACAAGTGCTAACAACTTCAGGTCAAGGGAGTCACCGCTGTAGCCTGCGTTGTGAATGGCCTTCCAAATATAGGTTCTGGCTTCATGCACTAGGATCTCCCTGAAGTAGAATTGTGGGGTAGGGTGTAGGAGAGGAGCAGTGGCAGGATGGTTACTATCAGAGGGGGCATCAAAGAAATTAGAAGGGGGGGACACTATCCAAGTTGGAGAACGCATTGTTAAAGGTGTTGGTTATTGTGTACAGGTCAGATGTTGGTGTTCCATTTATGTTGAGCATGGTGGGTGGTGACTTAGGGTCCTTGCCTGTAAGGTCTTTCAAGTTACTCCAAATTTTTTTTCTATCACCCCAGGAGTTGGAGAGAGCTTCCTTGAAGTATTTGTTTTTGGCACTCCTAACTGCCCGCGTGCACTCATTTCTGGCAGCTTTATATTTATGAATATCCCCAGGTTTGTATGTTGCATGGGCACAGTGCCAGAGACGGTCCCTATGTTTGAGTAAAATGATTAGATCGGGGATTATTCAAGGGTTAGCTCTGCCCCTGACCTTCAGCTTTTTGACAGGTGCAAAGATATTGCAGGCCGCAGTGAAGTGGTTGATGGAAAGGTCTAAGGTTTGGTTTACATCAATGGTGGAGTCGACTGGTGTCCAGTCCAGGCGGCTTAGATGTGTCTTTAGTAGCTCAAACTACCCCTGCTTTAACACTCTGGCGTGGATTATTTTAGGAGGGGGCTTAATGAATTTTTTTGTCCAAGTACATGTGACCGGTGAGTGGTCACTGATCCCATCAGGCAGCACTGAGACTTCTGAGATTCATTCAGGGTGATTAGTAAGGATCCAGTCCAGAAGTGCGACCCTGTCCTATAGTTGCATCTGCTGGGGGTGGTAACAAGCTGGGTGAGGTTCTGTGCTGTGACAGCATCCTTATAGTTTCTGGCTTCCAGCGACAGCCAATTTATGTTGAAGTCACCTAGTAGTATGAGTTCAGAGTTATGGTCTAATCCCTGTAGGCTTTCCAATATGCTCATAAATCCATTGGGATGATCTGTATGGGCGTAGGTACATGGAGGCAATGGTGAGCTCCTTGTTTTGTGCCCTGAGTAGAACATAATCATCTATTATTGAACTAGGACAGTTCTTCATGATTCTGCACCAGTAAATGAACACCCTCCATAAGGCTCATGTTTTTAGGGAAATCCCACCCATTTCCAGTATCAGCAGTTCCCCAGGGACAAAATGCAAAAGTCCCAACAGTAAGTTCAGAAACAAATTTTGGATAGGTCCCAATGTTATTACTGAGTTCTCCATACTCCAAACTTCTGCTCCATATAAAAGTGTGGCTTTTCTTTTGACTAAATACATCCCCTTCACAGAAGTAACTGATTAATTAGAAAAGGTATTGCTAAAATGGTTGATTGCCAAAACAGGTTGTCTGGCTATGAATTTTGTTTTGGTGACATATAAATTCCAGTTCAATGCACTAGAACTAGTTACTCCCAAATATAAAAAACTATTCACTCTTTTCTGCAGATTCTTTAACAAGCACTCACTTTAATTTTATTCTGCTTCCCCATCATTAAAACTTTAGTTTTTTTATTCACAAAGTGCAGGAGCATGCAAACGTATTGCAGTAGTACTGCTTTTTGATGGGTGTGACACTTTTCGTCCAATGCAGAGTAGTGTTTTAGGGGTGATTCAGTGTTACACCAATCATCAGCGAGGCTTAGTATGACAGAGTGTTGGCTTGCTGGGTGGAGATGGCACAAACCTGAACTTGAATAGCCAATCCAATCAGGGGTCAGCTATTCCCTTTGATCTGTACCACCCAGGAAGCCAAGCTGATCTGTCAAAATCAGCCTGGAATGAGTAGAATGTCTGCCAGCTGTAAGAGTAAACTGCACTGCTGCACATGAGTGGTTACATCTTGTGGATAATTTTTTTTTTGTGTGTCTCTCACCCACCCAACCTCCCTCCCTCTCTGCACTCACCACCACTCCCCCACAAACATAACAGTGACACTGGGGGTGCCCAATCCCCAGTTATACCACCTGGTATGTGACTTCCTGCCTGACCCACTACCATGCATGTCGTGCGAGATTTCTCTGTTGTGTTTTATTTATTTTGTTTTTTGCTTTTCCCACCGCCCAACCCTCACTCTCAGCATCCACCACCCTTCCCCACCCAGAAACATAACAGTGACACTGGAGGCACCCAATCTCACAGTGGCATAATGAAGAATCGTCACCTTGTATGTGAACCTCCCCCTGTCCAGTACCGTGCATGCGTGTGCACATCTCCGTGTTGTGCTTTATTTTTTTTTAATTTTTGTTTCTTCTGCCCATGACCTTCCTTCTCAGCACCTACCCCCCTCAAAAAAAAATATAAGAGTGACACTGGGGGTGCCCAATCCACCAGTGTTGTGATGAAGAATTGTTTGTACTTTTTTTGTAACCCTGTGAAAAGAAAACTAAGTATTTCTTTTGCGGGCATTACTGTCTCCCCACCTAACCCTCCCACTCAGCACCCACCACCCAACACCTCCCAAGCCCTTACTTACCCACTGGGAGTCCAATACCTCATCTTCTGTGAACCACAGACACTTCTTCATTCTTCAAAGTTGGACCACAAACTGAAGAAACAGTTACGTGGTTCGATGTATTTCAGTGGGGTTGAACTTAGGGGCAAAACTTGACTCTTTTTGCATATTTTTGGGGCCAGATTTTCAACACTTCTTTTTTGGGGCCCCACCTCATGAACAACTGCACTGTCATTAGGGAAATCTGTCCCAAAAGGTGACATTGTGGTCCCTGTATGAAATCACCTTTCAGGCAGGACTGTTACAGTTATAGCAAATGAAGTCTTTGTGTGCAGATTTGTTACCCCCACCAGAGTTTTTATCTGATCTGGAGTTAAATCAGGAAAAAGTGGATCTTACCAGTGCTTGACTGTTACCTCACTGCTGCATTGTCTGTCTGGCCATCTGATAGTCCTCGACCAAAGAAACTGCCCTTCCTCTACTTTCTGGTTGCTGTTCTTTCACCCAAAGTTGCACATCTGTAGGCAGGATGTTGATGAATTGCTCTATTGCAATTGTGTCAGTGATCTGTGGGACTGTTTTGCCCTCTGGTGGGAGCCATTTAAAAAGGAGTTCTCTGAGTTGGGTGAAGGCTTCTCGAGGATTGTTGAATGAGTTGTACTTTAGGGATCATAATCTTTGCCTGTAGGTCTCTCCTAAGATGTTGTATCTTTTCAGGATTTCGCTTTTCACGAGGTCACAGTTTTCTGACTGTTTTCTGACTGTGTAGTATCCATACTGCTTTAGGCAAGTTGAGCTTTACCTGTCAGGTAAGGTACCGGTCTGATTGTCATTGCTTCTTTGACCACTGGCAGGCTCTGGTAACCCTTTCAGAAGTTGTCAGGTATGCTTTGATATCATCCGAGGGACACAGCTTTGTAAGTTTAATGTATTTTAAGTTGTTTTGTGTCTTGTTTCTCTGCTCAACCAGTGCCAGATTCTCCAGCTTTGATAACTTGAAGGCATACATCCATCGATGCATTTCTTCTCTTTGCTGCTCCTGTCACTGCATCTCTTCTTTTCTTTGTTGCTCCTATCACTGTATCTCTTCTCTGCTTCTCGACTTACTGCATTTCTTCTTTTTTCTGCTTCTTGAGTTGCTGCATTTCTTCTCTTCTCTGTTTCTCCATCTCTTTTTGTTGTATAGTCCACCATTTGAAAAAGGCAGTCGGGGCCGGACCGGTGGTTCTGATGGCTGAGGCACTAGGTGCCTTACCTCACACTATGCCGGTGACCCATATTCAGGAATGAGCATGGGCCACCGGGGGTTGGCAGGGTTGGAGAAGGATTGAGCATCTGAAGGACTGCTCTTCTTTACTGGGAGGGGGGGATATCAGTGGTTGGTGCTTGACTGGCTCCCAGTGGAGACTGGGAGTCAGTGCACCAACACTGCAGAAGAGGTGCGGAGATGGGGCAGGTGCCTGCAGGAGCGCGTGCGGATGCATGTGCACTCCATCCACTGGTGTCATTGCACGCCCATCTCCACAGGGGAAAAATCAGAAAAATTCCCTCGGCAGCATGAAGGCTGCCCTGATGGCATTGCCACAGACACACCCAAGTTAGCTAAGTTCCTGGGCCCACCTGCCAGGTCTCTGCAGTGGTGGGGTAAGTACCTGCTGTGATGCGACCTGGAGGGACTGTAGCGGGGAGGTCTGAGCTCTGGCAATGACCGGGGTGACAGTCAAGAAGGCACTCTGGAAGGGGGATCCAAAGGCACACCCCCTTCCCCACCTGAGGACATAAATACATTAAAAAAAAAAGAAGGCAGTCAGGCTTTCAGGTTCTGTCCCTGCCTGTTCTTTTTTTCCCCATTGCTGGTGCTGGCTGTACAGTCTCTGCTTGGACTTTTGTCTCTGCTAGTTGGGCTGCCATCTTTCTAGTAATCAATCCTGGGCTTGCTGCTGCAGAATCCATATCTTTCTGTTTTTCTTCCCTGGTACCAGGTCCGTACCCACACACAAAACTCCTGGTTTAGAGTGTGCACGGCGTAAATCCCACTTAGGCTGATACCAGCTATCATAGAAATACCAGAATCAGGTATAAATTTGCAAGTAGAGATTTATTTTTTCCAATAACAGTAAAATAAAAAATAAAATGTTTTACTATAACTATTTACAAAGGCAGTACAAACACAGGAAAGTCCTTCATCTGAGGATTGATCTAATTCCAAGTTTCAGTCTTGTTCAGTCTCTCTCTCTCTCCTCTCTCTCCCTCTAGCAAAACCAGTGTTGCTTTTATTTCTGCCTTCTGAGCTCATTAAAACACCAGACATTTGTAAGTTTATTTTCTTGCAGGTGCAACAAAATAAAACATGATGTCCCAGAACTGGCCTCAAGTTGACAGCTCTGCAAAAGACTGTGTGCTGCATGTCAAGTTGAATCCCTTTAATTCCAAATAGCTTTTTGCAACCAGTTCAACAATATAACTATATACAGATTTAAACTAAGGGATCCCAGTATCACTTACAGTTTCACACAAAAATTCACATACATTTATATAAACTCAAATACGCAAGGAGAAAGAAAAGACAGAAACAGCAAGTGAAGGCAGAGAGATAGTGAGAGGTGGAGAATTGCAAGACCATCAGAGTAATCACTTCCTAGATCAAATGAGAACATTTGGTTGGCCAACCAGACAGACAAGAGACAGAAAGAAGACAGAGCAGATCCTTGTGTTTTAACACTTTCTATGTAACACATGGGACAGGTTCCTATTCAACCCTATAACACCGCAAGATTCTCTTTCAATTAGAGTAATGCTTTGTTTTCTGTGCGAGGTACATTGTTGTGCTGTCTCAAGTTCAGTTTAAAAAAAAACAAACAAACTTTATCTCCTTATCCATCTAAGTGCAGTAAGTAGAGACTGCTGGATTTGCTGTCCCCGGAGGGCAGAAAGTGATTTTTGTTCTAAGTTGGGTAATTTCTCTACTCTAAATGGGGGAGGGTAAGGTGCCAGTTGCAGCTTCCCTCAATGAGGTACTCTAACTCTGAGGTGTTTTTCAAAAACGTCTTTGAGTTGGAGCTGTCAATAACATTTTTATAGAACAATTCATATACCAAACACATTTATTTATGGTGTGGGGATATACAAACATAGAAGCATAGACTTTGATGGCAGATAAGGACTGTTTGGCCCACCCAGTCTGCCCATTTCCCTACCTATTGGATAAACTGCAGATCCTAGTTAACCAAAAGCCTACTTCCTCCTACCCCCAATAGAATTGCTTTATGTCAGGTCACGTGATGCTTGTGAAGGATTTGCAGCTCTCTCACTCCGTTCCCACCAGCCTTGCTTAGTTATTATTATTTTGTTAGTTTTTCAGTTATTTATTTTTATTCCTACCATTGTTGCAGTAAGAAGAAACCTCCAGGTGGCTGGTTTGGTACTTTTTACCACATTTTCAGCATGTCCACTGTGACAGAGATACGGCAAAGCCTGACACGCTACACTCCACCTCAGACACCGGACAAGACCTCAAAGAAAACTAAAGGCCAAGGCTTCAAGTCTTACCAAGCCACAACTCCCACTGCAGTTGCCACTCTGCTTTCTGAAGAAAGGTTCTTCTTACTCAAACTGCAACCACTGAAGGACTCTCTCACTCTCACCACTGAACTTACTTCTACGAGAAAAGATATTGGGGAAGTTCACCAGAGGGTCGGCGATGTGAAAGCTCAGTCTATCTCTCTTGAGAAATGGTGTGAGAAGGTGGACCCAGAACAGATTTTCCTGAACCAAAACTTGCATAAAGTGGAGCTTACGTTAGATGACTTTCAGGGCAGGAGTAGACATAACAACTTGGTTGTCCTCAGTTTCCCTGAGGACACCAAAGGTGCCAACCCAATCCTGTTCTCCCAAAAGCTCCTGGAGAAACTTGTGTTCTGCGAGCTAGACCTCCTCCCAGTTCCCCACCTCGTCCCTTCCTTCTGAAACTGCTCAACTTTCTTGATAAGCAACATGTGTTAACCAAACTCTGGGACATAGAGCTCCTTTCCTGGGAAGGTCATTGTCTTCAAATTTCTCAGGATTTGTCTGCTTTAGTCCATCAGAAACAGATCGCTTTCCACCCGATCATTTCAAAATTAATCTATGCAGGCATTCAGTTTCAGATTCTTTATTCGGCCCACGTACAAGTCCGTATTCAGGACACCTGGCACTCCTTTGATACCCATGAACAAGCCATGCCAGAGTTGCAGCAGTTTCTTCCAGACCTCTTCAAAATTGGATGATTCTGCCCATATGCCCCGGTTTCATCTTTAGTGTGTGGTCACACTCTCCTGGATGTTTTGGGGTCTGTTTTATTCACTAGATTGTTTGACCTTTGTTTGCCTGCACTGAACAATGCTTAATGATCTTGTGCTGGACCAGACTTTTAGTCATAGTGTGAGTGGCTGAGAGTTAAGCCAGCCCAGGCAAGAAGAAATACAGGTGTGGGGGTACAGACAAAGTGGGAAAGCATTAAGGATGCAATACTTGATGCAACATACTATTGTGTTAGAGAGAAAAGCAAGAGCAAAAGAAGGAGGAAACCACTTCGGTTCTCAAAAACAGCAGCAGGAAAGGTCAGAACCAAAAGGTTGGCCTTCAGGAAATATAAGGGAATGCAGTGGGATGAAGAAAGGGAGGGATACCAAACTTTGATAATGGAAGCAGGGAAGGCAGTAAGGCAAGCAAAAGCTCAAACTGAGGAAACAGTAGCACAAACAGTAAAAGAAGGGAACAAGACTTTCTATAGATAAATTAGTGAAAGAAGAAAGTCCAGAGGGGGTATTGCTAAGATCAAAGGGGATACGGGGAGTGAGTGGAGGAGGACCAAGGAAAAGCATCTACCCTAAATAGATACTTCTGCTCAGTATTTACTGATGAGAAGGTAGGGCAGGGCCCACAGCTCAGCACCATGGACACGGGGAGGGAGGTGTGCACAAATCCCTTCACAAAAGAAAGGATCCTACAAGAGCTTGCTAAGCTCAGGGTGGACAAAGCAATGGGACCTGATGGCTTAAATTTCAGGGTACTAAAGAAGCTAAGAATGGAACTTGCAGAGCCATAAGCAGAACTGTTTAGTGAGTCTCTAAGCACAGGAGAGTTCCCAGAAGACTGGAGAAGGGATCATGTGATCCCGCTCCACAAGAGTGGCAGCAAGGAGGAGGTAGGGATCTACAGACCAGTCAATCTTATCTAAGTAGTAGGCAAGATTATGCTGGCACTCTTTAAGGAAAGGATAGTGCAACACCTGGAATCCATAGGAGGACAGGATGCAAGACAGCATGGGTTTACAACAGGAAGGTCCTGTCAAACTAATCTCATAGATTTCTTTGACTGGGTGACCAGAGTAGTGGACAAAGGGGGTGCAGTTGATGTTGCCTACCTTTACTTCAGCAAAGCTTTCGATACTATTCCACATAGAAGATTGATTAATAAACTAAGTAGGCTTGAGGTGGGTCAGAAGTTGGTCAACTGGATGGCAAACTGGTTGGCAGGCAGAAAACAGAGAGTGGTGGTAAATGGTATACAGTCAGAAGAAATATAAGTCATAAGTGGGGTACCTCAGGGATCAGTCCTAGGGCCAGTCCTCTTCAATATCTTCATCAGTGACATTACAGATAGACTGGAGGGTAAGGCTTACCTGTTTGCAGATGACACTATGATATGCAACAGTGTAGATGATCCAGATGGGGTGGGCAGAATGAGAACAGATCTGGAAAAACTGGCAAGCTGGTCTGAAGAGTTGCAACTGGGGTTTAACGCAAAGAAGTGCAAGATCATGCACATAGGGAAGAGAAACCCTGAAGCTACCTATTGGTTGGGAGGGGAGTTGCTGACAATCACAAGGAAGAAAGAGACTTGGGCATCATCATCACAGATGACCTAAAATCATCCAAGCAGACCACTAAAGAAGTAGGTAAGGCTAGAGGGATGTTAGTGTGTATTAGTAAGGGTATCACAAGTCATAAGAGGGTGGTAATAAGTCCTCTTTACAAGACACTGGTTAGGCCCCATCTGGAGTACTATGTACAGTACTGGAGGCTGCACCTGCACAAGGACATTAACAAAATGGAGGCAGTCCATAGAAGGGCAACCAAAATGGTTCAGGAACTGCATCAGAAAACATATGAGGACAGATTAATGGAGCTCAATATGTATACCCTAGAGCAAAGGAGGGAGAGAGGTGATATAATCGAAACATTCAAATATCATAAGGGCATTAAGGGATGCAGTATAGCGCAGTGGTTTAAGGCTCTGAGTTGCAAATCTGGAGACCTGGGTTTGAATCCCACAGCCCCACTTGCATACTGTGTGACCCTGAGCAAGTCACTTAACTTCCTTTTGCTCCCAGACTGCATCTGTAAACAAGCTTTCAGCTTAGTGGGTCTCACCTGGTTAAACAATTGGAAAAAAAAAATTAACAAGGTGAAAGAGTCGAACATGTTTCAATATAAGAAAAATAGCAGGACAAGAGGACACAGCATGAGATTAGAGGGAGGCCGATTAAGGGGTAATGTGAGGAAGTTCTTTTTCATAGAAAGGGTGGTGGATGCATGGAACAGCCTACGTCAGGAAGTGGTGAATAGGAAAACAGTGCAGAGCTTCAAACAGGCATGGGATAGGCATAAGGAAGCAATACTGATGAGTATGAATTAATAGGCCATTGACAGAGTAAAGGCCTATGGCACATTCATAAGGTAGAAAAATGTGCAGATTGGAGGGGCCTTGCGGTCCTTATCTGCTATCAGCTTCTATGTTTCTACTGACAAGTGACTTCCCTAGACCCTGCTGGTCCAGACACTCATTTCTGTTCTACCTCCTGTATCTGTAGATTGTCTGCTTTAATTATTTTCGTCAGCCTCTCTCCAGCACGATGATTGTGAACTGACTAAATTTCCTGCAGCAGCTCTTAATTTGAAGGGGATCCTAGTGCTGCTTTCTTGGTTTCACTTCCCTTCTTGGTGCTGCAACAGACTTTCTGCTCTGCTTAAGAGTGGACCCTTGTCACATAGGATCAACTGGATCATCCCGTTTGTCCTCTGCGGGTTTTCTTTGGTTTATATAGAAATTACAGTTTGGCTATTCTGGACTTTAGCTGAGACTCTTATTTTCTTTGATGCCTTTGCGTGATCATAACAGCACTGGAGGTTGTCAGTTTACTTTCTTTATCCAGTGTAGTTGTATCTGTTATTAGAATATGATTGCCTGTTCTCTTGATATTATCTTAATGTATTTTTTATTCATATTTCAGGGGCTGTAGTCATCTACTAAGGTGTTGCTCACTTGGAATAGAGATGAATCTAATTCGCTGTTCTGCTTAGCTACACTAATTTCCTGTATTTCATTGGTTAGGATATCTGGTCAGCTTATTTAGGCTGTTGTTATATATCTGAGTATTTTTTTTTCATTATTGTGATATTCCAGGTTTAAGGTGGGTGGGGGGATGTGTGCATGTTGTTGATCTTTAGCGGCCTCAAGTACTGATTTATTGGGTGGGGTACACTGTTACTGTTCTGCTACTGGGGAGTTTTGTATTTTTCAATTACCCTGAGGTTTTGCTTTATGCCATGTTTTACCTATGACTGGGGAGGTTATTTCCACTGCTCACCATTCTCTGTTGGTATGGCATTGTTGCCTCATTTCTTTCTCTGCAGTACCTTAGACCCCAGACAGATAATCAGGGCATTGTTTGGGTACAAAAGGTCCAGCTACACTGCTGCTAGGCTCCCCATGTTCCTTACTCTTCAGTGTATTATTGGGAGTTTATATGCTGGGATTTCACTCCAATTTTTCAGGGTATTATTGGGGGTTTGGTCTGGTGGGAGGTGAGGGTTTTTTGGTCTTATTTGGGATGGGTGTGGGATAGAAGTTGTGGGGTACTGTTTTTGCTTTGGTTTTGGGTTGAGGGGGTTGTTATTGTCCTATGGGGGATCCGGTTCTGGTTTTTACTGTTGTCACCTGTTAATGTGTTTCATGCGTGGAGGAGGGGACTGGGTTGGGGGGTGGGCACCACCAGAGATTAGGTCTCTTTAAGGGTGTTATGTGTCTTTCTTTTGTTTGTTTTCTTGTACGTCACCCAGCTGATCTCCCATTTTTGGTTATTTCAACATGGCTGCTTATAATGTTTGTACTTGGAACATAAAAGGTGCACAATCACCTAACATTGGGCTAAAATTCTACTTCACTTACACAAGTTGCAGGCTGATGTAGCTTTTCTGCAGGAAACCTATTTGCTCCATCCCAGGTTCTCCTTTTTAGGTGTTCCTGGGTGGGACAGGCATTTTCGGTAGAGTCTGATTCCTGTAAGAAGGATGTGGCTATTCTTATTGCCAGCAGGGTCCCTTCCATCTCCTCCAGGAAGTTGCTGACTCTCAGGGTCACTATATCATCTTTCGTGCTCTGCTTGGCCACTGAGAGGTGGTATTGGGTGCGGTTCATGGACCTACCAGTGATAATCCCCAATTTCTGGCCTCCTTGATGTCCATTTTAGCTTCCTGGATTTCTCTCCCGACTATCCTTGGTGGGGATTGTAATCTGGCTTTTTGTAATGAGATGAATGGATAGGTCTGGCAAAGCCCGAAAAGCACTCTCCCTGGGGCAGCTGGCTCTTCGTGATCTTATGGACTCCTTGGATTTAGTTGACCCATGGAGGGCCTTGAATCTGGATCACTGGGAATATTCCTTTCACTCCCATCCACACAATTCCTTCTCCAGGATTGATTACTTTTTGCTTGGCGTGGAACATCTTCCCGGGGTCGGTTCTTGCTATTCCTCGGCTAATGTTATTTCTGACCACCATTCTGCCTGCATTTGGCTTAGTTTCCTTCCGTCCCTCAAAAGAGATAAAGTGTGGAGACTAATTAATCACTTTTTCAAATTGGAGGAATTAATGAAGCACATCCATTCCTTCATTACTACTTTTATGGAACTCAACTGTCCTTGTACGTCCAGACTTGACATTTTACAGGGAGCCTTGAAGTCTGCCCTTCGAGGGGAACTAATCCGCTAGGCTGCCAAGTGGAAAAACAGACTTTGGCTGTTTTAACCTCCCTGTTAGAATGTATACAATCTCTTGAGGAGCACATTTCATTGGTCTCTCCCCAGTAGGAGTAGGAGTTGTTGGATTGCCTCAGGTTTCAATATAATACCCTTCAGGGTGAAAGGGCAGAGCATCTAATGTTGGGTTCAAAAGTACAATATTTCGGTCAAGAGGAGAAGGCTGGGAAATTGCTGGCTCTCAGCTTGCGTTCTCCAGCTATGGACTGGATTGTCTCCACTTTATGATCTGATTCTGGTCATCTCCTCACATGACATTGTGGGTGATTTTAACATCTTTTACCAACATTTGTATGCTCCATCCTCTTCTCCCTTCAGCCCTGATCAGTTTGCAAACTTCCTTCAAGACATACCCCTTCCCCAGTTGACTGACCCCCATGTTGCTATTTTACAAGTCCCTTGACATTTGCTGAAGTCTCTCATTCAATTGATTCCCTAACCTCGGACAAGTCCCCTGGCCCAGATGGATACACAACTCATTTTTATAAGGCCTTTACAGCTCAGTTGGCTTCTATTCTTTTGGATACCTTTAATTATATTTTTAAAGAGGGTGTCTCTGATTTCTTTCTCACTGATGCCACTGTAGTGGTCTTCCCTAAACAGGTTCGGGATCCCCTGCTTGTTTCCAATTACAGTCCGATATCTCTTATCAATGTGGATTTTAAAATACTTGCAAAAATGTTGGCCTGTAGATTGGGACTAGTTTGGAATTTGCTCATAAGTAGGGAGCAGGTTGGCTTTGTGAAAGGTTGACTCTCGGCAGACCACCTCAGGCATTTATCCTATCTTTTTTCTGCATCCAGGGATTCCTCTATTCCAGCTGCTTTGGTATCCCTGGATGCACAACAAGCCTTTGACAGGGTCTCGTGGGATTATTTGTTCACCTTGTTACCTAGGTTCCATATTTCCCAGAATTTCATACAATGGATCAAGGTGCTCTACTCCTCTACGACAGCTCGGATTCTTTGTAATGGAGTTTTATCATCACCATTTTCTCTTCATCAGGGTACCAGGCTGGGGTGCCCCTCTCTCTACCTTTTCAATCTCTTTCTGGAACCCTGATCCTTAAACTAAATGTATTTATTTATTTAAGAATTTAGCCAGGAAAGCATACTGAGCAGGTAGCCGCTCAATTCCAGATGCGTCCTGGGGGACAAGTCCCAACAGTATTGTTTTACAGGTACAGTAAAAGTGAATAGACAGGCAAAAGTACATTACATTAGTACAAAGAGACATAGATACAGTCCTGAAGGGATAATATAATAAACTACAAATTATTAGGCTGCGAGAGTACAGTGGCTCAACAAGTAGTAGTGCTCAGGTAAGTAAGAGTTGGATTGGCTCTGCTAATAGGCTGGCAGGCACACTCATTCCCACTGGTAGGGGGTTTTAGCCACAGGCACTTGCAACTAGAAACACATACAGCTGGTGGCTAAATGGGCACTGAGGAGGAGGTTGAGGCGCTGGGGTTTAGTGGTGTGTCTAATGCTAGCAGGCAGCGCATTCCAGAGTTTGGGCATGTGGCGGGTGTTGGAAGGCAGACTGACCTTTGGTCGTGCCCATGAAAGGGACAAAGAGAAGCCTGGAGTCCATGCTTCTGAGGGAGTAGGTAGGTGTAGGCTGAGTTGAGAGGGCAAATACGAGGTATGGGGGAAGGGACTGAGACCAGAATTTGGCAGCGGTCCTTGTGCAATGAATCTGTCTGCGTGCATGAAGAGAGGGCAGGGCAAGTTTGCTGTAAAGGTTGCAGTGATGAGTCAACTGTGGGCATTCCAGAATGAAGCAGCAGAAGGAGTGGAAGAGAGTATCCAAGCTGGCGAGGGAGGTGGGGAGAGCAATACCACAGACTACGTCACCATAGTCAATTAGTGGGAGAATCATCTTGTGAACTATTTCCTTCTGGGCCGGTGCGGGGATACTACCCTTGTTGCAGTATAAGGCTCTGAGTTTAGGGAGCAATTTTTTGTGGATGTAGTCAATGTGTATGGAGAAATCAAGGTGCTGGTCCAGCCAGACACCTAGGTATCTGAAAGAGGTGCATACTTCCAGGGGGGTCCCATCCAAGGATTGGAATGAGAGGTGGGCGGCTCGGCGGGAGAGTCTTGCCTGTGAGCTGAAGGTTAGCAAGATGGTTTTCTCTGAGTTTAGGCACAGCTGGTTGGAGTGGAACCAGTGCTGGACAGCTTTGAAATCTTGTTGGTGTACATTGGCCACTTCACCAGGGGAGGGGCCTGCAGCATACAGAACTGTGTCGTCTGTGTACATGTGGATAGATGAGTATCGGCAGACTGATGGGAGATTGTTTAGGAATATGGAGAAGAGCAGCGGTCCCAGGACGGAAGGTTGGGGGACACTGGCAGTGACTAGCAGGGGACTAGAGCTGTGGATGCTGATTTTTACTGATTGGCATCTACCTACTAGGAATGTATGAAACCAGCTGGAGGCTGAGCTGGAGAGACCGGCAGCTTTTAGCTTGGATAGGAAAAGTGGGTGGGAGACAGTGTCGAACACCTTGGCCAAGTCTATAAAATTGGCTGAGGTGATGAGCCCTTTGTCCATGCCGGTGAGTATGTCATTGGTGAGCCTTAGTAGGGAGGTGATAGTTGAGTGTGATTTGTGAAAGCCTGATTGGTAGGGGGTGAAGAAGAAGGATGTGTCTAGATAGGAAACAAGATGCTCCTGCAGTTTGGCCAAGATAGGGAGGAGGGATATTGGCGATAGTTACCTTCCCCGTGGGTCTGTGGTATTTCAATAGAACATACAGCTTACAAATTATCAGTATACACTGATGATATTTTGTTGCACGTCTCTTCCCCTGCCATGTCACCACCTGCAGCCCTAGAGATTACCTCTCAGTTTGGCACCATTTCCAACTATAAATTAAATCTTGCTAACATCGCGGTTATGCTGCTTAATTGTAACACCTTAAGGGTGATATAGAGCACCTTGGCCTTGTATGGAAGAAAGACAAGTTGAAATATCTGGGGATTTTCCTCAGCACCTCGCCTCTTAGGATGAAACAATTTAATCTTGATTCTACAGTGACCCATGTCATAGCAGACGTACACCGTTGGTTTTTGCTACCCATCTCCTTGTGGGGTCGCTTGAATATCATAAAAATGAATGTTTAACCTCGGTTATTTTACCCCTTACAGATGTATCATTTTGCTGTACCCCATTTGTGGTTTACTCAAATGCATAGAATTCTTGTTTACTGTTTGTGGCAAGGTAAGATGGCACCTCGGGCCTATTCCAAATTAATGCTTGTTAAACATGGCGGATGCCTACAAGCTCACAATTTCTTTTTATGTTATTTGGCTGTGCATTTTACTAGATTTTCTCACTGGCTGAGGCCTTCTGGGGGGAACCTCTTGGAACCATATGTTCTGTACTGGTTGGACATAGAATGTTCCCTGTGTTCTCATAATGGCTTAGATATGCAGTCACTCCCTTACATCTCTAGGAAGTAACTCCCTCGATCGCTACGGGGTACTCCCTTGGAAGTTTCCCTCTGTGTCCACTCCCAATTATGCACTCTAATTAAAATTTTGCCATACAAAGATACATTCCAACCCTTGTTTGGGAATCTTTATTTTTGTATAGCATTACAGACTCTTTCTAGAAGGTTTTGGCCTGGCATGGGTGTGGACACAGTTGGAGAACTTACTCATAACCAGAAGCTATTATCCTTTCAGGAGGCCTGTGACCTATATCATTGGTCCCCATCTTCCTGTTTTCGCTACTTTCAACTGTCTCATTTGCTTCTACAATCTTTTGGTAATAGTCCATGGTCTAGCCCTCTAGGTGATTTTGTTTTTCCCCTTTTTCATAATACCCCTACTTCTCACCATATCCTGTACTATTATTAGTCCTTGCAGGAGTGTCTGGCTGCCAATGAGGGTCTCAGGATTTATTTTTGGAATCAGGCTCTTCTGGTTCCCAATTCCACAAGAAACTGGCCTGTCATCTGGAAACACCTATACAACTATACAAAGTGGGATAGGTACTGGTTCATGCAATTTCAGATTATCCATAACCTTTATTATACCCCAGTCAAATTGTACAAAATGGGTAGACTACCCACTGATCTTTGTTCCAGATGTGGTAAGGAACCCAGGACTTTGCTTCATGCCTTGTGGTCCTGTGAGAAAGCGTCTCCCTTTTGGAATTTAATTCGAACACACCTGGACCCCTTGTTGGGGTTATCTGATGCTTTCCTCCCCGAGATTTGCATTCTAGGTGAGTATAATGATACCCTGATTGGCAAACAGAGGTCTCATATGGTCTTAATTTCAACATGTGCAAAAAAAGTCATTCTTCGGCACTGGCTTGACTAGTGCTTGCCTTCATTTCTTGAATGGTATAGGGAGATATTGTTTGCTTTGTAGTCTGAGCAGCTTATAGCTAGTATGTCCAGTAAACTACACAGATATCAATGTATCTGAGAACCACTATATGTTTTATTAACAGTATGTGTGTATGTTGTGGTGTTCCCAGTACTACCTTCTTAACAGGCTGGGTCTGTGAAGCTGGGTGTCCTGATCTATATTATTCTAATGTGCTATTTCTGTTAATCTCCTGCAGTGTTTGGGGGGTGGGTGACATAAGAGGGGAGTTGGGGGATGCACTTGTGGGGTAGTGCTTTCACTGTAAATTGTATGTTTCCTAGACCTGGTTACTATATTTTATCCTACATTATATCTACAGAATTTGTTATGGCTTTGGTCTGTTTACATCCTTTTGTTTTCTAATAAAGTGTACTCAATTTGAAAAAAAAAAAATTGCTTTATGTCTGTCCCATGTATTCTTGAATTCCCCCACTGGTTTTGACCCCACAATCTCCTCAGGAAGGCTATTCCATTCCTACACCACCCTGTCTGTGACAAAATTTTTCCTCACATTGCCCCTGAGCTGTCCTTTCACTGTCTTCAGATTGTGCCCCCTTGTTCTTACACATCTCTTTTTCTGAAAGATACTACCCTCTTGGACTTTGTTGATTCCCACCACTCTGTTTTGTCTTATTACTTGAATAGATTGATATACTGCAACTTATCACTAACTGTAACTGTAATTGTTGAGCTAGTGACATACTCTGGGTGGAGAGTTTGGGGTTTACACGCTAGAGAGCCATAAATATGCCACCTCCAGAAAAAAAAAAAGACTTGTTCACTAAGACAAAAACTACAAACTGCAAAGTAAAAGCCTCAACAACAGCAACGTTTGCTAATACTGCAGATCAAAAGTCCCAACAAACCGAAATGACAAGTAAGATGCTTACTTTACTGTTGGGCAAACATGTGCAGTACACATTGGTCCAGAAGACCTACTGATTCCAACAGCATCCACATGCATACTGTGTGAGCCTGAGCTAGAATCTTAACCTCCTAGTGCTCCCAGATCACCCCTGTAAATGGGCCCCCTGCCAAGGAGACATTACTCGGTTTGCAAAGAATAAAAAAAGAAATCCAGTGCTCACTCAGTGGCCACTACACTAGGTCCAAAGATGAGTAAATGGATTTGTTAAGCAGTGCATTGCACAGTTCAAGCAAAGAAGTTATATTGATGTCTTGATGCAGAATGTGGTGCACTGAATAACAAGTATCATGTGGACCCAGGTAAGAATGCTTGCCGAGGAATTGCAAAAAGGCTTTCAAATCTTTAGTGCTAATTATTTTTTCATTACATTTTAGAACACCCTGTTTCTCCTCTCATGTAAGAAACCCCTTTGTCCCATCCTGCCTTATTCAGCATGTTTTTTCAAGATGTGAAATGATTAAAGGTGAAAATCATTACATGTGGCTGCTGCAAGGTTTTTATCAATATTCACAGCTGTTTGGGGCACTCATAGCGAGCCATCAGTTTCTGGTGACTAAGATGAACTACAGTAGCATACAGCAGATATGGCTCTCTGAACTTACTATGGAAAATTGAGGCTAAATCTAGATCACAAAACATAAGTTCTGATATGGGTACACATAAATTATACTGTGACAAACTGGCCTGGGAAGCAAAAATGAAAAGCAGAGATCATATGAGGTTACAAAAGTGTTCCAAAATGAAGCATATAAAATTTGTATTATGAACTACAGTGCTCCTTTTTTATCTGCCAATCTCCGTACATCTTAAATTGCAGTGGATTAAAGAGGGTGGCAGACAATAGAGGGTGGCAGTTAAAGGGGGAAATAGCATTTCTGGAAGACTGTATAGGTGTTCTCAATGGCATTAAGTTAGGGTGGTGAATAAAGGGGGTGGTGGATAAATGATAGAGCACTGTACCTCTTTAAGGGGAAGTTCATTTTTGGATTCAAATTTTAGAACTCCTCCGGTTCTACGTGGCTCATATCCAGTAGTTTTGAGATATGGTCCATCCCTGGACTAAAGTACCATTCCTTAAGCAAAAGTTAAACCCAGGACCATGTCCATTTTTAAACGGGCCAGTTTTTTTAAAGTATTTATTTCTCAAATAGATAATTGTGTCTGGAGACACATATTTAAAGAGATAGTGTATTGCCTAAAACTAATAATTGTTTTTAAAAGCAGTCAACCATTACCTTTTATATCTGAGATACTTTTTTCTTTACGTATTGAGTAATTAGAAGATTGTGTACCTGATGTTAGTTGGTGTGATGTGTGGAACAGCACTCTGCCTGGCAACTGACATAACTAGTTCTATTCTCCCCATCACATCATCAGCACTGTGACCTCACTGACTGTGACATCACAGATGACCGACCTGGCAGCTACTGGGTGGCTCTTCCTGAGCACCTGTTATATCACAGTCAATAAAGTCACAATGCTGATGATGTAGTGGGAAGGAAATAGAGACAGACATGTCAGCTGTCAGGCTGAGAGCTTTTCCACACATCCAGCACAATATTATCACACAGAAAATTTTGTAATGAGGAAAAGGAAAAGAAAAAGGAAAAATATTTCAGAAACGAAAAGTTACAACTGACTACTTAAAATTTTATAATTTTCCTGTCTGTCTGTTTTGGTTCCATTAGCTCTTTAATGATGGTGAGACAAAAGATATAATAAAGATCATTTCCAGATACAGAATTAGAGCCAGTCAATCAAGGCAGCAGATATGCTACCTCTCATGATGCAGGCAACGTAGGAACAAGACAAGTTTGTCGGGGGCCAACTGAGGGAGGAGGAGGATCTAACGTCCCCATGGAAGCGCTCCTCCAGGGAGCTGCCACTCACAATGCCAGCAACCCTGGTTTGGGAATGAGCCCAGGTTTTTTGGGGCCTGTTAAGAGGAGGAGGATTAAGCATCACATAGATGCTGTCCTTCTCCAGGGAGGGAGGGTTGCCATCCCTGTGGCTCTACTGCCACCTGGATGACCACGAGTGGTAGTGCAGCCAACAGCACTGGGGAGGGAAGATGTAGGCAGGAGACCAAAGCACTATGTGTGCTCAGTGTGTGTATGCTCCTTGGCCTATCTAGCGTTCCTGGGTCTTGGGCTGGGTGAAACAAAGAAAATACCCTAACCAGGCAGGATGACTCCCTACCTTAGGTCACAGGCCTCACACCATTAACTGCAGCACCACTCCACTGATGCTGGTTTGAGTTACCTTAAACATAGAAACATAGAAACACAGACTTTGATGGCAGATAAGGACCTCTTGGCCCACCTAGTCTGCCCATTTCCCGACCTACAGGATAAGATGGAGATATTAGTTAAACAACAGCCTATTTCTTCCTACCCCCCACAAAAATTGCCTTATGTCTGTCCCATGCATTCTTGAATTCTCCCACAGTTTTAGACCCCACAGCCTCCTCAGGAAGGCTGTTCCATGTGTCCACCACCCTCTCTGTGAAAAAATGCTTCCTCACATTGCCCCTGAACCGCCCCCCCATCTTCAGATCTTCAGATTGTGTCCCTTTGTTTTTGCACATCTCATTTTCTAAAAAATGCTACCCTCTTGGACTTTGTTCATTCCATAGAGGTACTTAAATGTTTCTATCATGTCCCCACTCTCCCTCCTTTCCTCAAGGGTATACATATTAAGGGGGCAGAGATCTCCCTAAAGACTCTAATGAAAGAGCCCTGCATTGAGGATAGCCACGGAGTAAAGGTGGAGCCAGGGTAAGTCCTAGAGAAGGTGGATGATGTTGCGATGCTAGAGGAGGGTCGAAGGAGGCAAGCAAGTGAAAGGAAGCTTGATAAACAATGTAGAGCAAAAAAGTTACAGAATTAGGTTCCAGACCAATAAAATAGTTATGTTTCAGACGCTATCACAGCTTGTCATCGATTTACCAGTTTTCTTGATTTGACTTTGAACTGATTAGTTTTTGGTTGAGCCTTAGTCACTGTGTAATGTAATGTAATATATAGTAAAACATTGTTCAGTACAGAATTCCATTCCTTTCAAAATGCTGTTGTATCATATTATAATGGTCATGGAATGTGATTGCACCCTTCTGTGGTACAACAGCATTCTGGGAACTTGGGATTCTTAAAGTGAAAGAACTGCCATGCACACATTTCACATACTGTAATACTATATACTAAAAAAATACAGGATGGGCAACTTTATGCACAGCCAGTGTTCTGCCACCTCTGGGTTCTGATTCTGATGGACTTCTCGAGCTTTGCTCTCGAGGACAGAGGAAATCAGAACCCCAAGGTGGCAGAATGCACTGATTGTGCATAGTGGCCCATCCAGTATTCTTTATATATATCATGATAGAAAAAATGCTGTTCAGTTCAATGGATAATTTTAAGCAGCAGTGCAATAAAAGGTTTTTTTTTTTTAAATCTAGTTTCAACTGCAATTAATAAATACATTAGTATACTGTCGGATATAGTTTTCTAGGTACCTCCTATGCTGTGCACCATGGATTTATTTTATTTTCTCAGTCCTAACCCTTCCAAGTCTACAGTGCTATATGTAATAGATAAACCACTCTGAGGTGTGTGGTCATGCTCTGATATACGCACATCTTGGTGTTCATTGTTACGCACGAGGCCACAGGCCAAGTGCATCAGCCACCCAAGGTGTGCATATATCAGAGCGCGACCACACACCTCAGAGTGGTTTATCTATCTTATAAAATGTCAAAATTGTTTTAGAGGGGAGTAAAAATGCAGGAGTGCAATCGCGCTCTGATATACACAAGGTCATGTGATGCTGTTCAGCCAATAACAGTGCTGCAATTTCCCTACCCATTTTATAAATATATATATACATATATATATATATATATAATATAGTGGCAAGATAGTGCCACTATAGTTAGGGTTGAATACCCCATTTAAGGTTAAAGTGTGAAATTTTGTAGCTTAATAACTTTGCAACTGTATGACAGATTTGCCTGCAATTTAGCAGCTGTGGAGTGGTAGGATCAATCTCTGGATGTGCCAAGTTTTTTACTGGTCAGATCCACAGTTGCGGAGTTATAAAGCATTGTTCTGTAGTGCATTTACACTTTTTTGTGCATTCTTTGCTCATGCCTACAGGTCGCATGGTTTATGCGACCAGTCCAAAACCTTCAGGGAACATGCAGCTGGGGTCCTTGATGTGTCTTTCAAAGATTTCATGAAAAAATATTAAACAGTTCAAAAGTTATTCAAAAAACAAGTTTCCCATTACAGTCAATGGGAAAAGTTAACAAAAAGTTTGACAGTGTCGCAAATGCAGTTTTTAGTGTCACAAATGACCCCTGTAGTGTCATGAGTCAGCCATTTGTTTTTACTTACTGGTCACAGAAATGCTTGGCATTTAAATTTGGGACCCTCTAGGGATACAAGTCTTTTTGTGTTCACCTAGTCGAGCCCTGAGGATGCTAGCCATGTCTTTTTGGGGGAAGGGTTAAACACCCCAGAAATATGTTTTTCAAATTTTTGTAAACTGTAGTGTCACAAAGTAGTGTCAAACTTGCGACACTTTCATGAATTGTTTTGCAAAAGTGTTGCAAATCACGACACTACTTTGCGACACTATGGTCAAAATAACAGGAATTCTTTACCACCCTGCTGCAAAAGAACAGTTTGGTCTTTTGGGCTGAAATTTGGAGGGAAGAAAGCCAACATACCACAGATGTGCCTTTTCATGGTTTGGTGCAAAATATTGCAGGGATGCAAAGTTAAGGTACTCTGAATTTGAAAATGTATCCATAGACTAACATTGCAGCGTCTGGCACACCTTTTGGGGCCTGCATCTCGGAAACGCTTCGAGATATGGACTTTTTTGTCAGCAAAATACTTAGTCCCCAATAGGGGGCTAAGTACAAAACTAGCTAAGAAAGTCATAAATCATGTGAAATTTAAAATGTTTTCTACGTCAAACGGTTCCTGAGATATAAGCAATTTAGTATTCCATGTGCTCATTTTCTGCTCCAAGGCCCATTATTATGCATACATTCTTTGTACTCACTGTGTTTCTTTATGCAGCTGTTGGGGAAGAACAGGGTGTGCGCTTCCGTTACTGTTACAGTTAGCATTTCCACTTGCGTTTCCATACCCGTTTACATTAGCAGTCCCGTGTACGCCACCATGTGCATTACCCTTTGCATTTTCATTTGTGCTTGCATTTGTGTTACTGTTACCATTTTGCATTTCCACTACTGTTTCTGTTTGTGTTTCGATTTGCGTCACCGTGTGCCTTACCATTTGCATTTGCGTATGTGCTTACGTTTGCATTTGTCTTTCCTTTGGCATCATCATTGCTGTTACCATTACCATTTGCATTTCCAATTGCATTACCCTGACCATGCATATTACAGTTTGCATTGCCATTCATGCTTGCATTTTCATTTCTGTTTCCTTTGGCATCATTGTTGCTGCTACCATTAGCATTTGCATTTCCCAGTTGCGGTACCGTCACCGTACACATTACCATTTGCGTTTCCATATGAACTTGCATTTGCATTACTGTTTGCTTTGGAATTATCGTTGCTGTTACTGTAACTGTTTGTGTTTGCAATTGCATTGCCATTATTGTTTGCATCTTCGTCTTCGTCACTATTTGCGTTTCTGTTGCCCTTAGTGTTTGCGTTTTCGGTTGCATTTCTGTTGTCGATTGCATTCTGTTTTCTTCTGCAGCACTGTTGCTTTAACCATTTGCATTTCTGTTTGCATTTCCATTTGCATTATTGCTTATGTTAGCATCATCATGTGTGCTACCGTTTACGCTTGCATTTGCATTGCCGTTACTTCTCTAGTTATACTGCACATTCTCATAAAAAAGGGAAATTCATGGCAAAAAAAATCCATTTAATGCATCAGTCTGGGTTGTTCCACAGCAACAAAAACGAGGAAATTCGATGTTAGGGTTTCCAACCTCCTTACACCCCCCCACTAATAGGCTTTGGGGTGTGCGTTGGGGTCATCAGTCCTAACTCTCATCCCATTCTCCTATACTATACCACCTCCACTGGTTTACACATGGGATGGGGTGAGAGTTAGGACCGATGACCCCAATGCACACCCCAAAGCCTGTTGGTGGGGGGAGTGGGGGTGCAAGGGGGGTAGAAACCCTAACATCAAATTTCCTCACTTTTGTGACTGTGGAACAACCCTAAATGATGCATTAAACTGAGTTTTTTTGCCATGGAGATATATATATATATATAACACCTCTTTATTAAGTACATACAAGAGAGGAATACAACACTAAGCATGAAATAACAAAATGACAGAAACGTCATATAACAATGCAAACAATATCTAAATGGTGAACAGCTACATTGTGACCCTGGATACTTATCCCTGAAAACATCTGGCCCTGTAAATATGTAAAAACCATAAACAGCATAAAGATAATTAAGGCCAGGGAGGTTCAGTTCAAATATAAATACTAGTGGAGGCTGAATGTGTATGTCCACACCTTCCAATGAGTCTAGTTCAATGAAAATTTGTTAGTTCAGTAATCAGGTCAGTCCTGGACACCTTGCAATATAGCACAGGTGAGCATACAGTGCTATTTCTAAACCGAATGTGGTGGATATCTTTTTTTCTTGAGAAAAAAATACATTAAAACATTAGGATACACAACGTTTAGTGGAGCTAGACCATATTACTTCCAAATAAAACTGTAAGATGCCTGAAATCTTTTATAGTAAAAAAATCAGAGGGCAACTATATTGCCAAATTTTGTCACACTGCTGCTTTGAACTCATTTCACCTGTGGAACATGGGAAGAAGTATAGTCCACTGGTTATAGCACTTAACTTCAAAACAGGAGATCACATGTTAAAATCCCACCACATCCACTAGCTCACTGTAGGACCCAAAGCTTGTCACCTACCCTTTCTCTGTTATAGTCCTTCTAGGTAGAAGAAGGTTGCAACTGAAAATGAGGTGTTGAATCTTAGCTGGGCAATCCTGAGCAACAATCAAGCAAGAATACCTGCAGACCATTTGTTTACCCAAAATGCCATTCCTTTCTCTTGTTGATTTTTGTTGCAGATTTACAGTATTGTACCTTTTCTCCAAATCCTGACAGGACTCTTGAGCACTGCAGCAGTTGAGCAGTATGGCATGTTTGTCTTCAAGAGCACAATAGGTTTTTATGGGGACAATTAGCATTCTGCTGCTTTTTTGGATAGTGTTGCTCAGTTAGGGTGCTAGTTCCAGCATCATGTCATTTTCACTGCAATGAAAGTAAAACTGGCTAAAAAAAAACAACTTATTTCACTGCTGAGCTGCCAGAAGTCATTGTACAAACATCAAATAAGCAAAGGCTTTGCAATCACATTGTTACTTCGGATAGCTAATATCACCACACTCCAGGGTAGAAACATTATTTTGTAAGAACCATGACATTTAAGAAGACAGATCTGTTTTCAATCAATCATCTGATAACTTAGTCATAAAATGTTTGTCTTGAAATTGCTTAAAGCTCAGTCTTCTTGAGTAAAGGCTAGAAGGTAAGTTATTTAAATGTCTAAGCTTTTATATCTAACAGCTTAGCGATAAGCAACCCTTTGTATGTAGTGTAGATATTAATACTCTGGAAGTTTTATCTCTAAAGTTAGTGTCTTATTCCTTAAAGAGCAAGTGGCTACTAAAATAGAAGATGTAAAAGGACTATATTTACAGTTTATCTTTAGTGCTTTTCATTTTTTTTAAATTTCTCCTGGTACTGGTTTGCTAAATAATAATAATATACAGTAGCACACATTTCACTGTATCTTTCAAAAAGACCCCAGTCCAGATGCAAGTATATTTTTAGAACATGTTTGCATCTATATTACCCAACAAAATTAATCTGCCATTTTTCACAGGAGGCACAATTTTTGAAATGAAATCTGATAGAGACATGATGCGGCCAATTTTGGATGCATTTGCTGTCCTGAGACTAAGTCATCAAGACCATCAAGTTGATGGTCCAGGCTGACTTAGAAGAGTAATGACATTTGATGCAGACTGGAGAAGAGGAAAGAGGCTGATTGCATCCCTGGGAACCAGTATGATAGCAATAGTCCCAAGGACCCTGCTAGGCACAAGTGCTATGGAAGGGGAAGCCAATCACAGCCCCCAGTGGATGATTTCCTGCCAGTGCATCAACAGCATGGTCCCCTACAGGATATCCACCACTGGTGATGGTCACATCAGTAGCATGAAGCCACCCGAAATCAAGGGGCAGCTAAGGTGTGTGCCTTAAGTATGGGCATGTGCCAGCTTATCCAGATCAGCTTCCATCACCAGCAGCAGAGATGATTGTTGTGGGAACGGAGTTGAATGATGGATCCTGCTCCCTCTCCATTCAATGATTAATAGAAGGGATATCTGTCTAAGTGCCATGCATCCACAATGGGAAATAATCTCTTGGATTCATCAGGGCCCCCACAGGTCTTTTAAAAATATACCTGTGGATGCTGTGGATGTAGTCTGTCTCTCCATTCCCATTTGAACTCAAAGTTCCTGTTTGTGATAATGCAGTCTGTCGTCATAGTAAACACATGGTAAGTACAATTTATAGAACAGATAATTCTGCAGTAAGAGCTTTAATACTTATTATTTTATATGTTTATTGGTCTATTTAGATGGCCTCTTGTGTCATGTGTTGCCTCACGCATTCTTAAGACAAAAGAACTGTGAACTAAAGGTTCTTCTGTTTATTTTATTTATAGTTGTTGGTTACTTGCAAATTTATTTATTTGAAAATTATTTCTGATATGATATACCAGTTATGGATGTGTGCAGTTCCTGAATATTGTTTCCCAAATAAAATAAAGGGTGGGGATCAAAAATTAGGGACACCTTCTTGACTAGTAACCATTTCTTGGCAGTATTCAGAAAAACTATTCAGCAAATTTTCTACATCTCATTTAGCTTAGAAGACTAAATCAGTAGTCTATTCTGGAGCTCAAAAATGCACTTAAGTGATTCTTTCAAGCCCTTGAAGTAGAGAAGAGAAGAGGACCAGGCATGTTTGAGTTGAGCTTTGCATTTTATGGGATCAAAATCTTACCTAGAAAATTAAAGAGATATATATTTTTTGCTACACAAACTTTTTTTATGGTCAGATTTTTATCTGATGATCGTCAATAAGTCAGGCTTGTTCTACTGACTGTGTATTTTTTCTGTTCTCTGATCCTGATCTCGTGTTTCGGGAAAGCAGTCTACTCACTCTACTCCAATTCTGATCACTGCGTAGAAAGCTTCAGGCTTTTTTTTAAATAAATTATTCTGTCATCCAGTTTCAGGCTTGATTCCATGCATGACGGAGGATGGCAACTGCCTGACTTCCTCCTCCCACAGCTCACTGTATGCACACAGTGGTTGCCACAGAAAAGTTGCTCTGTGCCTTGATCCACAGCAGCAGCAGCGGTATAGCAAGAGACGTGCCAAGGGTACTGATAAGTACATTGGTACTGCTCACTAATGTGGTAGAAAGCATCAGAATTCTTAATTTGTTGATTGAATTGAATTCCTATCCGTAGTGGCTAAAATGCACCAGGTGGTGCTGTTTGTGGTTAAATTGAGCTGCGTTAATTAAAGTTTTCCAGTAGGTGTCCCCACAGTCCAAACTTCAATTCATGGCCTCCCCTGTTTGAACCTTTTTGTGTAGGTTTGATTCCTATTTCTGAAGACTGAGAGTAATATCTATTTAAATATTATATTGATCATATATTCCATTGATTCAATATCACTTTCCAGTTTTGAATAGGCTGAGGCACGTGTATGGTTGTGGTTGGAGGATATCAAATGGAAAAAAATAATTTTGCTAATAAAAAAAGAAAAGCTGCATCTTAACTCATAGCTGTTTACCAGACCATTACCACATATTGAGGAGAGAGAGTGAAAGTGAACTTGAGTAGTCTTAACCCTTAACAATTACACGGAATCAAAAAGAAAAAGCTGCACTAGGATTTTGAGCTATTCCAGCAATAGTTCACAGAGTTCGAGCCCAAACAGCACTTTTAAAGACCACAGAGCTGTTGTTTTTTTAGATCCACCCAGCAGGAACCAGTAAAGAAGACAATGCAGGAGAAAAACAATATGAATGGATAAGGAGGAAGAGGAAATGCAAAGCAAAAAAGAAGAGGAAATAACAGGGTGTGTGAATCAAGGAATGGGGAGATGACTCATGAGGAGAAGCAGCAAGTAATACCAGTATACAGCCTATCTGGTAAAATTTAAAATTCCACATATACATCCATGTCATCGAGCAGTCTCAGCTTCATTCCCACCCTGCAAAATAACCACTTCAATGTCATGGCTGATCTGTTTAAATTATTCAGAAACAGACCTGAAAATACGTTTTGAGATGTAACGTGATACAGTGGACTATGTCAGCCTCTCAAACTCTGTGAACTGATGGTCACTCATTTCCCTTAATAAATGTACACAGATGGCACCTACAGGTACTATTGAAAATCAGCAATTTCAAGTAGTTGCCACTAGTAGGAAAGAAAAACATCAGGACACCCTTAAACAGTTGTTAATACCTGATGTAAAAGAAGAACATTTGGATTTTACAACTGACTATTTGGAAGAGAACATCTTTGCTCCCTTTTTTTTGTGGGGGGACAAATTAAATTAACTAAAGGAAATTTCAAGATGAAAACCTTTTACTGTCTGACCCATCAATACATCCTACTATTGTGAATTATAAAAGGGTTGTGACCCAAGTGGGTACCTATGTGTTATTTCCAAGTACTATAAATATGCAGACAGTGCAGCTATGGCACTGCAAAAAAAACACATGGCTTTATATGCCATTGTTCAACCCTCAGTGTTGTTTCTTAGTGGCTTCTAACAAGAATTTTAGATACATTTTGACATCTACTAAAACATACTCAGTCCATGCTACTTTCGCAGCCACACTACATTATTAAACATCTGTGCTCACTTAAAAAAAATCTGTTTTTAAATAGCTCTCATGAAAACATATAAAATAAAAATACCAGTATACATTATATCTTTGTTTAACTGATATGAAAGTAAGCAGTCTCACAACGTTATTATGGGTGAGACTGTGCACTGTGGCTGTCAGCAAAATTAGCATGAAGACTAAACTGCATACATTGTTTCAGAATGGGCTCAATCTTAATACTTAAAAATGAAATATGTGGGTGCTGCTTTGGTGAATGTTGAATTTGAACTGGCGAATTCACGGTTTCACACGCACAGGCCATGCACAAATGTGTCCAGCTGAAACTCTCCCTACACTGTAATCATAGTATTCAAACCTATGTCTCAAAATATCTGCAGGTACAGTATGAGCTAGATACTCAGAACAAAACAAGGCACAACATCATACAACATAACTGGAAGGAATACTGAAAATACTGTAATCACAGAAAAAGAGAGTGTTCCTTTAATAAAAGTCAACAAGCTACATAAACCATTATAGTACATGGCACCAAATAAGACACAAATCATCTGGAACTTTCAAGTTATTTGAAAAATGAATGAATAAATAAATGAAGGAATGAATGAGTCAATGAATGCATGAATGAATGAATGATGTCTTTGCCTGTAGTACAATCTGATTGGTTGGGGCCCCAGACTCCAGCCAATCATGTTTTACTACAGCAAAGACAGCATTCACCTATTCATCTGATATGTACAGTACCTAAAAAAGAGTTTGTCTGCATACAGAGGAATCTAAAATAATTCCTACAGTAAGTCATTAGCCTGGTCTGTACAATCATACAGGAAAACTACTCTGATTGTCAAAAATAGATACAGATCCCTAGAACCTGCTTCTAAAGGGAAATCCACCAATAGCTCAGCATCCTTTGGTCCCAACAACTTTTTATAAAACAAGCATTTGTCAATGCCGCATGTTGATTGTGTTGGTCTGTTGAGCTCGCTCAGTGGCCCTCTGTCACTGGCTCAGTCTGTTTGCCCTGGTGCTGCTGGCTGATGTTTTGTTCAGGGCTGCTGCCTGCATTGGCGCCTTGTTCTGCTGAGGAAGAAATCCACAGCTGTCCTGACAGAGCTCGTTGACGGCGCTCACTCCCCCTGTCTCACTCACTCATTCTGGTTCTCCTGGCTCTGCAGGCTGCCCTTTTGTACTGGGCTCCTGCCTCTGTTGGCACCTTTTCCTGCCCACAAAGAAATCTGCAGCAGTCCCGACAAAGCTCCGTTGAGCTCGCTCACTCACCTTCTCTCACTCACTCATTCTGTTTTACTGGCACTGCAAGCTGACCATTTCTACTGGGCTCCTGCCTGCATTGCTGCCTTCTTATGTCCACAAAGAAATTTGCAGGAGTTACAATACAGCTCTGTTGAGCTCACTCACTCGCTCATTCTGGATTTCCTGCCACTGTAGGCTGCCCTTTTGTACTGGGCCCCTGCATGCACTGCTGCCTTTTTCTGCCCACAAACAAATCTGCAGCAGTCCCAACAAAGCTCTATTGAGCTCACTGACTCTCCCTCCCTCACTTGCTCGTTCTGTGTGTCCTGGCACTACAGGCTGCCCTTTTGTACTGGGCTGCTGCCTGCATTGATGGCTTTTTCTGGCCAGAAAGAAATCTGAAGCAGTCCTGACACAGCTCCACCGAGCTCGCTCACTCCTCCCGTGTCACTCTCGCATTCCGTTTCTGCTGGCGCTGCAAGCTGGCTTTTTGTACTGGGCTCCGGCCTGCGTTGACGCATTTTCTGCCCACAAAGAAATCTGCAGCAGTCACACTAGAGCTCCGTTGAGCTCACTCACTACTGCTCTGTCAGGCGCTCATTCTGTTTCTCTTGGCGCCACAGACTGCGCTTTGGTATGGGGCTCCTGGCTGCGTTGGCACCTTTGTCTGTCCACAAAGAAATACGCAGCTGTCCTGACAGAGCTCTGTTGAGGTCACTCAGTCTCCCTCTCTCATCGCTCATTCTGTTTGTCCTGATGCTGCAAGCTGCCCATTTGTATGGGGCTCCTGCCGGCATTGGCGCCTTTTTCTGCCCAGAGAGAAATCCCAGCAGTCCTTATAGAGCTCCGTTGAGCTCAGTAAGCCCTTTGTCTCACTTGCTCATACTGGTTCTCCCACTGCTGCAGGCTGGCCTTTTGTACTGGGTCCCTGCCTGTATTGACACCTTTTTCTGCCCACAAAGAAATCCGCAGCAGTCCTGACAGCGCTTTCGTGAGTTCGCTCACTCTCCCTCCTTAACTTTCTCTCTCGTTCTGTTTCTCCCAATGATGCAGGCTGCCCCTTTGTACTGGGCTCTTGTGTTGTGGCCTTTATCTGCCCACAAACAAATCTGCAGCAGTCCCAACAGAGCTTAGTTGAGCTCAGTCACTCCCCCCTTTCACTCGGTCAATCTTAATGTGTCCCAAACACTGATTTCCCAGAGTGACCGTGCTATTGTCCGGCAGGAGTGCAAAAACATATTTTAGCCAGGATGTGAAAAATGACAGCTGTAGTGTTCATAAGGAGTTATGAAAAAATGCCACCGTTGAAAATGTGGTGTGACAGTATTACAAATTTGCAAAGTTACAATGGTGCGTGGAAACAGTTCAACGCACGCTTGTAACAAAGTCATTATGGAGTTTCATCACCAAATTTTCAACATAGGGATTTTAGGACCTCTGCTCACGAACAGTGCCACTGTCATTTTCTTAATCTGTTCCGAACACTGATTTCCCTCAGTGACCACGTTATTCTGCGCTGGACCCGTGAAAACACATTTCGGTCAGGCAGTGAAAAATGACAGCTGTACTGCTTATAAGGAGGTGTAAAAAAATGGCACTGTTGAAAATCTGGTGTTACAATATTACAAATCTGTGAAGTTTCAATGGTGCGTGGAAAGTGCGCAATGCACACGTGTAACACAGTCAATTGATGGGCTATCATCACCAGATTTTCAACATAGGCATTTTAGAACCTCTGCTCATGAACAGTATCATTCTCATTTTCTTAATCAGTCCCAAACAGTGGGAGCTCCGTTGAGCTCGCTCACTACTGCTCTGTCAGTTGCTCATTCTGTTTCTCTTGGCGCCACAGCAACCGCTCTGTTCTGCACCAGAAGTGCGAAAACACATTTCGGCATGGAAGGGAAAATGACAGCTGTACTGTTCATAAGTAGGTCTGGGAAAATGGCAATGTTGAAAATCTGGAGTGAAAATATTATAAATTCATGAAGTTATGAGCGTCGTTGCAGTCACTCACTCCCCTTCTCTCACTCGCTCATTCTGTTCTGCCAGAGCTGCAGGCTGCCCTTTTCTACTGGGCTCCTGCCTGCAATGCTGCCTTCTCTATCAATCAATCAATCAAGTCTTTATTTAACCAGGCATTCATCGTTGAGTGGAAGCTCATTTGCAAGATGGACCTGGGTAATGCCCACAAAGAAAATTTCAGCAGTTACAATACAGCTCTGTTGAGCTCACTCACTCGCTCATTCTGGGTTTCCTGCCACTGCAGGCTGCCTTTTGGTACTGGGCACCTGCATGCACTGCTGCCTTTTTCTGCCAACAAACAAATCTGCAGCAGTCCCAACAAAGCTCCGTTGAGCTCACTGACTCCCCCTCCCCCACTCGCTCATTCTGTGTGTCCTGGCACTACAGGCTGCCCTTTTGTACTGGGCTGCTTCCTGCATTGATGGCTTTTTCTGGTCAGAAAGAAATCTGAAGCAGTCCTGACACAGCTCCACCGAGCTCACTCACTCCCCCTCTGTCACTCTCGTATTCCTTTTCTGCTGGCGCTGCAAGCTGGCCTTTTGTACTGGGCTCCTGCCTGCATTGATGCATTTTCTGCCCACAAGGAAATCTGCAGCAGTCACACTAGAGGTCCAATGAGCTCGCTCACTACTGCTCTGTCAGTTGCTCATTCTGTTTCTCTTGGCGCCACAGACTGTGCTTTGGTATGGGGCTCCTGGCTGCATTGGCACCTTTGTCTGTCCACAAAGAAAAACACAGCTGTCCCAACAGAGCTCTGTTGAGATCACTCAGTCTCCTCCCTCTCTCATCACTCATTCTGTTTGTACTGATGCTGCAAGCTTCCCATTTGTACGGGGCTCCTGCCTGCATTGGCACCTTTTTCTGCCCAGAGAGAAATCCCAGCAGTCCTAATAGAGCTCCGTTGAGCTCAGTAAGTCCCCTTGTCTCACTCGCTCATACTGTTTCTCCCACTGCTGCAGGCTGGCCTTTTGTACTTGGCCCCTGCCTGTATTGACACCTTTTTCTGCCCACAACGAAATATGCAGCAGTCCTGACAGCGCTTCGGTGAGTTCGCTCACTCCCCCTCCTTCACTCACTCTAGTTCTGTTTCTCCCAGTGCTGCAGGCTGCCCTTTTGTACTGGACTCTTGTGTTGTGGCCTTTGTCTGCCCACAAACAAATCCGCAGCAGTCCCAACAGAGCTCAGTTGAGTTCAGTCACTCCCCCCTCTCACTCGGTCGATCTTAATGTGTCCCAAACACTGATTTCCCAGAGTGACCGTGCTATTGTCCGGCAGGAGTGCAAAAACATATTTTAGCCAGGATGTGAAATATGACAGCTGTAGTGTTCATAAGGAGCTATGAAAAAATGCCACAGTTGAAAATGTGGTGTGACAGTATTACAAATTTGCAAAGTTACAAGGGTGCATGGAAACAGTTCAACGCACGCTTGTAACACAGTCGTTATGGGGTTTCATCACCAAATTTTCAACATAGGGATTTTAGGACCTCTGCTCACGAACCGTGCCACTGTCATTTTCTTAATCTGTTCCGAACACTGATTTCCCTCAGTGAACACGTTATTCTGCGCTGGACCTGTGAAAACACATTTCAGTCAGGCTGTGAAAAATGACAGCTGTACTGCTTATAAGGAGGTGTAAAAAAATGGCACTGTTGAAAATCTGGTGTTACAATATTACAAATCTGCGAAGTTTCAATGGTGCGTGGAAAGTGCGCAACGCATATGTGTAACACAGTCAATTGATGGGCTATCATCACCAAATTTTCAACATAGGCATTTTAGGACCTCTGCTCATGAACAGTATCATTGTCATTTTCTTAATCAGTCCCAAACAGTGATTCCCACAGCGACCGCTCTATTCTGCGCCAGAAGTGTGAAAACATATTTCGGCCAGGATGAGGAAAATGACAGCTGTACTGTTCATAAGTAGGTCTGGGAAAATGGCAATGTTGAAAATCTGGAGTGAAAATATTATAAATTCATGAAGTTACGAGCTCCATTGAGGTCACTCACTCCCCTTCTCTCACTCGCTCATTCTGTTCTGCCAGCGCTGCATGCTGCCGTTTTCTACTGGCTCCTGCCTGCATTGCTGCCTTCTCAATCAATCAATCTTTATTTAACCAGGCGTTCATCATTGAGCGGAAGCTCATTTGCAAGATGGATCTGGGTAATGCCCACAAAGAAATTTTCAGCAGTTACAATACAGCTCTGTTGAGCTCAGTCAATTGCTCATTCTGGGTTTCCTGCCACTGGAGGCTGCCCTTTTGTACTGGGCCTCTGCATGCATTGCTGCCTTTTTCTGCCCACAAGCACATCTGCAGCAGTCCCAACAAAGCCCCATTGAGCTCACTGACTCCCCCTCCCTAACTCACTTGTTCTGTGTCTCCTGGCGCTGCAGGCTGCGCTTTTGTACTGGGCTCCTGCCTGCATTGGCGGCTTTTTTGGTCCAGAAAGAAATCTGAAGCATTCCCGGCACAGCTCCACTGAGCTCGCTCACTCCCCCTCTGTCAGTCTTGCATTCCATTTCTGCATGCACTGCAAGCTGGCTTTTTGTACTCGGCTCCTGCCTGCGTTGACACATTTTCTGCCTACAAAGAAATCTGCAGCAGTCACACTAGAGGTCTGTTGAGCTCGCTCACTACCACTCTGTCACTCGCTTGTTCTGTTTCTCTTGGCGCCACAGACTGCGCTTTTGTATGGAGCTCCTGGCTGCAATGGCACCTTTGTCTGTCCACAAAGAAATCCGCAGTTGTCCCGACAGAGCTCCACTGAGGTCGCTCAGTCTCCCTCTCTCATTGCTCATTCTGTTTGTCCTGGCGCTGCAAGCTGCCCTTTTGTACGGGGCTCCTGCCTGCACTGGCGCCTTTTTCTGCCAACAAAGAAATCCCAGCAGTCCTGATAGAGCACCGTTGAGCTCACTAAGTCCCCTTGTCTCACTCGCTCATACTGTTTCTCCCACCGCTGCAGGCTGGCCTTTTATACTGGGCCCCTGCCTGTATTGATGCCTTTTTCTGCCCACAAAGAAATCTGCAGCAGTCCTGACAGCACTTCGGAGAGTTCACTCACTCCCCCTCCTTCACTCACTCTCGTTCTGTTTCTCCCAGTGCTGCAGGCTGCCCTTTTGTACTGGGCTCTTGTGTTGGGGCCTTTGTCTGCCAACAAACAAATCCGTAGCAGTCCCAGCAGAGCTAAGTTGAGCTCGGTCACTCCCCCATCTCACTCGGTCGATCTTAATGTGTCCCAAACACTGATTTCCCAGAGTGACTGTGCTATTGTCCGGCAGGGGTGCAAAAACATATTTTAGCCAGGATGTGAAAAATGACAGTTGTAGTGTTCATAAGGAGTTGTGATAAAATGCCACCATTGAAAATGTGGCGTGACAGTATTACAAATTTGCAAAGTTTCAAGGGTGCGTGGAAACAGTTCAACGCACACTTGTAACACAGTCATGTCATGGAGTTTCGTCACCAAATTTTCAACATAGGGATTTTACGACCTCTACTCATGAACAGTGTCACTGTCATTTTCTTAATCTGTCCTGAACACTGATTTCCCGCAGTGACTGTGCTATTCAGAGCCGGAAGTGCGAAAACATATTTCAGCCAGGATGTGAACAATGACAGCTGTATTGGTCACAAGGAGGTGTGACAAAATGCCACTGTTGAAAATCTGGTGTGACAATATTACAAATCTGCAAAGTTACAAGGGTGTGTGGAAAGTGCACAATGCACACTTGTAACACAGTCAATTGATAGGCTATCATCACCAAATTTTCAACATAAGCATCTTAGAACCTTTACTCATGAACAGTATCATTGTCATTTTCTTAATCAGTCCCGAACTGTGATTTCCCACAGCGACCGCTCTATTCTGCGCTGGAAGTGCGAAAACACATTTTGGCCAGGATGGGAAAAATGACAGCTGTACCGTTCATCAGTAGGTCTGGGAAAATGGCAATGTTGAAAATCTGGAGTGAAAATATAAATTCGGAAAGTTACGAGCGTGCATGGCAACTGCGCAATGCACACTCGTAACACAGTCATTTTATGGAGTATCATTACCAAATTTTCAACATTGGCATTTTACGACCTCTACTCATGAACAGTGTCACTGTCATTTTTTTAATCTGTCCTGAACACTGATTTCCCACAGTGACTGTGCTATTCAGAGACGGAAGTGCGAAAACATATTTCAGCCAGGATGTGAACAATGACAGCTGGACTGCTCACAAGGAGGTGTGACAAAATGCCAATGTTGAAAATCTGGCGTGACAGTATTACAAATTTTTGAAGTTACAAGGGTGCGTGGAAAGAGTTCAATGCATGCTTGTAACACAGTCATGTTATGGAGTTTCGTCACCAAATTTTCAACATAGGGATTTTTGGACCTCTGCTCATGAACAGTGCCACTGTCATTTTCTTAACCTGTTTCAAACACTAATTTCCCACAGTGACCACTTTATTCTTCGGCGGACCTGTGAAAACACATTTCGGTCAGGATGTGAAAAATGACAGCTGTACTGCTTATAAGGAGGTGTAAAAAATGGCACTGTTGAAAATCTGGTGTTACAATATTACAAATCTGCGAAGTTACAATGGTGCGTGGAAAGTGCGCAAAGCACACCTGTAAAACAGTCAATTGATGGGATATCAACACCAGCTTTTCAACATAGGCATTTTAGGACCTCTGTTCATGAACTTTATCTTTGTCATTTTCTTAATCAATCCCGAACAGTGATTTCCCACAGCGACCGCTCTATTCTGCGCCAGAAGTGCGAAAACACATTTCAGCCTGGAAGGGAAAATGACAGCTGTACTGTTCATAAGTAGGTCTGGGAAAATGGCAATGTTGAAAATCTGGAGTGAAAATATTATAAATTCGTGAAGTTACGAGCTCCGTTGTGGTCGCTCACTCCCTTCTCTCACTAGTTCATTCTGTTCTGCCAGCGCTGCAGGCTGCCCTTTTCTACTGGGCTCCTGCCTGCATTGCTGCCTTCTCTATCAATCAATCAATCAAGTCTTTATTTAACCAGGCATTCATCATTGAGTGGAAGCTCATTTGCAAGATGGACCTGGGTAATGCCCACAAAGAAATTTTCAGCAGTTACAGTACAGCTCTGTTGAGCTCACTCACTCACTCATTCTAGGTTTCCTGCCACTGCAGGCTGCCCTTTTGTAGTGGGCTCCTGCATGCACTGCTGCCTTTTTCTGCCCACAAACAAATCTGCAGCAGTCCCAACAAAGCTCCGTTGAGCTCACTGACTCCCCCTCCCTCACTTGCTCGTTCTGTGTGTCCTGGCACTACAGGCTGCCCTTTTTGTACTGGGCTGCTGCCTGCATTGATGGCTTTTTCATGCCAGAAAGAAATCTGAAGCAGTCCTGACACAGCTCCACGGAGCTCGCTCACTCCCCCTCTGTCATTCTCGCATTCTGTTTCTGCTGGCGCTGCAAGCTGGCCTTTTGTACTGGGCTCCTGCCTGCGTTGATGCATTTTCTGCCCACAAAGAAATCTGCAGCAGTCATACTAGAGGTCCGTTGAGCTCGCTCACTACTGCTCTGTCAGTCACTCGTTCTGTTTCTCTTGGCGCCACAGACTGCGCTTTGGTATGGGGCTCCTGGCTGTGTTGGCACCTTTGTCTGTCCACAAAGAAATACGCAGCTGTCCCGACAGAGCTCCGTTGAGGTCACTCAGTCTCCCTCTCTCTCATCGCTCATTCTGTTTGTCCTGATGCTGCAAGCTGCCCATTTGTATGGGGCTCCTGCCTGCATTGGCACCTTTTTCTGCCCAGAGAGAAATCCCAGCAGTCCTTATAGAGCTCCGTTGAGCTCAGTAAGTCCCCTTGTCTCACTCGCTCATACTGTTTCTCCCACTGCTGCAGGCTGGCCTTTTGAACTGGACCCCTGCCTGTATTGAAACCTTTTTCTGCCCACAAAGAAATCCACAGAAGTCCTGACAGAGCTTCGGTAAGTTCGCTCACTCCCCCTCCTTCACTTGCTCTCTCATTCTGTTTCTCCCATTGATGCAGGCTGCCCCTTTGTACTGGGCTTTTGTGTTGTGGCCTTTGTCTGCCCACAAACAAATCTGCAGCAGTCCCAACAGAGCTCAGTTGAGCTAGGTCACTCCCCCCTCTCACTCGGTCGATCTTAATGTGTCCCAAACACTGATTTCCTAGAGTGACCGTGCTATTGTCCGGCAGGAGTGCAAAAACATATTTTAGCCAGGATGTGAAAAATGACAGCTGTAGTGTTCATAAGGAGTTGTGAAAAAATGCCACCGTTTAAAATGTGGTGTGACAGTATTACAAATTTGCAAAGTTACAATGGTGCGTGGAAACAGTTCAATGCACGCTTGTAACACAGTCATTATGGAGTTTCATCACCAAATTTTCAACATAGGGATTTTAGGACCTCTGCTCACGAACCGTGCCACTGTCATTTTCTTAATATGTTCCGAACACTGATTTCCCTCAGTGACCACGTTATTCTGCGCTGGACCTGTGAAAACACATTTCGGTCAGGATGTGAAAAATGACAGCTGTACTGCTTATAAGGAGGTGTAAAAAAATGGCACTGTTGAAAATCTGGAGTTACAATATTACAAATCTACGAAATTTCAATGGTGTGTGGAAAGTGCACAACGCACACGTGTAACACAGTCAATTGAAGGGCTATCATCACCAGATTTTCAACATAGGCATTTTAGGACCTCTGCTCATGAACAGTATCATTGTCATTTTCTTAATCAGTCCCAAACAGTGATTTCCAACAGTAACCACTCTATTCTGCGCCAGAAGTGCGAAAACACATTTCGGCATGGAAGGGGAAAATGACAGCTGTACTGTTCATAAGTAGGTCTGGGAAAATGGCAATGTTGAAAATCTGGAGTGAATATATTATAAATTCACGAAGTTACGAGCTCCATTGCGATCGCTCACTCCCCTTCTCTCACTATCTCATTCTGTTCTGCCAGTGCTGCAGGCTGCCCTTTTCTACTGGGCTCCTGCCCACATTGCTGCGTTCTCTATCAATCAATCAATGAAGCCTTTATTTAACCAGGCATTCATCATTGAGTGGAAGCTCATTTGCAAGATGGACCTGGGTAATGCCCACAAAGAAATTTTCAGCAGTTACAGTACAGCTTTGTTGAGCTCACTCACTTGCTCATTCTGGGATTCCTGCCACTGCAGGCTGCCCTTTTGTACTGGGCACCTACATGCACTGCTGCCTTTTTCTGCCCACAAAGAAATCTGCAGCAGTTCCAACAAAGCTCCGTTGAGCTCACTGACTCCCCCTTCCTCACTTGCTCGTTCTGTGTGTCCTGGCACTGCAGGCTGCCCTTTTGTACTGGGCTGCTGCCTGCATTGATGGCTTTTTCATGCCAGAAAGAAATCTGAAGCAGTCCTGACACAGCTCCACCGAGCTCGCTCACTCTCCCTCTGTCACTCTCGCATTGTGTTTCTGCTGGCGCTGCAAGCTGGCCTTTTGTACTGGGCTCCTGCCTGCGTTGATGCATTTTCTGCCGACAAAGAAATCTGCAGCAGTCACACTAGAGCTCCGTTGAGCTCGCTCACTACTGCTCTGTCAGTCACTCATTCTGTTTCTCTTGGTGCCACAGACTGCGCTTTGGTATGGGGCTCCTGGCTGCGTTTGCACCTTTGTTTGTCCACAAAGTAATACGCAGCTGTCCCGACAGAGCTCCATTGAGGTCACTCAGTCTCCTCCCTCTCTCATCGCTCTTTTCTGTTTGTCCTGATGCTGCAAGCTGCCCATTTGTATGAGGCTCCTGCCTGCATTGGCACCTTTTTCTGCCCACAGAGAAATCCCAGAAGTCCTTATAGAGCTCCGTTGAACTCAGTAAGTCCCCTTGTCTCACTCGCTCATACTGTTTCTCCCACTGCTGCAGGCTGGCCTTTTGTACTGGGCCCCTGCCTGTATTGACACCTTTTTCTGCCCACAAAGAAATCCACAGCAGTCCTGACAGCGCTTTGGTGAGTTCGCTCACTCCCCCTCCTTCACTTGCTCTATCGTTCTGTTTCTTCCAATGATGCAGGCTGCCCCTTTGTACTGGGCTCTTGTGTTGTGGCCTTTGTCTACCCACAAACAAATCCGCAGCAGATCCACAGAGCTCAGTTGAGCTCGGTCACTCCCCCCTCTCACTCGGTCGATCTTAATGTGTCCCAAATGACTGATTTCCCAGAGTGACCGTGCTATTGTCTGGCAGGAGTGCAAAAACATATTTTAGCCAGGATGTGAAAAATGACAGCTGTAGTGTTCATAAGGAGTTGTGAAAAAATGCCACCATTGAAAATGTGCTGTGACTGTATTACAAATTTGCAAAGTTACAGGGGTGTGTGGAAACAGTTCAATGCACGCTTGTAACACAGTCGTTATGGAGTTTCATCACCAAATTTTCAACATAGGGATTTTAGGACCTCTGCTCACGAACAGTGCCACTGTTATTTTCTTAATCTGTTCCAAACACTGATTTCCCTCAGTGAACACGTTATTCTGCGCTGGACATGTGAAAACACATTTCAGTCAGGCTGTGAAAAATGACAGCTGTACTGCTTATAAGGAGGTGTAAAAAAATGGCACTGTTGAAAATCTGGTGTTACGATATTACAAATCTGCGACGTTTCAATTGTGCATGGAAAGTGCGCAATGCACATGTGTAACACAGTCAATTGATGGGCTATCATCACCAAATTTTCAACATAGGCATTTTAGGACCTCTGCTCATGAACAGTATCATTGTCATTTTCTTAATCAGTTCCAAACAGTGATTTCCCACAGCAACCACTCTATTCTGCGCCAGAAGTGCGAAAACACATTTCAGCCTGGAAGGGAAAATGACAGCTGTACTGTTCATAAGTAGGTCTGGGAAAATGGCAATGTTGAAAATCTGGAGTGAAAATATTATAAATTCATGAAGTTACGAGCTCCGTTGTGGTCTCTCACTCCCCTTCTCTCACTCGCTCATTCTGTTCTGCCAGTGCTGCAGGCTGCCCTTTTCTACTGGGCTCCTGCCTGCATTGCTGCCTTCTCTATCAATCAATCAATCAAGTCTTTATTTAACCAGGCATTCATTGTTGAGTGGAAGCTAATTTGCAAGATGGACCTGGGTAATGCCCACAAAGAAATTTTCAGCAGTTACAATACATCTCTGTTTAACTCACTCACTCGCTCATTCTGGGTTTCCTGCCACTGCAGGCTGCCCTTTTGTTCTGGGCCCCTGCATGTATTGCTGCCTTTTTCTGCCCACAAACAAATCTGCAGCAATCCCAACAAAGCCCCGTTGAGCTCTCTGACTTCCCCACCCTAACTCGCTCGTTCTGTGTCTCCTGGTGCTGCAGGCTGCCCTTTTGTACTGGGCTCCTGCCTGCACTGGGGGCTTTTTCTGGCCAGAAAGAAATCTGAAGCAGTGCCGACACAGCTCCACTGAGCTTGCTCACTCCCCCTCAGTCACTCTTGCTTTCTATTTCTGCCGGCACTGCAAGCTGCCCTTTTGTAGTGGGCTCTTGTGTTGGGTCCTTTGTCTGCCCACAAACAAATCTGCAGCAGTCCCAACAGAGCTCAGTTGAGCTCGGTCACTTCCCCCTCTCACTCGGTCGACCTTAATGTGTCCCAAACACTGATTTCCCAGAGTGACTGTGCTATTGTCCGGCAGGAGTGGAAAAGCATATTTTAGCCAGGATGTGCGAAATGACAGCTGTAATGTTCATAAGGAGTTGTGAAAAATGCCACAGTTGAAAATGTGGCGTGACAGTATTACAAATTTGCAAAGTTACAAGGGTGCATGGAAACAGTTCAACGAACGCTTGTAACACAGTCGTGTCATGGAGTTTCCTCACCAAATTTTCAACATAGGGATTTTAGGACCTCTGCTCATGAACAGTGCCACTGTCATTTTTTTAATCTGTCCTGAACACTGATTTCCCACTGTGACCATGTTATTCTGCGCCGGACCTGTGAAAACACATTTCGGTCAGGCTGTGAAAAATGACAGCTGAACAGCTTATAAGGAGGCGTGAAAAAATGGCACTGTTGAAAATCTGGTGTGACAATATTACAAATCTGCGAAGTTACAAGGGTGCATGGAAAGTGTGCAATGCACACTTGTAACACAGTCAATTGATGGGCTATCATCACCAAATTTTCAACACAGGCATCTTAGAACCTCTACTCATGAAAAGTATCATTGTCATTTTCTTAATCTGTCCCGAACAGTGATTTCCCACACCGCCGGAAGTGCGAAAACACATTTCAGCCAGGATGTGAACAATGTCAGCTGTACTGCTCACAAGGAGGTGTGGCAAAATGCTAATGTTAAAATCTGGCATGAAAATATTGCAAATTCACGTAGTTACAAGCGTGAGTAGCAACTGCACAATGCACACTCGTAAAACAGTCGTTTTTTGGATTTTTCACTACAAATTTGCAACATAGGCTTTTTGAGAGCCCACGTCATGAACACTGGCACTGTCGTTTCGTTAATCGGCCCCGAAGGGTGATTTCGTGCAGTGACCACGAAACCACCTTTTGGGGCTGATTAACACCAAGACAGTTCAAGAATTCATGAGGAGGGGTCCCAAAAACCCCATGTTGAAAATTTGGTGAAAAAATTCCCAAAAATGCCCGAGATATGCACAAAAGTTGAAAAAACCCTATTCATTACTTTATACAGTTTTCCGGCATTTCCATAGTTCGTGGTCAGCTTTGAAGAGTGCAGACATGCTCCCGGTCCACAGAAGATCATCGCGCAGGACTCCGGAGGTAAGTATGGGGTGAGGGGGTGGGGAGGCAGGTTGCGAAGTGGGTGGGTGCGGGTTGTGGGAGGGGGTCAGGAGACTATGAGGGACCATTTCCTTTTTTTCAGGTAGAAAAAAAACAAGAAAATGTCACAGGACCATTTTCAACTTCACAGGGCATGTGGCACACTGGGGTGGGCTCCCAGTGTGCCACCGGAGTCTGGCTTTGGGGGGGGCAACTGTAGCTGACAGGGGATTGGGCACCCCCATCGGCAAACAACAGGTCAGGGAATTTATTTCTGCCAACGGGGATTAGGCACCCCCGTTGGCAAACAGACAGGGGGGCAATTCCTTTCTGCTGATGGGGATTGGGCACCCTGTAGGCAGACAATAAAACCAGGGGGGGTGACAGTATGCCAACAGGGAGTGGGCTCCCCCATTGGCAAATAAACATGGGGGGGTAGATATTGTTTTTGAATACTGCGGCAAGCCACCACCATGTTCACAAACAATATTAGGGATCCTATATCCCGCCCTGCAATGACGGGTCGCTCCCTTATTGCAGCGGATGGCTGATGCTGCAATGATGAGGTGGCTCCTGATTGCAGCGGCTGATTTTTTAGAAAGTTGTGGCACGCTGGCTGAACTAGTGTCAGCAGCAGTGCGCCACGGCATTGGAGGATGGGGGACAAGCCTTTGCAGGCTGTGGGGGCATTGGGCACAACAGTGCCACGCCTCCACAACCTGCTTGTGGAGAAAGCTGACCAACATGTTTCTTGCGCATGCGCGCAATCAACATAAAAAATGTGCAGAGAACTCAAATGCTGGCATGAAGGTTGCAGCAGCACCTTCACACACATCTACTGTGGCAAACTTGTCTGAGCTACATATCCTCAGATTGACTTTTCCAGTTAATTAACCTCACCAGTTCGGGTTCATTTGTACACAAGATCCACTTATCAAATTAATAAGCCTCCATCTGAGGGGGAAAATATTTGCTGATCAGGTACACAGAGAGCAGCATTTTACTGATACAACTACCCTATAGTTCTTCTGTAATGCAAGGCTGCATGTAATGTAAGAGAAGACAGCCCCCTAAGCAACACATGAGATCACTTCTGTTTGGCATTATGTAAATCAGAGAGAGATGTGACATCCATATGCTGCTGGGCCTTTCATTGAAAGTGGCACATCTTGTTTTCTGCTCTGTCTGGAGAAAACAAATCTTAAAAGTTCCAGTGCAGTTAATATTGCATTCAACGGTGTCTTTGCCTACACAAAGTCCCCTACTACAAGCACCTATTGTGAGTCACAAGACGACTGCTTTTGCTAGTCTGTTCAGCTACTAGAAAAACAATTGTTCCTCTTGGTTTATCACATAAATAGACTTAAATATTTTTGTTTCACTGTCATTTTTCCCCTGTATCTCTTTCTTTAGTACAAGTTATACATGAAAGAAGCTAATCTTTTTACAAAACAATTCACAGTTTGTTCAATGTAAGTACTAACCACCATACCCCTGCTGATGGGACTCTAAATATCTGGACATGAATACTCATGAACACTTTGGGTTAAATTCCACTTAGATGTTAAACAGACTGACTTTGCTAAGGTACTTCATCTTATCTTGCAGTGGCTCATTCATGGAACTTTAAAAATATTGTACTCCACTCCCACCCATTCATTCTGATACTTATCATGGAAATCTAGTGTATTCAATAGATTCAGTAGATTATAACTTGATACAACAGGAGGAAACAAAAAAACTATGCGTATTCCTCATCTCTCATGTTTCAGATTTAATATTATTGTTTTACATAAATGCAAAGTAAAATTGTAATTTATTTACATGTTGCCTAACAACAGTGGTAACAACTTCAGTGGGGGGAGTTTCTAACTTGTGTTACAGAGTAAGTAAACATATCTAGACAAGCCCTGGATGAATATTTGGCCAACATGCTATTCGATGCAGGTCACTTTTGTAAGATACCACATACTCTTATAATATGTGAAATGGATGGTATCTTTAAACTCTGCATACACGGCTGCCAGAGATGGGCAGAATGGACCTCGGTATAGTATTTCATCCAAAGTATGGCATCTCAACAGTTCACCCCCTCCCATGCTGCACCACAGTCACAGTATTGGGTTTTATCCAGATTTTCTGGTCTGGTACTAGAACTCACTTCTCATCCTACCAGCCCAAAAATGCAATCTAATCAACTTGTTTTCTCATTTTTTTCCTCTATCTTTATGATCTTTTAACATTTCAAATAAAGGAATAAAATATATATATATATTTTTGAAAACTTACGCATCAAGCAAATCCATGCTAGCAGCTCACATTAAAAATAATGTAACTGGAGATAAGGACATGTCACATCATCATATTTCTAAGATATTTATAAAATTCAATATCAGGAAGGCTTCCTAAAACATTTTCTAGTAGTCTTGCAGCCCCCCTCACTAACCCGATCCTCTTTATAGTGATACAAAATTCCCTGGTTCTTTAGAGGTCCCCCTCCCTATCCCAATCCCTGATCCCCTGTATAGTGTTAAAAAATTCCTTGGTAGTCTAGCAGTCTACCCTCCCTATCCCAATGCCATTTATGGTGCTACTGCATTAACATTCTGTTCGGTAATCATAGTAATTAGCATTTATTTCTTTATGAGTAACATTATTTGGACTAATTTGGCATTAAACAGTTTGCTAAAAAAAATCTGTTAAGCTATTTACATTTAAAACAATATTGTGTCTTTACTTCTTGGTTGTACATGGCAAAGTATTGCCTGCCAGTCAATGCAGAGCAAAATAATCTACTCAAGTCTCATTTTTCAAAATGCATAGGATCTGTTATGGCTGTGGAGTGTTCTCAACTACTGTTATTCAAAGGTGTGGATGGCAATGTAAGCTCATTGTCTGGTAGAGTGCATTTGACTGAAACACACTGCTCTGTGTTGAGGTGTATGGGCATCTGCCTTGCAGTTGCTGAAATAGAGATTGCAGGAGGGGCTCAAACCTGTAAACTTGTGCCATGGGAAGTTTGAGCCCTATAAACAATAAATGTGTAGAACCTAATGAGGTAACATAAATCTGAGCTTCTCCCCTCATGTTTAAGTAGCTGTTCCCTGAAGCTCAATGGGTAGCCCAGAAAGTCAAAAAACAGGTGGACCCAAAAAGAAACTGTCTTGCATACTGAGCTGTCCTTTTAGTATTCGCCCTAATGTCCCATACAACACATCCCTTTTTAATACTACCCCCCTCAAGTCATAGTTATTGCAATAATATGATGCTGAATTCTTTGGGGTGGTCTTATAGTATAGCAAGTTAAATTGTGGTAGTCCAGTGATCCCACCCTAGCCCTGATCACCTTCCATTTTCACTATTAAATCCCTGATTGCCGAGATGTCCCTCCCTAGCCCCAATCCCCTCCCTGTTATTTTTATAATAATTAAATTCAAGTGTGGCAATTCAACTGACACTGATTGAGTTGCATATAGTATGTTGGTAAAGTGTGGCCAGGATCCAGGGCTACTGCCATCAAAATACATTAAATCCAGCATTAAGAACAGCCTTTCCTCAATAAACATCAGGACTAAATTCATGTTTCTCAGCTATTTATTTTAAAGTTGCAAGCCTTTTTGTGGCGCTGATTTTTCTACCTATTAAAACCAGTCCAATTTAGTGCAGCAGTGTCCTATGATGTCAGCTTTGACATGCAAAGTCTAGTCCTGCCTGCAACCAGAATGTTATGACTCCCAGCTTTACAACTGTAATGTAGTTTAAATAAACATTTGAAATGAAATTAAAGAAATATCATTGTTCATTAGCCTCAGAAAGCCAAACTGAAAAACAAAACAAACTAAAATCTCTGGTCTGAAAGATTAAATTTAGGTTACCCCATCCAGAGTTGTCCCTGTAGGCCATTACCAGGGCCACTGGAAAATTGTGGAAAAGGTTACCCAAAATTGCGGAGCATTTTGGAAAAATTGTGGGAAATTGCAGGGGGTTCTACTATAGACCCTGAGTGCTTCACAATAAATCTTTTAATGTTTTCTGCAGCATGTATTAGTCAGTATAAATTGCTAAATGTATATGCTGACACCTGAATATGTTTAAAACATAAAGAAAAGTTTATGTTCCTAACAAGAATACTAAACTGCTAAGCTATCATAAGCGTTGCCTATCTTCCAAAATTTAAAAACATCTGCTTTGTACAGTGCTAAATAGACTCTATAAAGTGAGGCACAGCAAATAAATATTAAATAAAGCCAGAAAAAAATTTGTTTTTTGTTTCTGTCTGTAAAATAATGAAGCCTAATCAACAGTTGTTTGCAGTGCTCTGCCAGCTATTCACCCACTTTGGTAGAAGAAAAAATAAGCAGATAGAGTGGTGAATAATTGAGTTTTAGTAAAATGTTGTTAAAGTGTTTAATGGTCATAATTTGTACTGTAGGTACTGCACAATATTTTTCAAATCACATATTTAAACATTAAATCTGGGGGTTACTGGGGCTGGCAGTATAATCTAGAGGTAAGAGTAACAAACTGTGAATGAGCTGACGACATCTAGAAGACCTGGGTTTGATTCCCACAACCTTCACTTGCATACTATGTGATTCAGAGCAAGTCACTTAACCTCCTCAGTGCTCCTGGGTTGTACCTGAAAACAGGCACTTGTACCTAGTGGGCCTTATGTGGTTACCAAAAAAATACCAATATATTTTTACTGCATCATACAGTAGTCAGGTTACCCAGTAATTTACCTTTGTTTTACTCTGGCTGCAATGATTTTGTTTAGTTAAAGATAAATGTTCAGATACATTTTGTGTTTTATAAGGTTGTTTTTAGACTTTAGTCAGGTTTTATTGTGGTCTTTGCATGTAGCATCTAGGGTAGTTGCAAAGAATAAGATCACTGTTAGCAACTAGCTTATTTAAGTTTAAAATCAGCTGGGCCATCCAAAAATCCTCAGCTGTTTGAATCAAACTAGTCTGAATGAAAGTATGCTCAGAAAAATAACTTGCCCTGCCACTTACAAAAGGTTTCATAGTTAGCACCCATTTAAGTGAATGGGATAATTTGCACCTTTTTCCCATGTTTTGTTTCAGTTTGTGTGTCAACAGAAAGTTTTCTGACAGACTGTTTCAACACAAAACAAATGTTAAGTGTTTAAGTGTACTTATGCTTGGCCAGTGGATTTTGAAACCAAACAAGACAAAGATTCAAAAGAAATCGGTATCACATAAAACCCTTGCGCTACCTTGCACTGCATTGTTTCGGCCAAACCCAAGTCTGCATGCAACATTGTCAATATATTGAGAGTATTTTATTAAAAATTTTAATACTTTTTACATAGTTCAATATAAAAACTCAGTAGAAAACAGGAAGTTGTTATCCCTCTGTACAGACAGCTGGCGAGACCCCATCTGGAGTACTGTGTGCAGTTCTGGAGACTCAATCTCTGCAAGGACATAGATAGGATGGAAGCTGTCCAGAGGAGGGCAACTAAAATGATGCAGGGTCTGCACTGGAAGACATATGAAGAGAGACTAAAGGAGCTTAATATGTATAGCCTCGAGGAAAGGAGGGAGAGGGGGGACATGATAGAAACTTTCAAATACCTCAAGAGAATCAACAAAGTCCAAGAGGGTAGCATCTTTCAAAAAAAGAGGTGTGCAAGAACAAGAGGGCACAATTTGAAGATAGAGGTGGGGCAGCTCAGAGGTAATGTAAGGAAGTATTTTTTCACAGAGAGGGTTGTGGATGCATGGAATGGCCTTCCGGAGGAGATTGTGGAGTCAAAAACAGTGGTTGAATTCAAGCATGCATGGGACAGTCATAAGGCAATTCTAGGGGGTGGGGGTAGAAAGAAGTAGGCTGCTGGTTAACTAGGATCTGCAACTTATCCATTAGGTAGGGAAATGGGCAGACTGGGTGGGCCAAGCAGTCCTAATCTGCCATCAAATTCTATGTTTCTATATTTCTATGTAAAACTGCAAGTAATTGCAGAACATGTCAGTTTTTGCGGAGAATGGTGAAAATTGAGGATTCCGACAAAAAATTGCGGGCGCAATTTTCCAGTGGCCCTGGCCATTACCCAGTCTGCCTGTACAGTATGTATTTATTTATTTATTTAGTTTTTGTTGACTGGGTATTTCACTGTTTAATACCTGAAGCGACTGCCCATACAGGGCATTAGCCTTTACTATTAACCCTCCTTCCCCTCCCTAATACTACCATCCTATGTAACCACTACACCCTTTACTTTATCCCATTCATGCTTGATACCATTTATGGGTTTGGCACCCACCACCTTGGCTCTCAGACTGTTCCACAGTTCCATCACCCTTTCTGTAAAATAGTTGCACCCCTTCCCCCTAGGTCACACCAGGAGATGAGTGACTTGTTGGTCAGCGTGCCTTCCTGGTGAAACAGTTCAATAAATAAAATAAATAAATAAGGTGGTATTGCATTTTTGCAATTCTTGGGTCCCCTGTGTAAACCTGTCTTGGATAGTACTTTTAACAACCAAGGGATGTGGTCATACTGGGGCACAACATGTTTGGAAAAAATAGGGCAGGCAGAAAGGGGAACGGAAGTTATATAGTACATAAAAGAAAGAATTAAAGCCATAAAAATACAAGATCACAGGAGGACAAAGAGTAAAGAGGGGGTACATAAAGGAAAGTATTAAAGTCACCAAATACAATATTGCAACCGGGAGAAAGAGGAGGTGAAGGTTCTTTGGGTTGGCCTAGAGGTGAGGCAAGGGGAATTATAATTGAGGGTGATATACTAGCTACCAACACAAATGAGTCAATATAGTGCAGTGGTTAAGTGCCCAAAGTTGCAAGCCTGGAAACCTGTGTTTGAATCCCACAGCCATCACTTGCATACTGTGTGACTATGAGCATGTCACATAACTTTCTTGTGCTCTCAGATGACACCTCGAAACAAGCTTCAGCTTAGTGTGCCTTTCCTGGTGAAAGAATTTCCCCTTTCCCTTCCCAGCACAGGGGGAGGCATTAGATAAGGTTTTGGGGAAGGCCACAGTCAAAACATCAAGCACAACCCTAGTTATGTTGGAAAAAATGTGGGGGAACTTGTGGCACCCTCTATCATTTGTTTTGGGCCTATCCCAATCTGATCACTTTTTGGATGTCTGTATAGCATGAAACATGCGGAGTCATAGGTAAAGTTTCCTTTCTACTTTAATAAATTTGTTGTCGGTTTCCTAGCCCTGGTGTCTTGTAATATGACCATAAGGAAAGTTGGGATAGACCATGTAAGTGGCAGTAGTAAAATGTATCACTTTTAATCACCTTTATTTGGCTTTCTCCACAGCAACCCATTCAATGCAAAGTGGGAACTAATCTGCCAAAAGAGGTGACAGGAGCAAGCACAGTGGATGGTTCTAAATATGCCTGGGACAAGTACAAGGGAACCTTGAGGTGGGAGGGGGTGTTGACAAATTACTGGCCAGATAGGGTCAGAAGCCACATATAAGTATTTATTTATTTGTTTTTGTTAACAGGATAGGGCACACTAGACACCAAGTGCCTATTTTCAGGTGCGACCCGGGAGGGTTATGAAGGTGGTGGCATACAGGAGTCAGTTACATACAGTTGAGCAATCAACAGGATTAACAGAAAATGAGTAGGTGGCTAGCGGTAAAGTACAAATTTGGTAATCAAGAAAACAATGAACGTTACCTGAAAGAAAGAGGAAGCAATGCATCATTAGAATTGAGGTTGGGAGACACATGTACACACAATTGGGGAGTAAAGCTAAGTGAATTTTAGGTAAAAACAAGATGTATTCAGGACAATTTATGAGGTAAATTAGTGCTGACAGTAGTAAGTGCATAGTAGGGGAGAAAGGAGACGGGTGGGGGGTAGGGGAGGAACTGGGGAAAAAATGGGAGGGGATGGGGGGAGGGAGTGGGTGGAAGGGGAGAGGCCAAGTTGGGAGGGAGGAGTGAGGGGAGGAGATGGAGGAGGGAGTGAGGTCAGTAAAGTGTTACCAGGTTTGGAGGGGTAAGAAGCAGGGAGGCCCTGGGAGCTCACGGCACTCGAGTGGGAGGGGTAGACTAGGAAGTACAGGGGCAGGCAGAGGAGGGTTTCAGATAGTGCCAGAGCGAGGTTTTGAAGCCAGGATGAGAGGGGGTTGACCAGGTAAGGATTGGGAATGAGTTCCAGAGTTTGGGGGCAAATGAGGAGAAGGCCCGGTCCCCCATGAGGGAGTGAGTTCTAGGAACAAGTCGATCGAGGGCCTCTCTTGATCTAAGCTGATAGGAGGGGAGGCCAGGGTTAAGGGGAAGGGTGAGGGTGGGGGGTGTGGCTGATCTTATAATGTAGTCAATGAAATTACCAAGCATGAAGGTGTGATGCTTTTCTGGAGGGAACCACTCCAGTCGGGAGAAGAGGTCACACCGGTGAGTGAGGGGCAGAGCAGAAAGGGAGAAAAGCAGCAGATGTTATTATAGTAATCATTCACAGGAAATTCAAAATATGATTAGTGAACAAAAAAAATCATTTTTGATCATAGTATGTAAGCTTTGATAGTTGTCTTTGCAGTGACAGTATTTACAAACTTCATCCCAGGATTACATGAAAGGCAAATATATCAAGTATGTCAGCCATATGTCTGCATCCCCTTCCCCAAGATAGCCTATGAGGCTTATAGGACTCAAGAAGCTGTGTCACATCAATAGCATATTGACTCAGTCACTGGCTTCCTTTTTCCCCTCCCCCTTGACTTGCAGATTGCTCTTGGACAAGTCATGTAAGCTAGCTCACAGCAGGGGAGCACATTCACATGCTAAACAAGGTAAGTGTTCAATCACCTTGTGAAAAGAAAATTGATGGGGGATGGTGGGGTGTTAATGCAATAGCTCTAGATAACTCTGCAGTCCAGGGTCTTGCAGTATTTCTGTTTTAGAGAAAGCTGGGGTAAGGGCTGTGAGATACAGCCAGTACTGTAGGTGTGAGTATGAAAGAACTTGTAACATGGCTCTAAATGTACGAGGCAAATGCAGAGTCCAGATTGGTGCAAATACATCATGTGACTGAAAACGAGTGGTGATTAACCAGCAGTAGAGCCCACTGGCACCCTACCAGAAGCAGTCACATGGTGCAGCACTGGGACGACAATCAGCAGGTCAGACATGCCACATACCTTAGAGCTGGTTTGGCATCGGGATCGCGCATAACAAAAATTGCAAGCGAAGAATTACTACCTGTGGTGATCTCTGTCTGTGTATGACACTCTCTGTGCCTGTAGATGGTGGTGGTAGAGCAGCAGAATGGTAAGAACAGACCCAGACAGTGAGATACCAAAATCTCAAATGAGTACACAGATAGAAGGAGCACAGCAAGAGCCGGAAAACATATACAAGTAAAGCATGCCTTTTGTCCTCATGTGTCTATTCTATCTGTGTTAGAAGTGGGCAAAACTTACGAAAGATAGACATGCGAGAGATTGACACATGAGTATATGGATAGTTTGCATTGTCAGTGTAGGAATGGAAAGAAATGTCACACAGTGCACTGTCGCTATAGAGCATTCCGATGTAACGGCGAAGCAGTAAGCATAAAAATGATTGGTGCGAATCAGTAAATTGTTCTGTAGTTTTACTCTAACATATGCTAATAGTGTTGTGGTCGCAAGTCTAAAATACCAAACACTATCTAGATGAATGTCTGTCGGCAAGCGGGAACACGCACCTTCTCAGATCATCTCACTGTGCTCTAACCAAACAAGTGGTGCATAGTTTAGCATGCACCAATAGTACTGTGATATAACGTCTCTGTACTTTCCACTCAAGTTGTCACCACACAATACTCCAGTCGCACTTGCCATGTTTACAAGCGCGTTAATCACCTCCAGCGTCGGGCTCTACTTTGGATTAATGCCCGCTGGGTGGTTGAAAGCACTCGGCCTTCAGCCTTGTGTGCCACCCCCCCCCCAGCAGGGCATTAATCCAAGGTAGAGCCCTCCTCTGTCAGTGATTAATGCTTACATGTAAGATATAATCTGCTACATAAGATTTTCATTGACATTGTACACATATTTCTGTTGCAACATTGCATTTATCTAAACATGTTATCTAAAAATGTTACAATGTTTCAATGAGACAATGTTTCAAAGAAAAAAGAGAGCTATTTCAACAATGTATCAATAAAATAATACAATAACTTTAGCATAACAGTGATTTTCTTGATGTTCAGGAATGCCCGTTCTGAACATTTAATCAGTACTGTAAAAGAACGGATACTAAATGGAACCTTATTTTTTTTCTTTTTTGGGGGCGGGGTGGCATACAAATATACACTCCGGTTAAAATTTTGTATGATACAATTAAGAATATGTTCCTTAGTGTGTATGTTGCTGCTGGGTACAAACAATGACAAAGTCGCTCATATAGGAAAGGATAAGGGTTAGATGCTAACTACTTTGACCAAGTGAAAAAAAATATAGAAACACAGAAATATAGAATTTTGTCAGCAGAGAAGGACCCCATCATACCTTTCAACTGTCCCTGATTTTCAGGGATGTCACTGATTTTGCCACAAAATCTTTCTCTGTCCCTCGAAAAGTTTCTGTTTTTGTGACTGAGCAGTTGGGATTGTAAGCACAAAATAATACTAAACATTAAAGTTGCAGACTTGTTTTTCTTCAGAAAATGCTTCTTACACTAATCCCCTTATTCTGCCAGCTTTCTGAGTGAATATTATCAATTTTTAAGATGCTTCTCTGATTAGGGATCTTTGTCCTGATTTTTTAAGCCTGCTCCCTGATTTATAAGGTAAGAGGTTGAGAAGTATGGACCCCATGTACCCTCCAGTCAGCCCAAATCCCCCTCCCAGAGGACCTCCTCCCTCCAATTTCTGCCTGCTTCTCTTGTTTAGGCCCATGTATTGTATGTATCCCAAGGTCTTTTAAATTATGCCATTCAGGTACTTGAATGTTGCAACCACATCCCTCCTTTTTCTCCTCTCCTACAGTATGTACAGCTCCAGCTCCAACGATACCTCTCAACTGTCCCTGATTTTCAGGGATGTCCCTGATTTTGCCTCAGAAATTTCTTCTGCCCCTCCTAAATTTGGCATTTCTGTCACTGATGAGTAGGGATTTAAATCATAAAATAATGCCAGCCACTGGTGTTATAGTCTAGTTCTCATTAAGAAAACATTATTCACACTAAGATGCATTTTGTACACAGCTTCTGGAACTACTATTACTATTTTTTCAGATGTGTCCCTGATTTTGGTCATTTGTCCCTGATCATTTTAAGCCTTGTCCCTGATTTGTGATGAGGGAGGTTGAGAGGTATGCCTAGCATTTCCTCGTATGACTTTACCTGCAACCATTTCACCATTTTGGTTGCCCTTCTCTGCACCCTCTCCAGCCTGTCCTTGTCCCCCTGTAAGTATGGCCTCCAGCACTGGACCCCATATTCCTGGTCTGCTCTGAACATGGTTTTGTACAGTGGCATGATCAGCATTCAGATCGCTTTGCCTGATGCCCTGTCACACTGACTTAGAATGTACAGGTTGTCTGAAATAGTGATCTGCAGGTCTTTTTTCTGATCCATTTCCCACAACACCCCCAACAAACCAGTATTTTGCCTTTGGGTTTGTATGCTTTATATGCATAATTCTGCAGTTTTGTGCATTCCATTTTGGCTGCCACCTTTCACTGAAGCCCCAGTTAAAGCTATAATCCAGTGGGGGGCCTGCACAGTGATGGGAGCAGACGACAAGAGGATCTGTAATTTGATTGATATGATTGGAGTAGAAAGTATGAGAGAGGATCTACCAAGGCTGGAGGAGTGATTTGAAAGGTGGCACTGTGATTTTTTTTTTTAATAATAATAGGGCACCAGGCAAGGCTGGGTTGGGGCTGGGTCATGGCAGAGGGTGGAGAGGGAGGGATTTTTTTTTATTAATAAGGCAGGCACCAGACAAGGCTGGGTTAGGGGTTTGGATCATGGCAAAGGGTGGAGAGGGTTTTTTTGTTATTAATAATAGGGCACCAGACAGGGCTGGGTTGTGAGTTGGATCCTAGCAGAGTGTGAATGAGGTTTTCTTTTTAATAATAATAATAAGGCAAGGCTGGGTTGGGGGTCGTATCAAGGCAGAGGGTGGGGAGGGAGTTTTTTTTTTATTATTAATACAGCACCAGATAATGCTATTGGCTTTATTGGGGGAGAAAAAGACTTGAGTCATTCAGATTAAATGCTTACTGTGCTAATTTATTTACTCGATGACGAAGTCCAAGATGCTGTGTCCAGCAGCAAGAGCACAGCATGTACAGCTGGCATGGTACCCTCACTATTGGATCAGTTTATAATGGGATAGGGGGATGGCATTCCAATTCAGGTTCTACTAGATCTTAGTGAAGGGACAACATCCAGAGGTGTGGGCAGATGTAATAAAAGTATTGGATCCCCATGCACAGAGTGAGATCATTGTTTTGAATGTCCACATTAATTCTCCAGTCCCTTATTTCTAACATTTGAAGTGTTCCCACACATGGAGAAATAATTACTATATACTGCTCACCAGAACGCACAGGTCCAGATGGAGGAGGGGATGACACTTGATCCTAAACCTCCCATTCATACTATGGTGTTGCATAGGTTATGGAGGAATGACTTCCATAATCAAATAGGGGCATTTTAATGAGGGGGATGGGGAGAGAGAACATGATGTGTGATCTACAATTTTAATTCTGTAATCAGAGAAAGCAATAAATGATGATAAGCTCGAAGGGTGAAACGGGACAGGAAGTTGTAGGAACTCAGTACCGCCACCACTGGGAATTTTAGACTTTGAGATATATATGACAGTTCACTGCCCAGATAAAAACAAAGAAAAAAAATACAGACACCCCACATATACAGTAGATCAAGATGGGAGATTTGCACCACCTAAATATTTCTAATTTCACAAATGCTAATCACATGCAAAATCACAGTGTCTAATTAAATTAATTTAATTTTCTTCATTAATATTTTATTTCAAACAACACTTGAGGAAAATGAATACTGGAGAGATTGGGATTCAATTCTGTGTAGACAATCAGCCACGTTTTCAATGGAAGCAAAAAGAGATATAACATTGCATACTGTAGCAGCAAGAGGTTTGAAGCCCACTCTCTCCAAGCACCATTTTGCACAGAGATGATTACAAAAAAAGTATGTGCTGTGCAATCTCAGTTGCAGACTCCGTGATTTACTACGCCAGTGCAGTGTGACTCTTTTTTTGTGACTTGTTTGGTTGGGGTGCTGTGGGTTCCTGCACATTATGTCAGTTTGAACCATGCTGACTTACAAAAAAGAACTTACTAAGAGCATGGGGTTTCAGTAAGTTTTATACATCCACATCCCTCTGGTCATTCTACATTTGGTTATATTGTGCATACACTAATACAAATTAAAACACTCTTTGCCATTACATACTGTCCCTGTAGTGAGGTTACCACATCAAGGTTACATGCTGTGGGCCACAAATAAGATGCAATAACTCAGACTTAATCACGTAACTTAAAAAAAATCACAAGACATGGTCCAAAATAAAACTTAACTTGTTGAAAACCTGACTGAGACCCTTTTTAAAGATAGACAATTGTAATTATGCAGGGCCTAGTTACCAATCCTAGGTAATGAAACACATTAGGTGGCAAGCCAAGGTGGCAAGAAGTGAATTGAGCTGGTCACCAGATGTGGGGTGATTTTAATTTTGGTGGTGTAAGAAGGGAGTTTCACAGAAGCGCGTTGTAGTGATTTGATGTTTTGTTTATTGATTTATTTTTGTTAATCACATTTTGTTACTGTTTGGTTTATTCATGCCCACAGCTTTAATTCTTTAATTATTACAAGGTTAAAAAATTCCAAAGAGATGTGTTGTATACAGTTGCAGTAACACTGCAGCTGAAAACATCTCTTTACATTTTTTGCCCCGAGTGAGGACAAAGTGAAGCAGATGTGGATTTAATTTGTGAATAGGACCCCCATCAATTGTTTTTGGTCAAAGTGCTCTGTGATCTGTAATGACCATTTTGACCCTAATTATTTTGAAGAGGTATCTCAACTCAAAATAGCCTTTGGATTTAAAGGCAGTCCCTGGTGAGTTAGAAAAAGATAGAGAAAGAAAGAATAAAATATGTAAAATAAGGGTGGTGCAAACATGTGGGTCCACCATGGACAGCAGGGAGAACAGTAAGAGGTGGGGGAGTGTCATCTGTCAAGTTCACATCATAGAATAGGAATGGATGATCTGAATTGCTGGATCACTTGGTTCTTTTATGCTGTAAATGTATGTGTTTCAATTGTGAACTGTCCCTTGTTTTGATTTGTTGAAAATTTGTGCACACCTTACCTGTTATTCTCTAAGTACTGTAATAGCAGTAGTGAGCCTCTCATGTACTGTATATGTGAAGAAGTTTCAAATAGCCAAGCTGTCATACTGTGTAGAGTTTGATGGAAGCTGAATGATTATAACAGACTCAAAAACTTTTGCCTATCCATCTCTGCCACCCTCAGTGTTGTCGATTCAAAATGAAAAATAAAGTTAAAAAAATGAAAATGACCATCTTCTGGCTTCAGTAACTAGTAAGCAATTTTGAAGCATCTTATAAAATTCACAATCTTTCTAGTTCCTCTCTACGAATGACTCATCTGTGATCTGTCCTGCCCCCTGGTCTTAATTATTAATTCGGGGGAAGGGGGGAAGTAATATAGATTGTCTTGTGCTCTTTAATCTCCAAGCAGTGCACAATATTCCACTGTAAACAGTGTTTACTTGAAGCACAAGGAGTGTTGCGAGTGGCAGTAGTGAAATTAGCAGTTTACCAGTGTTTCAATAAACTTGTGCTTCTTTCCCACTAAAATAGAGATGTGCTGCTAAACCAGTTAGAGATTTGTGCTAATCTGCTTGGGTTTCTGATACAAGACATATTTATGTTTAAACTCTTTTATACATCTGTTTCTTTTGCTTTATCTTTCTCCATCTCACCTATTTATTTACCTATATTTCTATTTGTCTATATATCCAGTTTTCTTTCTGTCCATCTCATTCTCTTTTTTCAAAATATGTCTTTCTCTCTATATTTCTCCATTTTCTATCTCAATTCATGCTGGGCATATGTAAGGTAATGTTGTTATGTTAGTTCCAAGTGAACTGCCAACTGCATGAGATCCAAATGGATAACAATGCATTCTTTCACTTCTCCCTCGTCATTAATCCACTGCCACTGCCACACAATACAAATCTATTAACTATTTACTGTGTGCTCATCTTTTACTGCCTCACATTTCATGTTAGCAATGTAAAAAAGTATGTGTGTGTCTGTCAATCAACTGTACTGTACTCATCTCACTAATGCTCTTAGATTTTTCTGCCCCCTTTTACCTGACTAGGATATGTTTATGTATTCAAATAAACACACACATTTTCTTTTGTGATTTCTACAAATTACACAACACCAGTAGTAGAGTACAATGCATGCATTCAGTTTATTACTAGTATCCTTTATATTACTACACATGGCACATTACACAAGTGTATGATAGTCAATGCATACTATGCTTACCATAGGTTCTAATGTTGGGATTGTTGGTGATGTCAATGTAGGAGAATGGTACTGCAGTGAATGGTGGGGTAAAGCCCATTTGCAGACTGTTTCACCCTGAACCACACTGGGAAATGAGATGTGCATCAGTGGCAAATTTAGAAGTTGACATCAGCTACTCTACTCCTACTTACATATATGTACAGTAATACAGATACGTTATTCATTCATGACTTCTATCTCACCTCTGCCTGAGAGAGTACAATTACTGCTTTTCAGCACCAAAAAAAACCAACAAAAATCTGACAGGCAGCTGTGAGCTTGTAGCTCGCCCTAAGAGTGAATGTTTCATGACACAGCTTCTTGAATAGGCATGTTATGGGGTTGCTTGTTCATCACCGTAACTGCCACCTTGCACTGCGCATCTATGATGGGGATGCACACTCTGCACATACTGTACAGATCAATAAAGGATTAAAAAGATGAGCACAAAAATGGGTTATTTTTCTGTCCTATAATCACGATTCTCCAGCTACAGTATATTAAGTATATTATTAAATTAAACAGGAAGAAATCATAATTAAAACAGTGATTCATCAGTTAGTCCCAACTGCATCAATGCACTATTATGCCCCAAAGCCACACTGTTTCAGAATAGAGCTATCAATTTAGTACATTAACCTGGCTGTTAGTATATACTGTAGCTCTATTATGAAGATCACCACTGATAATTGTGCTTCATAACCCTTGGTAATACAGATGCAGGTGCCTTTAAAGGCTCAGTGAGACAGTTTCACTATTCAGCTGAAGGAAAGGGGGACATCTGTGTCTTTAGGAGTGAAGGCAAAGACTGTGCTAAAATTGTATTTGCCTATTATGTGCACTAACGGTTTGTCTGAGATAGCCCTAACTTGTACTTTCATACTGGGAAAAGTCATAATGAACTAGGCAATAGAATTAGCAAAAATACATTAATATAAATAAAAGAAATGAGCAGATGCAATGCTTTAGACAATAACTATTTTGGTACCTATAATGGAAAAGGGCGTTAAAAAAGTATATATTAAAAATCAACTGATTTCTGCATACAAATGTTGAGGTCTTTTCCTACAGATGATAAATCAAAATCAGCTTCAAACTGTCACTGAACCTGGAGTGCAAGAGAACACACCTGATCAGGTTAACCAAGGAAAACCAGCTCAGTGCGATTTATCAGCCCATTAACATTTTACATTTTACTTTTTACTCTGGTTATCCTTAGATTTAAGGCAGGCAAAGGCAGATTTTTCTTTTTTTTTTTTAATTAATTCCTGAGTGCCCAAATTATAAATCTTTTTCCCAGTTTCCCAGTTTTCCAGTTATTCTTGTAAGGGCTTGTGGTGGGACTCTTAACTCCTTTATATTTAGCTTGCGAAAAATGTTAGTCCCTTAACCCATTTTTTTCATTACCATTGGCAACAATAGCAGTTTATAAACTATTTAATAATTACTCCTACTTTATAGCGTCAAATATCCTCATTGCAGTTTTCAATGGTACAAGACAATAATTTATTGATCACACTGTGTCTTTATGTCTCAGATTATGTTTTGTAGAACCTGGCAGTTCAGAAAAGTTTGTGTTAATAAAAACTGTATGATTAGAGCATGTTCGGTTTTTATAGGTCTCATGTGGTGCATTCTTTATTACAAAATCACAGAATTTAGTGAAATGGAGTATTTGTTGGCATTCTGTTTCAAAATATTTTCATCACAGTTTTTAACAGCATTGGACAATGAATCTCACAAGATTTCACAAGAGACATACTGAAGCAAGAGTCCAATGTTTAACTAATGCATATCATGTAACACTTCATCTTTGAGGCACACACACAATGGTGCCATCATGTTCACATTGCTGTTCAGAGCGGTCAAGCAAGTGTGTGCAGGGGAGTAGCCAGGCTATAGCCCATATGCCCAGGCATTCATTTGGATTCAAACATTTTCAACAAATATTAATCCTGGCTACGTGTGTGTGTGTGTGTGTGTGTGTGTGTGTGTGTGTGTGTGTGTGTGTGTGTGTGTAAACATATCTAAAGCCAGTTATTCATTTTTTTAACTGCTTAAATCAATGACAATTCCTCTATATCACTATCACCAGAATCAAGATACTATTACCACATTCATGCTGCACTGCAACTTGCAATTGACACTACAACACAACTTGCAATTTATCCTGCAACTTACACATAATTTTATTCAAACATGGATATGTTTGCCATACATGTATATCTCAGAGAGACTGAACCAGTGGCACAGTGAGAACACAGGACCCTAGGTCTGTTGCTATAAGGGTATGGGCACCAGCGGATTGACAATCAGTGGAAATGTTTTAATGTTCACAGTGGTCACATTAAACTGCTGTAGCTCAGGGTGAGCTACAGTACATGACTTTACTGCTGGGGATGTGGGGAGGGGGATGAGTAAAAGGGCCATTGGGGAACACCTGCTAGGAGGGATAATCCTACTGCAGCTCTGAAAAGGAATAGGAAAACTTGCACATTTCAGCAGCAGCGATCCCATTGAAAACACTGTATTTAGGGAAAATAAGATTTGGCAGTCATTTAGTGCCACTGTTCTATGCTATTATCTGGAAGTAGCATTTAATTACATTACCATCAACATACATTTAAACATTGATTAGAGTGATTAAAGTGGGGGTTTGTGTTTCACTCTCTGTCAGAGTTGCCATTAAAATCGTGAGAGGCATGCATGGTTATTTCTTAATTATTATTTTTACCTTATTCTCCCCACCCGATTGTAAGGGATCTCTCTCCTATCAAAAGAATTCCCTGTTCAGTAATCAGGCCGTAGCCATTGCTGTTACGAAGCATTAATACATTGAAAGCAAAATTTCTTCCCACGATGAACCACACACCTGTGAGAATACACTCCACAGCAGCTAACAATTAGCTTCTCAGATAGAAATACAGGATAGATTTATAGATTGATAGAATCCTTCAGATACAGCAGACAAGATTTCCTTGTAATCAGTAACATTTAGAACAAAGTTTATCTTGAAACATTGTTTATCACAGGAGAACAAATTACAATAAAAAGGGAAATATTTGCACTTTATTATGATTTAAGAATGAGGTAGCTGTCTGAAGTATGCCAGTCATATAGTTATCTTTCCTATGCTGTCTGCCGAAATGAGTATATGTGAAACAACTTTTACCAGAAAGTAATGGCTAACTGCATTTAACTTCTGTTGCATCACCGAATGAAAAAAAAACTGCAGTTAAGTACAGAAACTAGTAAACATTGATGCTGAAATATTACTAAAAGACTTACATATTCATACAAGCTGTTTGTATTTTTTTCCTTTATTGCACCAATGCCAAGTTTCTATGTTATGAATAGCAGAAGTTTTGTTTAAAATTTAAACTAGATGATGCATACAGACTCTACAGCATACAATGGAATGTAACAGTATGGACAAAAAAAGTTGAATTAGTAGTAATGATTTGACTGGGGGGTTCAAAAGCTGAATTTCAAAAAGTAAAGTATTAGACTTTATTGCTCTTGGCACCCTCTCCCCCCAAAAAAGAAAAAATTACTGTGGCACTGGGGGGAAGGGGGAACCCACAGTGCAGGATCTTTCCATCCCAAACCATGCATGCACAGTTATTTATTTATTACTATTTTTAACTTTTCTCCCCCACCTGATTCTAAGTGATTGCTCCCCTATGTAAAGAACTCATGTTAACAGGATGGTTCTCCTATCAAAAGAACCATCCTGCTAACATGGTTCTCCTATAAAAAGAACTTGTGTTCAGTAATCAGGCCACTGATGTTGTAAAGCATTAAATAACGTGTAAAACCAAATGTCTTCTTTTACTAATGTTAAATCCATTCATGGAATACTGTGAAATGATTAGTTAAATTAGCACATACTGTAGATGAGGATGGGATTAATGGGGACCTGCCACTGATGCAAAGCCAATAAAGATAATCGTACTTGGCAAACTTTTAGAAAAATAAACATGTAGGCATTTAAGGAAGATGGGACACTGTTTAAGTCAGAAATCATTTTATTTCACACACACACACACACACACACACACACACACACACACACACATTCTGAGCTACTCAAGCTGACACTAGGAGTTTCACCACTAAATCGAGCCAAGAGAATGCGGGACTTCAGCCAGCACACTGCACGACACTGTGAATGAAAAGTCGGTTATCTTTCAGGATCACTGGCTTCATCAAAGTTCAAAGCCAAAATGGGCATTTTTTTTAAAATTTTCATGCAGTTCATTGGTTCACATATTTTATTCTGCTCTTTTACCATCTTTGATAATGATATGCAGAATGTATGACTACACTCAAATATAATTATGTACACAGATGACACAGTAATTTATAGGGCTGACCCAAATATAACAATCTCTAAATTAAAAAAATAATCACTGGAGTTTATTTTTTTTTTATCTTGCAGCAATGTACAATGATGGGAATCTGAGTGAGATGCATGACTGACAGTGTCAGAAGGTACAGTGTGAGAAGCCATGGTTCAACAGGAAGTTGCATGCCAGGTCCAAGGCGGAGGTTTAAAAACAAAAGTTGCTGTTGACCTTGGAAAACTCACTGAGAAAAGTACAAAATAGTGAAAATAAATCCTACTTTTGTGCAACTGGGAATTGTACAGTTGTTTGGAGCCTTACTGTGTTGTCCATTATGCTTTGAGTTGGACAGTTGTGGGGTTTATGAAGTTTAGTGCTGCAGACGGTGGCACTGATTTTTTTTTTTTTTTTACTTTTGCTAATCAGGTACACAGAATTCTTATTATTGTCATTTATTTTCACAGGGGTGGATACCACAGGGGATACTTGATGCAGCGGGGATAAGGGGGACGAGTGGAAAACTGTTTTTTTTTTTAAAGAAACTGCCATCAGGTGATGTAGAATTACTACATTTAAAACCAGTTTCAATTAATCAACACCACCTACTGGTGCAATGATACAGACAGTGGAGACAGGTAAATTCTGGCACTTCAGGGAGGCAGATGGCTTACTGTCACCACCTTGTGGATTAAAGCAGAATTACAAAATAAAGCTAATAATACCGCACCACAGAATTAAATGACATGGCACACTGAGTGTACAATGAGCGGTGCAGTGCGGCACCGGTCGGTACACTTCATTATCAGGCAACTTTACAATAGCAACCACTGTAGGTTGCCTTTACATTTGTGCTTTTCTGTGCAAAGCTACTCCCTGTGTGTGCACAGCTGTGTGCAAAAAGCTTTTGAAAATCTGCAGTTCTCAGTTAGTCAGGCTTGACTCAGTGAGTTTTATATTGTGTGTTATACAGTTCAGGATTCAGTCCCGGGTATAACTGCAGGCCAGTCAGTTGACACCCCTTCCCCATAACAATGTACATAAGTTGCCTGAGCATGACTTTTTTGTGAGGCTGTTTTCTGCACATGCACAATTGTGAGCATGCATTTTTTTAATAACTACTGCAGTTCCCAGTGGGCCTGGTTTGATTTATTGATTTTTTTTATTACTGCAGGGCCCCAATTATCTGAACCACTTGTGAGACATTCTATTGGTTTAGATAATCCAGAGTTCATAAAACTGAGATCTCTCTAGTCCTGCACCCTGCCACTGCCCAAAGCATGCACAACACAAACATCTGCTATCTTGAATGTACCATGATCTATTACATCTCTCTTGCTATCACAAGTAACTTATCATGTGATTACAGGGGATATTCCAGGAGACTGAAAGAGGACAGATGTGGTCCCACTTCCTAAAAGTGGGAATAGGGAGGAGGCAGTAAACTATAGACATGTAAGCCTTACTTTCGTTGTGGGCAAAGTTATGGAAACTCTACTAAAGAAATAAATTTGGAATACCTTGTGTCAAATGGATTGTAGGATCTGAGGCAGTACGGGTTCATGGGGGAGATCTTGCCAGACAAACCTGAATGATTTATTCAACTGCGTGATTAGGGAAGTGGATCAGGGAGGGGCAGTGGATGTGCCCAACCTAAATTTCAGTAAGGCCTTTGACATTGTTTCACATAAAAGGCTGGCAACCTGGGAGCAGGTCCAAATGGTGTAAAATGGGTACAAAACTGGCTGAGTAGCAGAAGCCAGAGGGTGGTGGTAAAGGGGGTTCATGTGGAAGAAGGCACGGTAACCAGCGGGGTGCTAGAGGGGTCAGTTCTGGGACTGGTCCTCTTTAATGTCTTCATTAGTGACATTGCAGCATGGCTGGAAGGGAAAGTATGCCTGTTCATGGATGACACAAAAATCTGAAACAGAGTGGACACACCTGGGGGGGTAGAAAAAATGAAGGAGGATCTGAAAAGCTGAAACAATGGGCAAGGGTATGGCAACTAGTCTTCAATGCCAAAAAATGCAAAAGTATGCACATGGGGCACAGGAAACCAAGGGCAACATACCAATTGGGGGGGTGACAACAACAAAACAGGAAGGGGACTTGGAGGTCATTATATCTGATGACCTGAAGGTAGCAAAGCAGTGTTATGGAGCAGTGGGGAAGGCTAGTAGAATGTTGGGGTGCATAGGGAGGGGTATAACCAGCAGAAGGAGGAAGATGGTGTTACCCCTGTGTAGACTGATGGTGAGGGAGTACTGTGTACAGCTCTGGAGGCCCCATCTAAGGAAGGGTATATATTGGATGGAGGCAGTACAGAGGAGGGCAACTAAAATGGTGCATAACCTACATGAGAAGCCCTTGGAGGATAGACCCAAGGAATTAAATATGTGGTCTCTGGAAGACAGAAGGGAAAGGGGAGACATGATAGAGACATTCAGATACTTTAAGAGTATTAATAAGTTTACGGGAGGGTGGCAATTTACATACAGTAGAAAGAGATTCAAGGACAAGGGGGCATGATATGAAGGTGGAAGTGGAAGGCTCAGAGGGGATATGAGGAAGTACTTCTTCATGCAAAGGGTGGTGGATGGCTGGAACATACTTCCAACAGAGGTGGTGGGTACCAAAATGGTAGCAGAATTCAATCTTGCATGGGATAGACATGAGGGGACTTTAGTAACAGGGCGGGGTGGTAAGGCCAGAGATTGAGTATGGGCTGGTGTAATACAGTACATAGAGAACTTTTGGGTAGACTAGCAGAGTTCAAAATTAAGTTTGCAGTCACTAGCCTGCAGGGCTAGTGACTGGGAAAATCCACTGACCCCACAGCCATTTTCACTGGCCCAGTTGGTGTACATACTGAACTGTTGTCTTCAATACAAGCCCACAGGGCTAGTTAAATGAAATTCTTACTAGCCTGATACAAAATATACCAGCATTTGGCTAGCAGGCTGGTGCCAATTTTGACCTCTGGGCCAAGGGGTCCTTTTTCTGCTGGCAAATTTTATGTTTCTGTGTTTCTATACTCTGCACTCTACAGGAACATCAGCAAGCCCACAGTCTAAGCAGCTGATATCCCAACTGTGCCATGACCTAGTGTATCAGCAGATAAGTTTATTAATAATTTCTGTCTGTCTCATGAAAACAAACCACATCAGCTGTGACCAAGTCATTGGTAATTAATACATGCTAACATAGACAATGTCATCAGAAAAAGACCATTGGTCCATCCAGTCTACCCTGTTTTAACCTGTACTACCCTGAGACCAACTGTCTAGGGTGTTTTATTTCATTTGGCTGTCCCCTATGCTCCTCGCATCACTGTTATCCCTGAGTGGCCATTAAGCCCTTACTTTTATCCCAGCCATGCTTGAATCCATGATGTATTTGTGCCTACTATGGTCCTCAACTGGCAGGCTGCTCTACGTTTCAGTAACTCACTCAGAAAAATGAAACTTCATTACATACCATATCTCCTGAATCTACCTCCTGGCTAGCTTCCATTCATGTTCCCTTGATTTAACCCAGAGCGTTTGATTAATATTTCTTTACAGTTTATCTTGGAACATGAAGGTCTCTATCATGTCACCCCTCTCCCTTCTGGTCTCCAACAAGTGAATGTTAAACTCCCTAAGCTACTGCAGGAACTGCCCTGTTGCCTTGAATTATTTTGATAACCCTATGCTGCACAGTCTCCAGTCTGTCTCTTGCTTTCCATAGGTGGATATTATCGCTTTCCTCCTGCTGTTGAAACTCATCTCAAAACATCACAACATTCTATTTGCCTTCTTGCACGCCTTGTTAGATTGGCAGGTTTGTTTCAGAATGTTGCATGTGATGACTCCAATGTCCATTTCTTTGGATATGGTGCCCTGCTTAATCACTCCAATCCAGTATTCCATAGTGGGGTTATGGCTCCCTACTGCATGTACATCATCTTGCACTTGGCATTGATTTCCAACTGCTAAACCTTGGACTACCTCTCTATCCTTTGCAGGTTTCAACTCAGTCTTCAGTCCCACACCCACTAGGAAGGCAGTGCAGGAGAGACCATCAGCACCATCACAATGCTTAGAACACTACACACGCTCAGAGTTTGGCTTCATGGTGCTGGAAGTCAGGTTCATTAACTCCACGAATGTAGTAACCTTGAAAATACCAACTATACTGTGTACAAAATAACAAAGGTGACAGAATGCTGTTATACCTACAGGCCCGAGGTTTCGTGCATGCTCCATGCAATTTATCAAAATCTTACCTTTGATAAAATGCAGAGAGCATGCATGACATGTCAGGCTGGTAGGAATGACTGTGTTAATAATAATAATAATAATTTTTATTTATAGGGTGCCTTTTGATTGTCAAGGCACTGTACATAATAATAATTAAAACAGTTAACATCATTAAAAAAATACAACCAGACCAAAACAGTTAAAACAATCATTATTCAGGAAAAGCAGTTTCGCACAGAAAGGTATTCACACCCCTCTTAAAGCCCTCCACAGAGGTGCACTCCCACAACTGACGGGGTAGAGAGTTCCAAAGGGTGGGGGCAACATACAAGAAAGCCTGAGCACCCAAGGATTTCAAATTCACCCTCGGTACCTCTAGCAACCCCTCGTCGGCCAAGCAGAGAGATCAATCGGGGTGATAGGGAACCAGTTCTTTCAGATAGACTGGGCCCAGATCATGTAGGGCTGTGAAAGTCAGCAAACCAAATTTAAAGGTGTTCTGTCATCTTTGTTATTTTGCACACATTTTATTTGATCTTTTTCATGTTATTGCCTTTGAGGAGCTAATGAATCTGACTTTCAGCACCGTGAAGCTGAACTCTAAGTGTGTGCAGAGTTCACTCTTCAGTTCCCTTACCAACTGCATGCTGTCTACACTGCCACAAAGCTTAGTGTCATCTGTGAAGAGACACATCTTGACTCCTTTTTCTATGTATATGATGAACATTGAAAAAGACTGGTTCCAGGACTAACTCCTGTAACACCCAACTCATGACATCCCTCTCCTAATTCACCCCCTGTTGCCACCACTCTCTTCTGTTGACCACCTGACCATTTTTCCATTCATCTAGTTAGGTCCTTTGCTGCTCGCAGATGTAACTCCTTCAGGAACCTTCTGTGTAGCACTGAGTCGAATGCCTTGCTGAATTTGAAGTAGAGTAAAAGCCCTGTTCTAAACTTGTCTTCTAAAATTACCAATGGCCCCATTTCTGGGATCCCCCTTGCAGCAGCCTTTATCCTACTTTCTGACAAAGGCTCACAATCCTCCACTTTGAATGCTGAGAAGTAGTCATTAAGAACTGTTGCCTTCTGCCCGTCCTCCTCTATTACCCTGCTTCAACTACCCTGCTCCATCCATCAGCATACAAGTCCCCCATCATCCTTTTTTCCCTAATGTACCTGAAGAACAGTTTTTCCTCTCCCTTGATCCCCTCAGCAATATGCAGCTCTGCGTCTGCTTTTGTGTCCCTGACTGTCTTCTTTGTAACCATTCTCAAGCATATATCTGTGTTTAATTTGCATTGAAAAGACATGTACTAATTAACCTTAGTATCTGACTGTTAGCCACACTGTTTTCTCTGTAACAAACTGGACTCTGTCCTTACTGAATCTTTATACAGTGTTTGTTCTGTATCTAACTTCTGTGATGTGGAACCTTTGTAAATGAGTCTTTGACTTAAAGGTACTTCCGAATCATCAATAAATAAATAAAGCATGACCAAGTTGTTCTCAAGAATTACCCCTTTAATTACCCCCACCTGTCCTCCACCCCTCTGACTTTGTCAACTCCATCCGATTTACCCATGACAAATTCCCTCATCCTGTTAAAGTCTGCTCATATGAAATCTAGAACTGCAGCCCTTGACAAGGCATATTGGTTCCCAGGGCCAGTTAAATCATATGCAGGGCCTCTGGTGCTCTACGGCAGAATTTTCTGATTTATGCAGCAGGGCTCCTTGGCTTCTGCAGCAGCATTTTTTGATTTCTGCCTCATGATTTATTCACTTCTCTGGCAGGAAGCATAGAAGATAGGCTTCATGATAAATGAGATGGGAAAGAAAGCCTGACACTATGGAAAAACAGTATATTTAAATGAAAATTCACCAAAAACATTGAATTCTGCGGCAATATATATATTTTCTGTGGCATGATGCAAATTCTGTGGAAAATTCCACAACCACAGAACTGCAGAATTCCAGGTGCGTTGATCATATGGTGTTATGGTCAATGAACCCCAGTGGTTCCCAACCTGCACTACCATTTACAAGTTGGTAAACACAATGTTGAAAATGGCAGCCTCTCTCATAGTTTCCCCCTGACCAGCTACACCAGTAGGCATTCCTGTAATGTATTTAGCAGGGCCTGACGTCATGTACTCTTTGCTACTGCAAAGTCTTAATCTATGTCTGGTACATTGAGATCCCCACCTCCACTAACACAACCTCCCCTACTGCAGCATTGTCTCAATTTCTATCTCTGGTTCCCTGTAGCCCTCACCCCCTTTCCTGGTGGTGCATAGATCACCCTCTGGCAACTTCTTACCCAATTCTGTTTTGAGATATATCCACAGTGATTCTCGCTTCCCATTCCTTCCCCCTGATAATCTTATCCTATACTGCCTCTATGCCATCACTGATATAGAGGGCTGTCCTATCTTCTTGTCCCTTATACTATCTCCTATATGTGGTATAGCCCAGTACCACCAGGTCCCAAACATTTTTTCCAGCACCGATGCTTATGTTTGGCAACAAGGTCTAATCCTGTATCTACCACCATCATGTGGAACTCAGTAATTTTATTGTCTAGAATCTTAGGGCTAGATTCACAGAGAGAGCAAAAAAATCTGCATGTGCTGAAAAAAGGCTTTAAAAACTGCAGGTGCGGGAAATCACAAAACAGACGAGTTGCAAAATTTCACAAGTGCTGAAAATCCAAAACATGTTTTTGCAGCTGTGGAAATAATATAAAAGGTCGAGCAGACAGAACAACAGCAGGTGATCCATATTAAGTGGAGCAGGAGACTTTGACAGTCTTACAAATGTTGCAGCAAAAACAGCACTCCCAGCCAATCAAGCAGCCAATCCCACAACTGGGACCATGGTAGCACCACTTGTACCAGCAAGATCTTGCACCCACTGGCAATATGTATCTGTTGGTTGTGTCTCTGAGGTGTTACTTTCTCCTGCGTCTGTAGCACACACTTCTGGCTGTTACCGCCTCTGCTTCTACTGGCTGTAGGGCACCATTTTGGCTGCACTGGGTCCTGTGGTTGTGCTTTGTTGTATTTCAATGGAAATACGTGCTAGTTTTGGTGTGGCAAATGACACTACTATACAGCCCACAGGTTTGCTGTTGCTTGGTGCCTGAACCCCCACTATGATTGTTTCTTAAGTGTTAGTACACTGCATTTTGCTCAGGGTGAATTATGCCTCACTATCCTTGGTACAGCATGTGTGCAATATTTTTTCCACAACTGTGGAAAAACAGTGTCTGAGATTAGCCTTTAAGGTGATATGACATGCCATTTTTTTTGCACAGGAATTTTCTGCAACTGCATATTTTCCACAGTTCACAATGTATTTTTGCCACAGCTGTGTGCTTTTTGTGTGTATGATGCAGCACAATTAACCCCTTTTTTCCACAACGGAACAAATTTTGGGGTCTTCCACCTTTTTCTTTCCCCTTCAAAGTGTTTTTTGAATAATGCCCTAGTATTTAGGCAGACTGCCTTCCAGCTTGTGCCTAAACCCTCTCCCTTCTTGTCATCACCTCTCCCTTCATCCTTCCCTTTCCTTCCCTCCTTAAATGCCTGGGTTCCCTGCTGCTTCTCATGTTTGTGAGCCTGGTTTCCCTGGCACCCTTTCTTAAATTATCAAGCACCTTTGTATTGCTGCTTCCATCCCCTCTACTCCTAGTTCCCATTTCTGGGGAGTACTAGCTAGGTTCCCTTTCTGTTTTCTATCCTCTGTAGCTCCCCAAGCTTCAATAACCCTTCTTTCAATTTAAATGTCCACCTAGACAAACACCAAACTTTTACCTATGTGCATGAGCCTCCTTTCTTGTTAGATGAAGGCCCTTACTCTTGATGAGCATCCTGTCCTAGAATTGCCACAGCCACCCACAAAATTGTGTCCCTCCTCTTGACAAAACCCCTTCAGACATCTGGGGCTGGATTCACAAAAAAACTCTGAAGGTGCAAAACTTTTCCTAAGTCTCCAAAAGTTGCCTAGCTGTGGGAAAAAAGGGGAAATTGCTCTGAGTGCTATACACAAAACTTTTACAGCTGCGGAAAAAAATATACTGAAGACTGTGGAAAAAAGTGCAGCTACAGAAGTTCCTGAGGAAAAAAAGCAATTGAAAAATATGGCATATCCCCTTGGAGGCTATTCACAACCAGTGTTTTTCTGCAGTTGTGGAAAAAATGTTGCACACATGCTGCACCACAAAGAGTGAGTCATAACTCTCCCTGAGAAAAGTGCAGTGTAACAAAAATTAAGATATAATTATACTAGAAGTGCAGACACAAGTAATAGCAAGACAGTGGGTGTAAAGTAGTGGCAGTTGTTACAACAAAAATAGTACACATTTTCATTGAAATACAACAAACTACTACCACTGGACCCAGTGCAGCCCATAAAGACACCCCTCAGGCAGTAGAGGCTGAGCTGGTAACAGCCTGCTATGAGTACTACTGAAGCAGAAAACATAAACACTCCAGGGAGAGACTCAACCATCAGTTCCATCAACAGTTACAGACAGCCGCTGTGGTGCATGACCCTTCTGGTACCAGTGGTGCTGGAGTGGTCTCAGTTGAGGGACTGGCTGCTGGTCTCTCTGTTAGTACTTACTGCAGCAGCTATGGCAAGACTGTCAAAGTTTGCTGCTCCAGTTAATATGGATCACTTGTTGTGTCTGTGATGAGCTGTTTCCTTAGATAAGGAAAGAATGTTAGGGAGATTTCAGCACTTGTCTACTTCTGTAACTTGTCTGTTTTATGCATTTCCACAACTGTGAAAATTTTCTTTTTGAATATGGTGCAACTATATTTCTGCAGTGCTACAAGTCATTTTTCCGCAGCTATGGAAATTTTGACTCTCTTTGTGAATCCAGCCCCTTTAGTCTCCTTCTTCACTCTAGTCTGCATGGGATAGACATAAAGGAATTCTGGAGGTCAGGGGTAAGGGGCAACAGACTTCTAGGAAAACATAAACTGAACTTACAAGCTCAAATGGGCAGACTGGGTGGGCCATAGGCCCTTATCTGCCGACACTGTCTATGTATCTATGTATCTATATCTTCCCACCTCCATACTCACACAGAGAGGTTCTCAGAAAATACCAGGAAAGCTGCGTTTGCTTTCAATTTGTCCCCAAGCCTTTGAAAGTTATACTTCACTGTCTCAGTACAATGGTTTGACAGATCATTGACATGCAAGAGTACCAACACCCGAAGCTCCCCTTTCACTTCTTCTATTACCCTCCCTATACTATCCATGTCTTTGACAGTTGATGCATCTGGGAGGCATCGGACCACCCCTTGCCTTTCCCTTTCCTGGCACCACCTTTTCTACTATTCTAATCATAGAGTCCTTTATTACTAGGATACTCCTTGCTGCCATCCTCCTATTGTCTCCACTGGTTGTCACCAAATCCTTGTATTTACCATTCTCAGTTGGCTCCAAGCCCCCCCCAAAAAGTCAGGTAAGTGCACCTCAAGTAATGCAGAGTGATTTGAAGTTGGGATTTGGTGCACTTGGACAACTGCTTGCTCCTGCCACCCCTCCCGCTCCCCCTCCCAATCAATCTCTAGCCCATCAGGCCAGTGGGCCTCCTGGGAGTGGAGGCGCAGGGGGTGCCTGTGGGTACCAGATCAGCTGCTGACACAGGAGGGACACCTTCTTCCTTGTTGTTATCACCAGTGACTAGAGCTCCTCAAATGTTCTATACTTGGTGTAATGACTGTTTTTCCAGAGTGCAGCCTGTGAGATGATCTCTCAGCTGTAACTGTGCTCCACACTGTCTGCCATTTAAGCAATAAGGCATGATGGGGGCATGTTATGGTGGGATAACGGCCCACCTCAGAGTGGGTTGAAGCACGAGGTGTAGCTGAGGGCTTCCACCACCTGAGAAGGGCTGTTAGTCCACCATAACATCCCCCCCCTTGAGTTCCTTATTGTGATTATAAAATGGGTCATTTTTAGTCATTGTTATGTCTTTTTTAAACATTTTACTTTTAGCTGGGTCTTTGTGCTGGGATAATGACCCAGCTGAAAGCTGCTCTTGGCAAATCAGGAGCCAGGATTCTTTCTACCAATTTCATAATTCCCCTTACACAACACCTGCTTGAGTCTTGCCTACTATATAATGAAATAACACCCAGCTACTAATATAAAGCAATAACTCACTGGTACTAGCAAGAATGAGGTCATGCTACATGTGCTGCCCGCATTTGAGGAGAAGACGCTGGTAGCAGGATTGCTGATCTTGTTTATTTTTTTTAAGGTATGCCACCTACTGCCTAGAACAACAATCTTATCAGATATTCTTACTGCCTACCCACCTGGTCTGTCCAGTTCTTGTCCTGTTGCTTTTCTCACCACACACAGGAGGAAGCCTGTGAGGAGGTGATCGCAGTGGTTGGAGCTGTTGCTGTCAGCAAGGGGTTGGTTGAATGGCTGCAGTAAGAGGTTGGGAGAACAGGAGATTGAAGTCCTGAAATGAAGACTGGCAGACCCTAACGCAGAGTATTGTGTACACTGGAGGATCACTGAAGTCTGAAGGGGAGTTAAAGCCCTTTCATATAGTTTTTATTTCTTTATTTTTCTATTTAGCATATCTGCTTTACATATACTTCTCTCATTGTGAAAGGTATTGCAGCATTTTGCTGTATGTCAAATAGTTCTGAACTGACTATAAATTTATAAAATGTACTAAAATCATTTAAAAGCCCTTTAAAGCTTACATTTTTATATATTTTTACACTTATACATTTCATTTTGTTTCACACCAGGACTGACCCCTGGTCACATGAACGTCTGTCTATCCATAAGAGTGCATGCTCCAGCATCTGTAAAACTCTATTCGCCATCTTAGGAAGTTGCATGCTGCATTCTGTGGTGGATGTTATGAGCTTGACATTTAATTTTATTTAGAATGTAACATTGTTGTTTGCAACCAATAGCCTGAAAAGATTGCCGAGAGTTCAGACAGACAAATTATTCTCTTGGCAAGTGAAGCATGGCCCTCACGGTGCTCACTGAGGTTAAAACTCACACCAGTTTCTCTTTTTTTTCACTCACCCACAGTAAGGGCATGTTATTCACATCATTTATCATGGTGGCTGGGCTGTAGGAGTATGAGAGCAGTCGATGTTTTTGAGTCCGAGGGTGTCACACTGATGATTCAAGTAAGACTCCTTTATTTTTAAAATAGCAAAAACTGGAATTGCAAAGTATTCTATTCTATCAGCACATTAGCAGATGTTTAAGCTTATTTTTCTCTGTCTTAAAGAGTTTTATTATAGTTCATTGTTATTCTTTTTTTTATTATTTATTTTTTTGTTAGGTAGACTAAACCTTACAAAGGCCATTGTGATTTACTGAGCACTTTTATTTTATTTTTATTTAGTGATAATACTGTAAAGAGCCAGCACCTGGCTGGACTATTCTGCTCAACCTAGTACCTGGCAGAAGGACCTTGCTCACTTTGAAGGGACAGCATTTCAAAGTGCACCTTCATCTGTATGGACTATCTGTATGGACGAGAGACTAGAGACTGCTAACACAGTGTTTTATGCTAAAATCTCTCAATTTAAAGAGTTGGGGGCTCTTAGTGACAGTAACAACAAAGAGACTGAGTGGTCTAGAAGTACATCATAAGAAAGTTACATTATTTATTTATTTATTGAAATGTTTCACCAGGAAGGCACACTGAACAACAAGTTGCTTGTCTCCTGGTGTGACCTGGGTGAGGGGGGTACAATTGGATGAAGAATGAGACACACAGTTTAACATTTAACATATCCAAGAAATTAAACATTCAATTACATTTGTAACAAGACATACAGTTAAAAAATATCATAAATAATCATACAGTCTCATTTTGTTACATAACATACAATTAAATATATCAAATAAATAAATATACAAGGAGGCAGTATAGCACAGTGGTTTAAGGCTCTGAGCTGCAAACCTGGAGACCTGTGTTTGAATCCCACATCCCCCACTTACATACTTTGTGACCCTGAGCAAGTCACTTAACTTCCTTGTGCTCACAGGTCACATCTGTAAACAAGCTTTCAGCTTAGTGTGTCTCTCCTGGTTAAAGAAATACATATATATAATACCTGTGGAATATGCATTTAATTGCAAGTAGCATATCTGAGGAACATATTACAGAAATTAAATGTAGCCTTGGAGCCAACTCCTTGCAGGAATGGATCACAGTTAATAAGCAGATTATTTAGCAATTATTGAATGAATGAGGTCCAGTGGGGGGACACCAAGTAGGGTAGGGGCTAGACAAGAGAAACCAGCTGGGGAAAGGATAGGGTAAAGATGGGGGGAACATTACCAGAGAAAAGTGAGCAAAAAAAAATATGTTGTGAAGGGCAAGTTAACTCAGGACTAGAGCAATCTGGGAGCACCTCAGACAGAACAGAAAGTGCAAATTATTAGCTCAAGTGAACTAATTCCATTAATTAAGTACAGGGGTAGAGAGGGGGCAGGAGAGAGGTGGGGTAAGGGATAGGGAAGGATGAGTCATATCTGGAACTGGCCCTTCAGAGTGCAGAGATCACTGTCAGTGGCAGAATGAGGTGAGTACTTAAAATAAAAGGCAGGAGTAGGCAAGAACAATTGAGTAGATATAGTAGAGAGGATGGTAAAGGGAAGGAGGAGGAGGAGTGGTGGGAGAAACTGGCCTTAGAATAGGCCTCTTCAGGAGGCTGAGAATCCTGCCAGAGAGCAGAGTCAGGCAAGGACAATTTAGGTAGAGAGGATGGAGGGGAAAGGGGAAGGAAGGAAGAGTCATTTCTAAGTGCTGGACCCCTGCAGGATGCTGTAAACCCTACCTGGGGGCAGAACTAGTTGAGGACAAGTTGGGAAGAGAGAGAAAAAAAGGATGAAGGGAAAGGAGGGAAGAGGAGGGAAAGAAGAAGCTTGCCTAAGACTAGACCACTCCAGGATGCTGAGAACCCTTCCAGAGCACAGAATCAGGATAGGACTAGTTGGGCAGAAAGGATATAGTGGGAGGGGGCGTGATGGAAGAGTAATTGACCAGTGCTGGGCCCATCCAGGATGCAGTGAACCCTGCCTTTGGGATAGAATTTGGTGAGGATAAGTTGGGCAGAGGGAATAGGAAGGATAGAAGAGGCAAGAGAAAAGAAGGAAGGAGGGAAGAAACTTACCAGAGAGTAGACATTGCCAGGGTGATAAGAATCCCAACAGAGGGCAGATTTAGGTGAGGACAAGTAGAGCAGAAAGGAGAGTGGGGTGAAGAGAAGGAGGAGGCTTACACAGTACTAGGCCCCCTCCAGGATGCAGAGAACCCAGCCAGAGGTCAAAACTAAGCAGAGGCAAGTTGGTAATGGAAAACAAAGGTTGGGGTAGGAGTGAGGGAGTCAGCTGTGAAGGAAGAGGAGAGCATGCTGAGAAGCAGGTTCAGGGGGAGGAAGGTTTAATAGGGGATGTGAGTCATGAAGAGGAGCAGAGGCATAGGAGGACAGTTAAGGAGGGTTAAAGCAGGAGCAGTTAGGTGATAAAAAGTTATGTAAGGCAGAGGCAAGGGAGAAGGAGGAGTGCCATATTTGGGGGGGTGGGAGTTCCAGATTTGTGGGAAACAATGGGTAAAGCCTGACTGACCAATGAGAGTGGTTCAACGGGGGACCAACAAAGTGTGAGTGTCAGAGGATCTGAGGGAGTAGGAGGGGGGAGGGGGGAATAGACTGAGCATGAGATGTAGAGGGAATTTCTCCTAACTGAAATTTAGAAGTGAGTTTGGCACAATGAGTGAGGCACCTGCTGGCAAGCGGGGGAAAAGGACAGAGCATGGTAGAGGTCACAGTGATGTGTGCATGATGGAGCATCAAGGGCAAATTGACTGAAGGAGTTGAAGAAAGTGTCCAATCTGGTTAGGGAGGATTTGGGAGCAGCATCATAGACTACATCACAGTAGTCGAAAATGGGGAGGATCATCTTCAGGACTAGTTCACGCCATGCCACAGGAGCAATGCAACTACAGTTCTTGAATAAGGCACCAAGCTTGGGGGACAATTTTTTCAGGATGGCGTCAATGTGGCAAGAGAAGTTCAGGTGTTGGTCCAACCAAACCCCAAGATAACTGAATGAGGAGGTGTCCTCTAGGATTGTCCCATCAATGGTATGGAATGACAGTAAAGGGTGGAGCCTAGAGAGTCTCTGCCTAGTGCCAAAGGTCATGGAGACAGACTTATTGGCATTTAGAAATAGTTGATGTGAGGCAAAACATAGCTGAGCCTGGTGGAAGTCATGTTGAAGGGTGGTTGCTACATTGGTGGGGCATTAGCCAGAGGAGAACAGGATGGTGTTGTTGGCATAGATATGGATAGAGGCGGAGGGGGAGCACACTGAGGGCAAGTAATTTAGAAAGGAGACGAGAATGGGTCCAAGCACCGAGCCCTGTGGGACTCCTGTGGAAATGTGGGGGGGGGATTGTATCCTGGATCTTGACCGACTGTGTTTTGCCAGAGAGGTAAGCTCTAAACCAGTTTTGGGCAGAAGAAGACAACCCAGCAGCCATAAGGGAGTCAAGAAGTAGGACAATGGAGACTGTGTTGAAAGCCTTGGCGAGGTTGACAAAGATGGCAGAGGTAATGAGGCCATTATCCATCTCGGTGAGGATGGAGTCAGTGAGCCTCACTAGGGAGGTGATAGTGGAGTGGTTCTTCCAAAACAACAGATTGGAATGGGGTGAAAAAGGAAGAGTCATCAAGGAAGAAGGTTAGTTGAGAGAGGACCAGGTGTTCTTGGAGTTTAGCTAGGGCAGGGAGGAGGGAGATTGTGAAAAAATTTTCAGGGGAGGAGGGGTCACCACCCCTTGGGAGAGGGAGGACCTCCTCATGTTTCCAGGATGAAGGGACAGATTAAGGAGAGAAGGAAAGATTTAGGATTAAGGAGAGAGGGTAGGCTACAGCAGAAGCTGAAAGGTAGAGGAGTTTAGGGTCAAGGTCATCCGGCGATATGCCTTTGCAAGGATTAAAAGAGAGAAGGGCTGTCAGTGTTTCTTCTGGGGAGACAGCAGAAAAGGAGAAGGAAGGGTGGGGTCATGGATGGGTTGAGTGTTGGGTGTGGGACGATGAAGAGGGGGGAGGTTAGAGGGGAGGGACTTTAGAAGTGTTGTGGTACAGGAGGTATAATAGGAGTTAAACTCTTGAGCCACTAAGCATGGTTCAGAGAGCAATGAGTTGTTTATTTTAAGCACAGGGGAGGCTGATATTACATAAGGGAACTCATAAGGTTTTTAAGAATCTACAGTACATCACAAGAATTATCTGGAGGAAGAAATTTAAACTGCATTTGTGTCTTTTTATCTATTTTTAATCATTTTTGCACATTTTTTGCGCAAAGCACCTTATCGTACTATACTCTGAAATTCATTGCACTTTATAATATTTAAATGTTTTATAGCTTTACAGCTTTTTTGACCTCTAATATTGTGTCTGTAAATCAACTTACAAGGTAACATCTGTGGAAATGGTAATAACTACTAGAGGCCAATCAAGAAAACGTAATAGTGGGGAACCAGTAAAGCAGGGCAAAAACAAAAATAAGTCCCTAAAAAAAAAAAAAAGCTGGCAATAAAAATATATCCAAAAAAGGCTCTCAGAATAAGCTTTCAAAAAGCCTTGGACATTTAGATAAAACAGACAGGAAGCTTGAACAGGGCAAGAATAAAATGGAACTCCAAACTCATAAGAATATGTCTATCTGTAAAGGGAAATTGACTGCAAAAGATAAGTTTTTGTCTATGTCCACACCACATTAACAGAAAGAATTCAATAAAACTATTTCAACCCCCAAAGAAAGTAGTGACAGGGCAAACAAGCTTCCCTCTGGAAAGGCCAATGATTCATGTCAGGGATCATATGACTCGACACCCATTTTGGTGATGGATTGTACAGGTACTGTGGAACAATTTTCAGAAGGACAGTCTTACAGGATTTAGGACACTGTCCTACATGCTGGGCCTTTGGAGATCTTAGGGCTCAGCTCCGGGCAGCATGGGCAGAGATTGCACGCCTCAAATTTCACATTGAAGAGGAAATACATTATAAGAACCACCCGCCATTTCCCCAGCATCCAACAGAAAAACCTCAACCGCAGAGGGTAGTTGGTCCAGGAGGTTGGCAGGTGGTTAGGAGGAGCAAATCAGGTGCCCCATCACTCTCTGCTTTCCATCACATTGCCTCCAAAAACCATATAAATACTACAAACAGGTATCTGCCTCTATCTCTGAAATCAAATAAAGAGGCAGAAGACACTGCAGAGCAGGACACTGTGGCACAGGAGCTAGCACAACAAAACTCACCCAAATCAGGAACCAAAACTAAACAAGCACAAAGGAAATCCAAAAAACTTCTGATCATAGGAGACTCCATGATTCGGGGAGTTGATACCCATCTCCAGCCAGGGGTGATGGTCAGATGTCTCCCAGGTACATCAGCATGGAGAGACACTGACCGCATTACAAAATTGTTCACAAAGCAGGAGAAAACATTGATGTCCTAGTACACATAGGGACTACGATCTCGCCAGCCGGGTCAGTTGTGGAGACCAAGGAACACCTGACTAGGCTGGGGACAAACTATCATCTATTTCATCTGGCATCTCCTTCTCTGAGATCCTGCCAGTCTGGGAGAGGGGAGCAGATGGACGGAAGGTCAGAGAAGGGGAGATAGGGGAGCTAAACACGTGGCTCAAGGACTGGTGCCAGGAAAAAGGACACAGATTTGTAGGGAACTGGCAACAGTTCTGGGAGCGAAAGTTCTTTAAATTTGATGGACTGCATCTGACAAAAGAGGGAGTCAGTGCATTGGGGCAGAAGTTTGACGTCTTTGCAGAATATTTAAACTAGCAAATGGGGAGAGGGGTGCAGCCCATACGTCGAATGGGAGGAACACCCCTCCCCTCAGCTAGTGGTCAAAAGGAATTCAGCGTGTTTGCCGCTCATTTGCATCACCAGGTAAGAAAAAGGTTTGTTCCCCATACGATGCACAGGGTAATGCCAAACTTCACCCAACAACTAACACACCAAAATCTGGCCAATGGAAAATCATGTACACAATGCTCACAGCCTGGGAAATAAGATCCCAGACCTGCAGGCAATAATGTCAGAGGCTAAACTGGACATAGTAGCAATTAGTGAGACGTGGTTTACCAGTAACCACACTTGGGAGACTTCAGTACCTGGCTATGTATTGTTCAGAAGAGACCGAGGTGCAAAAGGGGAGGAGTGGCCCTGTATGTTAATGAAAATATCAAAGCTACAGAAATTCAGAATACACATAAGGAGCCAGAAGAACTGTGGGTCACCCTGAAACAGGAAATCGACAGCCATAAGAACTGGGGTTGTCTACAGGCCCCCAGACCAGAGGGGAGGACATAGACACATTACTGTTAGAAGATATACAAAACATGACAGCTAAAGGGAGGTTCTGATAATGGGAGACTTCAACATACCAGAATACAGATTGGTCAATACTGAGCAGGAACATCTGCCAGAACTAGACTCATAGTGGATTCCTGCAGGAGGGCCTCAAACAACTGGTGCAGCAACCCACAAGAGACAGGGCTATCCTAGATCTAGTACTGACTAACAAAGAAGGGATCACAGATCTCCAGGTAGAAGGTCACCTGGGGCCAGTGACCATCACATGGTATGGTTCAATTTGGCTACTACATCTAAATCATCCCATTCCAAGGCAAAAATATGGGACTTCAGAGGAGCTGACTTTGATAAGATGGCCAACAGAGTTAAGATAGCCCTGGCAAAAGAAACACAGGTGAGGGGGCATAGCAAGTGGGCAAGCATTAAGGATGCAATACTTGAAGCAACATCCCATTGTGTTAGACGGAAAGGAAGTGCAAAGAAGAAGGAAACCACTTTGGTTCTCAAATACAGTAGCAGAAAAGGTCAGAGCCAAAAGGCTGGCCTTCAGGAAATATAAGGAACACAGCGGGATGAAGATAGGAGGCATACCAAACTGCCCTAAGGGAAGCAGGTAAGGCAGTAAGGCAGGCAAAGTCCCAAACTGAGGAAACACTAGCACGAACAGTAAAAGAAGGTGACAAGACTTTCTATAGATACATTAGTGAAAGGAGAAAGTCCAGAGGGGGTATTGCTAAGCTTAATGGAGAAAAGGGAGCATGTGAGGAGGAGGACCCTGTAAAGGCATCTATCCTAAATAGATACTTTTGCTCAGTATTTACTGAAGAGAAGGTGGGACAGGGCCCACAGCTCAGCATCATGGACACAGGGGGGAGGGAGGTGAGCACTACTCCCTTCACAAAAGAAAGGGTCCTACAAGAGCTTGCTAAGCTCAGAGTGGATAAGGCAATGGGACCTGATGGCATACATCCCAGGGTACTTAAGGAGCTAAAGGAGGAACTAGCAGAGCCATTAACAGAATTGTTTAGTGAGTCTCTGAGCACAGGAGAGGTCCCAGAAGACTGGAGAAGGGTTTCATGTGATCCCGCTCCACAAGAGTGGTAGCAGGGAGGAGGTGGGGAACTACAGACCGGTCAGTCTTACCTCAGTAGTGGGCAAGATTATGGAGGCACTCCTTAAGGAAAGGATAGTGCAACACCTGGAATCCATAGGGCACAGGATCCAAGACAGCATGGGTTTAAAAGGAAAGTCCTGTCAAACTAATCTCATAGATTTCTTTGACTGGGTAACCAGAGTGGTGGACCAAGGGGAGCAGTTGATGTCGCCTACCTTGACTTCAGCAAAGCTTTGACACTGTTCCACATAGAAGATTGATAAATAAGCTGGGTAGGCTCGGGTGGGCCGAAGTTGGTCAACTGGGTGGCAAACTGGTTGACTGGCAGAAACAGAGAGTGGTGGTAAATGGTATACAGTCAGAAGAGATGCAAGTCACAAGTGGGGTACCTCAGGGATCAGTCCTGGGGCCAGTCCTATTCAACATCTTCATTAGTGACCTTGCAGATGGACTAGAGGGAGGTTTGTCTGTTTGCAGATGACACCAAGATCTGCAACAGAGTAGATGAGCCAGATGGGGTGGGCAGAATGAGAAGAGATCTAGATAAACTAGCAGAATGGTCAGAAGAGTGGCAACTGGGATTTAATGCAAAGAAGTGCAAAATCATGCACATAGGGAAGAGAAACCCTGAAGCCACTTATAGACTGGGAGGAGATGCTAGCAGTCACAAAGGAAGAAAGAGACTTGGGCATCATCATCACTGATGACCTAAAATCATCCAAGCAGACCTCTAAAGCAGTAGGTAAGGCTAGGGGGTGTTAGGGTGTATTAGTAGGGGTATCACAAGTCGAAGAGGGAGGTAATAACTCTGTACAAGACATTGGTTAGGCCCCATCTGAGTATGCGCAGCATTGAGGCCACACCTTCACAAGGACATTAACCAAATTGAGGCAGTCCAGAGAAGGGCAACCAAAATGGTGCAGGGACTGCATCAGAAGACATATGAGGACAGATTAACGGAGCTCAATATGTATACCTTGAGCAAAGGAGGGAGAGAGGTGATATGATCGAGGTATTCAAACACCTTAAGGGCATAAACAAGGTGAAAGAGTCTAACGTTTAAATATAAGAAAATAGCAGGACAAGAGGACACAGCATGAGATTAGAGGGAGGCCGATTAAGGGGAATGTGAGGAAATTCTTTTCACAGAAAGGGTGGTGGATGCATGGAATGGCTTACCACAAGAAGTGGTGGCTATGAATACAGTGCAGGGCTTCAAACAGGCATGGATAGGCATAAGGGAGCAATACAAATGACTATGAATAGATAGGTCACTGACAGAGCAAAGGCCGATGGCACATTTATAAGGTAGAAAAAGGAATGGGCAGACTGGATGGGCCTTGCGGTCCTTATCTGCCGTCAACTTCTATGTTTCTATGTTTCTATGTTTCTATGGATTCAGTAATGAGCCTGCCCTGTTCTGGAAAGCTATCTAAAAATTAGAAGGATGAAATCTCAATTTATAGCACCACAGAATTTGAATGGCAGCCCTTCCCTGAATCCACTACCAAATTGGATTATTCAGTCTCATCTCTAGAGGCTTATTCCATATCATAGGTTCATAGGTAGTTTACAAGCTCACTAGGCAGTAATGCCTTTTATGAGCTTGCCACCTCTCATTTGTGGAAAAAAATATTTTCTTTGACCCATGTATAAATCTAGTTTTCTTTTAAAAATGGTTACAGAATTACTTTCAACTATCTCCTCGGGTAATGCATTCCATGTTAGTATAACTCTTTGAGTAAACCACTGACATTTTTTTTTGGTCCTATTTTGTGTTCCGCTTAATTTTTTTATTTTTAGACCTTGCAGATGTCATAGATAGATTTGGACATAATCCAATAGTTTCAAATATCCTACAATTATTGAATGCATTATAAACTAAAATCAAATCCTCTCTTAGTTTCATATACTGCATAGAAAAAAGCCACAGGTTATTCAGTTTACAACTATAGTTCTGCCCCTTTCCTTTTTTTAATTTTCTTAGTAATTCTTCATTGCACACCTTCTATTAATTTATTACCTCTAACTGAAGATGGACCACATACAAAAAAACAATATTCAAGATGTGGCTTAACCAAGCTTGAAAAAAGAGGGATTATTACCTTTTCACTTTACTTTTAATATTTTTTAAGATACATAGAAACATAGAAACATAGACTTTGATGGCAGATAAGGACCACTTGGCCCACCCAGTCTTCCCATTTCCCTACCTATTGGATAAGCTGCAGATTCTAGTTAACCAACAGCCTACTTCCTGCAACCCCCCACTATAATTGCCTTATGTCTGTGCCATGCATGTTTGAATTCCCCCACTGTTTTAGACCCCACAACATCTCCAGGAAGGCGGTTCCATGCGTTCACCACTCTCTCCGTGAAAAAGAATTTCCTCACATTACCCCTGAGCCACCCCCTCTCTAACTTTAAATTGTGCCCTCTTGTTCTTACACATCTCTTTTTCTGAAAGATGCTACCCTCCTGGACTTTGTTGATTCCCTTGAGGTACTTAAAAGTTTCTTTCATGTCCCCCCTGTCCCTCCTTTCATCTAAGGTATTCATATTAAGCTCTCTCAGTCTCTCTTCATATGGTTTCTGATGTAGACCCTGCACCATTTTAGTTGCCCTCCTCTGGACTGCTTCCATCCTGTCTATGTCCTTTCATAGATGAGGTCTCCAAAACTGCACGCAGTACTCCAGATGGGGTCTCACCAACTGTCAGTACAGAGGGATAACCACTTTCCTTTTTCTACTTGTGATGCCCCTCCCTATGCATCCCAGTATCCCGCTGGCTTTCCTTACTGACTTCTCACATTGCTTACCCACCTTTAGGTCATCTGACATGACTACACCCAGATCCCTTTCCATTATTGTTGTAGTTAGCACCTCCCCTGCTATTGTGTACTCTTCTCCTGGGTTTTTATTTCCCAGGTGCATTACTTTGCACTTCCTTGCATTGAATCTAAGTTGCCATATGTCTGACCATTTTTCCAACCTTGCCAAGTCCCTTCTCATCCTTTCTACCCAACCTTGTGTATCAACTCTGTTACAGATCTTTGTGTCATCCACAAAGAGGCATACCTTTCCTTCCAGACCCTCTGCAATGTCACCTATAAAGACATTAAAGAGGACTGGACCCAGTACTGAGCCCTCAGGTACTCCACTATTAACCCCCCTTTCTTCAGAATGTGTTCCATTCACTATTACCTTCTGTGTCCTGTTGTGCAGCCAGTTTGCTACCCAGGCTACCACCCTGGGACCCACTCCCAGGCTGGCTAACTTGATTATTAATCTTTTGTGCAGGACTGTGTCAAATGCCTTGCTAAATTCTAGGTAGGCCACATCCACAGCCCGTCCCTGGTCTATTACTTTGGTCACCCAGTCAAAGAAATTGATTAGATTCGTCTGACATGACCTTCCTGCTGTGAATCCATGCTGCTTTGGGTCATGTGCCCCGCTGACCTCTAGGTACTCAACAATTCTTTCTTTCAGAAGTGATTCCATCATTTTCCCCACCACTGAGGTCAAACTAACAGGGCTGTAGTTTTCTGCTTCTGCCTTGCTCCCACTTTTGTGAAGGGGAATCACATCTGCCCTCCTCCAGTCCTCAGGTTCCACCCCATCTTCCCATGATTTGTTAAAAAGTGTGGTTAGTGGTGTCACTAGGTCCTCCCTTAACTCTTTTAGGATTCTAGGGAGAATCCCGTCAGCCCAAAATCTGCTTGCTTTTCTTAACTATATTAGTAGTATGGGTTTTGAAGGATAAATCATTAGAAATAGTGACCCCCAAATCTATTTCATTATCAGTTGTCTGTAATATAGTGTTATTAAAGGTGTAAGAAAAAACATTTGTTTCACTTACCAAGATGCATCACTTTGCATTTTCGTGCATTAAATAATAATTTGTTTTTAATTGACCATGATTCTAAATATGCAAGATTTTCTTGAAAATTCTGCACCAAGGTTTGATCAGTTACAATGCCTCCTAGTTTATATTCATCTGTGTATTTTACCATCCAACATTGATTATTTAAAGGTAATAAAGAGGATACCATAATATTAAAGAGTACTGGGCCAAACACAGATCCCTGAGGGACGCCACTATTCACACTCTCCCATGACGATAATTAACCCTTCAATGACACTTGCTGTTTCCTGTCAGTTAGCCATGCTTTGATCCAGTTTACTATAAGATGATGTATATTAGCTTTAATTACCTATTGGATTAAGATTCCATATGCCACAGAATCGAAAGCCTTGGATAAATCCAGGAAGACTATATCCACTGCTAGGCCATTGTCCAGAGCTTCACTTACTGGCTCAAAAAAGCTTAGTGAGTTTGTGTGGCATGAATGCCCCTTAACAAATCCATGCTTTGTAAGATCAATTTGTCCAGTGACAGACACATGATCAATAATTCTGTTTTTTAAGAGTCTTTCCAAAGTTTTACAAAAAAATTGCAGTCAGGCTTATGGGCCTATAATTCTGAACCAAATTTCTACTCCCTTTTTATGTTGCTTGCACGCATGTGCAAGAAACATAGTGCCATCATCGGAGATTTCGGAGGTGTGTCACCTCCTCCTCCAATTCAGTCAGTGAGCTGGCAGGCGCGGGGCCTTTAAGCCAATGCATTTTGGAGATGTCTATGACACGCTCCAAAATGCAGTGGCATACAGTTGAAAGGGGAGCTACGCTCAGTGAGCAGCGATAAGAAGCGTAGGCTCCCCCACATGCAGGCATGTGCGCCCGCACGCATTGTGTAGCCGACTGCGCCCAATCCCTGGGCCGGCTGAGCTGCGCCATTCCCCAGTAGTTGGTGCCATGCTGGAGCCCACCCAGCGTGGCAATCAGTCCTTGGCCAATGGGAGTGCCCAATCCCCCATCAGCTGAATGGCCCCATCCTTGTGCCACGCTGGGAGCCCCACCCCAGCGTGGCAAACATCCCACACGCCTTTTTTTTAAACCTATAAACAAAACGGTCCCGCGGCGTGTCTCCAGACCCTCCCACAACCCGCACCCACCCACTGCACACCCAGCCTTCCCACACCCCTCACCCCATACTTATCTCTGGACTCCCGTGATGATCTTCGTGGACCAGGAACACGCCTGCACTCTTCAAAGCCGACCGCGAACTGAGGAAATGCCGATGCAGTATAATGGGCTAGATAGGGGGTTCAACTTATTGTATATCTCAGGTATTTTTTAGAATTTTGTACACGTTTTCAATGATCGATGTCACGTCATGCGGTAAGAGCTTAGTCTGGAGGTGATTTCACAAGACTGCTCAGTGACTGTGAAATCACCCTTGGGCCTGAATACCACCATGACAGTGACACCATTCATGAGAAGGGGTCCCAAAACCTCATGTTGAAAATTTGGTCCAAAAATTCCAAAAAAATGACTGTTTTACAAGCGTGCATTGCACATTTCCTACGCAGGCTCGTAAGTTCATGAAATTTCAATATTTTCACTTCAGATTTTCAACATTGCCATTTTACCACACCTTCTTATGAGCAGTATAGCTGTCATTTTTCACATCTCACCCAAAATGTGTTTCCACCCTTGTAGCGCAGAATGGCGCAGTCTGTGTGTGAAATCAATGTACTGGACAAATTAAGAAAATCACAGTGACACTGTTCATGTGCAGAGATCTTAAAATGGCTATGTTGAAAACTTGGTGAAAAAATTCCTAAAAATGACTGTTTTATGAGTGTGCGTTGCGCAGTTCCTACGCAGGCTGGTAAGTTCACAAATTTTCAATATTTTCACTCCAGATTTTCAACATTGTCATTTTACCACACCTCCTCATGAGCAGTACAGCTGTCATTTTCACATCCTGCCCAAAACATGTTTCACCATGTAGCTTAAGCAATGGCGCAGGTCGGTGTGCGTAACCTCAGTGTATGGGACACATTAAGAAAATCACAGTGTCACTGTTCATGAGCAGAGATCTTAAATGGCAATGTTGAAAATTTAGTGAAAGAATTTCTAAAATGACTGTTTTACTAGTGTGCTGCACAGTTCCCACGCACGTCAGAGGTTTACAAATTTTCAATATTTCCACTCCAGATTTTCAACATTGCCATTTTACCACACCTTCTTATGAGCAGTACAGCTGTCATTTTTCACATCCTGCCCAAAACGCGTATCCGCCCATGTAGCGCACAATGGCGTAGTCGGTGTGCAAACTCAATGTATGGGACACATTAACAAAATCACAGTGACACTGTTCATGAGCAGAAGTCTTAAAATGGCTATGTTGAAAATTTCATGAAAAATTTCCTAACAATGACTGTTTTACGAGAGTGCGTTGCGCATTTCCTACGCACGCTCGTAAGTTCGCAAATTTTCAATATTTGCACTCCAATGACTTCCAAATACCTAAACAGCACATAGAAGCAAACAACATTTGGCATTGACAAATGCTTGTTTATATAGGGGGATAACAATAACTTGATTCCAAATAGGTATGGTTGAACCTATAGTTACTGAAATATTAAATAAATAAGTCAAGGGTCCCTTAAGATGGTTAACCATATTTTTACTAAATATAGATGGAATTCCATCCAGACCTGCAGAACTATCTGATTTAATATTTATAATGACCTATTTTACATTGTTTGGAGAGAAAAGTTTAAATTCTTCCATGGACTTGTATGCAGAGGATACCATATTATCTTTCTTATTGAAACACTTGTAAAATATCTGTTTAATTCTGTTGCCATTTCAACTTCATCTGTGATTACTCCATCAGTAGTAGTCAGAGTCCAATGTTTGTAGGACTGTTTTTTAAAGAACCTATATAATTAAAAAAAGTTTGTTTTATTATCCTTTGCTGATAGAGCTATATTTTCTTCATACTGTTTTTTAGTTTTCCTTATTAAACTTTTACATTAGTTAACGGCTCCTTTATATATTGCAAGATTTTTGGTAGTTAGATTTTTTTTCTATTTCCTGTAAAATTTCTTTTGCTTTTTGATGCTCCATTTTATGGAATTGTTCCACCAAATGGAAGTTCTTTTGTTGTTGTTCATTTTATATTTAGTCCTGTATGGTACCCAATAATCTATACAAAAAATTATTTTGGAATGAAACTTCTGCCAACTTGTTTCCAAATTACAGAATTCCAATCCAAGGCCCACCCTTCCTAAAATATCCACCCAGCAGCTAGCAAACCACTCAGAGTTGGTGGCAAATTACCCAGACTCTTTTACCCCAGATTAATTAATGCTTTTAAAGATACACATATGGCAAATGTTCTCCTACTAGAGCAATTACACATACTAAGGGACGAGGTAACCACAGTAAAATCTACCCTAGCACACCGTGAAGCAATTATACAGAATTTATTTAGAAAGCTAGTTAAAATGGAACTGGGCTCAGAATGGGACTCAGTGGTTTAAGGTCCCCTTAACAACACTAAAGAACAAGAAAACTCCATACTACCAGAATGGGGTTCCATAGTAAGAGAAAGAAAGAACACAAAGAAAAAAGGGAAAAAGGGGAAAATAAAAGGAAGGATATTTCTCAAAATTTTGAACACATCAAACTCCAAGCTAAACCCCAACAATCTCCCCAAATATTAATTGAAAAAGCAAGAAAGGAAACAGAAAAAAAAAGAAGAAAAGCAGGCAAGAAAGTCAGAGAACAAGGAAAAAAGTTACCTCAGTAGAAATAAATGACAACAAACTGAATTCAGTTAGTAAGACTATCTCGCATCAACATTTTGAAATGTCTAAGGACAATTCATCTCGGGGGAAAAAGATGTTAGCATTGCTGAACAACTAGACCACAGGTGTAGGCATAGGATAAATCCAGGTATATGGTTGATGGGAAATAAAGCCATGCTGATCTGCACTGGGGTACACCCTAATAACTTGATAGATATGGAGGCCATGCTAGACACAGCCATCCAAATCTTAGAAGTGGTACTTGAAATTCCAAAAGGGAGGAACAATATTGTCCATGTCACAAGTACCGTTACTGAGGGAAATACTCAGTTCTTAATTATTTTTCTTTCTGATAAACAGATAGCGAATTTGTTTTGGCAGCAAAAAACAAAGCTGGGGAAGGATGGAATAGAATTCAAAACTGTCATATAGAGCAACTTTTAAATAAAGATATTACAAACTTCATTAATGGCATTTTTACTTTAGAACAACAGCTGACAGCTGACCTTAGTCATGCAAGAATGCCATTTAAAATTGTTTGTTGACATGGAAAAGCATTATATTTTATCAATACACAAGGCTGAGAAATCCCCATTAGAAACAGAAAGATCATTGATGAGAGCAGTTTGCTACATTTTGACAGAAGTTATGGGGGTTAAATTGGGAAAAAGGGGAGTGTTATGGGCCTGCAGGGAGGAAGGATTTAAAAACCAGGGACAGATAACATTTGCTGTAAGAGATCAGATTCTATTTTATTTAATACTGAGATCAGCCACAAGATTAGGTGACATGGGCATTCTATTATGCTCACCGGATGATTTTGAACAAGCTAAAAAGCAAACAAAGCTAGCCTCAGAGTGGTTCATAAAAAGAAGGCTTAATGAACAAACTCCAAGGTAGACACACGTGTATAACGTCCCTATTCAAAATAGATTTCACATGCTTATGCAGGAGGAAAAACAAAGAAATCAAGATAGGGATATTACATTGAGTGAGATGTCTATTGAAAAAAAACAATGTACAGGAGAATTATATAATGTCTTGAAATATTTTTGGCTTTTCAAAAAAACTGATGGACACAAAACTGAAAAGACTCCTCTCAGCAAATCTAATTGTTTGCCTGCAGGAAACATGGGCTCTTGATGATCTGTGTCTCAGGAGATATGCTTCCTTTGAGGCAAAGGCCCAAAAGATCTCTAAACAAGGCTGACCCTCAGGAGGCATAGTAACATTTATTAAAATAACAGAGAGAATCACAATTAAAACAACAGAACTTATCTCTTCCAACATAGTAACTGTTATAGTTCAATTAGATAATGAGCTGTTTATAATAATGAATGTATATTCACACCCAGCAAGTACAAAATTATTCTCAAATACTTTTTGGACACATTTGGATTTACATTTGGATTGAGTTTTTAATAAATACCCCAATGCAAATTTAATGTCGATGGGAGACTTTAATGCCAGATTGGGACCACTTACAGTTGGATTGCTGAGGGGTACCTCGATTGTCCAAAATTATACTTGATATAGAACAACTAATGCTTATGGGAAAGTTTTATATCATGTTCTAGAAAAATATGGTCTAATTACCCTGAATGGCAGCATACTGGGAGAGAATACCACATATTTTACTTTCCTATGTGGGGAGAAGGCATGTGTAATTGATTACTTTTGTATAGTTCCCTGGCACATTTATAATATTGCGAAGTTTGAAATCATATTATGCCCTGAAAGTGATCACTACCCTCTAAAAGTGGCCATAAAGTTACCAAAAGGAAATATGGGGACACAGTCAGAAACACCTCCAGAAATTCAAATTAGAAATCAGAAAAGAGCACAATATTCTTGGGATGTAGAAGTGGACATTGGCACAATATTAAAGTCTGCAGAGATAAAAACCATAACAGAAAGTATTATAGAGGAAAAGTACTGCAACAGAAATTTATAATTCAATCCAAACAATAACAAATAAGATTATTCCTATACTTTATAAAGCAAATAAACCAAGGCAACAAAGATCTTGATATGACAAAGAATGCCAGAATTTCAAGAATAATCTGAACAAGATTATTAAAATAGTATAATCAAATAGGACTGTAGAAAATATTCAACATCTGAACAAACAGAGGAAAGAATATATTACTCTCTTAACAAAGAAATACAACAAGTACACTCAGGAACAATGGAAATCCATGTTCGAGACAAAAGAAAGCATCAAACTAAAATATGTTTTTGTCTTAAAGTCACAAGAGGGGCAGGGAATTTTGATTCAGATATTTCAGCATACATCCCAGCTGCAAACTGGATCACTTACTATGAAAAATTATTTTATAGAGAAATTGATTCTATCATTCAAAATGACATCCTGTCATAATTAAAGGATGCCCATTCACCAATAAATATAACCACATGGGAAGTCTCCCTAGCTGTACTGGTAACTAAACCCAATAAAGCACCAAGTCCTGATCATGTCCCACCATTTCTATTCAAGGTGGAGCAGGAGTGGTGGTGTGGTCTTCTGGCAATGTTATTTAATAAAATAATACATGGGAATGTGATCCCTCAGTGATGAAAGAAAACATAATTATACCACTTCATAAGAAAGGAAATCCAAAAATGGCAGAAAACCATAGACTCATTAGCCACCTGGACAACCGAAGTAAAATATATACAAGAATATTATTGGCCAGAATAAACAAGTGGCTACAAGAAAACATGTATTTAATGACTTTCAAGCAGGTTTCAGACAAAAATATTCAACAGTATATCAATATTTTGAATTGTAACATATCATAGAGAAATATTACATTAAGAAACATTTACCAATATACATCACTTTTGTGGACTTTCAAGGTGCATTCAACAGAGTCAACAGAAACAAATCATGGCAGAAACTCAAAAATCTACAAATTAATCAAACTATAATGAGAACTATAATAAATCTCTATTCAGATAATAAAACATATATTAGATGTGATTTAGCTGGTAATCTGACAAAAGTCCAGATATTCAGAGCAGCTGAACATAGCGCAACTGAGTTGCACCGGTGCAAGTGCAGAATTGTGCCAAGGAGACATATTCAGCTGGAGCCAGTGCGCAGAGCAAAATCCATTGAGCCAGTGCACAACTATAATGAATGCAAGCGCAAGTGCAGGGGGAGTTCTCATGAATATCAAGCACAGTGGCATATTTAACCATGAAACCATGGTGCAAGTGTGGAGCAAATTGAAGTTGCTCTGAGCAGACTTGTTCCTATAAATACAGGGTGCAAACACACAGACAGCATTTGCGCCAGGGGTGAGAGTGAGAAGGAGAGAAAGAGAGAGACACAGAGAGACAGACAAAGGCCACACACACAGGGACAGGTATAGAGAGGTGGTCTGGGAGAGGGAGAGAGGCAGAAAGAGAGAGAGAGAGAGAGACTACACACAACCAGTGCACCAGGGTGGCACACAGCCAGCAGCCAACCACCCAGGGGGTCAGTAGACAGCAAGGGCCATGGACAGTGTGTCCTTAATGATGGAGGCAGTAATGAGGGGTGTGAGAGGGAAGGAGGAACAGTGACGTGGCCGAGGAAGGGTCCATCGGCAGTATGCCCGACACTGGTGGTACTGTGCCCACATCACCTTTGAGAACTACAGTGACACTGAGATTGTGGGCCGGTACCACCTGAACAGGACCATTCTGAGGCAGCTCTGTGAGCTGTGCAGTGAGGAAATGCAGGCACCCACCAGATGGAGCCACGCCATGTCCATAGAGATGAAGGTGACTGCCGTCATGTGCTTGCTCACCACGGGCACCTTCCAAAGACCAACAGGGGACACCACAGGCATCACCCAGTCAGCCATGTTCTGCCTCCTTACACAGTTCCTCAGTGCCCTGCTGCCACATGATTCAGAATTCATCTGTTTCCCCAGCACACAGGTGGAGTGTACAGCAACCATGCAGGACTTCCTAAGGGTGTCATGCATGCCTGGCATGATTGGGGCCATTGACTGCACCAACATGGGCATCCACATGCCACCTGGCCCTGAGGGTGTCACATATATCAACAGGAAGGGAGCCCAAGTGTCAACTGCCAGGTGGTGTGCAATGCCACGGGGCACATCACCAATGTCTGTGCCACACACTCTGGTAGTGCACGTAACGTATTCATCTGGCACAGCTCTGCATTGTGCCACAGGTTTGAACATGGGGACATCCCCACATTCCACCTAGTGGGTGAGTATGGCATGGGCAAGGGGCGATGGCCAGAGCAGACCTGGGGGTGGGGATGGGCAGGGTGTGCATGGTGGCGAGGGTGCCAGGGACAGGCAAGGTGTGCAGCACAGACTAGCAGAGGGCTAACCATGTCATTCTCCACACAGGTAACAGTGCATACCCACTGAGGCCCTGGCTGATCACCCCCTACCGGCGCCCATCGTCCCAAGCAAAGGAACGGTACAATGAGGCACATGCAAGCATGAGCAACATCATCAAGTGTGTCTTTTGCATGCTGAAGGCATGGTTCCATTGCCTAGACAGATCAGGCAGTGCCCTACAGTACAGCCGCTCAAAAGCCTCTGGCCTATTCCTGGCCTGCTGTATACAGTACAACATGGCCATTGACCGTAGGATAGCTGTTGAGGCTGATGAGAGTGACAGTAGTGGGAACAATGGAGACAATGAGCTGGAGGGTGATGGACTGTAACCCCCTGCGTGGAGGGACCCCCAGCTGCTCCAGCAGGCATGATGCCACCATGACACCATCACACAGGAGCACTATGATGCACACAGGTAGGTGGTGCGGTACACATGCATGGGCCACACAAACAGGTACAGCACTCATGCAGAGGTGTGCATGGCAAAGGGCATGCACACACAGAGGCATGATGTCGGGGTAGGGGAGTCAGTGGCACATTACCACACACAGCAACACAGAGACACACACACACACACACACACACACACACACCATGCACTCACCCATCCAGGCATTGGTATGTGGCTTGGATCAGACGCATTGCACCAGTGCACAGGGGTGACCGGTGCTAGACTACCCTCATCATGCCCACACCACATGGTCCAGTGGCTGGGCAAGCACACACAGAGGCAATGTGCAGTGTGACACACACAGGCACGACACCAGTGGTAAGCACACACACACCACCCATGTGTGCACAGGGCAGCAGCAGCTGCAGACTGCGGTCATGGTGACCCGCAGATCAGGGCTGCTGCACTGTACCACGGCTACTATGGCCATGTTGGCAGCAGTGCCAGGACTGATCAGCAGCCACAGGCTGCGCATCAGCCGGGGAGGGTTTACAACAGCCCCCCAGGGGTGGAACTGCGGGACCATGACTGTGTCCTCGTGGGGTATGCAGGTGCTGAAACAGGCCAGTCACAGGCATGCCTGGGATGCCTACATCAGAGCCCAGCATCAGCTGTGATGGGATCTCCTGATGCCAGGTTAGTGAGGTGGACAGACCACTGTGGGGGGACATCTGTGCACGGCAATGCCCTGTGGCAGTCAGCAATGCAAAGCCATCCATGATCACACTGACAATAATAAGTCGTGGCCTCCTGCATGCATTGCATCCCTGCCAGGATATGCACACTGCCCTTTCCTGCTGCTCAGCTAACTGGTGCACCTCCACATGCAGTGGGTGTACCCCAGTGGCAAGCAGCACCTGTTGCTAAATGGACACCCGCAGCAGCTGGGTGTGCTCAGCCAGACGGTCAGCATCCTGGGGCTCCCAGGTGGGACACCAATCCTCATGTGGTGACTGGCCACACTGCACAGCCCCCTCTCTGGTGGACACTGCACAGTGGGGTCTGCAGGAGGAATGGGCACAACAGATGCACCGGCAGCAGACTATGTGTCTGGCTGCCCAGTGGCACCTGCTTCCATCACCCATCCAGCTGCTGTACACCACCCTGCACCTGTGCAGCTGCACCACCACCACTGCAGGGCACAGTCATGGCAGTGCACACTGCTGCACCCATAGTGGTGGCAGACAGCTGTTCTGCTGATGGCAGAGTGCTGGGTGTGGTGCCTGTGTCAAATGCCAGTGGGGGGACACACCCACAATGTTGCCCATGCTGTCCAGGAGCTGAGAGTAGTCCTCATCGGAGTCAGACCCTGCCCTGATCTGTGTCTTCACACACAGAACACCAAGGCTGGCATCCTGCAGGATCACATCCAGGGCCTCATCTGAATCTAGGTCCAGGGCATCCACCTGCACCATGGTGCTGAGCTGCAGCCTGTCAGGCCCCTGGGATGCTGGTGGATGTGGCTGGCTGGTCCTCTGGGATGGTATCTGGTGTCCACTGGTACTGCCACTGATGGCACCCCCATCCTCTGCATGGAGGCATGCTGGTACTGCAAGAGAAGAATGGCATGTCAGTGATGCAATGCCCACATGTTCCCCCTGTCCCCTGCTGCATGTGTCCTTCAGCATTGCATGTGCATGGGTGTGCACACATGCACATGACATGCATGCCAGCCACATGCACACCAGCATGCCCATGTATGCACCCTCCCCTGCCACCAGCTGTGTGTGTCTAACATACATACTATGCAGTGATGGGCTACCACCTGTCTGGAATCCTCCTCCAGGCACACCATCTACCATGGCGTGGTGCATGGTGGCTGCCACCAACTCCTCCTGTGGTGTTAGTGTGGGTGCATCTGCTGGCCCTCCTCCGGTGACAGTATGGGACACCCAGATGGCTGTTCCCACCTTTTTGCGGCACTCCTGTGCCAACCTATGGTGGCTACCGTGCTGGTTCACGTATGTTGCCACCTCCTTCCATGCACCAGCCCTGGCCTGTGGTGTGCCCGTGGTACCGCTCAACCTGGGCTCCCTGTCCAGGTAGACCTCGAACAGTGCATCAGTCTCGGCATTTGTGAAGTTGGGTCTGCGCATCTGTGCAGACTCCCATTCCTCACCCTCCTCATGTGCTGACATGTTGCTGCCTGTAGACATGGACAACACAGTGTGTCGATGGCAGCATCTCCCTGGTCTGTCCCACCCTTCAGTGCTGTCTTCTCCCAGTGTGCTGCAGCGGCATGCACCACTAACTTATCAAGGTTGCAATACCAATCCATGGCCTGTGCTGTTCTGTGGTGCCTATATGGCATAATGCATACAAAAGAGGTTGGGCGTAACAGTAATGACATGCTAATGCACCCACTGTGCCATGCATTGGCTGATGAGCTAATTTGCATGTGGTGTCTGAATATTGAGATATTGCGCCATGCACACTGAGATTGATCCAGAGCAAGTTGCGGGGCAATGCCCATGCAGACACAGTATGCAGGCCTGCAGTACGCATGAGTGTCATGCTCTCATGGTGTCAATTGCGCAGCATGTGTGGACAGTGCGATGCAGTGGCATTGTGCATGTTGCACATGGCCAGCTCTGCACATGGCGTGCATGGGGTACCGTGCCCTATCATGCATGTGCTCACTGCACAATGATGGATGACCCCTGACCCCTGGGCAGACCTCTGACCCTGTGACCCCTCTTAGCCATTCCCACTCCATGCATCGCCAGCACTGCATGAAGGGTGTGCACTGCGCATTGTCCCCTGCATCATGCATCAGGTACATGTTGCAGATATGTGTGCCTCCTCCCGCCATTTTCGCTGTTGAACTCGCTACCATGAACATGGCACAGGGAAGAGGCAGGTGCACACAGAACTGGTCCCAAGTGGAGTTGGTCAATCCTGTGGCCTGTGTAGAGCCCCACGCCCCCCAGCTCTTTGGACAGGTGCCCCTGCAGCGGGCCAGGGGCACTGTGTGGCAGGAGATTTCTGCCAGCCTGGTGCACAGGATGGGGTGCCCAGGACTGGTGAGCAATGCCACCATCATTATGGAAACCTCATGCAGTGGTATCTGGCAGGCTCAGGAGGCTTCTGACATGTGCTAGATGTGGGACTGTGCCACAGCTAGGTAGGTCATCCTATGTTGCATGTCTGCCCTGATGCTGTACTGTGGTGTTGGCTTGGCTGCCTGGCATGCTCTGCAGAGGGGTACACTGTCATTGTGCACATCATGGAGTGGCATTGCCAGCTCCCACTTGTGTTGTGATACAGCCGTGTGGGATGTGTTGACCAGGGGAACACCCTGTGCACAGGGGTCAGAGGGCAGCTACTGTGGTCAGTTACTAATGTACACCTGTCTTCTTTCCATTTCCAGGACCGGAGGACCACTGGCAGGCCAGGGCTGCAGCAAGGAGCAGTGCACCGTGATGGCACTGGACCAGCACCAGCAGGGCCTCAGACGGCAGGTAAGCACTGTCATGGTCCTTCACACTGTACGTGGGGGGTGGTGGGGGAGTGGGTGCAGGCATGTCTGCCTATGCAATGTGCCATAGCAGCTGTGTGTGTTCCACTATGCGTGGTGCATGCCACTGTGGTGCATCCATTGGACACATATGCCGGCTATTGGTGGGGTGGGCGTGTGCCCGGCTGCCACTGTTATTGCTGTGGTGCTGCCATTGCACTGTGCCATGTGACTGTCATTGCACAGTCATGTGGCCATTGTGCGGTGGGGACCACCTCTGTGCAATGTTGTAGTGTACTGAGTTGCTGGCTGGCATTGGCCCACCCCCTGCAGGTGGCCGTTCTGGGCCCTCCAGGGGTGTGTGTTCCCACTGCCCATTGTGTACTGTGTGTGAGCACGGTTCCTTGGGCCATTGCACTGATCACCTGTCCTGTCCCTTGCTATAGGTGTCCAGAGGCCAGTGTGAAAACCCCCCCAGACGTATGCTGAGCAGGCTTATGCGAGAAACCCTTCTTGTTGTACCCTGCATCCTGGAGGTGGTGGTCCAGATGAGGTGGATAATGATGGCAGAGAGGAGGAAGCATCAGCTCACCAGGGTAGCCGTACAGGGCCATCATTAGTTTTGCTCCTGTTTTCCCCTGTTTTCCCTGTTGCACCTTCCCCTACGGTCCCCCTCCCACTGTACAGTCCCTGTTCCATGTCCCCTTGCCTCACTGTCCCTACCCTTTCCCAGACCCTGTTTATATGTTAATAGTTTGTTTCACAATATATTTTTCTGACTTACCTGCCTGTGTCTGTGTCTGCTTTGCAGGTTGCATGAGGAGCCATTCTGCAGTGGCCCAGTGTCTGTCCGTGTGGTGTGCATGGAGCAGGGAGCATGTTGTGCTTTTGTGGTTCACTGCTGTGTGCTGTGATGTGTCCCTCTGTAGTGGTGTCCATCCCCTGGGTCGGTGGCTGTGCCTTGGGGTGCCCATGGGGTGGCTGACAGGGGTATGTGGCAGGTGTGTGCATGGTGGTGGCACATGGCCATGGTCATTGGTCAGGTACTGTCTACACACTTTGTTGGGGTCCTCTGCTTGGCATTATGCAGCCTGTCCCATGTGGTATGTCACGCTACCTGCAACCCAGCACGATGAGTGCCTATGGGGTAGGCTTCCTGTGTGCCTGAGTGGCATGTGTGTGTGCCTAGCTGCATGGTCCTGGGTGTGGCCTGCTATGGTCTGGGAGGAGGAGGAGCCATGGCCAGTGGCCTGTGGGGGGGGGCTCCCTTGGTGGCCTTCCATTGTCTGTTGGCACCTCCTGTCACCTGCTATCTGTGCCACTGTTGTGTTCTGGGGTCCCGTGTCTAGGTGCCTGTGTGTGCCCTACTGTGCCCTGCTGGTGGCGACCTCCTGTCACCTGTCACCATGCCTCCATGGCTCTGTCCCTGGGTCTGTTCTCTGTGCCCTGCCCCCCTGCATTGCTGTGCTGCTCTGCTCCAGGGTTGCACTGGAGCATCTCTGTTTGCACCATGGCGCACCTCTGTTTGCACCATAGTGCATCTCTGCCATATTCAACCGGGTTGCTCTGGCACAGTTCAGCCTGTGCAACCTCTGAATATGGCTCCAGTTGCATCATGGTACATCGGATTTGCACTGTGCCAGACTTGCGCTGGGCTTTGGCACATTTCTGAATATCTGGACCCAAATCTTTTCAATCAGACCAAGGTGTTAAACAGGGCTGCATTCTGGCTTCCACCCTGTTCAACCTTTTTATAAATGATTTTCCAGAAAAATGAATCCCTGTATCGAACCATTCTCCCTCAGTTGAAGGCATTATAGTCCCAGTCCTTATTTATGCTGATGTCTTGGCTTTAATTTCACTCTTGCCCATTGGAATGGGCAGACAACTTAAGATTCTCCAAATGTATTGTACTGAGAATGATTTAACAATAAACACAAGCAATACCCAAATAATGATAACTGGAAAACATTTAACTAAATACAAATGGCATATAAATAACATGCCTTTAAAAACTGTAACAGATTGATTGGAGATATCAATATATGTTCAGAGCTACCTTTGGGATTGGACCAACTATTCAACTCAACCAGATAATCGATTTGGTGCTTGCTGGATGGGAATGCCTTGGCGGGATCAGGCATTTTGTCCAGCCAATCTAGATAAGGGCTTTAAATCATGGGATGATCGAGGTCTGAAATATACCCACCAGTTTTATCTTAATGGTCAATTTAAAACACTCTCACAGCTGCAAGAGGACTTTCCTGTCCCCAGTAAGAATTGGTTTTGATATTTTCAGATCTGTCACTTCTATGAGTCCACTATGGGTTTGGGGGTGGATCAGAGGAGGGTTCCACCCCTTGTCCCACTTCTGATGGCAGTCTCTGGAGAGCGGACCTCCAGACACTTGATATCCAGGTCTTATTTGTCAGAGAGACAGAGACCCAGAGATACTTGGGAGAAGGTACATGGCACTTGGGAAGAGGAAATGGGGAGACATCTCACTGATGGGGCTGGATATGGATATGGAGGAGATAGCACAGAACTACAGGATCCTACAATTGGTGAGAATTTAGTTGGAAAGTGGTATCATGATTTTTTCGCACCCCACAAATAACAGCTGAGTTTCTACCCACACATGATGCCTCCTGTTGGAGAGGTTGTGGTTCTGAAGAGGCTAATCACACACATATAGTCTGGAGCTTCCCCATGTTAAAACAATACTGGCAGGGGGTAGAAAGGGTTTTGACAGATATATGCCCAGAACTTTACCCATTGACGTCAGCAATGGCTATACTACTGCACTTTCCTCCCAGGTTCAAGCATAAATCTAAGTTATGTATTGCCTCAGTCAGGGCCCCGCGTTTTCTGTGATTCTGCGGTTGCAGCAGTGGCCGCAGAAATCAGGGCTGGCCGCAGAAATAGGTGCTTGCCACAGAAATCAGGAAAACCAGCCATACAGCCACAGAAATGCTAACTATTCTATGCAATCACACAAGGCAAGGGCATAGCTATTGATGTGTTAAGTACGCCATGGCACACATGCTCATTAGAAGGGGCAGCAAACTGATGCTGTCCACTACAAAGCTGAAAAGCTAGTGGCTGCATGGCATCTTGACTCATGCTGGCTCTTGTTACATAACTCCTCCCAGCCAGTATTGTGTGTGTGGGTGGGGGGGGGGCGATACTAGCAGAGCTCGATTAGGTCCACGGCAGTTAAGATTTGCTGCTGTGTAGGTGTGGGTAGCTCAGCCATGTTAATTTTTCATTGTAAGGCTGTTCATGGTGCATGCTGAATCCTTGGAAGATGAATTTGGAAGGAAGAACTGGAAGGCAAGCTGTAGTCAAGAAGTGAGGCAATTCAGTGGTGCCCGTGGAGGTGGAACTGATCTCAGTGTGGTGACAGTATCGGAGGAGGAGCTGATTGCAGAATATTGGGCTGGCAGCAGACTGAGCAGAGGACTAGGTCCCCACTGGTGGACATCTATCACAGTTTTGATTTGTGGGCTGCAGTTATGTACCTGCAAGTGTGAGAGTAATTTCTTGGCAAATCTGAACCTGCATCCTAAGTGGTGGCATCAAGCTCATTTCTTAAGGAGGGTCAAGTTGCCCAGCTGCAGCAGAGTTGGGGACCAGGATATACTAGAACTTGAGCAAGCTGGTATGGAAAAAAATCAGAATGGAGAGTTTGATTGCTGCTATACATAAGTGAAATGAGGGTCACTAACTGAAGAACATCACCACCCCATGAGTTGTGAGGAGAAGAGAACATGCTATCGAAGGTTACTCCAGCTTAATAAGAATGACTTGCTTAGATTTTTTAGTGTGCCCACCAAAAGAAAAATCAGGAGTCAACAAATCCTACAGACACTGCAAGTTACACCCTCCTTCACTATTATAGGAAGACCATTTCCACCCCCCAAAACACAGATTTGTACACTGCACTCAACATATTTGTTGCAAGGCAGTTGGAGTACTTCTAGTTTACAAAAATAATTTAAAACAGCATTGATCAAAATCAGAAAAAAAATGGCCTTCAAGTTGGAGTCTCTCTTTATATCTGCTAACAGTAAATATAAACCAGAAGAAATCCAAGCATGTTTTGCCTTCTGTGTAGTTTTAGCTAAGTGTGTATGTCCTCCTGTGTTTATAACCTAGGAGAACAGCAAAAGCCACCAATGTCCAGAAGAACAGATGAGCCTTCAGATTCGGGGTGGGAGGAAAAATTCATTAAAAGAGAACACTGATGCCAAAGACTGTGCCAGGTTTGGGTTATTGCTGTTTAATATTTGTGATAAGACGACTACATACTGTTACATGGCCTGCTGTTCCACTTTCAGTGTAGCAGAGTGGTTGCACGAAGGCAGTCAAAGGGTTAACTAAGGCTTAATCCCTTTGAAGGTATGCTGTTTAGCCACAATTTATCTGCCACATAATGGCTGCAGAATCAGCAGTTGTTCTGCCGCAGAAAGTATGAGGTCCTGCCACAGAATGTAGGTCCACTTTGCTGCAGTAAACACGGGACCATGGCCTCAGTGTTGATAAATGCAGCTAAAAAGGCCATTACTAAGAACTGGCTGACATCAAATCCCCCCCCCCGCCACTCTTAGAGCATGGGAGGACCTGGTTTATGATACTTATGTCATGGAACACATGATGGCTAAAATACAAGGGAGGGCTCCCCAGATCTCAGTTTACTGGACTGCCTGGTGGATGGGGATTGCAGGGCATAGACCAGACCTAGTTCTGTAGTTGGTCCAGGGATATTCAGGGAAATACGCTCTTTATGGTTGCATACTGGGAATTTAATAGGCTTCCAGTCGGTCAGCTGGTTAATGTAGTACTTGCTCTTTTGAACTGACAATGGGTGAAATCTTCCCTGATCCTGCCCCCCTCCCACCGCTTAGTTGCCCAGATATATTTGTATTTATGTTCCACATCATCTGTCATTATAATGTATCTAAAAATGTATTTATTTCTGCTATGTATAATGATATCACTATCCAGATGTAAATCCCAGTAACTGGAACTATAATAATAATAAAAAATAAAGTTAAAAAAATATTGTAACAGATTATACACATCTTGGTCTCCAAATTTCTGATAATACCAAATTTCATAAACAAAGAATTTATGTTTTGAACAAATTAACACATTCAAAAAACTGGTTGCAGGATGGGTGTGGAAGGGAGGGTTTTGGCTTCATAGTGGACTAGGGCCTGACCTGGCAGATGCAAACTTATATAAGGTGACAGCCTGCATCTGTCCAAGAAGAGGACCTTGGTCCTTGGTGAAAAGTTTAAATGCTTCAACTGTGATCATTTAAACTGGCCAAAGGGGGAGAGCCAGGAGGGTCAGGAGGCTTAGGAACCTCCCCCCCCATGGGAACATGCAGGAACATAAGTTGACTACAGGAACAGTTTAAGCAGGCAGGGAGGGGAAAGCAGGTGAAGAATGTATAACGAGTGTTATGGGGTGGTCAAGAGCACATAGGAATGGAAATTGGGGTGGGGTTAGATGCTAGAGAGGAAGAACAAGAGCAGAGGGAGGGCAGACTATAAAACAAGGAAGGTTATGTGCCTTATGTGGACTTGGGAAATTAAGCAGCAGGCTGGTAGGACAGAGGTCTGGGGTTATATTCTGTTTTAACTGAAATATTTGAATAGTTTGTAAGTGAAATTAGTTCTATGTGTTAAAAATTATTACCTTGAATTAGAACTGTTACTTGGGCTGTGATATTGTAACTTTGGAGGCTTGGGGACAGTTGTTTGGCGGGGTTAATTAGAGGGAAATTTAAATGTGTTGTTTGCCTGGTGTTTGGTAAGAGCCCTCCCACCCACTCTGTTTTGTAGGCTTTCTTAAATACTGAAAAGCCACTGTGGGTTGGGATTGAAGGGCTGAGTATTTCTGTTTGGGACTGAAATTCGAAGCAACAGGAGCTGGTGGGCTTGTGACATCATACGGTACCTGATGTCTGCTTACACACTGGACTGTATGTGTTTGTGAGACTTGGGAACTTTATTGGTGGGGTTGAAATTGGGTTTGTAAATAACTACAGTCAGTATAGAGAGAAACTGTATTCCAGGGAAAGGTTGAGAAAGGGGTGCCATTATAAACAGAGGGGATAAACAGGGTGGCCATATTCCACCATGGCAGGCATCTTTGGAAGGGTTGTAGGCTGCACAGGCTGTGGGATGGCAATAATTCTAAATTGGGCCTGAGAGAGGAGGCTGCCCACTCTGTAGACAGCTATCTTGTATCAGGGTGAGGTATATTGGTTAAGGAGTAAGCTGGGGAGCTGGGGGGGTGTCCAAGGATAAGGGGTGTGGAGATGGGCAGCAGGAGGGTGGGGCTGAGGGGAGGCTGGGGCAACACTCTGAAATTAGAGGACGTTATGTTACAGCAAGCAGGAGGGGGGATATTAGGGACAGAGGACCCTTAGATAGGGAAGTTGATGCTAAGGGAAAGCATAGGGTGAACATTCTGAATACAAAGAGAGTGGAGGGGAAGATTCAGGAGGGCTGATAAAGGAAGCCTAAAACAGCAGACTGTGGGAAGGGAGCTCCTAAGGTGAACAGAGCAAGAGGGAAGAAGAGGGAAGTTTAGAGATGCAGTCAGGGAAACTCGGATTACTTGATGGAGGCTGACATAGAGCCACAATAAATTTGAGCTACTAAGCAACCTAGAGGGGAGGAAGGTTGGTGGAAATGAGGAAACTTATACAGAGGCCGGGGGGAGGGAGTCGGATACCCATAGGGCATCACAGACCGGCTATGGAAAGGATATAAATAGTCCCAGAGGGAGAAGGGGAAACATATATGTTAAGCAAATGGGGGAGATGCAACATATTCCAGACATGAGGGAGGAGAGCATGATTGTAGAGAAACTGGGAGACAAGGAGGTGGAGAGGAGCCCCTTCAGCAGGGGGGCAGAAACCAGGATGGGGCCCTTAGCTAAAGGGGACCCACAGAGAGCCTCTGGAGGCAGGGTACTATTACAGGGGAGGATGGCGGTGGGGAAGGGAAACCATCAGGCCAGGATAAATGGTCTGGATAAGAGAGGGTTAAAGGGACACCTATTCAGAGGGGTTTGAGTTAAGGGGCAAAATAGCAAGGGAGGCAGAAAGGGGAGGGTGACAAGGAGGTCTCTAATAAGGCAGGAAGACTCCCATGAAACTGAGATCATGAATAAAGGAGGGGAAGGAGGGCTGAGAGGGCATAGTGGAGGTAACCATAAGGATGATGGCGGTGTTAAGGTTCTGTTATTGGGAGACTCGATGATTAGGGGTATCCAGTGGGAGGGACAGGGGGGTGGATGTCATAGCCAGGTGAAGGTAGTGAGTATCTCTGGGCTGACAGTGTACAGAGCAAAGTTCATGGTGTATGAAATGATTAGGGATTGTGGAGGAAACCGGATTTCTGGTGCATTTGGGAACTAATGATCTAGAGGAAATAGCATTTTGAAATCCAAGCAAGGTTCCAAGAACTTGCCAGAGTCTGTCGGATAATGGATGCAACATTTCCTTTTCAGAGATATTGCCAGTACCAACGGCCTCAGTGGGAGAAAAATGAATACCACAGAGGTTAATGACTGGCTCCAAGAAGTGGGGTGAAGAGAGTGGGTTGGGGTGTTAGGGAACTGGAATGGAGTTTGTGAGGATAAGGGACTATATGCCAAGGACAGGTTTCATCTTGCCCCATTAGGGAAGGAAGTCCTAAGCAGGGATGGCTGACTACATACAAGAAAGGTGGGGTTTAAACTTGTGAGGGGGAAGGGATAAGGAGGGTTGACCAGAAGCCCTCTCCTCCAGATGAGGGGAGTAGCCTTCAAGCCCAAGGGGGGAGGGGGGAAATAGACTGAGGGTGGAGGTTTCAGGAGGAGCAGAAAGAGGATGGAAGTATAAGGAATCTGGGTGGGGTTCGACAAAGAGGATCAGGGATAAAGGGTGGGAGTTGGTGTTAGTAAATGCCAGGAGCTTGGGAAACAAGATGCCAGAGTTCCAGGCCATGCTGTTCGAGGGGGGGTGGATGTGGTGGCAGTCACGGAGATGTGGGCCAACAAAAACCATGACTGGGACCTAAACGTACAGGGGTACACTATGCTTAGGAAGGATAGAAAGGAGGGCAGAGGGGATGGAGTGGCTATTTTCATTAGAGATGACATAGAAATTGCTAGGGTAGAAGAGGCAGAGGGAAACGTGGAGGCCTTATGGGTCACCTTACAATCCCCAACAGGAGATAAGGTCAAGCTGGGTGTAGCATATAGGCCCCCCGGGATGAGTGATGTTCTAGAGGATGGTTTGCTGGACAACATCATTGCCCAGTGTGGACCAAAAGGGGAAGGAGTGGTGTTGATCGGGGACCTTAATATGCCAGGTACAAACTGGGGAACCATGTCCTCTAAGGTGGCCAAGGAGCAGAGGCTGCTGGATGGCTTCCAGGATGTGTTCTTAACACAGCATGTGATGGAGCCCACAAGGGAGGGCCATGTCCTGGATGTGGTTCTGGCAGATGGGGACCTGGTAAGGGACATGGTTGTACAGGACCCCCTGACTGGGAGCGGCCACAATATTGTCTGGTTTCAAATAAGCATGGGGGGGGTGAAATCTAGGACACTGGCAGTAGACTTCAGGGGGGCAGACTTTATGGGCATGGGAAATATTCTCAAGGATCACTTGAAGGGGATTACCTCAATGACAAGTGTGGAAAGGAGATGGGAGGTCATAAAACAGGGACTTCATGAGGCAGTCAGGATCTGCTCAAAGTTGAAACATAAGGGAGCAAGGTCACATAAACCATGCTGGTGGTCCAGTGAGGTACAGGTAGCAGTCAGAGAAAAGAAGGCCGCCTACAAAAATATAAAACAACAAGAGGGATAGGGATAAGGAAATGTACCAGCATCTAGAAAAGTCACCCGTATGGTGAGGGGAGCAAAGTCCAGTAAAGAGCAGCGGCTGGCACAGGGGATACATGGAGGGGAAAAGGGGTTCTTCCGGTACATTGGGGAACAGAGAAAAACTAAGGGCCATCTCAGCAGATTGAGATCAGAAGGAGGGTGGGTGGAAGAGGCGAGGGACCAGGCAGAGGTATTTAACGAGTACTTTGCCTCTGTGTTCACTAGGGAGGGGGATGGGATATCTACAAAGCAAGGCATGAAGGGGATAGAAGCATCAGTAAGTGGGATCAGGGGAGCAACAGAAATGGAGCAAGAGGGAGGGAGAGGTACCCCAGGGGTGTCACATCTGGGTAAGGATAAAAAGGCCATTAAGGTGGAGGGGACGGATGATGCTATCTCCGCCAAAAGGGTGTGGTTAGCCCTCAAGGCGCTAAAGAAAGACAAATCTCCTGGGCTGGATGGCATTCATCCGAGAGTACTATGGGAATTGGCGGACATACTGGCTGCACCCCTGGCGGAGCTTTTCAGCAGGTCACTTGAGACAGGGAGGGTACCTAGGGATTGGTGAAAGGCACATGTGGTCCCAATCCATAAAGGGGGGTTGAGGGAAGTACCAGGTGACTATAGACCCATCAGTTTGACCTCGGTGGTGGGAAAATTAATGGAGAGTACACTAAAGGAATGATTGGGGGTGTACTTGGAGGAGGTGGGAGGTCTGGATAGTCGGCAACATGGGTTTGTGCCAGGTAGATCATGTCAAACCAACCTTGTGGAGTTCTATGAATGGGTAACATCAGAACTGGACAGGGATAAGCCTGTGGATGTATTATTCTTGGACTTCAGCAAGCGTTTGACTCTGTCCCACAATGGTCTGGTGGAGAAAATGATGGGGTTAGGAGTAGGCCCTTTGATGGTCAGATGGATTGAAAACTAGCTAGCTGGACACACTCAGAGAGTAGTGGTCTGTGGGGAGCTCTCGAACCCTAGAGAGGTTGGTAGTGGGGTACCACAGGGAGGCAGGGCTCGGGTCCTGGGTCCGATCCTGTTTAATGCATACATATCGGACATCAGGGAGGGTATAGGGTGTGAAATGAGTCTCTTTGCGGATGACTCCAAGATGGGAGCAGTAGTTGAGGGAAAAGAGGGGAGGTTGGCCCTGCAAGGGGACCTGGACACCCTGGAAAGCTGGGCTCACACATGGAAATTAAATTTCAATATCACCAAGTGCAAGGTGTTGCATCTTGGTCGGGGAAACCCTAAACACAGGTACACCCTGGGAGGGGAGGCGCTGGACGCCTCAATAGGGGAAAAAGACCTAGGGGTCATGGTGGATGCATGTATGAATAACTCTGAGCAGTGCAGGAGAGCAGCTAGCAAGGCAAACAGGATGTTGGGATGCATCGTAAGGGGGATCACCTCTAGGAGCAAGGAAGTGATTCTGCCACTGTACAATGGACTGGTTAGACCACACCTTGAGTACTGTGTACAGTACTGGAGACCACACTTGAAGAGGGACATACAGCTCCTGGAGAGGGCATGGGGGCAAACAAAGATGATATGAGGGCTAGGGATTTGACGATGAGGACAGACTTGAGGAGCTCTGCCTGTTTTCATTGGAGGAGAGGAGAGACAGGGGGACATGATTGAGGTCTTCAAGTACCTCAAGGGAATAAATAGGGTAAACATGGATGGGATCTTTAGACTAAAGCAGGGAGGTATCACCAGAGGACATGGTTTAAAGTTGGAAGGTGGAAGGGTGAGGGGGGAAAAGAGGAGGAGGTTTTTCACTGAGAGGGTGGTGGACCCTTGGAATGCACTGCCTGGTGAGCTGGTTCAGAGATCCACAGTGGAGGGCTTCAAGAGAGGGTGGGACAGACACAGAAAGTAGATGTATAAGATGATGGCCTGTCCCGGGGGGTGGGGATGGATGATAGGGGTTTCTGGAGCACAAGGGATGGGAGGGTCTCGGCACCCAACTAAGGAACTAAGGTTCGAGCAGACTCGATAGACCGTGAGGCCTAATATGCTGGCAAATAGTATGTTAGTATGTTATGCTAACAAATGCCCAAAGCCTAGGAAATAAGTTTCCAGACCTGGAGACCTTGTTGGCAGATGCAGACATTGATATAGCAGCAATAACAGAGACATTATACTCTGCTAATTGCTGCTGGGAAGTCAATCTGCCAGGCAATACCCTGTTCAGGAGAGACAGGAAGGGTAAAAAGGGAGGGGGAGTGGTCCTGTACATCAGAGATGGTATAAAGGCTACAGAAGTTCAGGGAAGGCAGGGGGAAGCTGAAGTAATGTGGGTCACCCTGGAGTCAGGGAATGGAACAGCAATATGCACAGGGGTGATCTACAGACCTCCGACACAGAGGAGGAAGTAGACAGGGAACTAGTGGACAACGTACATGACATGGCAGCTAAAGGTGAAATCCTGCTACTGGGAGATTTCAATATGCCAGACATGGATTGGTCCACCCAGGTGGCTGCTTCAGCCAGAAGCACAGTCATCCTGGAATCCCTGAAGGGGGTTGGACTAATGCAGCTGGTGCATGAGTCAACCTGGGACAAGACAATTCTGGACTTGGTATGGACTAATAGGAACAGAGTCAAAGAAATACAGGTTGAAGGGCAGCTGGGGTCCAGTGACCACCAAATGGCATGGTTCAACATGGAGACATGTTTTTTATTTATTTGTTTATTTTTTTTTAATTTTTTTAACCAGGAGAGACACACTAAGCTGAAAGCTTGTTTACAGGTGTGACCTAGGAGCACAAGGAAGTTAATTGACTTGCTCAGGGTCACACAGTATGCAAGTAGGGGCTGAGGGATTCAAACCCAGGTCTCCAGGTTTGCAGCTCAGAGCCTTAAACTACTGCACTATACTGCCTTCTTAAACATGGACTCAATTAAGCCTCACAAGGTCAAGAGTATTAGATTTCAGGAGGGCGGATTTCATTGAAATGGGTAGATGTATACAAGCTCTCCTGAGGAAGGGACAGGTAACAGAGGGGATGAAAGAACAATGGGAGAAACTGAAAGGAGCCATTATGCGTATAACAAACCAATGCATTAGGATAGTGGCCAAAGGGAAAAGAAGAAGGAAACCACTATGGTTCTCCAAAGAGGTGGGGGACAAAGTTAGGGCTAAAAGGCTGAGTTTCAGGAAATAAAAGGGGAGCCAAAGGGAAGAGGACAGGGAGGTGTACCTTGAATGTCTTGGGAAAGCAGGGAAGACTGTTAGGAGGGCAAAGTTGTAGACAGAAGAGGGCTTAGCATAGCCTGGAAACAAAGGGGATAAGGCATTTTACAGGTACATCAGTGAAGGAAGAAAAACCCAGGGAGGGGATTGTAAGGCTGAAAGGGGAGAAGAGAGAGTGTAAGGAGGAGGAGGATATGGACAAGGCAGAAATAGTGAACAAATACTTCTGCTCAGTATTCACTAAGGAGGGGGAGGGTTGAGGACCACAGTTGGGTTGCAGAGGCAATGAGGTTGGGAGGAAGAAGTGGACACTAGTCCATTCACAGTGGAGAGAGTTCTGGAAGAACTCACAAAGCTGGAGGTGGATAAGGCCATGGGTCTGGATGACATCCACCTGAGGATATTAAAGGAGTTTCAAAGGGAACTAGCAGTGCCTCTAGTGGCCCTGTTCACAGAGTCACTCAACACGTATGTCATTGCAGAGGACTGGAGGATGGCACATGTAGTCCCACTGCACAAAGGTGGCAGTAGGGAGGAGGCGGGGAACTATATGCCAGTCAGACTTTCTTCAGTGGTGGGTAAGATCATGGAGACACTGCTGAAAGAAAGGGTAGTGTCACATATGAAATCCAGCGGTGCTCAGGATCTGAGGCAACATGGATTCACAGCAGGAAGATCATGTCAAATGAATCTAATAGATTGTTTTGACTGGGTGACTAGGGAAATAAATCAGGGAGTGTCAGTAGACGTCGCCTACCTAGATTTCAGCAAAGCCTTCAACACAGTCCCACATAGAAGGCTGATTAACAAGATGGGTAGTCTGGGCATGGGAGACAAAGTGGAAAACTGGGTTAGGAACTGGCTAACAGACAGGAGACAGAGGGTGGTGGTAAACAGGGTACACACTGGGGAGAGGGGGTGACCAGTAGGGGATCAACTTGGATCAGTACTAGGACCAGTCCTAGTCAATGTCTTCATTAATGACATTGCAGAGGGGCTAGAAGGAAAGGTCTGCCTGTTTGCAGATGACAGCAAGATCTACAACAGCGTGGCTACTCCTGAAGGGGTACAGAACATGAAGAGGGACCTGAAGAAGCTTGAAAGATAGAGATGTGGCAACTGAGGTTTAATGCAAAGAAGTGCATAATAATGCAGCTGGGTAGAGGGAACCCTGGGGAGAGCTACAAGTTTGGGAGGAGGAGCTGACTGTCAGCAAAGAGGAAAGGGACCTAGGAGTTATCATCTCTGATGACCTTAAGGTATCAAAGCAGTGCACAAAGGTGGCAGGGAAGGCCAGTGTCATGCTGGGGTGCATATGCGGAGGTATCACTAGCAGGAGGTGGGAGGTGATAATGTCATTTTATAAAACATTGGTAAGGCTTCACTTGGAGTACTGCATGCAGTTCTGGAGGCCACACCTGCGCAAGGACATAGATAAGGTGGAGACTATCCAGAGAAGGGCAACAGAGATGGTGCAGGGCTTGCACCACAAAACATATGAGGAGAGACTAACAATATGTACTCACTGGAGAAGAGGAGACAGCGTGGGGACATGACTGAAACTTTCAAGTATCTCAGGGGCATAAACAAGGTGCAGGAGGAGGACCTTTTTCAATGTAGAAAAAGTACTAGAACAAGGAGGCACAATATGAAATTGGAAGGAGGAAGATAAAGAGGTTATGTGAGGAAGTTTTTCTACACAGAAAGGGTAGTCAATGCTTGGAATAGTCTGCCACAGGATGTAGTGGGGGCAAGCACAGTGCAGGGGTTTAAACATGCCTGGGACAGGAACAGGGGAAGCTTGAGAGGGGAGGGGGTGATGAAAAGCCATTGATCACATAGGGCTAGTGGCCACATACAGTGTATAGGGCCTACGGGCAGACCGGATGGACCTAGCAGTCCTCACCTGCCAACAATTTCTATGTTTCTATGTTTCTAGCGCACTGTTAAGATTTAACACCATATTTGTAAAAAACACTATAATCACAGTATAGCACAGTGGTTTAAGGCTCTGAGCTGCAAATCTGGAGACCTGGGTTTGAATACCACAGCTCCCCCTGCATATACTGTGTGACCCTGAGCAAGTCATTTAACTTCCCTGTGCTCCCAGGTTGCACCTGTAAACAAGCATTCAGCTTAGTGTGTCTCACCTGGTTAAACAATTGGGAAAAAAAGTAACTCAATCTGCAGAAATGAAAATGAATCCAATAGCTTAATTCACAATTAAAATCTGGCTTGATAAACATGTCATAAAATTAAAAAAACATTTGATTAATTGTATAAAATAATATTGGGCTTGCCAAGGTCCACCCCAGCAGCTGTGACAAGGGCAGAAGTGGGAAGGGTTCAAATTAAATATCTGGTGCTCTTAACAAAATGACGGTAGTGGCTTAGATGTTCAAACTTGAATCTAAATAGACTAGCATATAAATGCCTAAGTGAAAAAGTAAAATGGTTAGGGCAGGGTTCTGCAAGTAGTTTCCACATTAAACAAAATAGGGCTCAACCATCAGTGGACTGATCAGTAGAGAGGCATAATAATATCATCAAATGTATTCCTCTAATCAAAAATAGACTTTATAAAATCTCATTTGAAGAGGATATGGCAAGAATAAGGTCCCTGAATGCCTGTCATTGGTATGCCCAAAATAAAATTAACCATATTCTGGAACCTTACCTATTCTTTTTGACAGATAAAAATCTGAGATTCCTCTTTACAACATTCAGACTAGAATTATATCCTTCAAAATTTAGACAATATTTGTATGCAAAAGATAAGAATGAAATGTATAATACAAATTGCAATTTTGGCTTAAAACAATTGGAAACATTAGAGTATATTATATTACACTGTCCAAAATATGCTGAACTGCAAGACAAGACTTCATCCCCTTATTTCCTGACAAATACACTTACAGTGAATGAGGTACTAAGACCATTGATGAATCCACCACTTGAGTTTATTGTTAAAGATATGGCAAAGTATGTAAACTGGATATTTTAAAAAATGTGCAAGAATTCCACACTGTGCTAAAATAACCATGCATAATAGCATATAGATAATTTACGAACATGTGCAATTTCTGATTTTACATTTTACAATGAGTTTCTCTCTTAAAGATATGTGTAAATTATTTTACCAATGGTTTTATATGAAAGAGTTTTGCTTGGTATTGTAATTATGCTGTGCTTTTTACATTTTTGTAATGACTGAACTGTTGAACAATAAAATATACTGATACTGACAATGAAAAATGATGCACTGGCACTAATCATACTGTTCTCTACTTTCCTGAATCTCCTTTAAAGGGTCACTGTCAACCATTTTTGCATCATATTATTTCGAGTTGAAAACCCACATTTCATGACTTCTTACCTTCTCAAAAATTCATTAATGATGCTTATTGCTTTATCTATTTCCTTTCTAAATAGAACTGAAACACATGCTAGTGGTGTAATTATACTCAACCTTGTTTTGTTTCATATCTTTGATTTACTCTTACTGCCCACTTCCTGAACATAAGGAACACCCCCAAAACAGTGCAGTCACTCATGGGGCAATAGCCACCTCTCTTCCCACTGCATCATAAGTGGCTAGACTCTGTTTGGGGTGTTCCCAAGTCCAGGAAAGATGTAGTGGATGCTGATCAAGGAATGTAAACAAACATGTTTTTGTGTGGTAAACCCAATATGGAGAGCAGTCTATTTGTCATTTTTTAAAAGAAAAATGGAATCAAAATGAAACTATAAGTTACTTCTGTAATCTCTACAAGATGTAACTAATCATTAAATGTGCTATTTAAATGTAACACACTTGGAGGCCTAAGGCAGTTACTAACATACTAAAATGCCAGCAGAATAGGCCTAACGGTCTTTCGTGTCTGCTGGTTTGGTCAGTCCCCAACCTGGGTGCTGACCTTGCTGTCCCCCTCGCCTTATCTGGCTTCTCCCTTCCCAGTTCCGGATATTCTTGCTGCATTGGATTTTGCTTCCAGAACCCTTCCCCTGTACCTGTCCCACCCTCTTGAACCCCTCCACTGTCTCTGCCTCCACCAGCCCCTAGGCAGTGCATTCCATGGCTCTACCACCCTCTCAGTGAAGTAGCACCTCCTCCTTTCTCCCTGAATCTTCCCCTCCAGCTTCCAGCCATGCCCTCTAGTGGCCCCTTCCTCCTTCCTTGAAGCACCCAACTGTTCCTCCCTATTTACCCTCTTCATGTACCTAAAGACCTCTATCATGTCCCCGGTCCCTTCTCTCTTCCAATGTGTACATATTTAGCTCTTTGAGCCTCTCCTCATAGGTCCTGTCCTCCAAGCCCCAAATCATTTGGTTGCCCTCCTCTGGACCCTCTCCAGGAGGTTAATGTCCCACTTTAAGTGTGGCTTCCAAAACTGCACTCAGTACTCAAGGTGCGGCCTCACCAAGCAGTTATACAGAGGGAGTATCACTTCCTCCTTCTGGAGGTGATCCCCAGCGATGCATCCCAGCATCCTGTTGACCTTGGCTGCTGCCCTCCCACAAGTCTCAGAGTTGTTCATCTTGACATCCACCACCACCCCAGGTCCCTCTCAGCCATCGAGACTTGTAGCATTTCCCCCCCAGGGTGTACACTTGACCTGGGTTTCTGGCCCCCAGGTGGAGTACCTTGCATTTCCCTGCATTGAACCTCAGCTTCCACTTTCTAGACCATCTTTCCAGAGCCTCCAGGTCCCCCTGTAGGGCCACCCTCCCCTCCTCCCCATCCACCACCGCCCCCAGTTTCGAGTCATCTGCAAAGAGACTCATCTCACTCCTGATTCCTGTCCTTATGTCAGATACATAGGGTTGAACATAAGGGGCCCAAGGACTGATCCCTGTGGGACCCCACTCACTGACCCTCCTTGGGATGAGACTATCCCACCAACTCACGACCCTCTGGGTCCGGTCCTGAGCCAATTGCCTATCCATCTGATCCTCTGGTTCCCCACCCCATTTCTCCCAGCTTATCCAACAGGCCCACGTGAGGAACAGAGTCAAATGCCTTGCTGAAGTCCAGAAAGAGGACATCTACTGGTCTACCCAGGTCCAAGGCACTTGTCACCCAGTCATAGAACTCCACCAGGTTTGTCTGACACGATTTCCCCGGGATGAATCCATGCTGTCTATCGTCCAGGCACCCTGACTTATCCAGGTCCCCCCCTAGCCTCTCCTTGACAATGCCCTCCATCACCTTTCCCACCACCGAGGTCAGGCTGACAGGCCTGTAGTTCCCTGCCACCTCCCTTGATCCCCCCTTGTGGATAGGCACTATATGCGCCACCTTCCAGTCTTGGGGCACCCACCCTGTCCTCAGAGAGATGGTGAAAAGCTCTGCCAGGGGTTTTGCCAGGACATCTGCAAGTTCCTTCAAGCACTCTGGGATGTAATTTATCCGGCCCGTGCTTTCTCCGTCTTAAGGGAGCTGAGGGCTTCCTCCTCTCTCAGCTGTGATTTCCACTTCGGTGCCCCTTCTCCCTGCTTAGCCCTCCCCACCTGCCAGTGATGCCTCCCTCCCCAGACCTGCCGATCGGTGGGTCCCCCTCCTCAGTATATCTGTCTCCTCCCATGTATGATGCAGCACCCCATTTTCCTGGTGAAAACTGAGGTGAAGTACTCATTTAGTACCTCAGCCTGCTCCCCGGTCTTGTGCCCATCTCTCCCTGATTTAATCCTGCTAATCTGCCCTTCACCCTTGGTTTTTCCCAATGTATCTAAAGAACCCCTTGTTCCCTCTCCTAATTTCCCTGGCCAGGTTCTGCTCCTTCCTTGCCTTAGCCACCCTCACCACTCTAGTGGCCCTTCTAGCCATCAGCTTGTACTCCCCTCAATCCCTTTCACTCCTTGAGCACTTGAATTGCTTATAGGCTGCTTTCTTTCCCCGCACCACCTCCTGGACCTCCCTGGTCCACCAACAGGGTTTTTGGGCCCTACCGCATTTTCGTCTTACTCTTGCACAGGTGCTGGTAGCATCCTGCACCCTTCTCCTGATGATTTCCCACCTACTATCAGCGTCCATGTCTGACCCAATCCCATCCAAATGCTCCTTAAGGATCCTTCCCATTTCCTTAAAATCCACCCCTGAAGTCGGTTACTTCCGTCTTTGTGCAGCCTTCTACCCCTCCTAGGTCCAGGCAGAACCAGACCGTGGCATGGTCACTCCCGTAATGGGTCCCTTACCTCCAGGCCCCAATCTGGTCACTGTCTGCCAGGACCACATCCAGTACCCCGTGCCTCCTGGTGGTTCCTCACCTGCTGAGTCAGGAGCAGCGTCTTGAAGACATCCAACAACCTCTGTTCCCTGGTCACAGAGGATGTCATAGCTCTCAGTCTGTTCCTGGCATGTTTAAGTCCCCAACACCACCACCGTTCTCTGCCCAGTCTGCAGTGTCTCCTAACATCTGCCGCAGACTGTCCTCCAGCTCTCCGCCAGGGCAGGGGTCTATACACCACTCCCTAGTTTTTACTCTTGCCTCTTGTTATCAAGGTGACCCAATCGCCTCACGGTTCCCTCCGCCTCCTCTACTCCCCTATGCCAATGCAGTTTTGACTATCATTGCTACCCTCCTCCCCTTCCCTCCACCCTGTCCTTCCTGAACATAGTGTATCCCTCCAGGTTCAGGTCCCAGTCATGTCTTACAGTGGCCCAAGTCTCAGTGACCACTGCCACATCCGCTGCTCCCTCAGTTAGCATCGCATGGAGCTCAGGCATTTTATTGCCCAAGCTCCTGGCATTTAGCAGGACTACCTTCCACCCTTTCCCTATAGTTCCATTTCCCCTGCTCATGTTCCCATGGAGATTCTGTTTTCCCCTGGTCTGCACTTTTCCAGTTGGCCTTTTCCTGCAATCCTCCTGGTCCCCAGGGGGGTGGAGACAGAGTCCCTCCTTTATCAGCACCCTCTTGACAGCCTTTTCTCCCATCCCACCCCCCTTCACAAGTTTAAACCCCACTTTTCACCAATGAACCCCTCTATTTTCAACTTAAGGATTCCAGTGTCCCTTTAAGGATTCCAGTGTCCCTTTAATTACTCCCTAGATTGGGTGTTTGACGAATTACAGAGTTACACATTATACAGTTATA